>CM048934.1:5857547-7057547 GCA_026686955.1 Epinephelus cyanopodus | reverse complement strand
TCTCCCTCTCGATCTCTGTCCCCCTCCCTTTAGATTCACGACCAACTGAAGGACTCAAAAATGGATCGGAAAAGGAAGTACGTTATGGGGGGAGAGACTGTGTCTCCGTACGGTGACGCCGCTGGACGATTTGGAAACAGAGGAGATTTGCTGTGCGATGTCTTCTCGCTGTACACACACATCTCACACACATACACATGCACACACACAAACACATACACACACACTACTAATGTAATATATACACTATATATTATAAAAAATATATTCACTGCTGTTGGTTGAAGACCTTTTTTCTCCCAAAGTTCGATTTCAAAGACAGCTGCATTTTTTTTAATCAACTTGTGTGAAGTTTTGAAAAACAAACTAAGATGTCAGTTGGATTTGTGGTTTTCGTTTCCCCTTTTTTAGGGTTTTGAGCTTCTCTTTTTGCTCAAACTTAAGTCTTCTTAAGTTATGTTTAAACCTTCTATATTACCATAATGTGCCTTAATTATTTATGCACTCATTTTCTAAAAGTAGACATCACTTTTTTAGTGGAGATGTTTTTCGTTGAAACCGCACACAGAAAAAAATATATATAGAAGAGGGTTCTTGTCCATCAGCAGTGGTATGTTCTGTGTCATGATAAGTCTTGATTTTGTAGATGTCAATATGTTTGTTCAGTAGCACTTGAGACAGATTATATGCCAATATTACATATTTTTTGTTGTCCTCAGTAATGCTTTGAATTACAGTTCCCTGATCCCGGAAATCAATCAGTGTCAGATCTACTCTGTGAAGTCAAGCACGTGACATTTTCAGTCGTTGTAGCTCTGATTTTAAAGACATGGGGATTATAAATGTTAATAATAATGTTATCCGCCACTAGAACAGTTTTAGCTTTGCTGACAGATTCATATGGGAATTATTTTCAACATTAAAGGTGACCCTAATATTCAACACACTTGAGATTTTTTTTTTCTAAGTTTCCCCAGTAAAAAAAACTGTCAAAAACAAACAATAAAAATATTAGGAATGTAGACCTTTTGGGGAGCTGCCAGACTCTCACCCAGCTAGTGGCTTCCTAACAATTAAGCTAGCTAACTGCTGTTGTAACTGTTTTCAAAATAACCAGCTAAATTTAACTATTTAATATGTCTTCAATCTTCAAGTTTATTCAGCTATTAAAACGACGATTTTAGAAATCCAGACCCATTTTGGGAGCTACGAGACCTTAGTCTGGCTAAGCAACTTGTTTTCTAACCGTGGAAGCTGGTTCCGAAGTAACTAGCAAAATTTAACCCTAAATATATCTAAAATCCTCAAAGTTATTAAAGTAATTGCTACTTAAGGTGAAGTTACAACTTAAATGTTGAAAATGGTTGCCATTAAAATAAAATCAGTGTAGTTTTGTGTTTGGTGGCACAATCAGTAGCTTAATTAAAAATGAGAGGTCTAAATGAATAGTTGTGTTGGTCTGGATGAAATTTCACAGTTGGTTTAGATTTCCTTCTGGGATTCACATTTTGGGTTGTGTTTTGTTCAAAGTGTCTGATGTGAATAAGATTTCAGTGGAAATAATAAAAAAGGAACATGCATACATACATACATTGGAACTGCAATCAAGACGCAACCACACAAAGGTCCACCCGCGCATGAAACGACTGTCCTTTTTCACTATGCAGTTTAGGAAAATGTTGAGAACTCAGATCTGATTCTCAACATAATTCTTGATATTTAAGGACATTGCTTTCAGCACCTGTCATTGGAAAGGTCCTTTTCAAGAGCATGAAGGGAGCTGTAATCAAAGATATTACTGATAGTTTGTACCAAAGACACTATAAAACTTGGTCATTGTATATTTTTGTCTTTTATATATCATAAGGGATACGACAATGCTTGTTGAGGGGGGAAATGTAAAATGAAAGATGTAAGATTTTACAGAAGTGTACTCTTTTTTTGTAGCGGGACTTAGAGTTTTATGAATAAATATTTAAGTTTGATCGAGAAACGTGTTGTGTTTTAACTTTTCTGTCTTTACTTAAATGTGATTTTGTCTGAACAAATTTTAGAAATGTTGAGGTATGAGAAGTTTTCCGACAATTTTCGCTTTATTTTAATGTGTTTAATGTGTCAACAATTTGATATAATTGCTTGGGTGACAATACCCAACAATAATAATATGATAAATTGTAGAGAGCACACTTGATTAATTTAATTTCTAAATCTGTTGAATTGTATTGATTTAACCTCAATTTTTTTCCTTGTATAATCCTTTATTAGCAAATGCAGTTACGTTACACAGCCTTAACCAAAAAACAAAAACAATTCATCCTTCACATTTTTCTACAGAATTCCAAAAGAACCATTCATATAAAAAGAAAGTTACCCAATGTTTTACGCATCACACCGACAAGTCTTAAAAAGTTTTGTTCCTGTGGCATCTGACTTATTTTTAGCAAAGTTGCAAGATAATTGAGGCAAATGAACACAATGTTTCGTAGACTCATTTAGCTGCCTTTTTAAAGACGCCCAGAAGCTTCGAAATTCAGGAGAGGTACTGATGTGTTTTATGTCACAGAACGAAACAGTAAAGTCCCTTTAGCTTGTGTTAACCACAGATCTTACTTCAGGCATCTAACCAAGCAACCATTAAAAAACCATTGACCTGAAAACAAGGGAACTGGGAGTGCTAAAAACTTATTTCTGGGTCATAGAACTTATTACTGCAACATTCACTAGCAAGAAATGTTGTGCCAAAAGTTGGAAAACCCGTCAACTTTTAAGGTGGAACTGAATCCATCAGCACATCTTAAATTTCGATATGACAACTTTATTGCTTTACTTTTTATTGTCTCTTGGATGATAGACCCTTTTAGTAATGAGTGAATATTCAAGGCTTTTAAAAATATTAATTGATTTGGATCGGATTATGTGAACAGCATATATTGGAGAATCTGTGGGCTACAGCAACACTAAACGCCTGCGCTTACCTGAGAAGGACTAAATGTACAAATGCCATATTTTTTACATATCACATGGAGAGAGACTCTCACTGCAGCCTGTTCTGTTTTGTTCTGAAAATGTCAGCGTGCAGCCTCGTGCTGTGGACGATAAACCAGGTGCAGACTGATAAAGGAGGAAATACAGTGAGTGCTGTTTGAGGAGGGTTACCCAGGGTCTAGATACTTTGCTTGAAGGGTGACTTTTGGATCCAAATGTACTTGCCAAAAGTGTTTGGTGGAAACGGGGCTACATCGTAAAT
Source organism: Epinephelus cyanopodus (assembly GCA_026686955.1). Classification (NCBI taxonomy): domain Eukaryota; kingdom Metazoa; phylum Chordata; class Actinopteri; order Perciformes; family Serranidae; genus Epinephelus; species Epinephelus cyanopodus. The sequence goes on along the minus strand of CM048934.1, from coordinate 7,054,300 downwards.
GATCTTTGATTCACCATGAACAGACATAACTAGCTCAAGTAAGATAAATGGGACTAAATGGGGCTCATCATGAGTCAAGAAAGCTAATAGCTTAAAGTGGACTCCAACTTTTTGATTAAAGGAAACCAGATCCCATTGGCTTTTATGCAACTTGTGGTGACGCAGTTTTCATGATGTTGACATTTCACACATCATAGTTCAATGACCCGGTTCTAGTACAAGTACAACATATGAAACAAAAATTTTGCCCAGGGCTGGAACAAAACCTGTTGGAACTGATGGCCAGATACAAAAATGAGACTAAATTCACTGTGTCAGAGTTAACAACTGAGAGGCAGTTGATGAGACTTTCTTCGTGAGTCAGGAAAGATAATAGCCTATAGTGGGGTATAACTTCTTGACTAAAAGTAACCTTTTTCTGCACCTTGTGGTAACTCAATTTTCATGATGTTGATATTTTACACACCATAGAAACAAAGATTTTGCCCAGCACTTTTACAATTACTGATCAAACTGGTACGAAAATGAGACTAAATTCACTGTGAACACAGTTAGCTAGCTTAAGTTAGCGAAACGCACTGTGCCAGAGTTAGCTAGTCACCTTCGCAACACATCGCAATTTGAGACTCATCATGAGTCAAGACATCTAATGTAGCAGACTATAACTTTTGGACTAAAAGTAACCTGTTTGTTCACCTTGCGTGATTCAGTTTTCATGATGTCATTTTACACATCAAACAGACGCAGAGTTTGCTCAGCACTGTACGATAACCAATCAAACTGATGGCCAGTTGAAAATTGTAATAAACTGTCAACCAGTTCAGTCACAATACAGTGTCACTGACCTTCGATGGTCAGCTTGGAGGGGTACTTATTTCAATCCTCAAAATATGCTAACTTGTAGCCAGAAAGGTGATCACTAAAGAGCAGCCGGTGTTCGTTTTCAGAAGCTGAGGTTTTCGCAAAAACAAGGCATAAACTGTACATGTCATCTGACAGTACACTTCAAAAACTGTACACCTTGTACATATGAACCCATCACATTTATTAGAATTATTTATTTTACAGTCTGTGGTGGATGCGTTTTTTTTTTTCCTTCGAAAACCATCCTGCCAGTTTTGAGTGTGATCACATCATGAACCTTTGTAGTCGTCTTTATCTACAGTGTGACTTCAGTGATCTTTGCAGCACCTTTAGTCTCGTCACCTCCTTTTGTCTTCTCTGTCTTCTCTTCTTCCCCCTTTGACTCCCTTTTTGCTTTCTCCTTCACTGCTCCTGCCTCCTCCTCCTCTTCCTCCTCCCCTTCCTCCTCCTCGTCCAGCTGCAGGCTCCCCGAGGAGAACCTCATTCTGGCAAGTCCAGCAGATCGTACCACTTTCCCCAGCGGGGGTGGTGGGCAGTAATACGGATAGAAAACCTCCGGGTCTGAGTCGCTGTAGCTTCCTGTGGTGCCTCCGATCATGCACAGCGAGGTCGGTCGATCAGGCAGAGGGGAGGAGCTTAGTGGGAGGTAGGTGGGTCGGGAGGGGCGAGTCAGGTGGGGGTAGTAACCAAGGGGACGGAACTCAGAGGCAGGGTTGAAGGCGGGGTTAGAACTCCTTGAGAGGTGAAACTTGACATCTGGTTGGCTGGCCACCCGGCGAGGCAGCCCCGGGAGGAAGTTGGAGTCATCGCTGTAATGCCCCGCCTCTGTGTGTCCAACACCCAAGTGCCTCGCTCCGTTGCTCCCTGGTTGATACACCCGTGCCAATCCCAGCCCACCTGAGCCAGACGGGCGGAGGTTCCTCCTGATTGGCGAGTGGGAAGGCGAATCATGACCTAACGGATAGAAAGGCGGCCGCGACAGGCCATCCATCGTCACAAAATCCCGTCTCCTTGCATGCGGGAAACGCTCCAGTGAGGAAACGGCAACGTAGTCCGACAAGTAGGGGTGTCGGTTGAGAGGCGAGGGACCTGCTAATGGGAACGTTGGGAGGATGGGGTGATACTGGTAGGCAGGACTGTTTGGGTAGAGAAGAACCAGCTGCTGAGCGGCATCTGGGTGTGGCTGGGGGTTGGGCCGACGGCGTGACCGGTTGCCATAGACGCCGGCTAGCCTCTGGGCTTGGCGCTGCGCCCCGATCCGTCCCCCTCTCATGTCATCCATCACAGATGTGGAGGCAGATCTGATTTTGGGTGATGGGGTTGACTGGTGTAGAGATGAGGGAGAGACAGGGGTGACTTGGGAGAGAGGGCGAGTCCTCTGGGTGACCTCGACGGATGATTGGCTGCGTTTAGCACCTCCTCCAACTATTTCGATGTCCATGACTCGATGATGTGGGTCCAACTCGTCGTGACTGCAGACCGCCATAGCATGACCCGACTGGGTGAACGGCAGGGAGTGCTCGTACATCTGCGGAGGTAAGACGCACAAACATTAGGCCTGCTCATACTGTTGCATTTGCCTGAATGACTCTAACAATCAGCGATCATCAAAATAGTTGCCATATCACCTTCCATCGATAGACTCAGCAATTACTTATTAGGTACATGGTTTTTCTTACCTGTTTGGAGACGTCCGTGAGGAGATCAGGGGAGGAGCGACACTGTCGGGGATCGTAGTCTGACTGACAGTAAGTCCTGGATAAAGAGCAGGAAGAAGAAAAGCTCTGTTTTCCAAATGTTGCTTCGATATATTTGATTCTTAACCTCCAAACCAAGGGAGTAATCAAAGATTTGAACATTATTGTAGCAGCTTTTGGCTAAAGAGTGAAAATAGCTACATGAGAAAGTCAATGACAAGAGAAGGGATACGTGAGTAGTTGAGAGGGAATGAATTGGAGACACACAACATTAGTCCTGTGTTTGTTGTTGGTGGATCAGCAGTCTTTGCACCCTTAATGCAGGTATTTTCATCAAAGAGGTCAATGGTGATGAAGTAGTCCAATACATTTAACATATACTTGTGAATTTATTCTCACCTCTCAAAGTGTGAAGGCTTCTTCTCCCCTGATCCCATACACTCCAGCAGCTGCTTTTGCGTACGTCCACTGCCACACAAAAAAATAACACTGTAAAATCACCATCCCATTTAAGGCTGCCCCCTGAAAGTCGTAGATTCAAATCATCAGTCAGTGACCCCTGAGATTGCTTCAAGCAGTTATTTTTCTGTTTGTATTTTGCTAGTCAGTGCGCTGTGCAGTGTACTTCTGGAGACGTGCGCCCGGATTTTGATGCGGAGTGAACGCTCATGACTTTCACGATTCTCCTTGACACAGTCAGCTGTGGACAGAGAGGGAGAGTCTTTGCACCATAACGTTCTGAGACGGCATTATCGTCTCTCTTCTGCTTGGAAGTGGTGAATTTACAGCTCAAAGCAACTTAATGCAGCTCAGTCTCCAGCCTTTGTTTGATATCTAGTGTCTAGGAAAAAAAATGTGATGCAGGCGCTGCGCCGGGCGTCATGGAGCCTCTTGGATGAGAAGCAAAATGTCTTGCAGAAGGTCAAGCAAGTCCAGTTGCCTACGATATAGTACCTCTGAGTAAACTAAGTCCTGATTCTGATGTGTCAGTTGTAGGTCAGTGGACATGACACGGACAAACCGTTCAACAACGACAGACTAGGTATATAACTGAACTTTCTAAACATGCAGACACAAGAATATGACAGTCTAATAAATCAGTCTGAGTGCACCTTGAAATCACAGTGGAGTGTGTTTACCTGTATCTAAAGCTGGAGCCTTTACAGGACAGCAGCGTTTTGTGTATTGTCTTCGGTTCCTCGGCCAGTCTGAAGAAGGCGTGGTACTCCACGCACGTCTTCCAGAAGGATTTACACACATCTCGACTGGCCATGGAGAACTCAAGTGTGTCCTTACATGAAGGCTGGATGGAGAAACACTTTCATTAACAGACACATACAGTATGTGCACATGTAAACGTGTAAATGTTGAACAGAGGCAGTCCAGTGTACCCATCCAAGGAGTTTGAAACAAACACATCAGGTCCTCACCCCAACTTTGTCGTGTAGCTTTATGAGGAAATGTTTGCGCTTGAAGCTCAGCTTGCGGATCTTCGCCCAGCTGAATGTGTTGATTTTGGTGTTGCCCTAGAAAGCCCAGAGGAGAAAGTGCTTTGATGTTCTTCAGTGTAAGACCACAGATAAAACAGTGGCAGTGATGGAAACATGACACCCGGGTGGAGATTCACACCTTTTCTGGCGGGATGCAACAAAGCCCCAGCACAAATTACCATCCGTCCAAGCATTCAAAATTAGTCTGCACTGAGTTTGAAAGAACGTAACCACCACAACATTTTCCCCGGCCTTCATGCTGCTTTCTACTTCCTTTTTAACCCTGTTTTCCATTGTGCTCTTGACGCCGAATGTGACACACCAGTACAATAAAAGAAAGGAGCCACATTTAGACAAATCACATACCCATGCTAATTTTGGTGGGTAAATGCTACCAAAATTAGCATCAACAACATACCTGAAAGACCAGCACTCCAGAGTGTGTGACAGCCAGGTTGATCCTCATTCCCTCTCCGTCATGGGCGGGGTGAGGCCTGATGCTGTACATGTCCAGCTTCCTCGCCACCTCCAGCAGGTGGATGTCGGAGTCTCCTGGGGAAACACCTCTAAAGAGGGAGAGAAAGATGGTACCAGTGGTGTGGTGGTTGTCGATGAGGTAGGTACGTTACTGAGGAGGAAGTGAGTGTGTTCTTCCATATAGTCCAGTGTCTTTTTGGCTGACAGGTGGACAACCAGAAAAAGAGGTGGGTATATCCGGTAGACCTGGGTATACCCTGCACCACTGGATGGTATGTGTCCTCAAGTGCATTTTTGAACGTGAGAGGTTGTGCAGCTTCCCGGCATTGGATGCTTGACGGACATTCAGAACAAACCGCCAAACCGCTTTGTTTGGTAACTTTCTCTTTATATTACAAAACTAGTTCACTGAAATGTGTTTCTGACAATATTTGAGGTGAGAGAGAAGGTATCCAGTCTCTGAATCTGTCGTCGTTTTAGATTGACAGTGTTGGATTGGAGGTTTTTCAGGAGTTTCCAGAGGCAGTGAGTCACTTACCAAGAGAGGGACTGAAGTGCAGGCTTTATTAACCAAACACATTTGAACCATTAATTATACTGTGTGTGAAAGAGTTAAAAAGTGAAAGAGAGAAAAAGGTTAACTTAATGTCTTTGGGCATTTCTTGTAAATTATATTCTTTAAATTAAAAAAGTTTCACCGCATTTTTATTATATTTTGACAGAAAGGCGCATCCATCGAATTCCGGATCCTTTCTCTCTCGCCCTGTTTCCGGTTCCTTACCAAAACGGCCTCTAAATGGCCCCATACTAGATACGGGTGACGTCAGTCTCTGAACAATGAGCGCGATTGGCTGAACGGTCAGCTGTACCCGCCCCACGAGGCGCTAGGACCCGTCAGGAAGTCGAGTGAGAATGAGATTCAAAACAGAAGAAGAGGAAAAACAAAAGCAAAGAAAATGGAAAAAAAGTAAACCAAAAAAGTAAACACTAGAGTGACTATATTTGCCTATAGCGCACCAGTAGGATTGTTATTTTTGTTATGACGAATGTACGATAATTTCCCTCAAAATACGATAATTTTGAGTCTCGATACGACAATCCTACATTTCCCACCTAGCAACGCTGTGTAAAACAAATGACTTAAGTTATTTGTTTTGCTACTGCTTTAGATTACTGATATTACTGAGGTCTGCTGCTGAAATCTGCGTCATGTTTCACTCAATAAATCTTTTAATAAGTCAGCAGTGATAAAAATGTGTAAAATGTCATTAAGGCAGACGAGCGGAGCATTAGCTGGTAAACGTCACGTTTATTCACTGGAGCTAACTTTTATACAGAATTCTGTCAATTTTTAACCTCATGTGTTACTGTCTTTTCAGAAGTTGTAAGAAATCATAAATCATTTTTTAGTAGATGTTTACCGTAAGCTAGCTCGGGCTTTGTTAAATTTAGCAATATACTAACGGAGCAAGACAAGCTAATTGCTAACACGCTTGGTTAAAAAGGAACATAAAAATTGCTGTGAGACGGCAGTCAGAGGTGGCAGAGGTATGATCACGTTATACTGTCTGAGGTGTAACAGATGGTGCGTTCCACATGCTTAATATTCCAGTCGCTCTAGAAAAGAGGATTAGCAAACTGTTAGTGTATCGTTACGATAGGAACGGTTCAGCTCCGGAAGCCTCACCTATAATACACGCAAGGTATCGTGGGGGCTAAGAATAACGTGGATACAAAGCAAAGTTTTCCTGAGTAAAACACTACGTTTGTGTTTAAGATTAAGATTTTGTTATATCATTTATATTGGATGAAAGCACACGTGGGATCTAGTGTGAAAATACCTTAAATACGAACTTGAAAATAGATGTACAGTGGCATATGGCTTTCGATATGTTTACTCCCTGTTGGTGGCGATATTTGGGTGAAAATAACACATCCACAGTGGAAACCTCCACACAGACTCAGTTCAGTTTTACCTGTGCCTCTTGTGAAACTTGATGATCTTGTGGTCTAGATATTCCTGGTTGGGGACGTACTGCTTCATCTCTAAATGGTGACCGTCCAGCTCCTCGTCATAGTCCCCTAGCTCTGCTGCAGCACACACACACATAAAACATGTAAGTAAAACAACAACTCTGTACAGTTCAGTAGTACGTGCTCTTTCCTGTATTTCCTCGACTGGAACTGGTCGTACATGGTACGACATAAAAGGACGGCTTTTTTCATCAGTGTCTGACATCGCAAGTCACTGACCAAGCACCAGATTTCAGCTACTTCAGAGTGAGACCATGCTGGCAAAAGCAGTGCCAATCATCCGGGTCATTAGATACACGGCAGCCACCACTGAGCAACTTTCATAGGAATGAACGGGACCCCGCTTCCAAAGCTGTGTCCAGTTCTCTTTACACATCTTTGGCGGATATCTGCTTGCTAACGCTGGCCCGAGCCTGAAGAGGCTTATTATTATTATCAGACTGCTGAGTAGTGGATTCAAGGATTCATAACGTAGGTTTGAAGTGTGCAGTATTTTAATGCTTACACTGCAGTATGTGAGAGACCAGCAGGGCGGCGCTGTTGTCGTTACATGTCAGACTGCCGTTAGACAAGTCCTGCTTTATCTGTAAGGCAAACAGATACCTACACACACACACACACACACACACACACACACACACACACACACACATGAACACACAAAAGAAGATAATCTACGATCACTGAAGGAAACAAATAAACATCTGCTCACTTTTCATATGTCGGAAGGTAAATTTTTGAAAAGGGAAAATAAACGTCTACACACACACACACACACACACACACACATAAACATAAGGCGATGTCACAAACACTGTTACCTGGTGAGGCCTCTCTTTAGTTGTCCAGGATCTGGTGGAAAGAACTTCACTATAAACCTGAAGAACAGATCGCTGGTGTCTGACAGAGAGAGACGAAAAGGGAAGTGTCACAGGTAAAAAAATGAAATAAAATAATAATAATAACTAAACTGTAAGCAAAAAAAGACATAACCTCACATTAAAGATTCCTGATGTTAAAAGACGAATGGAGCCAAAATGTGACATTTAATTTGACATTAAAATGGCAAGTTGTCATCTTAACTCCAACATCTTAATTTTAGCCTGACAGACCGTTTCTTATTGTAGAGTGAAGCTGACTTTCTTACATTTAATCTGTTTGGCGAGCGGCTTCAGCAGCTCCAACCACACCTGCAACCAAACACATTATAAGGCAGAGAAATACAAAGAATTCTTCATGTATGTGTGGTCATATATGTCGTATATTTCCTTACGTAGTTGCCACCGTGGTGTCTGAACTCCAGCCCAAAGTACTCCTTCTCCAGCAGCTTCAGATGACCACACACTTTGTTGAAGAAGTCGCCGCCTAAAACCTTTTGCTGAGAGAGAATTAAAGATGGAGGAAGAGAGTGAGAGGGATTATTGGATTTTTTTAATTGAGATGCCCTCAAAGCCGGAGTCCAGGGACACTCTGGGGGCCCGAGACGATGTGGTGCAGCAGCTCAATTTCTCTGTCACTTAGATCACTTTGTGTAATGAGAGTTTGTGTAATGCTGTGTTCTCTGTCGTAGGTCATATGAGCAGAGAGTAAACTCCAGTGCTGTGGTGGAGAGCTGCCATTGAATCCTGCATCCTTATACAAGCAAAATTGAGTGTTTTTTATTTCTGGTGTGATTGTGCCACCAAAACAGTTTTTTATAGTAAGATGTCAGCAGCACTTCTAGCCATGAAAGTGCCACTACAGCTGGTTGGTTTTTAGCTTTTTTGTTGTTGTTTTTTTTGGGACACATTAGCAGCATTTACAGCCATGATTGTGCAACAAAAATGGATTCTTTTTTTAGTTAGACACTGACTGCATTTCCAGCTGTGATTGTGCTATGAAAACTGGGGTGTTTTCGCGAGACATCAGCAGCATTTCCAGCACAATTCTGCCACCAAAACTGTTTGTTTTTTAGCAAAATATTGGCAGCATTTCTGGTGTGATTGTGCCACAGAACAGTTTTTTGTAGCAAGATGTCAGCAGCACTTCTACTGGTTGGTTTTTAGCTTTTTTGTTATTTTTTTTCGTGACACATTGGAAGCATTTACAGCCGTGACTGTGCAACAAAAAGTGGTTATTTTTTCATGAGACACTGACTGCATTTCCAGCTACAACTGTACCATCAAATTTTTTTTTTTTTTTGCAAAATATTGGCAGCATTTCCAGCCATGATTGTGCCGTCAAATCCAAGATTGTACCACCAAAACTGGGTGTTTTTTCATGAGACATTGACTGCATTTCCAGCTACAATTGTATCATCAAAAATGTTTTTTTTAGCAAAATATTGGCAGCATTTCCAGCTGTGATTGTGCTGTCAAAACTGGTTGTTCACTTAGCTAAATATGGATGGCATTCAATCCAAGATTGTACCACCTAAACTGGGTGTTTTTCGTGACGCATTTACAGCTGCAATTGTGCAACAAAAAGAGGTTATTTCTTTAGAGAGACATTGACTGCATTTCCAGCTGTGACTGTGCTAGACAAACTGGGGTGTTTTAGTGAGACATCAGCAGCATTTCCAGCACAATTCTGCCACCGAAACTGTTTTTGTTTTCTGTTTTTTAGCAAAGTATTGGCAGCATTTCTGGTGTGATTGTGCCATCACAACTGGATGTTTCTTTGTTGTTGTTTTTTTTTTTTTTTTTTTTACAAATGTTCAAGACCAGAAAACAAGACTGATGTGTTGTTGAACCTGGGTGTTTTTCACTGACCCATCCCTGCTTTTCCAGCGGCATTTGTGCCACCAAACATGTGTTTTTTAGCCGGACATTGGCAGTTTTTCCAGCTGCAATTGTGCCACTGAAACATGATCTTTTTCACTGGCGGCATTTCCACAACATAATTATGTACAAATGTTACAAATTCGTGGTTTGCAACGTCAAGATTTTTTTCTATCAATTGGGTTGGTTGTTGTTTCTTAAAGCGAGGAATTGGCCTTCTTTACATGACTCAGTTTTCATCATATTTATTGGCCAAAGTACGATAAGAAAAAGATCGGAGAAGACATAAAGGTTACCTGTTTAGTGATGGTGATTAAGTTATTTTATTGCCAGACTTTATTTTTGTTTCCTTTGATCAGTTTACGTGATGTCAGCCTGTACATGTACCTTCTTCATTGGCATGTCAGCAATTTGCTATGAAGACCCAGTAAAATCAAAACATTGCTTCAGTCTAATAAAATGTAGGAGGGACATGTGCACAATAAATTCTCTCTGCATCCTTTACATCTCATCCTTTCCCTCCTGCCTCCTCTCTCCTCTCTTCCTTCCTTTAATCTCTCTCCATCTCTTCCTCCTCCCATTCCTCTCTCTGTGCCTCTACATGTCATCTGTCTAATTACTGAGATAGCGTTTGTGCATTGCAACACAAGGTTCTTTTTTAGTGTTTGCTGTCTGCTAGCTGGCGTTTAGCGCCCCGGCGGGGGTCACTGGACGCCCCTCATTAACTTGTCATGAGAGAGAGAGGGAGGAAGAGGAGGGACAGAGCAGCTGTAACCGATTATAAAGAGAACACAAGCCTAACCGATGATTACTGGAAACAAATGGCCGCCCCCAGAACAACAGAGCAGTTAGTTTCAATAGAGCGGAATAGAGTTAAATTGAACTTTACTGTTCAATCTGCTGGCTGGAAATTCATCTGTGGAACATGTGACGGGAAAAAATGAAGTGCAGCAGACCTGAGATCTTTTTCTCGTGGCCAAGATAAGTAACTCTGTTTAGCTTCCAGCATCTTGTAGGTTTGAGTGAAGAGCAACATCCACACAATCACAGAGTAAAACTGTTCATCCAGTCCTCCATCTGCTCTCTGTCTCTCCTCGCCAGAAAAACTGTTCACATTGTACGTTTCTGCAAACCACGTATACGTTAGTACGTTTCATATGTATCACATCGACGTTCCCAAAGTGGCAGAAACATGAGCTGACTGTCATCGGGAGGTGGAGGTGAGGCTGGATGGTGTGATACCTTGTTGAGACATTTGCCAAGCTGCAGACCACTGTTGGAGAACGACAAAAGAAACACGTTGTGATTTAGCAGATCACTGCTGTTTTCTCAGCAGCTTTTCAGGCAGCAAATGTGAGTGTTTGGCTGCGACTCGTCACTGTTTTTCCAGCCGACCTTCAGGGACAAAAAGCAGTTGTTCTTTACTGAGTCATCGCTGCTTTTCCTGCCTGGACAGTGCCGTGACAAAACTGCTGTTTTTACTGAGACGTCATTGCTGTTTCTGGCGAGAATGCGCCTCGCCAAACCGTGCGTTTTTTATGTCTCGACCTTTTTGGTGACACTGAACTTGAACTGTGTTTTTTCACAGACATGTCGTGCTATTTTCCAGCACTGTTTGCGTTTGTGGCACAGAGACTAGGTGTTTTTCACCAACATATCATGGCGTTTCCCAGCAACATTTGAGACCAACAAACCACAACGCTGTTTGTTTGTTGATGACCCTTTGCGGCATTTCTACCACTGTGTGTTACACTGACATGGCTGTTTTGTACCGACATTTCCGAGCTGCAGACCACTGTCAGCGACCAACAAACAAACAAACCACTGCTTGTTTTTTGGTGACCCTTTGAAGCATTTCCACTGATGTTTGTGGCACCAAAGCAGGGTGTTTTTCACTGAAACTGGCACATCGTGGCATTACCCAGCGGCATTTGTGCCACCAAACATAGATGCTTTTTAGCTGGACATTGGCAGTTTTTCCAGCTGCAATTGTACCACTGAAACATGATCTTTTTCCTACCATAACTAAGTGGTTTCGGTGCCAAGACCTAACCGCACCTTCGCCACACATAAAGTTTCAAAGCATCTGCCACAAAATAATGCACAACTGTAATTTACGCGTGGTTTGCAGAAACGTACAATGCCAACATTTCTTCTGGCGGCTGGGTTTCTATCCTCCATCCCTGCTGTCATTCATGCATCCATCCATCTTTTCTCTTCCTCCACGTCTCGTCTGATCATTAATTGGGGTTTTGCCCTGAAGGTTAAAGGATCGGACACACACACACACACACACACACACACACACACACACGCACACACAGAGTAGCATCCTGAAATCTTTTCTTATGATTTGAGTGTGGGATGGGGTTATTACCTCCTGTGCTGACCACTATATTTATCACAGGGTACAGTTTATTTTTGCCCTCATCCATCCATCCATCTTTTATTGTTTCCTCCCTTCTCCCTTCATCCCTCCTCCTCTTGTAAAGATGTTACTAATGTCCCGGAGGCCGCTGGGAAAGCGACAGAGAAAGCATGGGCGTGGAAAATGGGAGCTACTTTGCTAACACAATACTGCAAGCCACACACACACACACACACACACACACAGAGTAAAAGTCTCTTTTTAGATTGCGTTACTGCCTCGCAGGCGTCGTCGGCGTCACCATGTTGGAAACCGCGAGCCGTCACTCTGCTTTTCTGCAGCTGGATCTCGGAGCACATGACAGTTCATAGACAGCAGAGTGTTTACGTTTCTAGCTGTTTACACGTCACGCAGCTGTTCGACAGCCGGCAAACATCTGCAACCGTTTGATTTATTCAGTGTTTGTCTGATTCAATCAGAAGATATTTTCGTTAAAACTTCATCAAAGTTTAATTTTCTTTATGAACTTCCAGCGCACTTCTGTCCCAAATCATCTGCTGCAATCTGGTACACGAGGACTTCAATATATATATTTATATATATGATAAAGGAAAGAATGTAACTCCAACATCTGCATTTATGAATGGAATTTCATTCGTTAGAAAGTCTGACGTTTCTACCTTCTGACCACATCACATACTGCAATTATTTATCATTTATTTATCAGTTATCCTGCCACTTGTTTCCTTGATTAACAGATTAATTTGGGGGTCTAAATATCCACCACAGTGTCCTAAACTGAAGGTGCCATCTTGACGTTGCATGTTTTGTGTGAACAATAGACTTAAACCCAAATATATTTACTGTAGATTCATATAAGTCAAAGAAAAATGGCAAAATTTAAGATTTGAGAAGCTGGAACTTGTGATTTTTTTTTTACCACTTTTACTTGAAATGACTCAACCGATTGGAAAAAAAGAAAAAAATTATATTTGTCAACTTATATCTGAGGCTTCAGTTTGTTTGTTTGCTTCTCAGGGACCTTCCACACTATCATGGCCTTAAGCCTCAGTTTCATGTCACATTAATCTCTGTCTCTTCTGTCTCTATTGTCCAAAAAAGACAACAACACAGACAGAGAGAATATTTTAGGGTGGCAGAAGCCCAGAGGTCTGACGAGCAGGGAGGCCCAGGCAGCAGTGACGAGCCCTGAGCCATAAAACCTGACGTGACTGATAGATTCAATGAAAGAAAGACTCTCAGAGTTAGGTTTGAGGGTTCAGGATGGAGCTGTGAATGTGACGTAGTCGGCTTTTAAATGATCCGCCTCAGCTTGCCAGTGTGTTAGTGAAAATAGTGCTCACATGGGAGGCTTTGAAAATCCAGCCGTGAAGGAGAAATCTGACTTTCAGTGATGAGTGAGTCAGTCGATACAAGGCAGGATGGATCCAAATTCTGACCCTACCATCTGAATGTGGCAGCAGCCTGTGTGAACTGCAGCCTCAGTTTGCTGTTGTTAGCTGACAGCAGTGGCACCTGGTGTGGTCTTCTGCTGCTGTAGCCCATCTGCTTCAAGGTTGGACAAGGTGTTGCTGCTTCAGAGATGGTCTTCTGCAGACCTTGGTTGGAACCAGTGGTTATTTCACTTCCTGTTGCCTTTCTGTCATCTTGAACCAGTCTGGTCATTCTCCTCTGACCTCTGGCATCAACAAGACATTTTGGCTCACTGGATATTTTCTCTTTTTGGGACCATCCTCTGTAAACCCTAGAGATGGTTACGTGTCTGGCAGCAGCAACCATACCACATTCAAAGTCACTTAAATCACCAGCTCGTCTTCACCATCAAGACACTGAGTTGCTGCCACGTGATAACTAATAAAGTGGACTGTGAGCGTATATTTCATGCAACAAAAACAAAGGTACTCACAGTGTCAAATGGCTTCTATCAGAATATGTGTATTATAGGCCACTGTTGGATTATCATTAGAATAGGGGAGCACGATATCGGATTTTTTGCCGATGTGCTGATAACAACTCATTCAGGGTTAGAGTCACTTTATATTTGATGTTATATTCATGTATTGTACAAAATAAGAAAAAAGCACGTTGAACCGATACCAATGACGTGCCGATATTTCTCAACCTTTGCAGCACAGTTTGACTGAATATTGTCAGTGCAATCTTTAACAACACATCATCATGTACTGGTTGAATTATATTTTGTATTAATAATCTAAATGTGCAGAGTGTCTACAGTCCTTGAGTCAATGCACACTTGCTGACACAGTGTCTTATAGGTAAGATCATGCTGTGACACTGATATGGTTGATATGGTCACTGGTAGGTGATATTATAGCATCAATATAGTTTATACAGTCCTGATTTCTACTTGAACAGGAGGTGTAAAAATCATGGCGTTACTACACAAGAGGAAGAGAAATTATATCGTAGAAAAAGGGGGTAAAAACATAAGAGGGAATATCAATCTACTAATATAAATCAATAATAAATATTTTTAAAAATACCACAAAAAATGCAGTGTATAGAACATGCGCGATGGATGCACGAGCGCTGCGGGATAAATAGAAATATGTCATTTTATTTTAACCGTTGATAAACTCACCTCCACCTCGAACGTGCGCTCGCTGTCATCCAGGAAGACCACGCGCAGCCGGAGCTTCGTCTCCTTGGAGACCCGGGACTTGGTGAGGCTGCCGAGTCTCCGCCGGTGCCGGTGCCGGTCCCCCATGTCTCCGTGTGTGTCCCTCAGGAAGACGCACGACAATCATCCGCGACATCCATCAGAGTAAATCCAAAAGTCTCAGAAACACGACGGCGTCACGCGCTCCTCACCACCACCGCCACCATCATCAGCATCATCATCATCATCCTCCTCTTCCTCTCCGCTCCTCCGGGGATCCGTGGCTGCCGTTGGAGCGCGCGCTCTCCGGATGGTGGCACGCTGATGTTTCCAGAGAGTGAACCCGCGCTGACCAGTGATGACACGAGACAGAGGAGGAGGAAGTGCTGCGTCCAGAGTGATACTCAAGTACAAGTACTCAGATATCTTGAGGAAAATGTACTTTAAGTATCAGGGGCCTTAAGTTAAGATTTCCCTTTAAGTCCCACTTAAGGTCAAAACACCCTCAAGTCTTCTCCTTTAGGTTTCCTTAAAATGTTCACTTAAGTATTTAAGGTTTCCTCCTTGTCTTGGTCTCATACTTAAGGAAGCCCTTAACCATTGCACAAAAGTAAATATGTTTATTTAAGTAAGTTTATGCCAATAAAGTAAAAAAAATGAACACTTTCTGCCACCAAGTAAATACAAGCAAATAAACCAACACATTGTCACTCTGACCTCGTCACGTATCGGCGAAAGTCCACGTCCACATACAACGTCTACCCTGCGTACATAACTATAACTATAATATTTACACACAGTCTCTTTCACAATAAGCACACTATGTCGGTACAACGCCACAAATTGACGGTCTTTTTTCCATCAACAACAAACATGTGGTTAGGGTTAGGAAAAAAGAACAGGAGAGATGCTAATACCGCCCCTCCTGCCCTCCCCAGTCGGACCCCACTGTTGTTTCGCCCCTGACGCCGGACGTTTTTTTCATGTTGGTTTCTGACGCCTGAAGTCACTTCCCAAGCGCCGGATTTCAACAACTTCAGAGTGAGGCCGGGCTCAGTAAACACACTTTATGGAAACGTTCACCACTGTTAAGTCTGGTGACAGACACGAAACCATCTCTAAGGTTTACAGAGGATGGTCCCAGGAAGAGCAAATATCCAGTGAGCCAAAATGCCTTGTTGATGCCAGAGGTCAGAGGAGAATGGCCAGACTGGTTCAAGATGACAGAAAGGCAACAGGAAGTGAAATAACCACTGGTTCCAACCAAGGTCTGCAGAAGACCATCTCTGAACCAACAACACCTTGTCCAACCTTGAAGCAGATGGGCTACAGCAGCAGAAGACCACACCAGGTGCCACTGCTGAATCTGTGACACCAAGACTTAAAAAGGGCGTCCAACCTGGTACTCGTAAGGTGTTTCTAATAAAGTGGCGGGTTAGTGTATACACATATTTTTTCCATGAGAAAAATTCAATAACATTGTTGAAAATCATCACAGTAAAAGTTCAGAAAAAATTTCACTGCTCGACACAAGGCGTCTCTGAGAAGCAGTCAAGCTGAGCCCAGAGAAAACAATCACTGAGTGTCAAAGTCTGTTCTTAAATTACTGAATTAAATGAATGAATTTAACATCCAAATAAAGAAACAAGAAGGAAAAATTATTTGTGATTTTAAATTTGGTGTTTGCATGAAGTCTGGTGCGGACGGGATCTGTAGTTTTCTTTCCCTCTCTTCTACGAGCAGCGTGTTAGCGGCACAGAGAGGATGCTACACACTCAATATGTGATGTGTGTGTGTGTGTGTGTGTGTGTGTGTGTGTGTGTGTGTGTGTCCTCCACGGGAATAATATGAATTTCACGGTGGCTGGACGCTTTTAGAGGACTGACCTGTCCAAAAGTAGGCTAGTAGTGCAATGCCTCCACTCGCCTCCAGCATGGACTGAGCACTTAGTGTGTGTGTGTGTGTGTGTGTGTGTGTGAGGATGACACACATGTAAAATGTTGGTCAAAACATTTTCTGTTTCCTTTGTCTGTTTCTGTGTCGGACACACATACACATATAAAGTCACACTTACAATAACAGTGCTGCAATACTCAGCTGTTATATATTATATTTTATAATATTATATTATCCATCCATCCATTTTCATCCACGTATCCAGGTCGTGGGGGCAGCAGGCTGAGGAAAGCACCCCAGACGTCTTTCTCCCCAGCAACGCTTTCCAGCTCCTCCTGAGGTGTTCCCAGGCCAGATGAGATATATAATCCCTCCAGCGTGTTCTGGGTCTGCCCCCAACCAATCAGATGCCTGAACCACCTCAACTGACCCTTTCAATGTGAAGGAGCAGCGGCTCTACTCAGAGCTCCCTCTGGATGTCCGAGCTCCTCACCCTGTCTCTAAGGCTGAGCCCAGACACCCCACGGAGGAAACTCATTTCGTTCACTGGTATCCAAGATACTTGACCTCCCTCGCTTGACGCATGAACTCTCTCCCAACCTGGAGGTGTCAATCCAACGGTTTCCGCCAGAGAACCATGGCCTCAGACTTGGAGGTGCTGACTCTCATCCCGGCTGCTTCACACTCGGCTTCAAACCGCCCCAGTGCGTGCCGGAGGTCATGGTGTGATGAGGCCAACAGAACCACATCATCTGCGAAAAGCAGAGATGCAATTCTGAGGTCCCCAAACCCGACCCTTTCCTCCCCCTGGCTGCACCTCGAGATCCTGTCCATGAATATCACAAACAGGATCGGTGCCTGTATGACCAAAGTGAGAGCTGTGTGTGTGTACTCGGCGTCAAGTCAAACACGTTTACCTGCTGGAGGTGAGCTGTTTGCAGAGGTGCAGGAAGAGCCTCTTGTCTGCAGCTCTTCATCAACATCTCACCGTGGCTGTTTCTGCTCTCACGTTCCTCCCTGCTGAATTATCAGACTATTGAAGAAAAGACGCTAAGAACGTCACGCTAATCCAGTGATAAACACATTTTATTTCCTGTAGATTCTTCACAATAAAAGTCCCCCCTGTTGTTTTGTAATGCTAAAACCTTTATTGTGAAGCAGCAACTTCACACAAATTTCAGTGACTCGTTTTAAAAGTGTATTTAGTGTCAACCTCAGTTAAGGTTTTAAATAACGATAGATGTTCCAAGCCCATGTTTGAGGTTTTTGATACGAAGAATAATTCGTATCAGTTCAAGTGTTTGCTGTGTTTACGGAGAATAAATTATATCACAGCCTACAAAAACTCGTCTTCCAACCTGGAAAAAATTGTCGCGGGATGTAACCGTAGTTTTTTTTTCACATTACAAGCAAAACAATCCTGCTCCACTGGCAGATTTTTCTACTTGTTTTGAGTGAAAATTTGCTTGAAACAAGTGAAAATCGTATAAAACAAGTCGCTTTTTAGGTGATGTGTCTTATTTTAAGTGTGTTGAGATTTGTTTTGATGAGAAATTAGACATTTCTTGTCTTGGTAAGATTTGGGTTTTTGCAGCATTTACTTCATGATGTGTTCAAATGTACCTACAAGAAAAGGAAGTTTGGGTTTTTGTGAGAAAAATACAGTTGGGGTGAGTTTGTGTTCTGAGGCTTCTTGCCTTTATTTGTTTATTTTTGAGCTATAAACATTTCTGGAGCAGAATCGCGTCAGAATGACAATACGGCTACTTTCCTATATTTCCTGACATTTTTTAAAAAGTACTTTTACTTAAGTAAGATTTTGACGAAGCTACTTTTACTTGTATTGGAGTAATATCTGTACTTTTACTCAAGTAGTGAAGTTGACATTTGTGTTCCTATGTGCGAGCTAAACAGCTAATGAGCACCTGACACATGGTTTTAATATATGTTTGATTATTCGGAGCAACCAGTCGTCTCTCTTTACTAAAAAAAAATCAGTTCAACATATCAGCAGAAATCGACATGTTGGCCGATACTGACGACATGCTGATATTATCGCGCATCCCAGTGTGAAACAACAACACACCTGGACGTTCTGGTTTCTCCTCAGATCAGATTTGTTTTTATTATCACGGTCACACCACTAGATGGAGATAAAGTCTAGAGGATAATCTGAAGCAGCTGATGGAGGAGGCTCAGTAACACACACACACACACACACACACTTGTCCAGTAAACATGATATTTTGATACTGTAATATGAACCTCTCCATCTCTACTCACCATCTGCCCCACACACACACACACACACACACACACACACACACTTTTCATTTTTCCATCCCTTGTCTCCAGTTCCCTCCTTCTGTCTCTCCTCACCCGTCTCACTTTCTCCCACTCTCTGTCTCACACACACACCCACACACACACCCACACCCACACACACACACACACACACACACACACACACACACACACAGCTAACCTGACTGACACAGTAGCATCTGGCGTCTTTATGCTGCTGCCTCCCTCCTGAGACACACACACACACACACACACACACTGACAGCTCTCCCTCTCATATAATTTTTCCACTGCAGCAGCATGTCGTCCTCTAAACTCTGCTGCTTCACATCTTTACCTGCAGGTTCACTCAGACTCACAGGTGACGCACCTGCATCGCTCCCTCGGCCAATAACAAACTGCTTAGACTGTTTATCCGGCTCATGTTCACAAAAACACGACATTAGTGAAATAAAATCTGTTCGGCTTCATCACTACAGAGTAAATGCTGGTGAGATTAACAGAGATCTGAATCACCAGCAGTTTTCTTTGTCTAATGAAATGGGGAACAAAAGCGAATTATCCTTTTTTTGAAGTAAAGAGAGCTGAATTTAGATGTTTTTCTGCAGTCATGCTGTATTAGAGACATTTTGCCCGTTTTCATAGTTATTTTGAGTCTCTTCCTAGTTGCTACGTGTCACATTTTGTACCTGACGACGTCGTCTTTGTTTATTTGTACACTCAGCAGCCACTTTATTAGGAACACCTTACTAGTACCAGGTTGGACGCCCTTTTTAATAATGTCTTGTTAAGGCATCAACAAGACATTTTGGCTAACTGGATATTTTCTCTTTCTGGGACCATCCTCTGTAAACCCTAGAGATGGTTGTGCTGAAAGTCCCAGTAAATACTCAGACCAGCCCTTTTGGCACCAACAACCATGACCACGTTCAAAGTCACTGACCTCAAGAAGCTGACGTCTGGCAGTTTCTTATCCGCCAGGCATGTCCCAACACAAAACTGCTAGCAAAAAGCTTCATTCTCATTAAAAACAATCACAAAAAGCCACCTCCTGCTGCTATAACTCCTTCTGTGTGATCAGGGCCTGAGGTCGACAGGCAGCGTGATGAAGCGTCAGAGTCGAATTGAAGAGTTGAGACAATCTGTGTTCCAACCCTCACCTGGTCATGAGCTTTGGGTGGAGACTGAAAGAATGAGATCGCAGATGCAAAGAGCCAAATTTAGTTTGCCCTGTAAGGTTGCTGGACTCATCTTCTGTGACCAGAAAGATCTCAGACGTCCGGAGGGAGGTTGTAGTACAGTAGAGCTGCTTTTTCACGTCAGAAGGAACCAGTTGAGGTAGTTCGGGCATCAAATGGCGATGCCTCCCTGGCACTTTCTTTTGGAGGTTTTCCTGGCACGTCTAATTGGTAGGAAACCTCAGGGCTGAACCAGAAAACACTGGAGAGAATAACACCACATGATCCTCCAGGAGGAGCTGACTGAAGGGAGGGATGTCTGGACAACCTGGCTTCGTCTGTTGCCACTGCTTTTACCATCGCCTCCTTCAAGCAACAGCTCCGCACACTTGGTCAGACAACTTAACCGCACATATCAAAGTTGCATCCACTCGCTCTGAAAGACTCGAGGAGATGAAGCACTACACACTGTCTCTGGGTGTGAAGTTAGTGTCACGTCAGCTGTCACATGTGGAGAACTCTGAGCTGTGACTCTGGATGAAATCCTGGTGCCAACATCTGTCGACCTCTTGAGGGAAAATCCAACATGGAAGAGTGTGTGCATGAATCCTGGCATTGCTACAAAAGTAAGCAAAGAAGAGATGCAGCGTGACGACGAGGACGGGGACATGATGTGGAAAAAGAAAGCCTTGTGATTGCACACACGCACACACACACACACACACACACACACACACAAAGCAAGTGTGTACTGATGAAGGATACGCTGGAAAAAGCTGCACAGAACAGAGCAGGACAGGTGCAAACCATTAACCACCGTATGGAAAGTCAAATAGCAGCGCTGTGTGTGTGTGTGTGTGGATAACAATCACTAGCAAACCATCTAAAATCACCATCAACTTATCACCTGTTACTCTCTGTGGGCCAGATTCAGTGAACTCCACCCTGCAGCTCTGAACAAACACTGTGACCGTTTTTAGTTTCAGCCTCTTCTCCTAAAATCTCTCCATGTTTTCCATCACTGCAGGTGCTTTTCCAGCTTTTATAACATCAAGAATGTTTGAATCATATTAAACATTTCCAAGAATTCCTCAGTTAAAAGTTAAAAGTGGAATCTTATGTGTCACTCTGCAGTTACACCTCCAAACACTAGTCGGTGGTGAAGTTTCTGTGAAGTGCTGTAAAGTTAAGTTGATTCAAAACACACATTAAACACACATTAAACACACATTAAACATGGCTTAATAGAGACAATTTCAAACACAAGTACACAAATCAGCTTCACTATAACTCGCAGCATTCACAGACAAACACTTGTCTTTATCTGGACACATTTTCCCCACAAATACAGCATGCTAACATTATTAGCACAAGCCTATGGCATTTTACATTGTATAAATTAGCCTAGCAGCTAGCAGACTTTTCCTCTACTCATATAAAACCAGGGACAACAGCAACATTTAACAAAGGTAACGTTCCAAAATTCGGCTCCATTGCTACTCACAAGGTTCGCTGACAAAACAACTGTCTTATACTAGACACGTTTTCCAAACAAATACAACATGCTAACATTATTAGCACAAGCCTATGGCATTTTACATTGTATAAATTAGCCTAGCAACTTCACAATTTATTGTTTCTTATCTGTGAAATTAAAGCAGTAGAAAGACACAAACATTTTTTAAATCGGTGCTGCATGACCAGAGAAAACAAAGATACTGCATACTTAAGTAAACCTGGAAGCTAGAAAACTGTATTTGGTGTACGCGCCAGATGAGCAACTCCACTGGAGCAAATAGGCGTGTTAGCATGCTAATATTCCCCAGTTAGCACACATGATGGCTGATGGGAATGTCATCAGTTTTTCAGATATTGTTGAAAATGAAATTAAAGACATCACAGTTCATTTGTTCCTTTGTTAAATGTTAGGCTAATTTATACAATGTAAAATGCCATAGGCTTGTGCTAAAAACATTAGCATGTTGTATTTTGGGGAAAATGTGTCCAGATAAAGACAAGTGTTTGTCTGTGAATGCTGCGAGTTATAGTGAAGCTGATTTGTGTACTTGTGTTTGAAATTATCTCTATTAAGCCACGTTTAATGTGTGTTTAATGTGTGTTTTGAATCAACTAAACTTTGCACTTCACAGAAACCCCGCTGCCAACTAGTGTTTGGAGGTGTAACTGCAGAGTGACACACAAGTATAAATGCTCACAACGGCGAAGGCTACCAATAGGATGCTAATTTCTGCTACATTAAAATAAAGGTTTATTTGATAAACGGGACAAATATGGATCAGTAATGAAAATAATTCTTATTTGTTGCCATGAAAACACGACTGAGTTACAGTGACTGCAGTGAAACAATGAACCTCTCTCTAAATGTTTATAAAAAAGTTTACATATTGTGATTGCATCTTTTCCGTGACAGTGATGGACGACCTTCTACGTCTGAGTTGTTTCCTGTGCCGTTGGGAACTGAAGTCATTAGGGCCGAGAGCTGATTTTAAAATATATCTGTGATTGTGTCACATGCACGTAGACGGAGCGTTTAAGGCGCGGAGAAGGTGAAATGAATCAGGAAGCAGCGGCAGCAGTGGCGCAGTGTTTCCTGGCTGCTTAATGGGAGATAATGGAGGTCTGATTGTAACGATGTGATGTGGGAAAACTGAGAGAAAGCTGATGACAGAGATTATATCTGCTGGGAAAAACCAGCTCGCTGCTCCGTCTCTTTCTTTCTTTGTTCCGTTTCTGTTTGTCTGCCTTTGTTTCTCTTTTACAGTCTCACCCGTTCTTTCTCTTTTCCTCCCCTTTCTTTTCCTTTATCTCACTCTCTCTTACTTAATCCCTCGTCCTGCCTTTTTCCTCATCTCTCCGTCCTTCCTTCCTTCTCTGTGACCTCTCCTCTTGTACTGTTTAATGTCTTTTGGTTTCTACTTTCTTGATTATCTCAGTGGTCTTTATGTTGTATTGTCATCTTTTAATTTCCTCTTTTCTCTCCTTCTTTTCTCCATTTTCAGTTTCTTCTTCCTTCTGGCTCTTTATTATCATTGAAGCCGAATACTCGTATTAAACAACTGTCCAATACAGATAACCTACTGTATACAAATACAAGCACAATACAAGTAAAATGGGTCAGTATCTGGACGCCTGGTACCTGTATCCAATCTCATACTCTCATGATCACAAATGACCCAAAGCTCAAGATTGAGATTGTTGTATATAAATAGTTTTCTAATAAATAACAAATATAGCAACTTCTGATCAACCCATATCAATTTCAGGCTACAATAAAACGTCTGATTTGGTCCCGCCTACTTTCAATTGTAACCACAACCATTTACGGTCCAAACTACAGGTAATTTAGTCAGTTGAACAGATACAGATACAGACACAGCTAATATAGTCAGTTGAACAGATACAGGTACAGATAATTTAGTCAGTTGAACAGATACAGATATAGACACAGATACAGATACAGGTAATTTAGTCAGTTGAACAGATACAGATATAGACACAGCTATAGATAATTTAGTCAATTGAACAGATACAGATATAGACACAGATACAGATAATTTAGTCAGCTGAAGAGATACAGATACAGACACAGATACAGACACAGCTACAGATAATTTAGTCAGTTGAACAGATACAGATACAGATATAGACACTGATACAGATACAGGTAATTTAGTCAGTTGAACAGATACAGATACAGATATAGACACAGATACAGATACAGGTAATTTAGTCAGTTGGACAGATACAGATATAGACACAGATACAGATAATTTAGCCAGTTGAACAGATACAGACACAGCTACAGATAATTTAGTCAGTTGAACAGATACAGATACAGATATAGACACAGATAATTTAGTCAGTTGAACAGATACAGATACAGATATAGACACAGATAATTTAGTCAATTGAACAGATACAGTTACAGACACAGCTACAGATAATTTAGCCAGTTGAACAGATACAGATACAGATATAGACACAGCTACAGATAATTTAGCCAGTTGAACAGATACAGATACAGATAATGGTGTACTCGCTCATCCCTACTCTGTTGTTTCCAGATCACAATCTGGATTGGAGATATTCAACTTTGTCCAGAGACACTTTTACGAAATGATCGAAGACCAGGTGGCAATTAATAAACAAGTATTAATCATATTTATCAGTATGTGTAATGAATATATCACTCGTTTTCAACCTTTTGATGTTTGAGAAAATCCAGTGTCAGCAGTCTGAGCAGTTCAGACTCCCTTCCTTCCTTCCTTCCTTCCTCATCCTCATCTTTCCTCCTTTCTAATTCAGTTTAACTAAATTTGATGCACAGGTTCTTTCTTTCTTTCTTTCTTTCTTTCTTTCTTTCTTTCTTTCTTTCAACCATTAATTTCGTCCGTTCTTTGATCTTCTTTCTATCACCCTGAAATGTTACCTATTGATTTCATTCGTCATAAATCTTTGTCTCCTTCTTCTTTTTCTTTCTACCTCAGTCTCCCATCTCTTCCTCTTCTTTTTCAGTCCTCTTTTCCTCCTTCCTCCTGATCTTTCCATTTTTTGTCTCCACTTTCTTGATTTTCTTTATTGTCTTTCATTCTCTTTCTTTATTGTCCTCCCTACACCCTTCATCTCCTACTTCTACTTTTTCTATCGTTCTTTCTTCCTCATTTCCTCCCTCCTCTTCTTCGTGTCCTCCCCCTCTTAGCTCTGCCCGATTCTGCTTTTAATTTTTTTCTTTTTTTCCTTCCTTTCTTTTCGTTTCCACATTGAACCATTTGTTTTGTCCAGTTTTATTTAATTTCATCTGCTTTTCCATTTATTCATCTTTCATCTTTGTTTTCTCCTTCTTCTCTTTCTTCCTCCTTCCTGCCCCCTCCTTGATCTCTCTTTCCGCTCCTACTTTTAATTTCTGTTTTCCTTTCTTTCTACATTTCTGTTTTCTTCATCAAAGTCTTTATTTTACTGCAATTCAGTCATATTTCTCTCTTCTCCTTCTTTTCTTTTTCTTTCCTGCTTTCATTCATTCATTAATCTCCTTCTCTTGTCCTCATTCTTACCATCTTGTCTTCCTCCTCTCATTATCCATCTTTCCTTCCTTCCTTTTCCTCTGCACACCTCCTCCGCTGTCATCCTCCTCTTCCTCATTGTCATCTTCCTCCTCGTTTCACCCTCTTCTCCTCCTCCTCTTCCTCATCCCTCCATCTCTGCTGCAGTACGAAGAGGAGCCCTCGATGGTTAATCACCTGCTTCAGTTACATCCACTTACAAGAGCGACTCTATTTCACACCTCGCCGTCAGACTCGAGAGGCTCATGCACACACACACACACACACACACACACACACACACACACACACACACACACACACTGTGTTATTGTCTTCCAGGTCCAGATTAGCGCACGTCCATCCAATAATCCTCGGACAAGTTTCCTGGAGTTTGTTCAGACCTGCTGCCTCATCAGATCGGTCACAGATGTGTGTGATGATGTCATACTGATCATGTGAGCACAGACTGTTTACTGTCAGCGGTTCACACACGATGGTGGACCCTCCCCAGCACTTTGCCTCCAGCACCACCTGCCACTGACACCTCACTGAAATTAGTATTTAAAAGTCTTGGTGAGCAGACGCTGAAATGTTCTGTAGCACAGCACAAGTGTTTGAGACCAACTGAGCTGAGACAGTTCATGCTGCACCAGTCTTTGCTTCCTTCCTTCCTTCCTTCCTTCTTTTCTTCCTCCCTCCCTCTCTCTATCTCTCTTCTTTCCTTCCTTCTTTCCTTCCTTCCTTCTTTCCTTCCTTCCTTCCTTCTGTCTTTCCTTCCACCCTCCCTGTCTCTCTTTCTTCCTTCCTCTCTCCCTTCCTCCATCCATCTCTCTCTCTTTCTTCCTTCCTTCCTCCCTCTCTCTATCTCTCTTTCTTCCCTCCCTCCCTCCTTCCTGCTTTCCTTCCTTCCTTCCTCCCTCCATCCCCCACTTTCTTTCTTTCTTTCCTCCTTCTTCCTCCCTTCCTTCCTCCACCCCTCTCTCTCTCTATTTCTTCCTTCCTTCCTTCCTCCCTCTCTCTATCTCTCTTCCTTCCCTCCCTCCTTCCTGCTTTCATTCCTTCCTTCCTTCCCTCCTTCCTTCCTTCCTTCCTTCTGTCTTTCCTTCTACCCTCCCTCTGTCCTTTCTTCCTTCCTCTCTCCCTTCCTTCCTCCATCCCTCTATCTCTCTCTTTCTTCCTTCCTCCCTCTCTCTATCTCTCTTCCTTCCCTCCCTCCCTCCTGCTTTCCTTCCTTCCTTCCGTCCTCCATCCCCCTCTTTCTCTCTCTTTC
Organism: Epinephelus cyanopodus; assembly: GCA_026686955.1. Taxonomy (NCBI): domain Eukaryota; kingdom Metazoa; phylum Chordata; class Actinopteri; order Perciformes; family Serranidae; genus Epinephelus; species Epinephelus cyanopodus. The sequence continues at coordinate 7,028,259 of CM048934.1, read as the reverse complement.
TTTCCTCCTTCTTTCCTTCCTTCCTTCCTCTCTCTCTTCCTTCCTTCCTTCTTTCCTCCCTTCCTTCCTCCATCCCTCTCTCTCTCTTTCTTCCTTCCTTCCTCCCTCTCTCTATCTCTCTTCCTTCCCTCCCTCCATCCTTCCTGCTTTCATTCCATCTTTCCTTCCTCCCTCCCTCTATCTTGTTATCTCATTTCCTTCTTCCTTCCTTCTTCCCTCCCCCCTCCCTCCCTCTATCTCTCTTAATTTCCTTCTCCCTTTCTTTCTTCCTTCCTCCGTCTATCTCTGTCTCTCTATATCTCTTCCTTCCTTCCTTCCTTACTTCCTTCCTTCCTTCACAAAGTCAAGGTAACACATCATGACTGAATTTTACACCTGAGGTCATTCTAAGGGTGACGTACACCTTCAAACGAATAGTTCACCCAAGAACATGTCACAGTGGGCACCACTCCAGCTTCACAGACTCTTGTTGCCAGAATGTTCGTTGTCATTAAGCAAACTGCTTCCTCGCTGCCGGCCTCGCCTGCCTCTGACTCTCCTGCTTCACCTGCTCCCTGGTAAACCACTCAGCGCTCTGCTTTCACGTCCCTGGTTTCTGTTCACCTGTTCTCCATGTGGTGAGGCTACCCGTCAGCTCTGTGTTGTGAGTGACCCTGTTCTGCTGCCTGTGATTTCCTGTGCTGTAGCTCACCTCGCCGTGCGGGCTGCCCTGATGAAAAATTTGACTAAGAAAGGGAAACTTTTTTGTGGCAGAATTTCTTTGCTAATCAATCAGTCAATAAAATAATCCTGCGCAGGGATTCTCACAACGTTTCTAGACGTCTTATAACCACTGTTGCTTTTTTTTCATTTGGACTCTGTCATAGTCTGGCTGCACTGATGCGCTTTCATTTTCCAGCTGCTCCGCGCTCCTACATCATTCGATAGCAAACGTCAGAGAGCCTTGACGTGAGAACTAATTTATATTGTTTTTGGGCGAACTATTCCTTTATGTAAGTACTGAGTGAATTAAAAGAAATACTTCCCAGTCCCCCCGAAGCACCAAGTTGTTCCTCTTTTCCACTGTAATTACATATTTGTCCAGGTAGAGCTGCCCCGTAAATATTTTATTGATACTGTAATTTCCAGACATTCACGCGGTTAGTTTTATGTCCTGTCCGAACACACAGAGCATAATTTGGTCTTGGGAAGGCGTAAAGAAGGAAGGAGGAAAAAGAGGATAAAAAGGAAGGAGGTGTACAGAAAAGAGAGAACATAAATGAAGGCACTTGATCACACAAAGTCGTCTTTTATCTTGTGCAACAGGCGGGGTTAGGAAATGAGACGAGTGGTTTTTGTCTGAGAGGGCAAAGCAGAAAAAGGGATTTGTCTCCAAATACAGCTGTGGCAACAGGCGGTGTGTGTGTGTGTGTGTGTGTGTGTGTGTGTGTGTGTGTGTGTGTGGGGCTAAATGAGATATTGAAACGGAGACATACCCTCGTGTCTGTTCTTGATTGATGAGAGCTGAAAATAGGATTTGTCTTTGAAACAGAGGAGGACGGCTGTAAGCCAGTTAAGACGACTGAAGAGCCCATTTCACACCGAGGAAATGGAAGTCAGTGTGAAACGTTTGTTGAAGGGTTTCGCTGTGACAATTACAGAGATTAAAAGGTGCAGATTTGAACACTGCTGTTTCTGTTAGCACAGCTCTCGAAAGAAGAAACCCTCCAGAGTCGGTGAAATGTGAACACGATGTTCTCATGTTGGTGTGTGGACACCAGCACTGGAAAAAGTATTCAGATCCTTTACTTTAGTACATACCAGTGAAATATACTTAAAAGTAAATTGCAGTAAAATGTTCCCTGTCAGTATTTCGCTCCTCTCTTAAAAGTTACGTAGGTTAGGTTTAGGATATGAAACATTTTAGGCATCATCACGATATGCTGTAAGAAAAAAATCCTAATTTTACGGTAAATGACTACATTTTTACAGTAGTCTTCTGTTGTTTTTAAAAATACTAAAAAAAAATCGCAGACAATATCTGTAAATTAACAACCTGCCTGTTAGTTTAAGTATTTTGACAATGATGACAAAAATACATTTATTTCTTTTTTTTTTTTTTTTACAGAAAAAACATGTATATTTTTATGTAAGATGACAGTAATTATCTTTAATTAAATATGTAGTTCATTAACAGTTTGTGTCCATACTAACATTCTAACATTTTTCTCTATAATTTTAAGATAAATCCTATCATTTTCATATTTAGGTGTAATTTAACATTCAAACTCTGTAATTAAATATGTAGCTCGTTATATAAAGGTTTACAACCATACTTACATTTTTCTCTGTAATTCTAAGGTGTGTGTGTATATATATATATATATATATATATATATATATATATATATATATATATATTTAAATACATACATACCTAATGTAACATTATGTGGGTTAAATAAGTAAAAGTAAAGTTATGTATGTTAGGTCTGGGAAAAGACACATGGTTAAGCATCATTCCCTTACTTACTTGGTGAAAAGTTATGTTTAGGCAAGTTAAGTTTTGTTGGTAAGATTAAGGAAAAGAAACATTTTGGGCATCGTCACGATACGTACTCAAGGTAAAGTTACGGGAAAAGACACAGTTGGGCCTTGTCAGGTTATGCACTTAATGTAAAGTTACATAGGTTAGGTTTTAGCAAGTTATGTTTTTTAGGTTAGCTTGAAGAAAGAAAATATGGTTGGGCATTGTCAGGTTACATACTTAACGTAAAGTTACATAGGTTAGGTTTCAGCAAGTTAGGTTACGCAGGAAAAATTAAGGAAAAGAAACATTTTGGGCATAGTCATGATACATACTTAACGTGAACTTCTGTAAGTTAAGTTACTGAAAGTCAAGTTTCGTAGGTTAGGTTTAGGAAAAGAAAGATGGTTGGGCATCATTACGTTACATACTTACAATGAAAAGTTCCAAAGGTTACGTTTAGGCAAATAAAGTAACGCAGATTAAGTTAGGTAAGTAAAGTTTCATAGGTTTAAGAAAAGAATAATGGTTGAGCATCATTACATGCTTAAATGTAACCTACGTTGTTAGGTACATAACATAAATTTATGGGTTAATCCTAGACAAGTAAAGTTACGTAGGTTAGGTTTGGACAAGTAAAGTCACGTAGGTTAGGTTTGGACAAGTAAAGTCACGTAGGTTAGCTTTAGGAAAGTAAAGTCTCGTAGGTTAGGTTTAGGAAAGTAAAGTTTCGTAGGTTAGGTTTGGACAAGTAAAGTCTCGTAGGTTAGGTTTAGGAAAGTAAAGTCTCGTAGGTTAGGTTTGGACAAGTAAAGTCTTGTAGGTTAGGTTTAGGAAAGTAAAGTCACGTAGGTTAGGTTTAGGAAAGTAAAGTCACGTAGGTTAGGTTTAGGAAAGTAAAGTCTTGTAGGTTAGGTTTGGACAAGTAAAGTCTCGTAGGTTAGGTTTGGACAAGTAAAGTCTCGTAGGTTAGGTTTAGACAAGTAAAGTCACGTAGGTTAGGTTTGGACAAGTAAAGTCTCGTAGGTTAGGTTTAGACAAAGTCACGTAGGTTAGGTTTGGACAAGTAAAGTCTCGTAGGTTAGGTTTGGACAAGTAAAGTCTCGTAGGTTAGGGTTGGACAAGTAAAGTCTCGTAGGTTAGGTTTAGACAAAGTCACGTAGGTTAGGTTTGGACAAGTAAAGTCTCGTAGGTTAGGTTTGGACAAGTAAAGTCTCGTAGGTTAGGTTTGGACAAGTAAAGTCTCGTAGGTTAGGTTTAGACAAGTAAAGTCACGTAGGTTAGGTTTGGACAAGTAAAGTCACGTAGGTTAGGTTTGGACAAGTAAAGTCTCGTAGGTTAGGTTTAGACAAGTAAAGTCACGTAGGTTAGATTTAGGAAAGTAAAGTCTTGTAGGTTAGGGTTAGGAAAAGAACGATGGTTGGGCATCATTACTTGCCTAAATGTGATTTACGTTGTTAAGTACATAAGGTCAAGTTACATGGGTTAATTCTGGACAAGTAAAGTCACGTAGGTTAGGTTTGGACAAGTAGGTTTAGCAAAAGAAAGAGATTTGGGCATTGTTACGTACTTAACAAAAAGTTATGTAAGTTAAGTTACTGAAAGTAAACTTATGTAGGTCAGGGTTGGGAAAAGACACAGTTGGGCCTCGTCAAGTTACGTACTCAATGTTAAGTTACATAGGTTAGGTTTTAGCAGGTAAAGTTTTCTACGTTAGCTTTAAGAAACAAAATATGGCTGGTCATTGTCAGGTTACATACCTAACGTAAAGTTACGTAGGTCTCAGGAGGAAAGTCCTGTGTTTGGGTTCCCCTGAAATCTGAACCTTTGGCTGTGATGACAACTGACAAACATAGAAAGTGAACATGTCCTCACTTACTCTACTGGTGAACTGTATTTAACTCCAGTTTCCAGTAACACACACACACGGCACAAAAGATGAGTCCTTAAAGTGATTAAAACACAGTAACACTGACACAAATTACACGTCTGACCTTAAATTTATATTAAAAAATCCTGGATTGAAATGTGTGTGTGTGTGTGTGTGTGTGTATGTGTGTGTGAAGGGTGGTGTTAAAAGGATTGGAGTAGATCTCATTATTACAGTGGAAGGGTTTAATCATAGTTTCTAGATGGTGTTTTCCACTTGGTTAGCTCTCTGTCTCTCTCGTCTTACAAATTAGACGTTGGACGCTAAAAGACACCGCCGCTCGTTTTAATGCACTCCTCTCCACTCTGATCTGTTCGTCCTCGGCTCGTCCACACGTCTCCGTCCTGCTGCCTGTCTTTTTCTTCTGTCTTCTGTTTCTTCTGTCGACATTTTGTCAACAATCGTTTTATTGTTGCTTTTCTTTCTTTTTCAGTAAATGGTTGGAATTTTCTATAGATGTCTTTCTTCTTTCTTTCTGTCTGTTTCGTCCTTTGACATTTTTTATTGCCATTTTCTGTTTTTCTTCTGTCTTTTCAGTTTTCCTCGTGTTTCTTTCCTCACGTTTATTTCTGTCTGTCTGTTTCTTTTTTGTTGTTGCTGTTTTTTTCCTGAAAATGTTTGCTATTTGCTGTAACTTTTTTTGGTTTCTGTCTTTCTTTCTGTCTTTTCACCCAACTTTATTATTTTGCTCTTTTCCCGAAAAGCTTTGACATTCTGTCACTTTCTGTCTTGAAAGTGAAAAAAAAAGAAATAAATAGAAAAAATCAGTTTCTTTTTTCTTGATTTCACAGAAATGTTGGTCTTTTTCTCTTTCTTTCTCATGTTTTTCTTTTTTGTGTGTATTTCTTTCTTTGCTTTTTCTAAAAGTATAAATGTCTTTCATTCCTTCTTCTATTTCTCTCCTTTCTCTGTTTCTGTCTTTACGTGTTTTATTTCCGTATCTATTTTTCTTATCTTACTATATAATGACGAAAACTCTGTCTGTGTGTGTGTGTGTCTGTTCCACGTTTTTCTCCTCACTGACTTGGTCAATCCATGTGAAATTTGGCACAGTGGTAGAGGGTCATGGGAGGATGCCAGTGAAGCAATATTACATCAATTGGCCAAAGGGGGGCGCTATAGCAAGCCATTGAAATGTCAAACTTTGAATGGGCATATCTCATGCCCTGTATGTCGTAGAGACATGAAACTTTGCACAGAGATGCCTCTCCTCATGAGGAACACATTTGCCTCAAGAACCCATAACTTCCGCTTATATAGATTTTCCACCATTTTGAATTTTTTGAAAAACACTTCAAATCGATCTCTTCCTAGGAAGTTTGAGCGATCTGCATGAAACTGGGTGAACATAATCTAGGGACCAATATCTAAAGTTCCCTCTTGGCAAAAGTTGGAAAACTTACTAAAACTGAGCTTCTATAAGGCAATGAATATTGCGGAGGGCGTGGCTCATCACATAAAGGTGTATAACATCTCAAGGGTTTCACTGATCACCACGCAACTTTGTAGGCATATGACCACACATAATCTGAGGGGACCCCTCCATTATTGACCCCATCAAACAAAATGGGGGCGCTAGAGAGCTCATTTCTTATCTAGGCCTAACCGCCATATGGATTTTTACTAAACTTGGTAAATATGTAGAACAGGACGCCTCAAGGTGACTGGAGAAAGCTCTGCGCTGTGGCTCCCCGTGTAGCCGAATGTTTTGTTTTTTTTCCTAATCTTTGGTATGACTAAGTCATGTATAGTATGCTGTACTCAAAGCGTATGGACTAGTAAATAATATTTGTCATTTGACATTTTATGATTTTGCTGTCAAGCTGTCTTTCTTTTTCTTTTTCTTTTCCTGAAAAGGTTTGCTGTTGTCTGTAACTGTCTGTCTTGAAAATGAAAATATATGTTCTTTTTTCACCTGTTTATCTCTTTTTTTTGGTCTGTTTTTTTTTTTCTTTCTAAAAATATTTGCTATTCACTAACTTTGAAATTTCTTTTATTGAGAAGGTGTGAAAAAAATCAGGTTGTTTCTACATTTTCTCAGTTTCTTTCCTCCATCTTTTTCTTTCGCTTTACTTTCTTCCTGACAGTTCTCACCATTCTCTGTAATCGTCCTGCTTGGATGCTGAATTTTATTTACATGTTCTTACATTCCACATTTTATTTAGATTACAATTCTTTCCTTCTTCCTACTCCCCTTTGCCTTATATTGAAACATCTGCTATCTACACACGCACCTCTGAACCGGCTGATATGGGACGTGTGTCACATTTTAGAAGTGACGTCCACATTTGATGAAGCTCACAGGACTGTGGAATTTATGTTCCCACAGAAAACGTTTTTATTCTGTGTGGAAAATTTGTGTGTGTTACAGGCAACTGTAGGCGATAAGATGAGATAAGATAATCCTTTATTCAGCAGCAGAGGGAAAGTGCAAACAGGAAGTGTCAGTAGAGAAAAAACACAAAGCAATATAATAAGGAAGACTGAATGGCTCCAATAAAACTGATTTGTGATCAGTTTCTTTCCTTCCTCCTATTCTTTTACTTCTTTACTCTCACATTTCCCCCCTTCCTTCCTTGCTTTATTTCCCTTGTGTCGAGCCTTCGTCACTCTTTTTGCACCTCACATTTGCTTCTTTCATTATTCGTGTCTTTTCTTTCATCTTTATTGATGAGGTTTAATCTTTCCTATCATCTCTCCGCGCTCTCTTTCCTTCCACCTCTCCTCACTTCCGTCTCATTTGCACCCCCCCCCCCCTCGCATTTTATTTGTGTCAGTAGGTGCGACCAACTGGCGATCCCAGCGAAGGAATTCCCCCAATCTTTCCTTCCGTTCCTCCCTCTACCCGTGTCTAATCATTTACACACTTTCCAGGACTCTGATGGTTAGATTGGATGAGCGGAGGAAAGAGCAGGAGTGTGAGGAGGTGGAATATATGAGCCCTGTTAACTGGCAGCTCTTTAAAGTAAAACAAAACAAAAAAAACATTCCTCCATCTTTCAGGAAAGAAAAGTTTGTCTGTTTTACATTCATCATCGTCTGTCACATCTGGGTTCACCCTCTGTGACCTTTGGTCGGACTCATGTTTAAAAACTGTCCCGTGTGGCGTCTAAATCACTGACAAGTTCATTCAGAGACATTATCTTAATTAAGGTGACCATGCATGTGCCCTGGGAGTCTTTGGCGGCCTCTCTCATCATCTGCAAAGAAAATATGCTATGGTATAGTATCAGTGTAGTACAGTATCATCCAATATATTAAATCATATAATATAATAAATAATATTGACATTATTAAATCCATGTTTGCAGCCAAGTCGAAAACATTTTATCCAAGAAACTGCACTCTGATAAATATTTCACATGAAATCTGTCGCTCAAACATAATCACGTGTTGACTTATTGACAAAAACACAAAGAAACGTAAAGTAATATGACAACCAATCAGCAACAAGGTTGGAAATTTAATTAAAATAAGAATTTAGATGAACTTTTGGGTGTTTAGCTTCGTTCAGCATCGTGTCACTTTCAGCTTCATGTGTGATTATTAAAGATGCAAAGTGTGTGTGCGTGTTGCCTGCTGAATCAGCAAAAACAGCGCACAGAGTGAGGAGGACGAAAGATGGAGAGACGGAGGGTGAGGGTGATGGAGGGGAGAGAACGGGAGGGAAGGAGGAAAGATAAAGACTGGATGTTAAGAGGAAAGAAAAAGGACATAAAAAGGGAATAATAGGGGGGGGGGGGGGGGACAAAGGATGTGAGAGAAATTAAATAATAGATTGAAAATGCGAAAAGAAAAAAGAAAGGAACAAAAAAGGGAACAAGGCTGAAGAGTCATTTCGAAGCGTCTTTGCTGCAAAAAATTGTTCGTTTCATGCCCGAGTGTGTGTGTTTTTGTATGTCCTGTATGTGTGTGTGCATCAGTGTTTGTGCCAGGCTCATGCCAGCCTGCGTGTGTGTGTGTGTGTGTGTGTGTGTGTGTGTGTGTAAACAATAGAGTTGATTAGGCGTTGCGTGGCAGTGACAGCGCTGAGGGGAGATGATTAATGATTCTCTGTTTAATGTGATTAGTCCATTAATACCTCCTGTGATGGCTCAGACCGGCTAACACTGGGGAAAGGTCAGCGCACACACACACAAGTGCACACGCGCGCACACACACACGTTGCTGTAATGGATCATAAAGGAGGTCAAAGAAAGGAGTGTTGCTTCAGTCTCTTGTTTGAGAGTCATAATAGTATTTCAGTTAAATGTTTCTGTTTTGTGTGATTTGTCTCTTATTACTTCTACACACACCTTGAACTGAGATATTCACACTGTGAACACCTTTCATTCCGCATCTGAAGCTTAAATGCGATCACCAGAAGTAAAAAGTTAACGTAAGGCTTTAACGGACTACATGGCTACTCCACGGTCGCATGACTCTTGACGTCACCGCCACTAAGCTTTCAACTGATTTCAGCGCTTTATTTTAAAAACATTGTATAATGGAGAAATGACTGTTTTAGCTAAATAAGAAGCTGTAATGGTGGACTGCCAGCACTATCGCCTGTTCGGAGGTGATGATGTTTAATGTCCCCGACAGGGTTTGTAGTCGTATTGAGCAACTTGTTAGCAACCGCCTTTTTTACGACACATAAAAAGCTTCAAAATTCACAAGTAGGGTATTTACTGATGTGTTTTATGTTGTAGAACAAAACCTAAACTCGCTTAAGCTTTTGTTAACCACAGACCTTACTTGAAGCATTTTACCAAAATTCCATTCAAAAAACGTATCGACTTTCAGACGAGAGAACCGGAAGTGCTAAAAGCGCTAACTCTATAGCAATTAGAAAGACTGCACAAGTCGTGTCGGTGACGTTATCTCACTGAAGCTACGATGCCTGGGTGTTAAGTACCGGCATGTGCTCATATGAACAATGCGACTTGCTGGTTCTTTTGTTTTCCCGCTGAGGCATCAGGTAAGATAACAAATTTGCACATGACACATAGCTAAGCTACATAGATGAGTTACTAACTAGCTAGCTTTTTAAAACATAGCTAAGTTACATGGAACTTAAGTTAGTTACGTTAAAACATAGCTAAGTTGCTAAGATGATGTACACACTGAATCACGTCCAAGTAGAAACTCCTCGTGTCACGTACCTAAAGGGAAACAATGTTGAGCAAACGCTGCCTCTGTTCGTTTTTTGTCACCTAAAAAAAGGCCGCCAAAAATAAAATTTCAACCATAACATGTGATCAGGTTTTGGACGTTGTCCACTTTTGTGTCGGGATCGGCTGCTGACAGACTTTGCAGTGCTGGCCGCCATCTTGTTTTCACATGGATTAGTGTATTGTGCTCTTACTGCCACTAGATGGCACAAAAAAGTGTCCACGTACGAGGACAACAGGTCTGAGTCAAGTAGAATGAAGTGGTGGAATACTTCTTTAACGAAAAGACAAACAGGATGGTGTCAAGTTTCTCATTTAAGTGTTTTTGCAAAAATGTCAAACTTGCTTCGTAACGATTTTTTGTGGTTGTTTGAAGGACTTTTTCCCCACTTGCATGTTTTGTTTACTTACAATCCTGCCTTGAGGCACAGAATACGTGAGCTGCTCCTTTAACCTCCCTCTCTGCTGCCTTTGATCACATCAGACCCGTCGGAGCGTTTGGACCTGTGCGTTAAAAGAGTTCACATTCTTCCAGGTAAATTTCCAGCTTTCAATCAACCCACGACGTACGAGAGAGAGAATACCCCTCAAAAATAAAAGTATTCTTCTTTCTGGCAGCTTTGAGGAGGAAACACAGTCGCTGTGCCAGCTCCTCTCCGTGGAGATCATTCTGTTTACCACCAAAGACACACAGCCAAGAAAAACAGAGTCCCAGGTATCAAACATTTTTATGTGTATCTTTGCAGTTGTGTTAATGTGTGTGTTTGTATGTTACCCAGTCAGTTATTTTGTGTGTTCATGCAGTAAAAAAGGGTTTATTGCACAAGTTTTGACTGTTAAACTAATCAACTGTGAAACTGATCAATAGTTAACATTGTGTGTGTGTGTGTGTGTGTGTGTGTGTGTGAGAGAGAGAGAGAGAGAGAGAGAGAGAGAGTGAGTGAGTGAGTGTTAATCTAACCAGTATAGTTAATATGTTGTTCTCATACTCTATTAGCCACAGTTGACAGCTGATGATTGATCTTCTCATCATTTTTCCCTCCAACACCCTGCGGTGACTGTTTGTGTGTGTGTGTGTGTGTGTGTGTGTGTGTGTGTGTGTGTGTGTGTGAGTGAGAGAGAGAGAGATCTGCAGAGTGTTCGTGTGTGTTAAAATCTGACTTAATGTTTTTTTTCCCTTGTGCAGTGAGGCTTTGTGTTTTATTTTACTGCTTTTAAAGGTACGGCAGTGCTGCAGTTAGCATTAGCGTTAGCATCACATAACATAACATAACATCCTTTTCATGCTGTGTCTGACTTATCAATGTCATTTCTGTTTGTCTTTGATGCTGCTCTCCCTGCCGTAGGCTTTCCATGTAGGCGCATGGAAGGGCAGGAAGGTTTTCTCTCTCCCCCCAAGGCTTGTGTAGGCCTAGGAATATAATACTGCAAATGGAAATAAAGTTTTTTTTTTGACTAAAGTGGTCCTGACTGAAATACAAATATACATACAGAGGACACCACTGAGCGTCTTTCCCAACTCAGCTTTCAGTGACAATTGTGTGTTTATAGATCTAAGCAGACAAGAGAGCCGGCACAGTTTATCTGTCCTGGTGAAAACAGTTTTATACGCATCTTTATTTCTATTGTTAAGCCGCCATCTTGACCAGTATCCCCTGCTTATTTAAAGCTGGGCAAAACTGTGTTAAAATCAGTTTAAAAGATGCTGCTTTGTGCCGCTGCAGCTTTACTTTGTGATCCTGGCCGATAAGACTCACCTGCTGCAGGTTTAACCTTCCAGCCCGCAGTGTTTTATTGAGCTTACCTTCAGTGAGGCCTTGCAGGGTCTTGGGGAAAGCCTTGGCAGCCTAACACAGCCAGTAACTCACTCCAGCACTTCAACAATGCTGTTAGGACTCAATTATTTTCCACCTTTGTTGCGTCCCAGCCCGCGCTCTGAGAAACCTCCGCGCCTCAGAGTCGTTGCCACGTGAACCCGTCCCAAGTTTTCGCCGCCATAAAAACGTCACTCCTCCCCGTCTCTCATTTTTTTATTTATTTTTTTTTAAACATCCGACTCCTTAAAAACCTCCTTCAAAGCAGATCAATCACCAAAGAGCCTGACTGGGGAATTAAAGCGGAAACGCCTCGCGCCGCGGCTTTCAAGTTGGCAACCGGCAAAGTTTTTCGGCTAACGAAGCTGTTATCTATATGAGAAAAGTTAAGCTATACGTTGAAATGCATATCTGAGGCGATCGCAATTTCAAAGAGTCACTGGCGCTTATCCAATCACACAGCAGTCAGTCTCTCCTCCCCCCCTTTCCTCCCCCTCCGTCCTCCCCTTCTCTTTTTTCATTTTATCTATACCTCTCACACATTCCCTCGATCCCGCTCCCCTCTTCTTCTTCTGTTTCTGCTCCTTTTCTCTGAATTACATCCATGTTTTGCTATCACTCCCCTTCAAATCTCTCCCTCTCTTTATCTCCGCTAAAGAGTGTTGATCCCTTCCTCGCTCTGGAAACCTCGGCGTCAAGCTCTGCGACACACACACTCACACACACATTTTAATTAATACATAGATTTAAATTGCGATGCCTGTGTGGTGAAGTGATATACACCCCCGCTAGTTAAAAGTCTTTTTTATTGCTTAATCAATGTTGAAATTAATATGATTTAACTCCCGACCCCTCGTTACACATACACACCCACCCCACACGCGCACACTCACACACACATACACATGTCTGCTGGGTTATTAATTATAACACTAATTAACCTACAACTAATGATTTGGCCTCTTGGTGTGAGTGAGTGTGTGTGTGTGTGTGGAAGAGACGGAGAAATTATGTGAGTGCTTGCGTTTAAGTGTGTGTGTGTGTGTGTGTGTTCGTGTAAATATATGTTAATTTGATTCCCAGATATGATGGATTATAGGGGCTTACGATAACGACAGTGAAACTTCTCTTCAAAGCTCCGGGGTTCGTTTCCGTAATTCCGCTTGGCACTCGGATCAATAAAGTTTTCCGAGTCAAATTTAAAAACGGAGCCCTCGTCCAAATGCTTTCACTCTTCCTGTGCCATTTCCCTGTCCCCGTTGATTTTTATTTTATTTATTATTTTTTAGGAAATGAAAACTGCAGCACCACCTGGGGACCCCGGGCCCTGGCCCCCCCTCATCCTCCTCCTCCTCCTCCTCCTCCACCCCAACAACAACAACCAGCTTTGGGTTTGATTCATTCGATTGAAGGTAATTCTCTCTCTGATTTTCTTTTTCTTTTTTTGTTTAATGTTCACTTCTTAACCAGCCCATGATTGACTCTTTTCCCAACACGCTGCTTCACTGCAGTGAAGGGGGTCCGGCGCTTTGCTCAGGGGTATTTCAATATTAGTTGAACAGTTTTCCCATCAAACACTCAGCTTTTGATTCGTTTTCCAGCTGGGATTTGAAGCAGGAACACTCCAGACACAAGATTTATTTTTACCTGAATCACAGGTAAGTGTTGACTGTAAATATATCAAGTTATTACAGGGACTGAGGAGACGTACACGCCACTGATACTGTGTTAATAAAGATGGCAAAACACATCAAAAAATACATTTTAACAAGTTTGAATAGTGTGTTCCTGAGTTAATTGTTTTTCCATCTGTCAGTAAAAGTGTTTCCATTACAGTTTTGCACAAAATAAATGCAATATTTCGTCAATTTCGATGAAGTACAATTGCAGATTGCAGGTGTGAAAGGTGTTTGACATCTAAGCTGTAATTCTCGTAAAGCTCCGTCTTGCGGGATTGCATAATTCTCGTAAAAAAAAACGGACATCCAGAGTCTACTCCGTAAACATATTGATGTTGGCAATTTTGTTTTGGTTGCATCTACTGCTGTCGCCGTGACCATTTTTAACAAAAGGCGAAAGCAGCGAAGGATAGCGGTTTCCTCCGTCCACACGTACCGCGTCATTTTGTTTTGGTGATACGGCAGCCGGCGTAAACCGGATGGAAAAGAACCCGTCCGGTGACGTAGTGGGGTCACGTGAAGTGTTAATGCACTAAAATGTTTCCATTACACTTCTGCGACATACATCTGTATCGACACGTCTGAAAAAAACGCCTCATGAGAGCGTAAGACCCTTTTAGCGATATTTGCAAAATTGTTTTTGATTGCGCTATTTAGATTTTGCGCATGTCTAAGGGTAATGGAAACGCACTTAGTATCTCTCAATTGTAGGGCTGCCCCCGACTGGTTGTCATTTAGGGCCATTAGTCGACTTGTCGCCCGCATGTTTACGATTTTTATTTAATCATTGAATTATATATTTTGGGCGGGGCAACACAATGACTTGAGTTGAAGGTCTGAGAAAGAGTAGTATCAGTAATGCCTGGTTCACTACACGATATCAGCCCGATTATTACCCGAGCAGCGACGTACAGTGTCAGCTCGGATGGTGAGCGACGACAAGTGTCACACTTAATATAATAATCCATCGATCACATTCCAGCAGAATGTCTAGCATAAACAAATATAGAGGTTTTTCTTTTCAAGACGAAGAGATTAGGAGATGTTGCTTTACCTTGACATGTTTCGACTGTCAACTACAGTCTTCTTCAGAAGCATCATCTGATGTGCGTCGTGACGTGTCTTTATCAGCTGGTGTTTCCTTGAAGACGTGCTGCTCCCGTCACAGCCGTCACTTTGACCAATAGGAACACAGAGTTAGCTGCTGCCATAGACAACTGTACGACAGCAACACCCCGACCTTTTTTAATATTTCCTCTACGGACATTACCACAGAGTATAAGGGGGAAATGATGGTGTGAAACAGCAGAGGCACTTTGTCAACCCCCTGAGTACAGCCATTAGCATCAAGCTAGCAATGTTGTTTCTTCATAATGGAGGATATAAAGGAGTTGTGTTAGCATGCTAACATTTGCTAATTTGCAGCAACACAAGGTGAGTTATTAGCATGAAAATGTCGCTCTCTTCATCAAGGTGCAGCATTATAAACTGTCTATGATGTAATAATGTTAACATGTTGAAAGACATAAACTTTACTAAATATGCTGCAGCTCTTTTAGGTGTCCGTGTGTTAGCGCGGAAGTTATACGCAGTTTGCGACCTTTGACCTTTACAGCCCTGCTGTTTGTGTTTGTGCCACAGAATTGAGCAGAGCAGTGACTTCCTCTTCTCTGTGTTTGCCTTTTGTTCTTTCATCAGCCCACCTTTATCTGTAATATTTTTCGATTTTCCAGCTCCATTCTTCTCCACGTCTTAAACTCCTTCCTTCCTTCCTCCTTCCTTTTACCCCTCCTTCCCTCGTCTCCTTGAGCTGCTCCCACTGTCCTTCGCCTTAAGACGAGGGCTATTGATTTTACACACCTTGTTGAAATTGCGTCAAATGCACACCCACCGCCTCTATCTCTCTCTTTATTTATGCCTCTCACTCTACGACACACACACACACACACACACACACACACACACACACACACACACACACACAGCGACGCGGTGTGACAGCCAGGCTGACAATAGGTGGCTGTCACAGTGATTGATGGTACTGATTATATGTTAATAATGAAATAAACATTAAAAAACACATTCAATAAAGCTCCCCATTAATGAACCAACCACACTATCTATCTATCTATCTATCTATCTATCTATCTAGGGAGAATGGAGGGAGGAAAAAGGAGAGGGAAAAGTGAGGTTGAAAGGACAAGAGAGGAAACCGACCCTGGCTCATACTTTTAAATAACAAATCAATTCAGTGACAACAGATTCCAACATTAATATCAATCTACTGTTTCCAAACCGTCGTCTCGAGAGTTGTTTTCTGTGTCCGTGTTTTGTTGATTTCTGTTCAGGAGCAGTTGTTACTTTGCTCTAACTGATCTGAAGCCAGCGAAATGTAACGAAAGTTGGTTTGGTTGTTGTCTAGTTTTGAAACAACGGTAAATAAACACAACAGAAAAATAAATAAAGAAAGAAAAAATCGGAGATGTTTACTTTGATGCAGAGGTCTGTATATAGAGGACAAAAAGTGCCGAATGAATGAATGAATGAATAAATGTATAGATAAATACAGTCAATAAATACAAAAAGAATTAAATACAGGAATAAATAAATTAATAAATGTTTAAATAAATGCAAGAGTTAATAGATACAAATTTAAATAAATACAGGAATAAATACAAAAATAAATAAATACAGCAGTACATAAATAGATACAGAAATAAATAAATACATGTATAAATAAATACAGGAGTAAATACATAAAAAATGAAAACATACAGGAATAGAAACATAAATAAATGAATAAATAAATGTTAAAATAAAATATGGAAATAAATGGATGAATACAAAGAATAAAATAATGAATAAACAAATGTTGAAATAAATAAGAACTAAATATATAAATGCATATATGGACATATATATAATCTCTTTATTTATTTTCCTTTTTTTAAATGTGTGTCTATATTTTAGTGTCTGTATGTCAGTGAGGTAGGAGGGCCTCACATCTGCCTGACCTTTATTTCTTTATTTCGTCATGGATGTATTTATTTCAGCATTTGTTAATTCATTTTTTGTTTTTATTTAGTTCCATATTTATTTACTTATTCCTGTCTTTAGTTATAAAAAAAAATGAAAAAAAAAATTGATTGGTATCCTTTTTTTTTTTTTTTAAATTTAATTCTATATTTTTGTGAAGACAAAAAAATCAGTTTGTCCTTCAGCATACAAGTTCCTGTTCGTGTGATTTGAGATGCTTTGTCAACATTTTCTTACTATTTTGAAACGGCATTCAAATATTTGGCATATTTTAAAAGCTAATGTGAATAAATACACTTTGGCAGAATTTATGACACTCAAAGAGTTGGAAATTTAGATTTTTGTAAAGACAACAGAATTCATAATATTGTACAAAGAATGAGAGATAAATATTTCATTGATATATTTTAGGATATTAATGTTTATATTTTCTAATGCATAAAATACATTTATTAGTAGGCTCCACATTTAACTACATGTTCAGCATTATTGATATATTAACAAGTATTTGTTGTGGATAAAGGAAAGTCCTTGCACTACTTTGAACACACACACACACACGCTTGTGACCCAGCGGGGGGGGGGTTGACTTTCACATCAGCAGTTTTTAACAAAAAAAAAAAAAAAGAAAAAGTTGAAAAAGTTTTGAGAGGATGGAGAGAGAGAGAAGAGAGAAAGAAAGGGAGCATTTTGGTAAAAACAGAAAGCAGGACACAACGGTAACCGACGGCAACCATCATCAATCAGAGTTTGAAGACATCGCTGCTGGCAAAGACGACAGGAACAGAGAGGGAGAGGGTGGCATCGGGATGAAGGGATGTAAATGCTGAAAGAGAACGAGTTAAATATAAAAAAACGGGGGATAGAGAGAGAGTGAGAGAGAGAGTGAGAGAGAGGGGGAGATGGGTGATGCTTTTAGCCTCTTTTAGTGAAGATAGGAGGAATAGATGGAGAGAAGAGGAGGAGAGATGATGAGCGAGAGACGGAAGAACGGGGGGGAGAGAGTTGTGTTTTTGGCCTCTTTAGCTGTTTTAAAAGAGGAATTAGGACAATGACTAGTCACCTTGAGACCTGCTCCCTCCCACTTAATCTCTCTTTTTATGTCTGTCTTTCTGCCTCCACTCTCTCCCTCCTTTTTACTCTCTCTCAGTGGCCACTCAGGCCAAAAAATCACCAGTGCAAACTCCTGAAATTTGTGGTTTATGGTGACGACTTGTGGGGCTGCCTGGCGACCTACTGTAACTGGTGAGCTGTCTAATAACAGCCTAACTTTCAGGGTTCGGTTCAACTGAACTCAAGTTCGTTTGCCCCCTCAGTGCGGTTCATTTGGGCAGGTGTGAACACAGCAGTCACTCTCAGGTGTGCACATAAACAACCTTCTTGAAGAGGTGGTCTCGGTCCGGTTACAAACAAACTCTGGTGCGGTTCGTTTGTGGCGAGAACATGTTCTGGATGTGAACCAACTGCAGTCACATGACACATTGTTTGGGTTAAACATGAGCATGTTACAGTCCTGGAGGATTATAAACTATTGACGAGCTATTATGGCAATTTCACTGTTATAATATAGGGGGCGATGTTGCACGTGATGACTTCGGAGTGAGACTAGGTTGAGCAGAAGATCATCAAGCTGGATGAATGTGTGATTAACTTATCTGTTCGTTAATTCATGTAGAAACTAGTCCATAACCAAAACAAAACATTGGTCCACAGGGGGAGCCACAGCGATCGGTCGTATTTTAGCCATGTTTAAGCATTTTTTTGTTATAGCGCCACCCAGTTGCCAATTAAATTTCTCCAGTCACCTTGAGGCGTCCTGTTCTACATATCTACCAAGTTTAGTAAAAATCCATATGGCGGTTAGGCCTAGATAAGAAATGAGCTCTCAAGCGCCCCCATTTTGTTTGATGGGGTCAATAATGGAGGGGTCCCCTCAGATTATGTGTGGTCATATGCCTACAAAGTTGCGTGGTGATGGGTGAAACCCTTGAGATGTTATACACCTTTATGTGATGAGCCACGCCCTCCGCAATATTTATTGCCTTATAGAAGCTCAGTTTTAGGAAGTTTTCCAACTTTTGCCAAGAGGGAACTTTAGATATTGGTCCCTAGATTATGTTCACCCAGTTTCATGCAGATTGCTCAAACTTCCTAGGAAGAGATCCATTTGAAGTGTTTTTCAAAAAATTCAAAATGGCGGAAAATCTCTAAAGCGGAAGTTATGGGTTCTTGAGGCAAATGTGTTCCTCATGAGGAGAGACATCTCTGTGCAAAGTTTCATGTCTCTACGACATACGGGGCATGAGATATGCCCATTCAAAGTTTGACATTTCACTCTCACAGCTCCCTCTGTCTTGTGACAGTGAGAATAAGAATTGCCAGAATATCTCGTCAATGGAGTAAATAATCCTCCAGGACTGTAACATGCTCATGTTTAACCCAAACATGTGTCATGTGACCGCAGTTGGTTCACATCCAGGTCGGAACACAGTTCATTTGTGACCACCTCTTCAAGAAGGTCTCGGTCCGGTTGTTTTGGCAAACGAACTTGAGTTTGATTGAACCGAGCCAAACAGGGAAGTAATTTCCAGGATGTTACGTCTTTAACCAAGTTTTTCCAATACTCTCACAACTGCACAGCAAACGAGGCCTTTCTTTCTTATGGAGTAGTTTAAACTCCAGCTAAGCAGATTATATGAAATTAAATGGTGCGACACGGTTAAAGTGATAGCTTCTTCAAATTAGGTCTCTCTTGCTCTCAGTTCTTTGGAAGGTCGGCACAAGCGAGACGGTTTAAAATCAGTCAATGGTGCTAATTTGCGTGTCAAAGTTCACCAAAGTTGGATTCAACACAAAACTGTGAGCAAATCCATTCACGTGCCAATTTCATTTAAATTAATTGAGCTGAGCCTTAAATTTTACCATCACAAATACTGCTGTGCTCTTAACTGTCTCTCCTCTTAAGTCTCTCTCCGTCTTTCCATCCCTTCATCTTTCCTCTCTCCCCTCTCCCCTTGTCTTTATCCCTCATTCATTTCTCTCTTCCTCCCCCTCTGTCCCTCTCTCTCTCCCCCAGCCTCCTCTAGTCTGTTCTTTCTGGA
The DNA here is from genome assembly GCA_026686955.1 of Epinephelus cyanopodus. NCBI lineage: Eukaryota > Metazoa > Chordata > Actinopteri > Perciformes > Serranidae > Epinephelus > Epinephelus cyanopodus. The sequence goes on along the minus strand of CM048934.1, from coordinate 7,009,040 downwards.
TGAGCAGGTTTTATGAGCGGAGTGATAAAGAGAAGGGGGGATGAAGGGGCAGAGAGGGAAGGAGAGGTGGAGGACAGAGGGGGACGTAGGGAAAAGAGAGAGATGGGGACAGAAAGGAGTGGAAACAGGAATGAGCTCTGTCTTTATTACACCAGACCTGATATTGCCCAAGAACATTTTTTATGGCATGAAATGTCTGTCCCTTTTCTGTCTCAAGGTTTATTTCTGATTTTAAACTTTGGCGCTGATTCCCTGGATTAAAAAAGGTACCCGCCCCCCCCACCACCCAAAAAAAAAACGAAAGGAAAACACGGGCTGATTAAACAAATGTCAAAATCAACACACATTAAAAGAAGTAAAGAGGATTCATTAAGTACTGGGACCTACAGTCTTGTGAAAGGTGATGTATGTGAACAGAAGTCCATTCATTCCTATGGGAATCTCTGTGATATCCAATGTGCCTGTGAATCTCCTCCCGTCCGTAATACTTTGGTCGAGAATTTGCCTCGAGTACGTTAAAAAAATTGAACTTTTGCGGTGGATTTCGGAGAGACTTTACGACAGTGTGCTAGCTTAGCTAACAGGCCATTTCCTTCAAGTGAGTTTGTCTGATTAAAAATAACTTGTTTGTTTATTTTTAACACATTGTGAATCTAAATAATGTTCTTCTGCTAAAATATGGAATTAAAATATGGTTCATACAAAATTTTTACAAAACAACGTCTTCATTTATTTGTTGCTATGCAATATTGGTCCTGTTTTTGTGCCAGTAATGTTCACAGCGCATATTCCAAATTACTGGATAGCAAAAAAAACGATAAAATTAGCCCCTCCCCTGCAGCTACAGGTAGCTTCTATCAGGTTTCCATGCACCTGTTAAGAAATGCACTTCCTTGCGTTGGACACGAGAGGCATCATACGTATATTTACAGATCTATGGACACCAGTCACGTACGTAAGTGGAAATGAGGTGTAAATATCTTTTGCAAATTATGACTTTAGCGCAGTCGGAATTTCTCGTGTCCTTTGGGAACTGCAACCTTTTCTATCGCATGCCAGGGTTTTATTATAAATTGTCATTGAGTACATTTTTCAAGAAACTCTTGCTTGCAGCTAAACAGCCGCACAAAAAGCACAACAGCACATTGAGCTAATCATGCTAACATCAGCATGCTATTGTGCTTACGTGCTGATATTGAGCAGATGTAATGTTTACCATGTTTAACATCGCAGCGTTTTGGTTTTTTTTTTTACTATTGGCATTCGATTAAAAAAAAGAAGGCAATACGTTGTGCCTCACTTTTTGCAACCTGCATGCTAACATTCGCTAATTAGCACCAATACGCAGTACAGCTGAAACAGATGTCGTTAGTTTTGCTTATTGGTGTTGATAAAACAAAATGTCTGACCTGTTCGTGGTGCTAGAGGACATGCTAAGGAACTATTAAAGTTATCGTTGAGGTAGGCATTAACTGAGATATTTTAATCTGGATCAACCGACCATCCGTTGAATTATGCTGCTGTAGCTAAAATATCCTGCCCTTGACAAATCATGTAAGTATCAAAAATGTTTGCCACAGAGCTTATTTTTTCAATAATCGGAAATCCGGTGGAAAAATCCCATCGGCTTTTTGACGAGAGGACCAGGGCGATGCTAACTTCAACGCTAACCTGTAGACAAACATCGTCCCTGGATTACTCTGTTAGGAAGTGTCCAGGCTACACTAAGATGCATGTTAGCGTGCCGATGTTACCTCTTCTTCAGCACAGCCCCAAAGAGCCATTAGCATTGGCTCAAGACTTAAAAACACTGTTTATACAATGCCAAATTTGGTATTAAAAAGCAGAGCAGTGCAGTCGTCCGTTGTGTTGTAATTTAGCTGATGATTGTTTAAAAAAAAAAAGGGTCCTTGTATGGAAACGAAGCGACGCTGTCACTCCGTCCGGCCCGGAGACGCTCGCTCTGCAGTTTGACACTTGGTAATTGTGTTGTTGAATTAGATTATTAAAGAACACAACTTGAGCCGCCGTCGTCAACATCATCGCTGGAGGTACCGAGGATGATGGGAAAAGACACGCACACACACACACACACACACACACACACACACACGTGTCATCTCAGTATTACTGTATATCATCACAAACTTGCTTACATGCACGCAATGTCATCTGCTGCACACACACACACACACACACACACACACACTGTAATGAAAGCTGGGGGCTATTGTGTGTGAGATGGATGGTTTGACTTTAAGCTTGTATAAATAAAAGCTAAATAAATCCTGATGGCCTCTAGTGATGGCTTGGATACAGCAGTGTGTGTGTGTGTGTGTGTGTGTGTGTGTGTGTGTGATGTTTGTGTTTGCAGAAACACTTTGGACAAGCACTGAGGTGTTTGTGTGTGTGACAAGAGTTTGAAAAGACACACACACTCACACAGCCCGCGGCTCTTTTCTCATTCATGTTTTTGTCCCAAAGTGAAATTAAAAAAAGAAAATTATAAAAAGCCAGCAGACCAATGTCACCCAACGCTGCAGTCTGAAATATTCTCCCTCTTTCCTTTTATATCCCCCTTCTTTTTATTCTCTTTCTGCTTATTGTTCCTTTCAAATCGATTCCTCCATTTATTTATTTTTTACTATTTTCCCTTCCTCGTCGAGTGTTTTTATTTCTCTTTTCTTTCCTCTTTACTTCCCATTGATTTGGTGATTTGCAGCTGCACGTCTTGGTCTTGGCCCTGGGTCAGAGATGTCCAGACATCCAGATTTTAAGAGAAAGTCAGTCTTTTTAAGCATCTAGTGAAAGTGAATTCAAATGACTATATTTAACTCCACCGAGGACGTCATGTTTTCAGTGTCTTTATGTGTTTGACTTTTTGTGTGTCAGCAGGATGACAGAAAAACGACTTCCCTGATTTTCATTAAACTTTGTATAAGTGTGTAGCATGGGTCGAGGAAGAACCCTCCCAATCACAGGGCGGATACACAAATAATTTTCAAGTTGTGTTAAAACTTGCAATATAGGCCAATCCAATCGTCAGAAGAATTGTTGGCGGATACATTACATTTAAATTTGTTAGGCAGATATGTTGAAACTTTAGATTTCCCAGCGTTCACCAACACTGTGTTCAACGTGTGCTTAGGTTAAGGCACAAACACCACCTGATTAAGAAGAAAAGATTTTGGCTTCACAGTTTTAAGGGCACAATCCCCGCTGGACAAACAAGGATGTGTCAGTAAAAAAACAACTGCTTTTTGTGGCACTATCACTGCTGGAAAAACAGCACTGAGTAGCTAATAACACCCATGTTCAGTGGCTAAAAGTTGCAGGAAGTATAGTGACTTGGAGAGTGGAAAGCCAGTGTAAATACATAGACAGGTTCCTAAAACACACTCATGTATGAAGAGGAAAAAAGTGTCTGGAAAAACAGCAACAGGTTCCTGGTTAGATGGATGGATGGATGGATGGATGGATGATGGATGGATGATGGATGGATGGATGGATGGTTAGATGGATGGATGGATGGATGGATGAATGGATTGAAGTTTGGATGGATGGTTAGATGGTTGGATGGATGGATGATGGATGGATGGATGATGGATGATGGATGGATGGATGATGGATGATGGATGGATGGATGGTTAGATGGATGGATGGATGGATGGATGATGGATGGATGATGGATGGATGGTTAGATGGATGGATGGATGAATGGATGAATGGATTGAAGTTTGGATGGATGGTTAGATGGTTGGATGGATGGATGGATGGATGGATGGATGGATGATGGATGATGGATGGATGGTTAGATGGTTGGATGGATGGATGGATGTTAGATGGATGGATGGATGGATGATGGATGGATGGATGGATGAATGGATGAATGGATTGAAGTTTGGATGGATGGTTAGATGGTTGGATGGATGGATGATGGATGGATGGATGGATGGATGGATGGATGGATGGATGATGGATGGTTAGATGGTTGGATGGATGGACGGATGGGTGGATGGATGATGGATGATGGATGGATGGTTAGATGGTTGGATGGATGGATGGATGGATGGATGAATGGATGGATGGAAGTTTGGATGGTTGGATGGATGGACGGATGGTTGGATGGATCGATGGATGGTTGGATGGTTAGATGGATGGATGATGGATGGATGGATGGTTGGATGGATCGATGGATGGTTGGATGGTTAGATGGATGGATGGATGGATGGATGGATCAAATTACACATGCACCAGACGTAGGTAGATAGATGAATGGATGGATGATTTAAGTATGATTGGTGATTGAAGAATGGATGGATGGATGGATGGAAGGTTGGATGGATGGATGGATGGATGGATGGACAGATGGTTGGATGATTAGATGGATGATGGATGGATGGATGGATGGATGGATCAAATTACACATGCACCAGACGTAGGTAGATAGATGAATGGATGGATGATTTAAGTATGATTGGTGATTGAAGAATGGATGGATGGATGTTGGATGGATGGATGGATGGATGTTGGATGGATGGATGGACTGGTCTGTACTTGCACACAGCTCTCACCTCAAACATCACAAGCAATCAGTGAAGGTGGCTGAGCCCACGTGGCGGTGGCTAGCAGCGCAGTGCTAACGTTGGCCACAGTGCTGAAAGAGCTAACAGAGGGGGTTGGCTCTCGCTCACCAGGGCGACCTGAAAGAGAAACTGAGGGTGGCTTTACACTTAAGTGATGGCGGCATCCTGCTACCGTGGGTCTGACAGCATTATGAGCATTAATCATTGTATGAACGCCGCCAGCATTTGGCCTTGGTGGAGGTCTGTGCTCAATGTAATGGTCCGTACAGACGAGGGTGCACGATGAGCTGCGGATTCAGGGTTAATTCCCTGGAGCTTTCTCACCATGAGTGGTGCTGTCATTGTAAAGATTTTGATTTTAGCAGCTTTAAAGTTAGGAGAAAAAAAGGAAGCCATTGTTAACCGTTGCAACATGAGCACATCGCTACTCGCCATACTTTGATGTTTGTCCGGAAGCATCTTCAGTCACATCTTGAAGCAGGTGGTCGGCGGGTATGTTGAGGCAACAGAACTACTTGGTTATGCTTGGGAAAAGATTGCGGTTGAAGTCACGCCACTCGACTCACGTCACAAATTAACAACACTGACTTTTAGTTTTACGCAGGACACAACCACCAGTCTCCTGGGTCAAAGTCCTGTGCTTGTTGGACCAGTCCATCTCCCCTTCCGCCCACTCTAAATGGACTTTTGTGCTTTTTATACTACGTCATTTTTTGACGGCCTGGGAGCCAGACCAGGCTTACAGTTGATAATATAATTTTATAATTTTATTAGTATTTTTTTCTGTCAGTGTTTGTTTGTGGTGTAGACACAGAAGCTGAAACACCTACAATGATGTGGAACATTATCAGCCACAACAGGAAACGTTCATTTATTCTGTTTAAAATGATATTTGGTCATTTTCACATTTAACTTCATCGGGATGATCCCAGAACAAATCAGGAAACATAATACCTATGAGTGGTGGTCGAGTTAAAACCAAACAGCTCCTCAAGTTTGTCGGCAGCATTGTCAAACTTTACTGTAGTCTCCTTTTGCTGAGTTACAGTCCAGGTAACTTTCCTCCAACATACATCATTGTCAACTGACACTGTACATCCTGCAGCCGCCCTGGGAGTTTCTCCTCACTCACAAATGACATTATTTCCCCTCCCTGCTGTCGTTCATGTGGTTTTCAGAAGTGAAAGACGATAAAGAGAGGTAACAGGGAAGAGAAGATTTGAACATTATGCCATTTTTATCAACACACTGAATGGCTCCAGAAAAGCAACTTCTCACTGCGTTTTCAAAATCAAGACGAAGCAAACCCAGTTAATATGCCAGTGCTTTTTAATGTTAGCTACATGAAATGCTAAAAATGTGTTGGTTAGTCCTACAGTATTTACTTAGTGACTATAAAAGTAGATATTGTGGATATTTAATGGTCAGTAATTTCATCATTAAACAGTAAATAGATCTGCCGCGGTCACGTTGTTGGCTACAGCGCTGGCATGCTAGCCTGCAGCCCAGCAAGCAGCTCTGTGAGGCTGTGCTTAGCTTTGAGCTAAATGCTAACATCAACATGCTCACAATGCTAACATGCTAATGTTTACCGTGTTCACCATCTTAGCTTTAGCATGCTAACAGAGTTGGACACTATCAGTAGTTAGCCTGTCACACAAGCAGCCCCGCCCTTACATATGTGTAACTTTGGGCCTTAACGAAATGTAAACGGGTGGCTTATTAAAAAAAAAAAAATCATCCCTTTACAATCAATAATGTTGAAATTAGCTCTGGAGCCCAAAAGTGTTTTTAGTACTGAGCTGTGAACATGTTTATTTCTACTGTAAAGTTGGAAATGTTAGCATGCAGGTCTGTGGGGATTGACTCTGTTTTGGAGCCAGCATCTAGTGGCCATTAGAGGAACTGCAGTATTCTGGTACTTCCTCATTGGCTTCATTTTTGTTGCTTGGTGTTGCTGATAAGAAGCAGACTTATCAGCTGACATTGCCATCCATAGTTCTGTGCAGCGACTACTTCTAAATCTGTCTGAATCCAGAACATCAAAATACAAAAGCGCCACTCTTTTGTTCCCAGGACTCAATCAACAACATGTCCTGTTCCCCAACATGGTGATGCTTCCTGCCGATTTGCCCAGAGCGGTGTGACATCACGCACGCATGTGACGGTGGGTCTTCTGCCCCCGCAGCTCTTAAACTCCGCAGAGGAAAACTGCACCAGCACAAAAATACGACATGGATCAGGACGAGTTATTTAATGGGCCCAAAAACAGCAAAATGGCCTTTTGTGTGGAACATCGGACTCTTCCTCTGTCGCTCCTCTCTCGTGGGGGATGAAGAGCATTTTGCAGACAAGTTTTTCCACTTTTGTCCTCTCCCTCTCTTGTCACCTCGCCTTCCATCTCTTTACTCTTCCTCCTCTCCCCTCGCATATCCCTTTTCCTCTTCCTCGACTCTCCACATCCCAAAGTCCAAGTTCATATCGGTCATTATAACCCCGCTGAGAGATATTCACCTCCGCTAAGACCTCATCTCTCTCTGTCTCGCTCTCTGTGTCTCTCTCGGAGTCCAGCTTCAGTTTGATCATTATTAGTCCTGAGAGACAAATTATTGCCCTCGTGTCTCTGGCTCTCTTTATCTCTCTGTTCTTTCTTACTTTGTCTCACCTTCTCATTTCTTATTCAGCGGCCCACCTTTTCTCCTTGACCCCTGCTTCCTCCTTCGCTTGTGTATCACAGCAGCGCTCGGTTTGCTCTCTTGATACAATTCACCTTTTTCACAAACATGGCTGTAGTGGTGAAACTCACATGCTGCTCTTAACTGCTGAGAGAGTTTCACGTTTTTTTTTCTGCGACTAAGCGACCAATGAAATCTTGCGGACTAATGACCTTTCTATCGACTAAGGTTTGGTCGCCCTATCAGGGACTGACGACTTCACATTAAATCGACAGCTGGTAAAACAAACTTCAACATGTTGCTTTGCTCTTATCCTTCTCCGTGTCCGTCCCATATAGTCCTTTCGTTCCTTTGGCGCAATGCATGATGGGATATATTGCCTGGTGAGTGACCATCACTTGTACACTACTTTGAGTCTACTTTATCAGCCTTGTCTCACTCCAAAGTCCACGAAAAACGTTCTTGACATTGCAAAAAATATTGAGATAAATTTACTGACATGACGCAAATGCACATCAGACATGTTTGCGCAGAGCGTCTGATGTTCACGACCTCAGATTTTTACCCAGATTTAAATTTCTTTCCTCCCCTTTTAACTTTTCCTTTCCCCATCTTGTTGCCGTTGCCTTTTTTTCCCCACTCCGTGTATCCCTCGCTTTTTCCCTTTCTCTTTCATTCAGTCAGGGTTTCTCAGTGTATAATGAGATTACACGGGATTATAAAACCCTGTCTGTCTGTAATCCACACCGCTCAATCCCATTTCACTGCTTAAACACACACACACACACACACACACACTGATAATTAATTCTCTCTGGTGCTACATGATGATCTCCGCTCTTATTCTTTTATAGTCTTTTTTCTTTTAATCCCTTTCTTCTTCTTTTGTGATATAAATTATCACCACGTGTCATTTGATTCTCTCCCTTCCTCTTTTCCTCCATTCATCCTTCCTTCCTTAATTCCTGTGTCCTCTCTTGGTCTTCTTCTTCTTGTTTCCTTTGTCTTCTCTATCCATCCTCCCCTTCTTATTTTTGTATCTGGTCCTCCCTTTCTTTCTGTCTTGTTTAAATCATTTCCATAATCCTCCTTTACTTCCCACCCACTTCCTCCCTCCCTTTCTTCCTTCCTCCTTCCTGTCCAACCTTCCCTCACACCTCAACTCTGCTGATCTGTCCCCTGATCAGCGGTCAGTGTGTGAGGAACATGCGTCCGTCTCGCCACCAGAGCTCGCATGTGAGCCACGACTGGACACACACACACAAACAGGGACACTCGCGCGCGCGCGCGCGCGCGCACACACACACACACACACACACACACACACACACACACACACGGAGTAAAGGTTGAGATGCTCGACCAAAAAAAAAAAAAAAAACAGAAGAAAAATAAAAACTTCCCGTGAGCGACTCGAGCAGCTCGTGAGAAAGTTTATGAAACAGCAGAAGGAGAGATCTGACCGATACCCTCTGAACACACACTCACACACACACACACACACTCACACACATCAATGGGGTGTAATAAAGTCCTCCCCTTTATTATCAGCCAATCACACCCTCAGGCCTGCAAAGACTCCGCTCTGATTGGCCCGGTCAGCTGTCAGTCCTCTGCGGAGGAGGCGGGGCCCGGACAGGGGCTGACCTGGAGTCTGATCCAGTCGCTTTTACGCACAGACCGGACAGTCCGCTTTCCACGCACGGATAACAAGAGTGGGAGCGTGTTCTGGATAGAGCGAGGAGCGAGTGGAAGAAGAGAGGAGGAAAATTAAGAAGAAGAGGAAAAAGTGAGAGGAAAACAAGCAGAAAAGACGCACAAGTGTTTTTTTTCCCCCAACTGGACAGAGAGAAGAAGAAAGTGTGTGTGTGAGAGGGAGACAGAGGGAGAGAGTGTGTGTGCGCTCTTCACCACTCTCCACTTCTTCCATCACCACCACCACCATCTAAATGTCGCTCCCCGGCTCCCCTCCGCTGCTCTCGCCGGGCTCTGGCGCCCCAACTCCGGCCGCGCTCTACCGCTCGGCCCCGGACGCGCTCCACACCTCCGCCGCCTCCACCGGCACCTCCAGCCCGGGGCACACCAACTCCCATTCTCACTCACACTCGCTGTCCCCGTCTCCGCGGCTCACCAGCAGCATGCTCAGCGCTTTCCTGCCCGGACCAGGGGGCGCGCTGGCCGGATTGGGCAACGGCGGCGCCGCCCCGCTTGTGTCCGGAGGCGGTGCCGCTCTGGGTCCTCTCGGAGGGCTCGGCTCGCTGAACGCAACCGGCCTGACCCCCGGCTCCCCCGGCTTGGCGCAGACGTCCTCCAGCCCGGGTCTTTGCAGCGAGTGCAAGCTGGTGGAGGTGCACGGCGTGAAGGTGGCCAGCTTCAGCGTGGACGGCCAGGAGCTCATCTGCCTGCCGCAGGTGTTCGACCTCTTCCTGAAGCACCTGGTGGGCGGGCTGCACACCGTCTACACCAAGCTGAAGAGGCTGGACATCGCGCCGGTGGTGTGCACCGTGGAGCAGGTGCGCGTCCTGCGGGGGCTCGGCGCGATCCAGCCCGGCGTCAACCGCTGCAAGCTCATCTCCCGGAAGGACTTCGAGACGCTGTACCAGGACTGCACCAGCGCCAGGTCGGTGCACACTTTAATCACTTTTAGTGTTTTTACGAATTCATCCAAAAGTCCCACAAACAGCCGGAGAGCTCTGCAGTTTGCTCAGTAACGTCCCGGCGCGTTTGCAGCCACACAAGTGACGACTACACACCTAATTAAAGCTCATTCTGCATGTTATTATTTTATAATTTCCCGTGCAGATCTTCCTCCACATGGACTTTTCTCCAACACTTGTATTTATACATTTAAAGGACTTAGTGTTGCTCTGCGGCTGCACAGACTTCAGGTGTGTTTGGGACGCACTGAAACTTTTTATACAATTTGTTTCACTCAGTGTTTATTGTATTAAATCACATCCTCTTTTCTATGAGGCACTTAGAGGAAGGCTGAGATGGCAAAATTAGGTTGTTCTCAAAACAGCATCCTTAAAATATCCATCCTCATTTAGTGTTGTGTAATATTTATGATATAATATCATCAGTGTGCCTGATAACATTCCTGTAATTCCTTTCAAGTGACCTGCTCTTCACCAACAGCAATATGTCTCCCCGGCCTTTCACGTGTTATTACCGTGATATTCCTGTAACACAAGAGGATATTTATCCTTTTAAAAAAACAATTATTGACTCACTGACTTGTTTGTGTGACGGTTATATTCCTGAAACTGACTTCCTGTTCTGTTATCAGTGCCACTCTTTTTTGCTTAGGTGTTGGAAATGATGCTTTCACTGTATCGACTTTGGAGCTTGATGGAAGTGTGTGTGTGTGTGTGTGTGTGTGTGTGTGTGTGTGTGTGTGTGTGTGTGCTGCCAGATGAGCAGGCTTCAGTAGTTTGGTCAAATAAAGACAAACACGAAGCAAACAAACTTCTGTTGACTTGAGTTATGAAATAGCTTCACATAATCCATTAATTCATGTCTCACCACTCAGTGTGTGTGTGTGTTAAATGCAGCTTTAATGTGTGTTTTAGTTCAAACAGACACTTGACAGAGTGTGTTTGTTACGCCCGTTATGTAAAGCAGTCGTGTGTGTTGGTGTGTGTGTGTGCAGACCTGCTGCACTGTGGGTCTACCTGTCTCCTGTTTGGTCACACTGTTTCCGTCAAACTGACTGCTCCAACCTTTCAGACTAAAGCAGCAGGTTTGGATTGCCACCATTTTGAAACTTGCTGTAAAAGCAGATTTTTACAAAACGTTAAAGAGACGAGAGGAAACAACATCTCACCTGAGCCAGATGGAGCGTCGCTGCACGCTGCACTTCAACATAGAAACTATTTTTTGTTATCTGTGCTGCAAGACGAAAAAGTTCCAGTTTGGTTTTGTGCAAATTTTGCCATCAAAATGCTAAATTGAATAATTGCTGCGGACGCCTGCAGTGACCCCAGACCTCTGCATTTTCTGAAACTTCCCAGAAAAAGAATCATTTCAGTTTGAATCCCTTAATTTCTGAAGATGCAAAGACCAGGTTGCTGTTTTCACTGGTTTAAAGACACACTTGTGTGTGACGGTCTGGGCATTTTGTTTCTGTTGTCTTTTTGGAAAGACGCTGCACAAAATTAACCATTTAAAACTAAAGAGGGCTCATTTGTTTGAGATCTTTTGCAATCCATAACTGTGATGACACACTTTTATTTTATATGCTCTTACAGTCAATGTCAGTTGTTTCGAATCTGCAAAATCTGATTTTGAGAAACACGCCACGTTTGTTCGGATTTTAACGTCAAATTCGAGCAAATTTGTTTCATAATCGTTCTGCTGTCGAGGGGAAACACAGTTTTCCCTAATTTGTGTTTTAAATTCTGTGATACTCTTTCTTCACTGTCATTGAATCAGGCTTTTTTTCCCAGACATGAGAGGTTCAGGTAATCAGGAAATCCACACATTTATAACAGAAAAGTGCAGAGTTACTCCTGAAAAGAAAAGACAAATCGTTGCAGTTTCTTTCTTCCTCCTTTTTCTGAAGCTGGTTGGAAAGTAAAACCAAATGCTTGAAGCTGCGACAGTGTCTCCGTCCTTTTTAAGGCAAAAGTCCGCCGTGGAAGTTTAAAAACTTTGATTAGAAACCTGAACGCATGAATACAAATTAGTCACTTTACATCGAAGGTTTTCAAAATGTGAGGCACTGATGGAGGCAAAAACACTGCATGAAAGCACCGTCTGCAACATGGAGGCTGTGACGACACTCTAAACCCCTCAGCGCCTGATTGACGCAATTTGCGCCAAAATTTGCGCTCATTCTCTGAGTCATAACTCAGTCAAATGTGGCAACAAAGACACGATACACACATTTTTAGATTCAGCGTGACTCGCAGTTCCTGAAAACATTATTACATCTGATGTCCGTCGTGAATAAACATCCATAAATGTGCCCAAATTTAGAGAAAAAGGCGCTCCATACAAGTCCAGAACCTGCTTGAGAAACATCACGTTTTATGTTTTCTTCAGCGTCAAAGTAAAACAGTGATAGCTGTCTGTACATACGTGGATACACTGCAGATGAGAGCAGCTGCAAGTTAATTCGGCTCACTTTTAATGGTGTTATTTTGTAGTGGGTGTGCATTTGTCTCAAATCTGATTGACGCAATTTGCGCCAAAATTTGCGCTCATTCTCGGAGTCATAGCTCAGTCAAATCTGGCAACAAAGACACGATACACACATTTTTAGATTCAGCGTGACTCGCAGTTCCTGAAAACATTATTACATCTGATGTCCATTGTGAATAAACATCCATAAATGTGCCCAAATTTACAGGGAAAAAATCGCTCCCTACAAGTCCAGAACCTGCTTGAGAAACTTCACGTTTTAAGTTTTCTTCAGTGTCAAAGTAAAACAATGATATTTGTCTGTACATATGTGGGTACGTTGTGGACACAAACTGCTTGTTGTTAATTCGGCTTACTTTTAATAGTGTTATTTTGCAGTGGGGGGTGCATTTGTCTCAATTTGATTCGTCTCAAATCTCACTGACGCAATTTGCGCCAAAAATCAGACTCTTTCTGTGAGTCATAACTCAGTCAAATCTGACAACAAAGGCACGATGCACATATTTTTAGATTCAGTGTGACTCACACTTCCTGAGAACATTATTATATCTGATGTCCGTCGTGAATAAACATCCATAAATGTGCCTAAAAATAACACGCTCCTGAGAAGAGCAGAACCTGCTTGAGAAACATTACGTTTTTAAGTTTTCCTCGGCGCCAAAGTAAAACAGTGATAGTTGTTTGTACATATGTGGGTATATTGCGGACAGGGACTGCTGGTAGTGAATTCGGCTTGCCTTTAATGGCGCTAATACATTGTGGGAGGAAGGGAAGAAGAAACCCCCCACTTTACATGAATACACTTGCTGCTTTGACATGTTCGTTTCCAAACATGAATAAAAGCAGAGGCGGAGAAGCATGTTTAGCTTCATGGAAGTGCTCCGACTTATTTCAGGAAACTCCTTGAAAAGTCCTGGACTTTCACATCAGGGGAGCGCAGTGGGAACACGCTGGATGTCTGCACTCGGTTATTTTTGTGTCGCTGAAAGATGAAAGTGATAAATGGGCGGTTGGTCAGTATCGGCTAATTATTAACAGCGTATTGTGTTGCTGTGGAGTCGCAGGATTGTTGGAGGGTGACCTCTGGTTTTTGGCTGACCACACACACACACACACACACACGCACGTCTGTAGTTTATTAAGCTTGAAATGTTCAGAGCACAGCGGCTATTTTTGACTCTTTTTATCACCGAGTCTCACTTCAGCCTCTGCCTCTCACCCCTATCTGTGTCTTTTCTACAAACACACACCATCAAGGAGTGTATTTCTGTCTCGGGCTAATTGTCTCTTCTTCTTTATCCCCCCTCCGTCTTTCACCTCTTCTCTCCCTCCTCTGTCTCTTCATCTCAATCACTCTGTCTTTCTCCCTCACACACACCCAGCGGTACATGTCAGGGGTAATAATGGATCATGTGAATGCGCATGGAACAACACGGCTGGAGAGCTATTGTTGTTGAACGCACAGCGAACACACACTCCTCTCCCTCTCCAATCATATTGACATTCCTCTGATGCCTCACTCTTTCGCCCTCTCACCCTCTCGCTCTTGACGTTACTCGCTGGGAAAAGAAAGGAAAAATTAAATGCTTTAAAGAAAAAAAGAAGAAGAAGAAAGAAAACTCCCACTGGGACTCTGCATACTTTGTCTTCTCGGTAACCATATGTGTGTTTCTGTGTGTGTAAAAGCGACGACCACTTACATTCACTTGTGCCTCATGGCGCCGATTTTGGTCGATATTACAGTATAGGTTAACTTGTGTTTTTGTAATGTTAAGTGCTCGTCAGGATCTGCGCTGTCATCGAGATGAGGTACAGCAAAAATGAGGAAAATAATCGATAATCGTGGAAGAAGATCTTGTATTACAGTTGCCGTACAAACAAGAAAAAATTCTGCATTCAAGATTTCACCAAGTAAATGTTCAAAAATGCACCAAAAGTATTGAATAAAAGTATTTTTTGGGCAGAACAGCACCTTTCAGGGCGTTATTATTATCATTAGGGACGGGCGATATATCTCATAGTCATGTTTTGCGACCATGGAGCACCAACGTAACTTGCAGATATTACTAATTAACAAACTGGAGAGCTGTTAGTTTGCTTCCAGCTCACAGTGAATAAATCCTGTAACAGTTTAACTTTCTCAACTGTTGACTGGACGCAATAACATCAACACTTCCTGCCCGAGATGAACCGTGTGCTGCATAATAAAAAACACCAGTGGGCCCACTTTAATTTATTTTATTGTAACACTTTATAATTTAACTTTATAACTTTAACTTTAATATAATAGTAGTCACTTTATGTAACTTAATTGTAACTGTAGCTCATTTACTGTTACGATACAGTACTCAACAACAATACTTTATTTAACTTTGTTGTTTAACTTTATTTTCAACCAGTAGCTACTTCATTTACCTTTATTGTAACTGTTATTATGTTATTGAACATTATTACGTAACAGTGGCAACTTCATTTACCTTTATTGTAACTCTGCTTTGTTTAACTTTATTATAAAAGTAGGCACTTTATTTTTTATTGTAACAGTACATTAACTTTATTTTATTATTTAGCTACTTTATGTAACTTTTTTGTAACATTACTTTAACCTTATTATACCAGTACTTTGTTTAACTTCATAGTGCAATTGAACCTTTTTTTATAGTAATAGCTACTTTATTTAACTTCATCGTATCTATAGTTCATTTAGCGTTAGGATAACAGTACTTTATGTAACCTTATCACGTTTATCTTTATTATATATCAGTAGCTACTTTTTAAACTTTATTCTAATAGTAGTTTGTGTAACTTTATTATCTAACAGCAACTACTATATTTAACTTTATTGTAACTGTTGTTTGTCTTACTTCATTATAACAATACTTTATTGAACTTTACAGTATTTAACTGTATTATATATATAATCGTTGCTACTTTATTTAACTTAATTGTAACTGTAGTTCATTTACTGTTATGGTAACAGTACTTTATTTAACTTTATTTTCTAACAGCAGCTACTATATTTAACTTTATTGTAACTGTTGTTTGTTTTACTGTATTATAACAGTACTTTATTTAACAATATCATGGTATTTAGCTTTTATTATAAAACAGTAACTACCTTATTTAATTTATCGTAACTGTAGTTTATTTAAATTTATATTTTAGTAAACTATTAAATAACATAAGCTACTTGTATTTCAGCATATGAACATCATCGCTGATGCTTTAACATTTCATTGGTACAGCTGCTGGAGGTGGATGTATGCTGTTGGATAGTTTGATCTACAGCACAGGCACATATTTAATAAATGTATCATAGGTTTTGTTTGTGAAATATTAATCTGGGCAATAACTCCATTAGTTTGATAAATGCAGTGTAATTTAAAGTACAGTATGTCCCTTTGAGATCCAATGAAAGTTAGTAGTAAAGAGCTGAAATACTCAAGTAAAGTAAAAACAGCTCAAAATAATATTTAAATACAGTACGTGAGTAAACATGTTACTTCCCACCACTGGAAACAATGTGTGCTGCGCAAGAGTTCCCACACATCTTGCTAAAATTGGAAAATTAAATGTGAGTTATTTAAAGGGGATGACATCAACTGTGTGACTTGCAAACACCCCGATGACGTTCAGTTATTTCTGCACGAGACAGAAAAGTCTGTCAGGGGGGAATCTGCACGGATGCGTCTGAGTTCATGTGAAGAACAACCTCCGGAGACGTCGCTCGCTGTAACAGGGGGTTTCTTTCTCTGCACTCTCGCAGAATCATTTGGAAGAAATCTTTTTAATAAAGAGTAAATAAACTTTTGGTTAATTATCCAAAGTTAAAGGGAGAAATGCAAGACAATACTCCTTTGTACCATGTCAGAGTTCCTCATCAGGAGGTCAGGGAGCATTAAACTGATGATGTTTAGAGGAGCGTATCTGTGTTCTCTCAATACTTTCTGACTTCCTCGCTCTGTAGTCTGTCGCTCCAAACCCACTGCTTCCTACTGACAGAAATCTGGGGTAACTTCTCAGAAATATGAAGCTTAATTGTCAAAGTAATTTCCTAAAACTGTTGGGCAGTGAAGCAAAGATCACTCAAACAGGAGAGAACGGTGCTGACAAAGACCCTTCGTTATGCCGGCTTTGAATCTTTACACTGAACCGAACAACACATTCTCTGACATCGTCACATATCGACGTTCGGTCATGGACTTTCCACGTCCAGATACGGCGTGCAAGGTGCCCTGGGTGTGTTGCTTGTTGGCGTTCTGGGACGCCGCGTCTTCTTTCAAAATACACTTCTGTTTTCACAGGAAATTGAACATTTACATACAGTCTCTTTCAAAATAAAAGTGGTACATTTTTATAGTGCAACAACACCGCAAATTTGCGTGTTTTTCCTTCAACAACAAACACACATGGTTGGGTTTAGGAAAAAACGATGGTAGTGATGGTAGACGAGGGACTGTGGACACAGTGGCGTGACATATCGCTGTCTGTTTAATGTGCACTGATAATGTTTTGGCAGCTGTGGCCGTGGCTCAGTGGCAGAGCGGGTCGTCCACCAATCGGAAGATCGGCGGCTCCTCCAGCTGACCCCTACATGTCGAAGTATCTTTGAGCAAGATACTGAACCCCAAGTTGCTCCTGATGGCTGTTCCATGTGTGTTAAAAACTGACTAGATGGTGGCACCTTGTATGGTAGCCTCCTACGACTCGTAGTGTAAAAAGCGCTTTGAATGGTCGGACGACTAGAAAGGTCCTGTACATGTGCGGGTCCGTTTACGTACAGTAGTTGCCATCGACTTGTGTGTTTTTGGACAAATACGGAGCTCTACGGCTCAGAGGGTGAAGATAAACCAGGCTGTCCATACGCACGAAATTCATGTTCATCGACACGTCTGTTGGATTTGATCATGTTTGTCGACAAGAAGAAAACACACAACATTATCCTTTAGTTTTATTTTAAGGTGTCGTTGACATCCGACCACGTCTAAAGCCGAGAGTGTTTACAAACGGGATAACGACACACACTTTCGGACAGTCTCTCTTCGAAGCCATTTATACAGGTTGTTTGTCTCACAAAGTTAACAAAAATTGTCCGACACAGCCGTCGAAACGCGGCTCCAGACGCTGTTAGATTTGATGAGCGTCTCCTTTTAAGGCCTCCTGTCTCATCCTGCAGGTGTCGGACTCTTATTTGTGTTTTAAAGGTCATCAGTGTGGATAAAACACCATTTCCCTGAATGTAAAAATGAACACACGTACACGCAGGTTGGAGTTTAAAACGCCGCGTCCTCCTGCAGGTGATCGTTATCAAACTGTGGAGCTTTTTTCGGGACGAGAGCGAGAGTCTATTCTGCCTCCTTGTCACCTCCATGGTTCTGTGTGTAAGTGTGTGTGTGTGTGAGTGTGTGAGTGAATCGATAGTGAGTGACAGGAGGGAGGGTTGCTGATGTCGGGAGTGTTATTCTGGGCTCTCCTTATCACGGCAGGCTGTTAGAGCCACACACACACACACACACACACACGCTCACACACACACACACACGATGATGGAGGTCGTATTGTTTGTGACACACGGGGAGCAAAGTCGTTTTGTTTTGGTGGAGCATTGCGGCTCCACGCACACACACTGGCAGAATAACGTCCACACACACTCAGCGTGAACTCCTTTCATCAATTTGGTGTTTTTCATTCTTTTACATGGAGCATTAAGTTCTTTTAATGGAGCACAGTGGTTTGTAAAACACACACACACACACACACACACGGTCAGTTGTTTTGCCTTCTGGCTGAGGTATGTCTGTGTGTGCGTGTGTGCGTGTGTGTGTGTGTGTGATTGTCTAGCATGCACAAACAGAGCTATCAGTTGTCACACTGGGTCGAGTTACATCTGTGTGTGTGTTAGTCTGCGGCGGTGTTCATATTCGCCTGTGTTGTTCTTGTGTATGTGTGTGTTGCTGATATTTGTGTGTGTGTGTTGTTTGTGTTTGTTTTGCTGGTTTTCGTGTGTGTGTGTGTGTGTGTGTGTGTCTGGTTTCAGCTCCGCTTTGTGCTGCTGGTTAATTGATAAAGGTTAAAGCGTTGGCTGGCGGGGAGCTGAGGTCACCTCGCTGCAGTGTGAACGTGAGCGTTTAAGAGCCACACAGCGGCCAATCAGGCGGCACCTAAACACAACTCGTCAGTCGTCATTGATCAGCCATTAGACGATCAGTTTTCAAGTGTGAAACAGAAATTCATTAAGTGGTATGTTACATTAAAAAGGACAAGTTTATTTTATATTCACGTAAATCATGATATAAATTATGACAGCATGAATTTAAAGGGACAGTATGTCCTCCTCGGCTGAGCTGTAACGTTGGCTCGCTAAGTGGTTCCTTGGTGAGCTAGCAGTAGACGCACACGCACCTGTCAGTCATACAGTTGGTGGATGTAGTTCGGTAGAGAGAAAATAGTTCCTACATGAAATTGTTGTCAACAAGGTAAGTGGTGAATGAAATTGGCCCCCGGGCCAGACACACCTGGTATACATGATGGCTGACGTGGCCTTACCCCAGTGCAGCACTTCTTATTTACGTCTTACGGAGTTAGCAAAAAGTTAGTTACTTTTTTCGACGCTTTTAATACATTTTTTTTGATTGTTTGAAGTTGCAAAAAATGTCTTCTGATATATGATTGTATATATGATAAATATATATGATAAAAAATATAAATAATAATAATGCAAAGTGTTTTTGGACGTGTCCCAACTTTCAAGACTGTGCGATAAAAATTTGGTACTTTTATTCTATTTAATTTAACTCAGTTTGAACCGTAATTTTTGACAGATTTTGACAGGCTGGAGTATGTGCATTGTTTTTAGACAGCTGCAACGCTCTGACATCGCCCGTCTCTCTGCTCCAGCTGCTTATGTGCAGTTGTTTGTGACTGTATGTTTGCAGGCTGATAAAACACAAAGTTTCCATTTAAAACTAATAAAACATGAGCACAGAATAATTATAATTTGCTGGCTGTGAGAGTGAACCCCACCCTCTGCATCTCCGCTCTCTTCATCATAGATTATCACTAACACTTTATTATGTTTTCTGTCATGTGACTCGGTGGCTGTGAGCTGTGTGTGTGTGTGTGTCTCAGGGGCAGAGGAGGCGGTTTCATGCTTCACTTACCAACCTACCAACCAGCAGGGCCGAGAGACGTAGAGTGAAAGATGCTCTCCGTCTCTCTCTCTCTCTGTCTTTCTCTTTTTTTTCCTCCTGGATGAAAACGGAGCGAGGGAGGGAGGTGAAGATCAAAGTAAGAAATATGACCCTCTGTCACCACGGAGAAGAACTGATCCTCTCCCCCTGCGTCTGTGTGTGTGTGTGTGTGTGTGTGGACTGAATAAAACAGCAAGAGGGGAGAGGCAGGTCAACATGTGTGTGTGTGTGTGTGTTGGGAAATAGATAATGTTTCACAAAGGCTGTTTCAGTCTCAACTTTTCAGGGAAAGAGTCTTCAAATGGAGGAGGACCAGAGACACTTGTGGTTTATGTGTGACAGCCAGCGGTGCAGGAAGTATGACGATTCTCTACTGAAGCAAAAGTACTAATAACACAAAGTAAAAATACTCAGTTACAAGTAAAAGTCCTGCATTGTAAAGTAGGGATGTTCCTGGCGACTGATTTCCTCCTTTATCAGTCTGCACCTCGTTGATCGTCCACAGAACGAACCTGCACGTCGACATTTTCAGAACAAAACAGAACAGGCTGCAGTGAGAGTCTCTCTCCATGGGATATTTAAAAATAGCAGCTTTGTGCATTTAGTCCTTCTCAGGCAAGTTCAGGGGTTTAGTGTTGCTGTAGTCCACAGGAACTACGCTCCACGATGCTTTCTTTTCTCTGAGTGAGGATTAGAATATACGCAGCTCACATAACCCGGCTGAAATTAATATATACAAGTCCATACCCATAAAGTACAGCAGACCATACCATGACTTAGTCACACCAAAGATTAGAAAAACAAAATAAAACACTGGTCCACAGGGGGAGCCACAGCGATCGGCCGCATTTTAGCCATTTTTAAGCATTTTTCTGTTGTTATAGTGCCACCCAGTTGCTAATTGTTGAACTTTAGATTTTGGTCCCTAGATGATGTTCACCCAGTTTCATGCAGATCTCTCAAACTTCCTAGGAAGAGATCCATTTGAAGTGTTTTTCAAAAAAATTCAAAATGGTGGAAAATCTATATAAGCGGAAGGGGGATCAAACACGGGGACGGTCCCAGTGGAAGCATCCACAACTTTTCACAGCGTACCGAACTGAGCTGCTCGGCGGAAACGGGGCTTTAGACTGTGGACGGACCTCAAGTGACAGAGAGAGACGGGGGGAGGAGGTGCGAGAGGAGGTGAGGGAGGGAGGGTGTTGTCTGCAACAAGATTATTTGATGCCTGTGAACACACACACACACACACACACGCACACACACACACGCGCGTAAAAAAGCACACACACAGTCTCTTAGGTGCACTTAGCAGATTGGTTTAGAAATCGCATTAGGGAACGTCACAACAGCTTTTCCTCTCGTTCACCAGGTAATCTCTCCATCCCTCCTCCTCCCCTTCCTCCTTCACATCTCTCTCCTCTGCTCCTCCTTTCACCTCCTCCTTTTCTTTTACAAACCTTCCTCTTTGAATTCCATCTGTTTCATCAGTTCCTCTCTCCCAATGACCTCCTCCTCCTCCTCTTCTCTCCTCTCGTGTCCTCCTGTTCTGTCTGTCCTCCCTTTCTTCTCTCCTTCACACTCCTTCTCTTCTCTCTACTTTCTTTGCTTCACTTGTTTACCGGCCTCCTTTTTCTTTACTTTTCTTCTGCTCCTCCTTTTCCTCCATTTATCTGTCCAACAGTCATCCTCACCTCCTTCTTTCCTTTCCTCCACTCTGTCCTTTTTTTTTTTTATCTCTCCACTTTCCATTTTTGATCCATGTGTTTAACCTCTCCTCCCGTGTTTCGTCTCCTCCTCTTCCATTTGTTGGTCTGTTTGTTCACTTTTTCCGTCCCTCTCTCTTTCTCTCCACTTTCTCCGGCAGTTTTGTCTCTCCTCTTTTTATCCTCCCTCTCCCCTTCCCTGTCACATTCCTTTTTTCTCCTCACATCTCCTTCTTCGTTTCTTTTTTTGGTCCACTCCTCTCCTCTCCTCTTTCTCTGCTCTCGTCACTCTGTCGCTCCTGCGCCTCCTCCTCCTCTCCTTCCTCTTCTTCCATCCTTAGGTCCATCTATTTACCTCCTCCTCCCTTGTTCCCTCTTCACCTCTGCTCCTCTCCCTCCTCCTCTTTTGCTCCATCTGCTCTTCTTCTCCTCCTCATTCTCCCTCTTTTCCCTCCCTCAATCTTCTTGTCATTTACCCTCATCCCCCTCTCCTCTCCTCTCCTCTCCTTCCTCCTCTTCCATCCTCTGGTCCATCTATTTACCTCCTCCTCCCTTGTTCCCTCCTCACCTCTGCTCCTCTTCCTCCTCTCCTCCTCCACTTTCTTTGCTCATCTTCTTTCTTTATTTTATTCCTCCTCCTTTCTTTCTTTCCTCCTCTTCTGTATTTTGCTCCATCTGCTCTCCTCCTCCTCCTCATTCTCCCTCTTTTCCCTCCCTCACATCCCTCTTTTATTCAATCTTCTTGTCATTTACACCCCCCCCCTCTTCTTCCTCTTCCACCTGGTCTTATCTCTCTATTTATTGTGACAGCTTGTCAGAGGTGTGTGTGTGAGTGTGTGTGTGTGTGTCGGAGACGAAAAAAGAGAAGCAGCCCGACAGATTTACAGTTTAGAGCGAGCGTCATCGGCAAACTGCGATATCAAAGAGAGGCAGAGAGGGCGAGGAGGAGGAGGTCAGAGGCGAAGGAGGAGATGAAAGGAGAACAGAGAGGAGGAGCTGGGAGAGGGTAAAGAGAGGGCAGCGGGGGGATGACAGGTGATGTGTGTGCGTGTGTGTGTGTGTGTGTGTGTGTGTGTGTGTGTGTGTGTGCATGTGTGTGTGTGCGCTCTCCTACAGACAACATGTTATTAATAAAAACAGGAAGAAAAATGTAATTATCACCCATTTTTAAAACGCCATGACGTACAGACGAGTGTGTGTGTGTGTGTGTGTGTGTGTGTGCACGCGTCAGTGTGTTATTACAAAAATAATTATAGCTGAAATCAATTAAAAACATGACAAGAGCATGCATGCATATCTGTATGTGTGTGTGTGTTTGTGTGTGTGTGTGTGTGTCACCCACCAGTGTCCCCGTCATGCGGAAACTTTACCAGACAGCGTGTTATTAACAAAAAACTTTAACTTAATTTGTAATTAGCAGTGTGAAAACATGTCATGTGTGTGTTTGTGTGTGTTTTCTTAAAAACTTAAAACTCCTTTTTTTTTTTTTTTTTTGCTATTATTGCACTTTTTTCTGTTTTATGTGTGTGGCTTTTGTGTGTTTTTATTTGCTGTGTGTGTGTGTGTGTGTGTGTGCTCATCTTCACCACCCTGCGCGTCAAAAAAAAAAAACCTTCCCAGACAGCGTGTTATTAATGAAAACGTATAATAATCCATTTAAAAACATGTCATCATGATTAGAATAATAACAGTGGTTAAACTGACTGAGACGTTTATGGAGGAAGAAGTTCTCATCATTCCACCGGCGTGGGAGTGTGTGCGTGTGTGTGTGTGTGTGTGTGTGTGTGTGAGAAAACAAACATGTTAGCGCTTCAGTCGAGTGCCAACTTCTTCAAACTTGTTTTGTTTCATCTATTGTTTACATACAAAAAAGGATTCTGGACAAGAAAATGGAGTCGTAACAAACGGCGCTCAGAAAGTAAAGAGAGGAATATGACAACTCGTCTTCACCGAGGTATAACTTTCGTCCCTCGGTGAAGACGAGTTGTCGTCCCTCGGTGATGACAACTCGTCTTCACCGAGGGACGAAAGTTTTACCTGAAGTTTGTAGTTCATATTTAAACTCCAGAGGCTTTGAATGATTGTTATTAATCTGACGTCTGCGCTTTGAAAAGTTTGGGTTTTCCTGCTTGGTGTCAAGGGCTGTAAAGTCATGTGAGATATACAGAAACTTCTTGAACTGGTTTTTGAAAGTGAATATTTTCAGATTGAGGGTTCCTGGTCGGGGAGCCTCCCTGTGAGGAGTTTGCATGTTCTCCCTGTGTCAGCGTGGGTTCTCTCCGGGTGCTCCGGCTTTCTCTCACAGCCCAAAGACATGCAGGTTAATTGACCTATGGCTAAGCCCCGCCCCCTCCCCTCACCTGGACAAACTATCAACATTCAGTGAGCGGCGCTATGGCACGTGTCACAGTACACGACATTTCACAGGAGACAACTGATGATTTCTGGGGACATAACGATCAGATGTCATTGAGAAGTAACCAAAAGGGCCTAAACTACACATTGGAGGGATATATTCATCATTTTATTGTTGAGAAGCTCGATGAAAAGCTTAAAGTACAAGCCAAATTTACAGGTCACAGTGTTACGCTTGTGAAGCGCATCTGGTTGCCGTCGCCATCAAAGACAACAAGTTAAAGTGCCACTGAAGTTAAGGTTTTTGGCTCAGAATATGAGAAAAGGATAACAGCCTTTTTACCATCTTTACCAAGAGTGTCTCTCCGTTAGTTTGGTGCTACAGTATTTACACTGAATCATTAAGCATAACGTTTGCCAACCTTTGTTATCTCTGCCATTACAGATAAGTTAATGAAGCTAAGCTCCAGAAGTTAACGTCAGCTTAACTAGAGCCCTTTGGACAACAGCTAACAATGATGTACCATCACCAAAGTAGAAAACTAGAACAACATAGGCTAATGAACTCCCAGCAAACAAATAACTTTATATTTCTTTCCAGCAAAGTGACAATATGTTGCCTCAAACACAATGTTGACTTACCTTAGAACAGATGTAGACATCATTGTTAATCTTATTCACGTTGAGTTGATGTTGTGGTCTAACGTTACCACACAACTTTATCCAAAGGAGACACTTTTCTCGCTTGAGATGTGGTTTAAAATATACACCTGGTCGCCCAGCCTCTCAGGATACCTTGTGTCAGAGTTGCATGTACCCCATGCTCACCGTTTGACCATTTTTAAACTGCAAATCTCAGAAAAAGCTCATAAAACCTGAACAAAACTGACTTTCTGTAATGCATTTCAATGGGTGTCCAGGCAGAGAATGTCCCAGTGTATGGGAATGGCTATACACACTGTGATTGGCTCATTGCGTTTGAGGGCGGGACAATTGGTGACTCTAAATTGTCCGTAGGTGTGAATGTGAGTGTGAATGGTCGTCTGTCTCTATGTGTCAGCCCTGTGATAGTCTGGTGACCTGTGTCAGTGTCAGCTGGGATAGACTCCAGCCCCCCCGCGTCCCCCAACATGATAAGTAGTTACGTTACATGAATGAATGAATGAATGAATGAATATCTTTAGAAGTCTACATTATGTGACAGTACGTTTACTCAAGTACTGTGCTTAAGTAGAATTTCGATGCGCTTTACTTGAGTATTTCCATTTTATGCATCTTTATACTTCTACTTTTTACTGTCTCCATATTTTTGATTTTAGGCTTTTTTCTGATTTAACAGTTCTTAAACTCCCTTAAAGGACTTTCTTCTGTTTGCATTCCCACTGCCAATAGGAACACTGAAGTGACCTATGTCAGCTAGCATTCGGGATAGCAACTGGGGCTGGGTTAAAATAATCGATTCATCCATTGAAATTGATCTTCATTTCAATCGCCTGATTGCGATTAACAAAATGCAAGATTGATAATATACGCTTTAAGAGCCTACCTACTTTTGTTTATACAGAATACGCCTTTTTTGGAAAATTGGGCACCTCGGATCAACTCGCCAATCAGGCTCTGTGTGTCTAAATGCTCGCAGCTTGCCGACAAAACAGCCCAACATTCGCAGAAAATCTGTCAGTGTAAAAGGGGTTTGTAACTGTTAACTTCACTTGTAACTTTTTACGTCTTGGTGTAATTTATTATCACGCTGCAGTGGCCACTCCTGCTGCTGCCTGGGCGTCGGGGCTGCTGCGCCACTTCTACGCACACAAACACAGAGTAGAGACGCATCAGTGGACTCATGTCTGTGCTCTTTATAGTTTCTAAACTTTACTCAGTGTTTTGGAATAAAATTTATTCTATTGACATTTTATTTTGTTTCCAGTTTATATTGTGACTTTGCTGTTTTAATGTCACTGTTGCAGCTCTACAAACAACATTTAGTCATAAAAGATACAGTTTTAATCCTTGAAAACCTCTTTCACATTTTAGCAAAAATTGATATTGTAACTGAAATATCCTCAATTGAATCAATATGGAATTGAATTGGAAATGTGCTGAGGGAGCAAAGTAAAAATCAGTAACATGGATGCTGGACTTCTACTTGTAGTGGAGTATTAGTACTTTTACTTAACGAGAACCACACGGCGCAGCTTTAAAACAACTGACTTATTAAACTTAAGAGCACCTGCACATTAGCATATAAAGCATTGGTGTTGTTTTTTTTTAACCACTAAACACGTCTGTTGTTTCTCGAGTCGGCAGCCGCAGCCGCAGGGAGAGAGTTGCTCCGATGTTGAATATCTGAAAACATTGTTTTTGCAGCTATGAGCTTGTCATTCAGTAGCAGCGCGGTACATTTGTGTGTAAATGTGCTCGCACGTTAACTCGTGTATATGTGATAGTCTACTGCATGCTTTCTGTGTGTGTGTGTGTGTGAGTGTGTGTGCAGGCAGACATGCTGTCGTTTTGATAGCTTGTCATTGAAGCGATCCGGTCCACTGTAATTTTCTACTCAAAGGAAACAATGCAACAATACATGCTTCGCTGTCAAGAAAAAAAAAAACCCTCCACGCTCTGTTTGTGTGTGTGTGTGTGTGTGTGTGTGTGTGTGTGTGTGTGTGTGCGCGGTGGGTGTTCGTGCTCTCGTCACTGGAACTGTTGAATCGGTCTGAGTTTGCACAACATCTTTTTGTCTTTCTTTTCTATTTCTGCTTTCTCTCCCATTCTCTCCTCTTCTTTTTACTCTGTATCTATTTTTCCGTGCGCCTCCTTTTTTTTTTTTTTTTTCCTCTCCTCCTCTCCGTGTTTGACATATTGGTGTCACCAATAAATCATTGCACTCCACCTTTAAAAGAGACAGAGACAGGTAGCGGGAAAAGAGACAGAGGGATGGATGGAGGGAGTTTTGTTTAGCATCTCATCAAAGTCACGAGGTTTTACTGGAAAAAGGTGCAGACTGTTGTCGGATTTTAAGATTCCCAGCAGGAAGTAGTTTTTATTTTTCCTCCTATTTGAAACCTTTTAAATGTTTGTTTGTTCATTGAGAGGGTCCTTAATCTTGAATGAGCGTGACATTCTTTCCATTGCATCTTACAGAAGTGCTTTAGTCTGTAGTAAAATAGCATATTTTTAAAAATCTGGAAGTTCAAAAATCAACAAGCAATTACAAGTTATTAAATCCTGTAAAACTATGACATGCTGGTTATGGTTTAAAGTCAAGACATATAAGACAATTAAAAACAAAGTCTATCAGTCTTGTGGTACTTTAAGTCCCCTACAGTTTACAGTCTAAATACATATGAACACCACCTGAATAGCCCGCAGGATTACAACAATGTAAAGTAAAATTAAACTGCAGCTTAAAAAGCCTGTAAAAATCGCATACTGCAACCCCGACATAAAAGCTCAGGCAGACCAATAAAACCGCATACTGTAACATGAAAGCAGAGTGAAATAAAGAACAGTCACACATAAAGTCCGTTCATTAAGAAGTGAGCTTTTAATTATGATGGTGGCCAGTTTATACCATCAAAGTCTGGTTTTGTAAATATGTGTTTAGAAGCCCAAAAGGTCCTTGACTGGTTTTAACCAGAATATTTATCTGTTTTCTTTTATACAGGGCTTTTTCATCTGTTCAGTAAAATAAATATATTTTAAAATCAGCTTTTTTAAACAATGAATTCCTTCAGATGGGGGATTTTCAGTTTTAAATAATATTTTGTTTTAACATTTGTCTTTTTCAGCTGTTGTTACAAAATGCCATAGATTTATAATCTTAAGGAAGGAGTTTTTAAGGAAGCTCTGAGTCTAAAATGATTTATGTAAAGCTCAAATGTATAAAAGTTTATCAGGCTTTTAAAATATGAAGTGCTGTTTCCCGGCAGATAGCAGGAATGTTAGCAGGCTTAGCTAGCGCAAATCCAAAGCACAAACTCATTGATATAATGACTGAAACTGATCCAAGTTGCTTCAGCCACTCGTCTCATTAAAGAACTCATCTCAAATAATTAAATTAACAAACTAATTACTTATCAAAAGAGTAAACTATTTACAGGTCTAACATAAAGCTGGTAGGCTAGCAGATTAGCTAGCAGGCTCAGCGCTAATACAGACTGCAATAACTCATTGATTTGAATTCAGTTAGTAAAATTTTATTCGTATATTTCAGTAGTTGAACTTTAATAACACTTTAAAGATAGTTTTAAGTCTAAAATAATTAGGCTAATACATACTCAAATCTATAAATGTTTATGAAGACTTTGTAGCTAGTAAAATATGAAATGCAGTCCCTCAAGAGCTAGCAGGCTCAGCTAGCGCTAAGTACAACGTAATCAATTTAATGATTAAAATTGAGCCATGTTATTCCAGCCAGTCATCTCATGTAAGAATTTTGAATAACTTAACAACTATTGATAAGTTTAACATAAAGCTGGTAGGCTAGGCTAACCCAGCCTGCAAAAACGTATCGATTTAATGATTTACGTGAGTTAAAAAAAATCCATGTATTTCAACAGCTGTGATTGTAAAATGATTAAATTTCAAAATAATAAAACAGTTTGAAAGTTATCTACAAACTCAAACTGTTTGTTAATGCCATGGATTTTTTTCTTTTACCTTACAAAAGTTTTTGAGGCAATTCTGAGTCTAATATGATTAAAGCTCATGTATGTATTAAAGTCTTTAACGAATGAATTATGAAGTGCAGTTTCCCAGCAGATAGCAGTAAAGCTAGCAGGCTCAGCTAGCGCTAATGCAAAGCGCAACGTCATCGGTTTAATGAATAGTAAATTAAAATTGAGTGATATTATTTCAGCCAGTCATCTCATGTAAGAGCAGATTTCGAATAATCAATTTGATAAAACAAATTACTGTAAAAACTATATATAAGCTAGGTTTAACATAAAGTTGGTTACGCTAGCAGGCTCAGAGCTAATCCAGACTGCACTAATAACCAATTAATGACTTTAGTGAGTACAAAATAATCCATAGATTTCAACAGTTGTGATTTTAAAATGATTAAATTCGATATAATCTACAAAGCCAGTCTGTTGTATAGCGGTTAAGCTAACAGGCAGATCTCCGTCTAAAATGATCAAAGCTCATATATGTATTAAAGTTCATCAAGCCTTTAACAAGTAGAATATGAAGTGCAGTTTCATTCAATTACACAAAGACCTCGAACCTGATTTTAATCTGAACCTCAATCAAATGTATAAAATCTTGAACACATTCGACACACCGCCTTCCTGGCAGATAGCAGTTAAGCTCGGAGTCGTATCCAAACTGACACAAGTCATTGATTCAAAGACTGAAACTAATCAAAATCAATTTACTTTTAAATAAAAATCTCAATCAAATGTATAAAATCTTTAACTGGTCGGACACGGCAGTTAAACACCGGCAGATTAGGTTAAGCTAGAAGGCTCGGCGCTAATCTGAGCCCGCATTAATCATTGATTCGGTGTCTGCCTGTAAGTGATATGTAAATAGCATGTTTAACCTCCATTTACATGTGTGTTTGTGCGCGCCGACGAAGGCCA
Organism: Epinephelus cyanopodus; assembly: GCA_026686955.1. Classification (NCBI taxonomy): domain Eukaryota; kingdom Metazoa; phylum Chordata; class Actinopteri; order Perciformes; family Serranidae; genus Epinephelus; species Epinephelus cyanopodus. Next base: position 6,979,798 of record CM048934.1, on the reverse strand, counting down.
AGTCGCACACAGATGAGTGTGTGTGTTTGTGTGAGAAAGACAGAGCGAGTGTGGGAGTGCAAGAGGCATGTTGAAGAAGGAGGGGTGGTGGTGGTGGTGGTGGGGGGTCGCCTCCAAGTTACAAAAGAAGTTAATTAAAAATGAAAAAAGCGAACGAAGGGAGGGAAGACGGGAGTGGACGGAAGCAGTCGGGGGTGGACGGAGGGGGAGAGAGAGGGAGGAAAAAATAAAAAGGAGGAGAAGGAATGGAGGGAGGGAAGGAGGGAGGGAGGGAGGTTTGGGAGGCAGTGTTTTATTGAAAACGGGTGGACAAACAGTGTGTAATTGGCTGGGGCCGCAGGGGCTAAAGGAGAGGTTCAAAGAGAGGAGAAAGAGATAGAGAGCAAATTAACAGATAGTGGAGGGGAGGACGAAGGGGGAGGAAGAGGAGGAAGGGAAAGAGATGACATGGGAGAAAAAAAAAAAGAAAGTGTTGACTCAGAGAAAGACAAGATCAGGGGATAAAAGGAAGAGAGAGAGAGAGAGATGTGTTACATGGCCAGAAGTATGTGGACACCTGAACATTCCTCCAACATGGGACCGTTGGACGTCTCATTTCAGAACTATGGACATTAATCTGCTGCTGTAACAGCCTCCGCTCTTCTGGGAAGGCTTTCCACAAGATTCAGGGAGGGATTTGCTCCCATTGAGCCACGTTTGCCTGCATTTAAAAAGAACACAAGTGGCTGTTTTTGTTTGGGGCGTGTTGTTTGAGATATCAGGAAGACAATAAAATATAATCCAGAAAGGCTAGATTCAGTAATAGATCAATGATTTGTGGATTAGGGGATCGTAAGAACAAGAAGTCCTCGAAATTAAATGACAAAATTCACATAAGAGTGTCTTCTTCTTTAGCCACTAAGGCAGAATATCATTTAAAAAGATACCAGTATCAGTACTAGTGACCATAAAGTGATGCTGATCCCAGTGGAGCAGTGGTTCCCAAGTGGTGGGTCGCAGTGTGAAAGTGGGTCATGGGTCCACTCTGAATGGGCCGCAAGTGACTTTTTGGCACAGAGCTTTTATTTTGAAGAGCTGTTTCCTGCTGTAGAGTGAGTGACTGCTTGACGGAGACAGCAAATTATCTTATTATTTCGGTTCTCTAAGTGCTGGCAGGATGAGGAACTGGTCCTCACCAGAAGGACTGGTACCAGAAGCTCAAAACAAGAGTCAGTAGCAACAGCGAAAAAAGCAGTTTGGCATTGGAGAGTGCATTTGGCAAATTTTTCATGGGGCGTAACCCACATACTCAGCTCTGCTGCTCATCCCACAAATGCATGTTCCTTACAAATGCGGCATCGTTTAAAATGGAAATAAACAGGCTTGCCAAGAAGAATTGTTACAACAAAGAAACAATCTACCAAACACAAATTTCCTTACTTTTTGTGAATCAAATGCAGGTGTCATTTGGTTGGAGAAGTTTCCACACCACTTTGTACCAGGTTATTTCAGTCGATACCTTAAAAGTATGTGGTAATGATACCCAGTCCTTTTGTTTTGTTATTGTTTGTCTGTTTGCGAGTTTGTTCTTGTATTTTTTGTTTGTTTGATCCTGTAAATATTCTACTTGAAAATCCAATAAACAAAAAAGTCATTTGACTCAACAAGGCTATTGACAGAAAATGCTATGGTAGCTAATTTCATACAGATTCATCTTTTCAATCAGTGTTATCGAGCAAAAATGCTGGATACAGTCTCTCAGTTGTATTTTCTCTGTTTAATGTGATTGTAAAATGAATATCTTTGCATTTGGATTATTGTCAGAGAAAAAAGGACGCTGACAATGTCACTTTGGAAGACCATTTATACACCAAATAATGAACTGATTAAAAGCGGAAATAACCGTCAGACTAATCAATTTTTTTCCAACGACGACCTGCGCCTTTGCTTCTCACTGACAAACATCATTCATGTGGTTACATCATCGTCACATTAACATGTCATTTTAGGTAAATATTGGATGCAGGTGCCTTAATATTTCTCCCCATTTAATTTAAGGTGCTTAAAATTAGTGTCCACATACTTTTGGCTACGTAGCGCAAGTGTGGCCATGGCATCTTCAGGTAAATAAGGAGCTGGCTTTATTAGCATTTGTGTGTGTTTGTGTGTGTGTGTGTGAGTGTGAGTGTGAGTGTGTGTGCTGACTAAGGCTTATCAGATTCTCAAGGGGCAAGAAAAAAAAGCCAGATGAGAGCGAGAGAGGTTAGGAAAAAAAGAGGATAGAGGTATTCTCTCTCTCTGTCTGATTGAATGGAAGCTGAAAGGTCGCGACCTCTTTCTAAACACTCCACGGTTCTCAGCATTAATCAAATAACACTCACACATACTCGCACCCAAACGCACACACACACATGCACACACTCTTGCGCTGACCTTCACACACTTGCATGCATGCACACCGGACACGCATACGTTTAAAAATCATATGGGCTTACGCAGGCAGATGCAAATGGTGGGTCGGCTCGCACACACACTACCAGGTGAATTTAGATAGGATTATCCACACACATACCACACTGTATAAACAGTGTCAAATGCCCTCTGTGTGTGTGTGCGTGTGTGTGTGTGTGTGCACGTTTCTCTCTCTCTCTGCATCTTTATGTGTGTGTTGTGTGGTATATTAGTGTGTGTGTGTGTGTGTGTGTGGTCGTAACAGTGACATCTGCACCGTTGGCTAAACAGCTTGCGAATATGCTGATAAAAACAACGCCGGCAGCCAAATTTACAACACCTATAAAACACACACACACACACACATACACTCACAGGCGCACAAACACACGTACACTCAGAGGGCGTATTATGGTGAGATTTACGGTGTGTCTGTGTGTGTGTTTGGGTTTATTGCAGTTTACAGGACAGAGAGAGCGTCTATGTAAGCAACAACTATACTATGTGTGTGTGTGTGTGTGTGCGTGTGTGTGTGAGGGAGACAGAGGGAGATGTGTGTTTTGTTAGGAAAGGACACCCAGACTCTGAATTTCAATGTAATATTTTTATTTTATTTGTTCACAATTAAATTATATGATTCTACTTTTTTCCCCTCTTGTTGTTCCTTGAGATTTTCCTTCAGATCGTCTCGTGCAGTGTTTGTACCTCCAATTTTTGCATTTTAGCAGTTAAATTATTATTTTTCTTTTACAGGAATGATTTTAACATTGTCAGTTGTTAGATAAACGAATGTTTTTTGTGGCAAATTTGATGTTTTGTCATTACATGGCAGAACAGAGTGTGTCGACATGTTTTTTTGTCGTCAAATCCGATACAGGAGTCCAGTTAAACAGTGATAACTGTGATAGTCTACATGGACCCGAGCTACAGCCGTTTCGTGGTTACAGTTTACAGTTTTGATACAGTGTAGCTCAAGTCTTTTCTATGGTTACTGCTTGATATGATGTAACATGGACCCTAGTTACAGGGGTTTCTATGGTTACAGTTTTGGTACAGTGTGACATGGATCCTAGTTACAGTGGTTTCTATGGTTACGGTTTTGGTACAGTGTGACATGGATCGTAGTTACAGTGGTTTCTATGGTTACAGTTTTGGTACAGTGTGACATGGACCATAGTTACAGTGGTTTCTATGGTTACGGTTTCGATACAGTATAATATGAAATCTAGTTACAGTAGTTTCTATGGTTACAATTTTGATACAGTGTAACATGGACCCTAGTTACAGTGGTTTCTATGGTTACAGTTTTTATACAGTGTAACATGGACCCTAGTTACAGTGGTTTCTATGGTTACAGTTTTTATACAGTGTAACATGGACCCTAGTTACAGTGGTTTCTATGGTTACAGTGTGACATGGATTCTAGTTATGGTGGTTTCTATGGTTACGGTTTTGGTACAGTGTGACATGGATCCTAGTTACAGTGGTTTCTATGGTTACAGTTTTGGTACAGTGTGACATGGACCATAGTTACAGTGGTTTCTATGGTTACGGTTTCGATACAGTATAATATGAAACCTAGTTACAGTAGTTTCTATGGTTACAGTTTTTATACAGTGTAACATGGACCATAGTTACAGTGGTTTCTATGGTTACGGTTTTGGTACAGTGTGACATGGATCCTAGTTACAGTGGTTTCTATGGTTACAGTTTTGGTACAGTGTGACATGGACCATAGTTACAGTGGTTTCTATGGTTTACAGTTTTGGTACAGTGTGACATGGACCTAGTTACAGTGGTTTCTATGGTTACGGTTTCGATACAGTATAATATGAAACCTAGTTACAGTAGTTTCCATGGTTACAATTTTGATACAGTTTTGCATGGGCCCCAGTTACAGTGGTTTCTATGGTTACAGTTTTGATACAGTGTGACATGGACCATAGTTACAGTGGTTTCTATGGTTACAGTTTTGGTACAGTGTGACATGGACCATAGTTACAGTGGTTTCTATGGTTACGGTTTCGATACAGTATAATATGAAACCTAGTTACAGTAGTTTCCATGGTTACAATTTTGATACAGTTTTGCATGGGCCCCAGTTACAGTGGTTTCTATGGTTACAGTTTTGATACAGTGTGACATGGACCATAGTTACAGTGGTTTCTATGGTTACAGTTTTGGTACAGTGTGACATGGACCATAGTTACAGTGGTTTCTATGGTTACAGTTTTGGTACAGTGTGACATGGACCATAGTTACAGTGGTTTCTATGGTTACGGTTTCGATACAGTATAATATGAAACCTAGTTACAGTGGTTTCCATGGTTACAATTTTGATACAGTTTTGCATGGGCCCCAGTTACAGTGGTTTCTATGGTTACAGTTTTGATACAGTGTGACATGGACCATAGTTACAGGGGTTTCTATGGTTACAGTTTTGGTACAGTGTGACATGGACCCTAGTTACAGTGGTTTCTATGGTTACGGTTTTGGTACAGTGTGACATGGACCCTAGTTACAGTGGTTTCTATGGTTACGGTTTTGGTACAGTGTGACATGGATCGTAGTTACAGTGGTTTCTATGGTTACAGTTTTGGTACAGTGTGACATGGACCATAGTTACAGTGGTTTCTATGGTTACGGTTTCGATACAGTATAATATGAAATCTAGTTACAGTAGTTTCTATGGTTACAATTTTGATACAGTGTAACATGGACCCTAGTTACAGTGGTTTCTATGGTTACAGTTTTTATACAGTGTAACATGGACCCTAGTTACAGTGGTTTCTATGGTTACAATTTTTATACAGTGTAACATGGACCCTAGTTACAGTGGTTTCTATGGTTACAGTGTGACATGGATTCTAGTTATGGTGGTTTCTATGGTTACAGTTTTGGTACAGTGTGACATGGACCATAGTTACAGTGGTTTCTATGGTTACGGTTTCGATACAGTATAATATGAAACCTAGTTACAGTAGTTTCTATGGTTACAATTTTGATACAGTGTAACATGGACCCTAGTTACAGTGGTTTCTATGGTTACAGTTTTGATACAGTGTAACATGGACCATAGTTACAGTGGTTTCTATGGTTACAGTTTTGGTACAGTGTGACATGGACCATAGTTACAGTGGTTTCTATGGTTACAGTTTTGGAACAGTGTGACATGGACCATAGTTACAGTGGTTTCTATGGTTACAGTTTTGGTACAGTGCATCATGGAACCTTGCTACAATTGTTGCTATGGCTACAGTTCTGATACAGCGTATCATGGACTGTAGCTACAGTTGTTTCTAGTGTTACCAGCTCACCCTTTACCCCTTTAAGGACGGTGGCCTTGTGGGTAATCTGTGTGACGTGTGCACCGTGTGTGCGGTGCGGGAAGCAGCTGTCTCTCAGGTGTGTCACGGTGAAACCGCGTGTGGCAACGAGTGATGACAGCCAGCAGAAACCAGCCTGTAGATAAGCTCAGGGCTGCTGCCTAACCTCAGGAGAAGGCTGTGTTTATTGTTCTTTGGTGAAGACTGCAATAAAGCCGCTGCTGGTGAACGGCACCCGAATGCCTCGCTATCCTTCCTTCAGCGGAGCGGTCCGGACCGCTAAAAGCTAGTCACCAGCTAATAACCAGCCAAGCTTTATTAATGCTAATGAGCCAGCGTGTTCCCAGCCACGGCTCAGAGCTGGTAGCTGTCACAGAGAGGTGACACTCGTGTTGCAGTTTGGATACAGTGCAGTAAGGGCCCTTGTTACTGTTGGCCCTGTGCTTACAGTTTACAGTGTCATACAGCGTGCATACATGGACCCTGGCTACAAAACCCAGACCAGAACATCTGAATCGTGACTAATACTACAGACCCAATGTGCCATCGGACAACGCACTGACCTCCTAACTTACAGTCCAGTCTGCAGTGCAGCAGCACAACAGCAAACCGTGGCTGTGAATGTGTGGGAGTGTGAGAATGTGCAACAGGAAGTCATTAAAAATGAGCGTAAACATGCTCATGAAACATTTTCCTGGATAAATACAGCACCATTCTTAAAAAGAGTCAGTGCACTTGGAGCAGAAATAAAGGCCATGTGTGTTTATGCAGCTTATATCAGGAGCTCTTAACCTTTTTTCCAGCATGTAACCCACACTGAGTAAATTTAGCCTCAGCCTGGGACTAGAGCAAGACACAGAACACGCTGCGGCCATCAGGAAACAGGCTGGACTGAAGCCTGCAACCTGCTTTTGGGTTCCCAGCTGCCGTCTTTTATGAGAAACATTTACCTGTTATTGAAGTGCTCATTTAGAAAACCCTACATTTCCCTTAAAGGGAAGTCTTTGAACAACAATAGAATACCAGAAAAAGTACCAATAAATTGTTCCATAAATTTTCCAAACAGTCGTAATTTTACTAAAGTAGAGCAAGACTCATGTTTATTATTTATTTGGTTATGTGACAGTCCTCATTCCAGTCTTTAAAGTAAGAAGTAAGAATGACAAGTGGCAAGTATATTATTAAAACCATTAAATCCCACACAAACTCTCAGGAAGCACCAACAGCCAATAAGTCATTTGATGTTGACTGTCAAAGTAATTGCACAACATTTTTTGAGTAAGTCGGATATTATGACAAAGTGGGCAAAGATTTCATTGGTCACTTAGTCGCAGAAAAAACAAACAAACAAACAAACAAACAAACGTGAAACTCTATTAAAAGCTGTGGCTTGTCAAAATAAATCAAAACCTATATGACTAGACCAATTTGAAAGGACATGCAGGAAGTGGCAGTGGAAGTAAAACAGTTAAGAAAGTTATACAACTTTACTGTAATACGGCCTTTAAAATCAGAAACATTTGAAATATATGATATCCAAACTTTAAGACTGTCTCTAGTCTTATATGGTGATATGAACAAAATATCGCCCAGCCATGGGACCTGTCAGCCACGATGTCGAAATCATAGCTTTATTCCGCCCAGTAATTTCAGTGCGTGTTTCTTCGGTTAACGTGCACATCCATTATAAAACCTCAAGTCTTTTAAGTCGGCAGAGGATGAGAGTCTCATACTCAAAAAGGCAGATTTTAGCTGGACTAACACTTTAAATCCAATAAGATAAGCTGGTTAAGGTGTTTACATGACAGTTGGAATAATAAGAGCCTTAATGCGGTTATAATTGAATCATTGGAGTGCAAGTAAACACTGATGGGGAAAAAAAAAGTTCTGGAAGTTGAAATCAGGGCCGCGGTGGGAATTCAGCTGCTCTGAGGATGAACCAGTCTAGTCTTTCTCCTCAGATCATTTCATTTTCTGTCTCAACCTTCAGTCCGAAGCAGGAATGTGTGTGAATCTCTCTCAACCCGTCTCATGTTCCTCCTCGTTTTTCCTCTCTTCCTCTCCGCCCTCCCTGCCTTGCTCCACTCCCCCATCCCTCCATCCTCTCCCCTCTCTGTGGTTCGAATTAGACAATGAAAACAATGAATTTGGTGTCTGTTTCTTTCTCTCTGTGTGTCTCACCCTCCCCCACTTCTTTCTCTTCATCTTGCTTGCCCTCACTCTCCGTCTCTCATGGTGACCCCGTGTCGCACTCTTTCGCCCATGCCAGCAACCCCCACTTCTCTCTGTTGTTTTATTTCTTTTTTGTCTTTCTCTTCTGTTTTTTAGTTTTCCTCCCTGTACGCAGATCTCTATTTCTTTATCTTCCTGTCTCTCTGTCCCCGTAGACTTTCTGTGTCTCTCATCTTTCTGTCTCACTCTCTGTCTTTCTGTGTGATTTCATGCTCCAGCTGCTCTATTATCAGTCTGTCTGAGGTTGTGTTAACATCAACAATACTGCTACACATACACTGATGGACAGATAGATGGACACGCAGACAGATAGTCAGATAGGGTGGATCCTTGACGAAAACACTGCATTTAATTCTTCTTTCTTTTTTGTTAGTCTGTTTTTTGGCTTTTTTTAGTTACAAAACATTTCAGATTAAGTTTAAACTGAAGTCGAAGCCTCACTTTGATACAAAACTTTTAACAAAAACATAACTTTAAGAAATTTAAAGGGCAGCATATCTAATTTTTGGTGTAGTTTTAACATTTTTAAAGTTAAGTTTAGATATGAGTTTGATCTCAACACGACACAGGACTTTTGAGTTTAAACAGAAAAAGATGTTTAAAAAACCTCAAGATTAATTTAGACATAAATCTTGAATGTAAATAATAAAAGTCAATTAAGAAGTATCTTAATCAGGAGCCCTGAGGTTCGCCGGTTTGGATGCTGACATCCAACAATATCTCACTTGTTTTTTGTGTTACATTTTATTGTTTAAAGTAGTTTTAACATGTAAAATTGAGTTAAGGTATAAGTCTGAGCTCAACATGACTCCTGAGTTTAAGCAGATCAATTTCGACATAAATCTTGATGGTAAATAATAAAGATCAATTAATACGTATCTTAATAAGGAGCCCTGAGGAACACCAATTTGAATGAGTCTCAGATGTTATGTGCAACAGTTTCTTTCTCCAAAAAGTAGCAAATTCTATTCTGATATTCTTTAATTTAATTTATTAGTATTATTATTTTTTGTAGTTCTGAATTTATGCAACAATTAAGAATAATTTCCATTTCTTAATTTAAAAACCTCCAGGTTAAATGTAAACTTTTTTTTAAGTATGTTAATCTGGAGCCCTGAGAAACGCCAGTGTAAACAAGCTACAGATGTTATGTACAACATTAATGGCACTCTAAAAATGATTCATGTGGTTATTGAATAAAGCTTTAAAAAAAAGAAGTTTTTCAGCATAAAAAAACCCCTTTTGCTTCATTGATGTGCTTTAGTCAATTGACAAATTGGTAAAAATCAGAAACATTTTTTGTAGGATGGAATTAAAATGAACAATTAAGCCTCTGTTAAGTAAAACAGTTTGACCACAACTTTTGGATAAATATTAAGTTGATTCAACATAATTTTTATGAGATCAAAGCAAATCATGTTTGTTGTACGAAATTTTAGTGAGTTCATCAGATTATAAAAGCTTTGAGGGATTGACTCAATAATCCCAGAGTTACTTAATTTTATTGAAGCTGAACCAGTGTTGCTTTAATGTGTTTTTAAATTGAGTTTGAACAGAGGTTTAAGGTCAGCTTGACAGTCTATACTTAAAGAGGAACTTCAAGTGGAAATGAAAAATTCCTCAATTTAGAAGTATCTTAATTAGGATCCCTGAGGAACACCGATTTAAAAGTGGTATACAAAACAGGTTTTATTTCCCCCAAAAAGTCATCTTAAATGTGCTTTAATGTCTTTAAGTTGACTTTAATCCCTGATAGAACAGCACTGTGTTGAATTAAATCAGAAATCTTGAGGAAAAATAACATGTACCTTATTTAACGAGTAAAGTTGAAAATAAACTATCTCCCAAAAGTTAACTCCTAGCCATTGTTGATAACATAAAAAACCCTTACTGGTTAGTTCTTGTCTGTTTTCAACACAAAATTTTGTAAATTTTGTGCAATTTTTAGCATATATGTCACTGAGGAAATGCTATACCCTATGTTTAAATCATGAAAACACTCCAGTCTGTGTTACATGCTTTAATAATCATCTAAATTCGTCAAATATTTATTTGAAAGACAGATTTTCCGCCTTATCTTAAAACTAATTTTGCCTTGTTATTCTTTACTTTTCAGAGGGTGGTTTCCCTTTGTCTGTATCAGTGATTCTGAAACTGCGGCTCAGGACTCTAAAATAGACCACCATCTATTTTCTGGAGGGTCCCCAAGTGACGGGAGTATTTTCTTTAGCCTGGGTCACAGGGTGAGACTAAATGTGCTCCCTTCAGTCTGAAAACACTAAAAGAATCCTGATATAGTCTCCAAACCCAACGGGATTTTTATTTTTCACCTCACTGTTTTGGCAAAAATATTTCGGTTCGTTTTTACTGTGTTGACTTTGACCTTATTTTTTGCTCGTCGCTAAATATCACCCAACACAAACAGGGCAAACATGAGCCGCCTGCCCGTTAGAGAAACATGCAGATATCTAATGAGGGAATCCAGCTGGAAATCCACTGTTTTTACACGCAGTAAATGTCAAACTGAAGGAAGTGGAGTTCAGTAAATAAAGAAAACACAGCTCAGTTATTTTCTAATCATGCTCAGGGTGTGGTGTTCCTCCATTTTCGTTTTGTTGTCCCACATTTTTTGTGCACAATGATGTTATCTTGGCGCCGGTGACCTTTTGACCTTTTGAAAGAAAGCAGGAGAAAGTGAAAGATTTACGATGCTGTTTCTGTCTTTCGTCGGATGTTGTTTTCTTTGTTTATTTATATATATATATTTGATTCTTGAAATTTTTCTCTCTTTCGGAGCGTGTTTTCTTTCTTTATTTTTTACTCTTAAAGTCTTTCCTCCACAATAGATGGATGGACAGAAATGTCTTCTTCTTTCTCCTCCTCCCTTGTTCATTAATCACTCCCTCCCACTGCTCCTCTTTTTCTCCGTCCTCACAGATGTTCCTCTCGCCCGTCAAAACATCTCCATCTTCTTGTTTTCTTCGTCTCTGCAAGACAATTTGACTCACTCGCGAACCGCCATGTTTTCCCTCTCCTGCCTCCCCTTCTTTTGCTTTCCTCTTTGATTCATTCATTTTGCACCGATCCCCATCTCCTTTTTCTCCTTCCTTGTTTCATCCTTCCTTACCACCTCTTTCCTTCTTTTCCACCTTCCTCGCTTATCTCCCTTTTTCATTCCCCTTTCCTTAAATCCCCTCGTCCATCCTTTATTTCTCTTGTGTGTGTGAGAAACAAATCTTTCCACTGTTGTTGTTTGGATTCCTTTAGGATTTGTCAAATCTCAGCCATGTTTGTAGTTTTTGGAGCACGCTGTCTTTTTTTTTTTTTTTGCTAATGTGTCGGTATGTAAAAAGAGAAGGAATGTGTGTGTGTGTGTGTGTGTGTGTGTGTGAACATCCATAACACTAACACAACTTGTGTGTTTATCTTGTTGAAAGCTTTGTGTGTGTGTTTTTGTGCAGCATTCAAACATCTGTAACGCCTCCGAAAAAATAGTCCATGTGAGAAAGTTTTTTGTGTGTGTGAACTGTTCTTTTAAGTCAAACACACAGAGCTTAAAAGCAGCATTTCCTGCCTCGGAGGATGAAAGCTGCATGATTATTTGTCCTGTGTGTGTGTGTGTGTGTGTGTGTGTGTGTGTGACCCACTTGAGGCCAACAAATACCACAAGGCCTCGCTGTTCGTGTAAACTCTTTCTTGATCTCGTCTTGTGTGTAAGTGTGTGTGAACATGTGGGCTCTTGAATGTATGCACCTGTGTGAGTGTGTGTTTTCCTAATGGGATGGTGGTAGGTTAGTTGTGCAGTGTGTGTGTGTGTGTGTGTGTGTGTGTGTGTGTGTGTGGTTCAATCCCTTATGCTTTGTTTGGGGTGACCTACAAAAGCCACATTCTTCTGCGCTCCCTCCCTCTGCTCTTGCTTCATGCTATAGGCTGCATACAGAGCTCCCACCCATAAGTGACCATAAATTATTTGCTATTAATTTAAGTTGAATTAAACATTATTATTATTATTATCATTATCTTTCTTTTAAGAGTAACAATCAATGCGAGGAAATGACATCAGACAGAAATGCTTGTGTGGATTGTAATCCAAGGTCAGCTCGGCACTGAATGTACCAAAACAACGTCTTTAAACGGAAACAATCTTGCAACATCCTGTTGCTTTGAAAATAAAGGTTGTATTACATAATTTTTCTGTCTGGAAAAGCTGTGATGTGATACTGTTTTTTCTCTAATATAGATTACTTAACAGCAATACCTGCCCAAGTTTTTTAAGAGCACATGCACGTGTAAAACAAATGGTGTTGTGGTTTCATTTAAAGGAGAGTATTACGTCTTTTTGTTTGTCTCGATACAATACTTAACGTGCCATACGAGTGCTGAGAGTGAAGGGTAGCTGTGATCATCCCCTTGTGCCGCAACAACACTGTGAGATGTTGTTGTAGAAAACAGGGAAGAATATTACACAAAATAAAACAAAACATGGATGCTTTTTAATAACATTACATTTGTATGTTGTTTTGTAGCAGGAATGTTGAAACTTTGCGTGTTTATGGTTCAACGACACTGTGGTTAACGTGTGGTTGTGTTGAGGCACATTGCACTATCCCGGGTGGAAATGCAGTGACGGGTCGCTACAAAACAAAAGCTTTTCTTCACATTTTCCCAGCTGGAAATGCAGCAGTATCCCTGGGAAAACATTTTTTTGTGGCACCATCCCAGCTGGAAATACAGCTGTGGGTTGCCAAGAAACCAAACGCTTGTCCTTGCACTTTCCTAGCAAGAAGCACAGCAATGTCGTGGTAAAAAAACAAGTGTTTTTCATGTCACTATCCAGCAGGAAATGTGGCAATGGGTCACTAGAAAACAAACCTTTTCTTGGCACTTTCCAGCTGGAAATGCAGTGATGACCCAGTAAAAAACAGTCATTCTTTTATGCCATTATTGCAGCAGGAAAGGCAGTGATGGGTCAAAACTAACGCTTGTCTTGGCACCTTCCTGGCTGATGCCCCTGTACATTAAGCAGCTTTTTGTGACAGTATCCTGGTTTGAAACACAGCACTGAGTTGCTACAAAACACCCACATTTGGTGTCAAAAAAAGCCAAATGATTTGCTAAAAAGCAGCTGTTTTGGTCGTTTGTTGGTCTTAACCAGAGGTCTGTAGGCGCCTGCAGCTCGGCAGCTCAGCTCTCCACGGTGACACGCCACCTCATATGCTAGTTCCTTTGGGATTGTTGATATGATACATGTGAAACGTACATAATGTATCCATGATTTACAGACACGTAAATAGCAACATTTTCCTCTGGCGTCTGGGCTGTTTACTGAATATGTTCAGAGGGAATTATCTTTGATATTTCGTGACATAAACAGGTACAGAGCTTTACAAGGACCTCAAAATTGCGCTTAAATACAGTACTTGAGTAAATGTACTTAGTTACTTTCTACCACAGGGTTTCAGCTTCGACACATACAGCACCTGGTCTAAGTTTATCAGCCGCCTTATGACTGTGTGCCTCACTGCACTCCAGTGTCAGTGTCACTTACTGTCGTCCAAAGTCTGCTGTTTGTCCTGGAAATTTGAGTCATAGTGGTCAGGTGCAGAAAACCTTTAGCTTCCCTGTGGTGACATCATCATCAACGGATTGCTCATGTTATATTTATGTATCCAATGTCCTATCATCATCGTCATCATCCATAAATGGCCAGCAGGCCTCCATGTTAGTGAGTCCGTAAAATCTTTTTTAGTAAGGCACTAGAGTACTAAAGTACTGCACTGTAGCACACTTTTGAGTATTTCCATTTAACGCTACTTTATACGTTTTACCCCACGACATTTCTTTCCAAATGAAAGATTTAAATACAAAAGAAAGATCAGTTTCATCTTGATCACCGTGTCTCATTGTGACTGTTTTTGCTAATTGCTTAATCTGCACAGAAAGTGCAGTATGTCCCTCTGCAGTGCAGTAGAGTAGAAGTACACAGTGGAATAAAATGCCACTGGAGCACTGAAGTAAAGTAGAAGTATGTGAGAAAGTACAGCACTTTAGTAGGTGTACTTTGTTAATTTTAAAGTACACGTAAACCTTTATTTACAGCACCTTTTAAAGGTTACAAAGTGCTTCAGAATAATTAAAGAGAAAGGAAAAAAAGAGTCCCCCTCTGATGATGTCACAATGGGGAGACTGTGATGACTCCAGCGCAGCCCAAATATCAACAGTACAACAATTACCACAAGAAATACGGCACTGACGGCTTCATTTGCATAGCCGTTTACTGCACGCTGTAAAATAAAAAAGAACAAAACAGGGAAAATTATCAGTCAGCTATAATTAATAGAAGACTAATGCTGACTCCATTAAAGCCCTTAGCTGGTTAAAGGCTGACTCAGCACAATCCAGAGAGCACACTGGACTCCCTGAAAACAGATTAACTCGACTACGACAGCATAACGAGGGCAATAACAAGCCGCTTTATTGAAAAAACAAAGTTTGGTTGGGTGTGTGTGTGAAATGGAACCAGGCGGAGACAAAGTCACGTTTTTACAGGCCGTCTGCTTCCAGGAAAGGGAATGACTGTCACAGACACCGAGAGGCGATGTGTCACACTGGGCCTGATATTTACTGGAAACACCGGTGAACTCATAAGTGTGAGTCGCACACACAGATATAAAGACAGAGAGGCAGAGAGAGAGGAGTTTATTCATCTGCAGCAGCAGTGGAGGAAGTGCTCCCATCTCTCAGTTGATTCAGTTTTGTAAATGTTTCTAAACCCAACAGGAAGTCAACCATTTTGAATTTTATAGGGAAATTTGGTGCAGATTACATCCAATAGACTTCAAATTTGGTGTGTGACCGCTTAAGACAATGAGCAACAAAAGCTGCTCAAAGCCTGAGGCGTTAAACATCCATGTTTCGCCACTAAACAGGAAGTGGTTCGTAACTTCAGCATACATGTTCCAGTGTGCCCCAAACTTCACGCGTGTTGTCTCCAAGACTTGTCAGACAATTATCTTTTGATTTACCTGAGATTTACATGGCGTGGTCATCAAGTGACCCTTCGCCAAGTCCTGCCCCAGGATGCAAACTGGCCAATCATAACGGAGCATTTTTAACCTTACTCCGACAGCTCGTTGGAGCCATCACAAAGGGGCGGGGCTTAGCGAAAGGTCAATTAACCGCATGTCTTTGGAGCACCCGGAGAAAACCCACGTTGACATAGAAAGAACATGCAAATCCCACACAGGAGGGCTCCCCCAGCCCAGAGTTAAACCAGGAACCCTCCTGCTGTGAGGCGGCAATGCTAACCACTGCACCACAGTGCCGCCATTGTGCGTAGTGTGTATGTTAAATATTATCTGTGTGGAGTTTGCATGTTCTCCCCGTGTCAGTGTGGGTTTCCTCCACGTGCTCCAGCTTCCTCCCACAGTCCAAACACACGCAGGTTAACTGGTGACTCTAAATTGCCCGTAGGTGTGAATGTGAGTGTGAATGGTTGTCTGTGTGTCAATGAGGAACCTGGTTGTTGTTCTTTGTTTGAATGAAATTTCCCTAAGTATACTTTATACTACAGCTGGTGCACAGCAGTTTCCCACAAGACTGTATTTTATCTCATCTTATCTTATCGACTAAGTAACTCGAGCAGACGATCAGAAACCTGTCTTTGCTTTAAACTCTAGGAACTCTTGGATATGATGTTTGAATGCTCTAAATGTCTCATCTTTAATATCACATCTGCTACAGTTCTGTGTTGTAAGTAGCCAGCACACCTCTTCTTCATTTCCTCCCTCTCAGAGCTCACACCACCATGCTCCAGCACACCTTGTGTCCTTTAATGCAAAATGACAACGCTCTTGGTTTAGAGACCTGCTGAAATCCCCTGATGGCAGAAACGGTGTCATTTTGCATTAAATAGATTGTGTTTTGGAGCATAATGTTCCAGAGTGGCCCCCGAAATGAAGCGTTGCATCACCCTGAGCTAATATATCAGCTGCAGGAGAAACCTGGAAACGAGACTTTGACTCTGGTTTTTATACAAATTGGTGTTTTGTTTTGATTTATTTTTTCTTGCTTTTACATGAAACAGCTAACTGTAAGTGAAAGAGTATTTCTTTTTATTCTTTCTTTGTATTTTGTCATGTTTTTGTATAATTTCTAAGAAAATAATTATGTATTTTTTGCTAAAAAAACAGAAACTAAAGGTATAGTATGTAGTTGCATAGTTTTCACTTCACTGTCAGTGATGTCAGTTAGTTTAGTTCATATGACACTCACAAAAAAATATGAAATTTGTCGACAGGTGAGCGCACAGCTGAACATATACATATAATAAAGATATTTTCTTGGGTTTAAAAGGGGCAGTTCTTTCAGGGAAATCAATATTATTCTAAAGATTAATACCTTTTTTTTGCCAGACAATACAGAAAATAATCAAAAAATAAAAGAAAAAAAATATAATAAAAATAAACTAATCCTACCTTGACTCTGTCACCACTTATACCAGTAATTGATAATAATAATGATAATAATAATGGTAACAATATTAATAATAATAAATGACTAACGATTAACACCAAATCTTTTTCAGCAAACTTTTTCAGGAAATTAAAATCCTGCAAAAAATCCTGCAAATACAGTTTTTTGTTCACTGTTAGTTTTCTGTTTATAGAGGTCAAGCGAGGAATTTAGAGAGCAAGAATCTCAAGTGTAAAGTATGAGTAAACACCATCCAGTAAACACATCTCAGGATAAAAAAAAAAAAAAAAAGACGCTCCTCCTAACTGCAGAAGTTGTTTGAGAATCTTCAGGTTTTTAAATGAGTCCAGTGACACTCCGTGAATCTGTGGGTGCACCGCATCAGGAACTGCTAATAACTTATTCCACATACTTTTAATGGTCCCAATTTGTCAAAATGTGGCCCGCAGTGTAAATAACTGACTCCATGGCAACGTTATCCTCCTTGTTTACATCTCCAGAAGCACCGAAATTATGCGAGCTGCACTCCCAGCATATGAAGGGACAAATAGCGCCACCTGCAGAGACATCTGATTTTGTGACAGATGCAGACAGGTAAACATAAACAGACAGGGCTGAAGTTGTACTTTGAAGTGTCAGCGCCATTGACTAACTGATTAACAGAGTTAACAGCCTTGTAAAGTGATACTGTTTGTGTGTGATCAAACACCATCGACAGCCTTATAAAGTAGGACACCGTTAAAGCTGGACTTCCTCCGACAGACCTCGACTCCGTGTTTGGAGTCAGATCCAACGGGCCGAGCGGTGAAAGAACACAGCGAGATGTTTGTGCGTCCAGAAGCTTTTTAAATTAAGTGATTGAACAATATGACCATACTATCTCTGCTGGAGGCCGTTGATCAATAAGAGCGGGTCAATAATTTGCTCCACCAGCTGCAGTTTATGGCTTTACTTTCTGTTCTGAACAGAGCCCCCCCTCCACCCTCCACCCTCCACCTTCCGCCCTCGGCCTGCTCGCTGCTCACCAACAACAACACACGCAGCTGAATATTTAACCTAAGAGGGATGAAAAGCTCCTGTTCTCGTGCCAAAAAAAGCAAATGACAAAGCAGTTTTATTGTTCCAGTAGTTAGCACGGTGATATATTACCTCCTCACTGGACGTTTTCTCCTGGATATCTGCTCTAATTAGCCAGATTACTTCTCCGTGCCTGTTGGAGGAAATGTGATTGTATTGTTTGTGTCATCTACAGGCCTCCGTAGCCGGAGGGGACGTTATAGCAGTCGGAGACGTCTGGTCCTAATCAGAGGTCGATAAAGGTCACGGAGTACTAATTTTATAATGACCTTTATCAAAGAGGGATTGGGCTTTTCCTCTGTTTAGTTTGTCAGACTCAAATATGGTGTAAGATATGAATGGAGAAAGGATTTAAAGGGACAGTACATGATAAAATCAAAAATACATGTTTATCCTCTTTAAGATATTTTTTGTGTGAGTTGCTGAGTAGGGCTGCAACTAAGGATTTATTTTCATTGTGAGTGCATTTACATGGACAGTTTAATTCCCTTTTCATTCGGAATGAAAGTTCATTCCTATTTAAAGTGATCTTGTAAACACCTAATTCGATTGAAAATTCTATATGATGTAAGGAGCTGGAATATTCCGTTTCTAATTCTGAATGAAAGAATTTCTCACACTTGTATACATTCACTCCTCTTTAAGTTCATTCCGGTCTTTCTGCGCATGCTCGTTTCCTTGCCCTTCTGGCACGATGACGTATATAGCGCGCATAGCAACGGGCTGACATGGAGCTGTCGGACTTGTTGTAATCACCGGTTTCCATTCGCCACAGCACGGTCTTCTACCTGCCTTCTCCTCCTCAGCAGACGAAGCATTAGCAGAACAAGGTTGTTGTCGTACTGCTCCTTCAAGAATATGAGCAAAACACGCCTGATAAAGGCACTAAGAACGGCGTCGTCAAGCATCTTGTTTTCTGGAGCGAGGACTACAGTGTTTTCTTCTGGTAAACGTAAACACGTAGCATCCGCCCCGCCTACTATCCAATCAGAAACCTTCCCTGCCCCAAACCTTGCACGGACCCGAATAAAGGCGATTAAACTAATCTCCTGTGTAAACCCTCAAGATTGATTTTTTTCAGATTTATTTCATTCTGAATGAGAAGCCATCATGTAACCGCACCCATTGTCAACTATTTCTTCGATTAGTCGACTAATCGTTTTATCGAAAAATGTGTTAAAATGTTGAAAAATTTCAGCCTGTCTCTCCCAAACCCCAAAATTATGTCGTCTAATGTCTTGTTTCGTACTCACGCCAAAGGGTTTTAATTCGCCGTCATGGCAGAGTGTGTAAGCTGCCAATATTTGAAGGTAAGAAGCTGCAATAAGAGTATTTTGGGGCACTTTTATAGTAATTTTCTGTGAAAAATGACTTAAACCGATTAGTCGACTACTAGCCTGAAAATCCAGACTCAAATCTAGAAAGGTTTTGAGTCTGGCCCTCACTGATACACGGTGAGGGCACGGTGGCCAATCAGAGCAGAAAACAAGGTAACGAATTCATTGCACTAAGCCCCATTATGCATAATATGATATATTATGCTTTTGCCGTATCCCGTCGGCAAAACGGTAAAAACGTCTTTCCTGGAAGCGAAGGCTTCTAGAGCAGTCTTCTGTTCCTCTCTCAAGGAAAAAGATAAGTGTATTTGGCTTAGCGTTTCTTCCAAAGCTATATTGAATGGACGTGGTCCTTCGGCAGCTGCCATCTTGGCTGTTTACTTTTTGACTCCCACGGCGCAGCGCTGTCTTTATCGCGTTATGCCCGCCCAGAGCTGTCAGATAGAGTGATCTGATTGGTCCGATATGAAATTCATCGGGCTCTGCTCTTCGGGGCCAGATCCCCGTGCAGAGCAAATTTGCCAGGGGCGGGGCATCTGGATTTACAGGCTAGTCGACGACTAAAAAAGTCACCGATTATTTCACTAGTCGATTAGTCATCTATTAGTCGACTAATTGTTGCAGCCCTATTGCTGAGTGTTGGAGATATCAGCCGTAGAGACTAATCAGCCACTTTATTAGGAACACCTGTTGATCTGCTCATGAATGCAAATAGCTAATCAGCCAACCACGTGGCAGCAGCTCAATGCATTTAGGCATGTAGACATGGTGAAGACGACCTGCTGAAGATCAAGCCGAGCATCAGAATGAGGAAAAAAGGTGATTTGAGTGACTTTGAACGTGACATGGTTGTTGGTATATTTTAGAAACTGCTGAACTTTACCTTGTTGTGGAGTGTTTTCAGTTTGGTATTATACTCCAGAAAAGGATCTGAATACGTCCTGCACGACGGCAAGAAGCTGATGAATGATACTACTGCAACATTTATCCAACCAAAAAGTGACAAAGCAGGAGGAGACGTGTGTTAGGTGTTACACTCAATCGTAAAACACTCTAAGCCCCTTAAATGTAACTCCCAACCTTTTCCTACAACAATAAATCTTCTAAATCATTCCAAATGTCTCAGTGTTGCCGATAAGCCATCGCTCTCTCTCTGATTATCAATGGAAACTATGACTTCTCTTCCTGGCTCGAGTGTTCCTGCTGCTGAACGGCGTCCAACTCTGAAACTCTCTACTTAAAGTCACTTTGTCGCCATAAAGCAGTTTAATGTTTCTGACTTCGCATCAGCTGTTATAAAAAAAAAAAAGAAAGAAAAAGAGGAGGGGGGAATTAAAATGGTTTAAACGGGCGTGTTAAAAATGGAGCCTGAGAACGAGGACAGGCAGCCGTTAATAAAGTTGATATGTTAGTTCATCACTGTAAAACTTTACAACTCTTTGAATGTTTATCATTTTTTATAATAACCAGCTCACTGTGTGTGTGTGTGTGTGTGTGTGTGTGTGTGTTTTATTACATTACTGTTATCATTTTTATAATGCTAGCTGTGCGTGTGTGTGTGTGTGTTGCCTTACATGGCCAAGCCGACCCACCACGAGGGTGTAATAGAATAAAAGCTAATCTGTGTGTGTGTGTGTGTGTGTGTATGTGTGTGTGTAAATCTGCAATAATAATGTATTCTGGGAGATTCAGTGTGTGTGTTTATGAAAGGAAAGAGCTGTGTGTGTGTGTGTGTGTGTGTGTGTGTGTCCACTGTGACCCAGTGTAAACTAATATTGATTCAGCTGTTGGTGTTATACACTAGTCATAAAACTGGACTTACTGTAGGATCCAGGCTCACCTTCTGACTCTGTGTGTGTGTGTTGTACCAACACTGTCCTTGTGTGTGTGTGTGTGTGTCTGTGTGATTCGGGGTATTGCCGTGGATTTAGACCATGTGCAGTTCAATTTAAAAAACCCAGTTTACGTGTCAAACAGGGTTTTGTTCACACTAAACGCTTCACGCTGAAAATCGATGGAAAAACAGTTGAACTTCTTCGGCCCTGTTGGCTGATGACCAGACGGCGCTTTGCTGCCCCGATCTGGCGGGAAGTGTTGTCGGGTGAATCGACTGTTTTGACAAACATGGTGGCTTTGTTCTCATGAGGGTAAAGTTCTGCCTGTGAAGGACGGAAGATGATGTTGATCGTGTTCTACGTTCTACGTTTGTCTTATTCTGAAAAAGACATTGGGCCTCATTCACTCAACACGCGGGTCGTGGTCCAAAAGTGGGTCATTAGTACACTGCATCCATTAAAAAGGCTTTAATAGTCAACAATATCTAAAACAATCAATTTGCTAATATACTAATCCATGAACTGATTTCCTCTTCATCAATTATTGTCATAATAAAATATTCCACCATAAAAACTGAGGGTCCCAGTCCAGGCTCACAGTGGAGTATCGAAGAATATCTTTATTGTTACGGAAACGTTTCGGATTTTATTGTTTCTATTGAATCTTCCTGTCGACTAATGATGGCTACTCCCACCAGTTTAATGCCCGTAAATTATTCTGATCCACAAGGTTGCATGTCCAACTGTACGTTCGGACCAGAAGCTTCCAAAGAGGCAAAGTCTCTCACGGACGCCCAAGAAGCACGACTGTCAAAAATATTTGCGGCAGCTTTGGTCGCTCTAGTTGCTCATCGCGTGCATCGTTGAACGTTTGATCGTGCTTGTCAGCAGACTACTGGCTTGAAAGCAGCGTAGTTGCTGCTTGCTGTTGTCCAATCAAAAAGCTCGTAGTTGGCGTACAGAAAGTTATGTTTGGTCAAAGACAGAAAACGTATGTCATCCCATTCAAACCAAGCAAGGAAGACTTGCATGCTACGTCGCAACATTAGCCTGCAATTCTCTCTTCTATTACTAACATTACACACTTTAACCACTTAAACCAACTACCTCCACAACGTGATCCCAAGCTTCATTCTTTTTATTTTGGCCTCTGTAACCGAACAGCGACACATTATAAAGGACTGAGTGGGCGTGAACGCAAGTAATAAACTTCCTGATATCCGTTGTCGGAACAAGTGTGCTGTAGGAACCAAAGTTACATGGCTTGTTCTCTGGGACCCGCTTCACCGAAGCACGTCGGCATTCCGATTGGTAGTTGCCGAACCGCGTCAGAGCTCATTACCATAAAGTTAAATGGTGGGGGGCAGCCATAGAGTCACACAGACGACTTGACAATATCTGGTAAAATATGAACATGATTTTTTTTAAAAAAGCTTCATTTTATCGTCCGCACTTAAAACCCGCAGCTCATAAAGCTCCATGTTTGAGCCTGTAAACGGGAAGAAAGTGAGCAGGTCTGTCTTTTTTTTTTCTTTTGGTGTCCTTGTGTGTTTGTTTGTGCTCAAGAGACCGATTCTGTGTGTGTGTGTGTGTGTGTGTGTGTGTTGCTACATGTGTGTGTTTGTGTGTGTGATGTATGGGGACGGTGAGTAATACTGCATGTGTCATTCCAAGTCCCCAGAGTTTTCTTCTTCTTCTCTTCTTCCTCTCTCTCCCTCTCTCCTTCCTCACGTCCTTCCTCCCTCGCTCCCTCCCATCTGTCTTTTCTCTCTCCCTCTCTCTTTCTTTATTTCTTCATCTCTCTTTTTTTTTCGGTGACATTCCTGTCCGGCGCTGAGGGTGTCATCCTTGTTTTCTGCTGACTCGTCGCTTCACAGACACACACACACACAGACACAGACACACACACACACACACACACACACACACACACACACACACACACACACACACTCCAGCTGTTGAGAGCGTGGGCGTTTATTGGATTGTCTGTGTCCTCTATTTGGATAAGGAGAAAGGGAAGAGGGAGCACAAGGAAGAGAGGAAGAAGGAGGAAACAAAGGAGGACAAGGAGTGACAAGAGAGATGAGAGGGAGAGAAAAGAGAGAGCAGAGAAGAAGAATCAGAGGACACACTGAAGGAAAAACAAGAGGAAGAAAATCAAAATCAGAGATGTCTACAAGCTGATAATCAGTAATAATACAGTCATATATATTGATATATGACATTATAATATGAATACATTAATATCTTTAATATTGTGGTTATGTTTAATAATATGCACTAGATAAAAATGCATTATTAATCAGCATTAAACCAGAATCAGGTTGGTAAACAGTAGAAAGCAGCATGAAAGCCAGCAAAAATGTTATGGTGGCGCCAGATGATTAGTTAGCACAAGCCTATGCAACACATTCTCAGTCCGACCTCGTCATATACTGGTGTTTATCCATCCACCACCCCTCCTGCCCGCCCCAGTCGGACTTTCGCCGCCTTAACTTTCGTCCTTGTCCTGCTATGTTTCCCCCTGATGCCGCCGGTTGCCGTCACACCAACATAACCGCAAACGGCCGCGTATCATGCTGACGTTAAAGTAGTGTTGCACGGTATACCGGTACTAAAATAGTACCGCGGTACTAGAGTATTCCAAACGGTACTATACTGCATTTGGAAAATAACATTACTTTGAAATTGATTCAATTCGTTAATTTATTTTACACATTTATGCACACAAACACCTTTCTTGTTCCTATTGGACAGATTGCACAGACAACACCTGTATCAACATTCGCAGCTGGCGCACGTGAAAAAAGACAAGAGAAAGTCTGCCTCACAAAGGGAGACAACGAGACAACACCAACTTGGTGAAACATTTGAGCAACCAAACTGTGACGTCCATACCGAGATACTTTCGAACCACGATTTTTTGGTACTGTTACACCCCTACTATTTATTGTGCTAAAGGTTTGTAGCCAAAAGGACTTTTCCTTAGGAAAAGTACCGAAAAGTATCGAAAAGTATAGAAATTCATATTGGTATGGGTACCAAAACAAAGATTTTGGTATCGTGACAACACTATGTTAAAGGACACCTTTTTGTTGTTGGTTTCTGACACCGCAAGTCACTGCTCAAGTGCTGGATTTTGATGGCTTCGGAGTGAGACCGAGCTTGTCTATGGCATTTTACGTGGTATAAATTAGCCCAGTGGCTAGCAGACTTTTTCCTCTACTCAGGGACAACAGCAACATGTAACAAAGGTAACGTTACAAAATTCGGCTCCGTTACAACTCACAAGGTTCACTGACCAAACAACTGTCTTATACTGAACACGTTTTCCAAACAAATACAACATGCTAACGTTATAAGCACAAGCCTATAGCATTTTAAATTGTATAAATTACAATCACCAATCAATGCGTCACCGTGAGGTGTCGTTAAATTTCTGGGAAGGTGCGCGTCAGGCTACGGCGTAGGCTCTACATCAACACAGAGCCTACGCCGTATGTACGGTGTTGATTCTATGTAGAAGTATAAATCCCGCTTCAGTCCTAATTAATTTGTCTATAAACGTGATTACCAGGACGAATGGTTGTCGGTTTAACGGGACCTTATTTGGACCTTTTGAATGCAAAAAGTGTTGGTCTGTGTTCCTTTAAGTGAAGCTAGCAGGCTAAAGATGGACTGCAGAGACCTGAGACAGCAGAGAGAGAAAGAGAGATGGAGAGACAGGAGGTGAAATGAAGAGAGGCTGAGATAAAAGATGGTATAGGTAGGAAGAGAGAGAGCAGATGCTCCGAGAGAACAATGGAGGAAGAGAGAGACATAAATGATGGTTGGTGAAAGAGGGAGAGAGGAAAATGAAGGGAGAGGGAGAGATGAAAGATGACAGGCGTGGGAGGCAGTGGGTGAGTGAGGGAGGGAGACACGGGGAGATGGCGAGAGAGAGATAAAAGATGCGAGAGGAAAGAGCAGTCGAGGAGGGGTGTGAAAAAGAGAGAGAGATGACAGGACTATGAAGAAGAAGAGGAGGAGGAGGAGGAGGAGGAGAAGAGGTGAGCGTCCTTGCACTGTCAGGGGCGATCGATGGCACATCATTTACATTACACTGACTTAACTGCAGAGAGAGAGGGAGACGGAGAGGGGGAGGAAGAGATTGATAGAGAGGGAAGGGAGGGAGGAAAGGACAGGTAAAGGAAGAAGAAGAAGAGGGAGGGATGGATGGAGGTGAGGGATGAAGAGTCGGAGGGGCAGAAAATTAACTACAGTTGAGAAGAGATGGAGGGATGGTGTAGAAAAAAAAGGGGGGTGAAATTGATCTGATGGTCGGGGCAAGTCTTTCTTTCTTTCCTTTACTGCCCTTCTTCGTTTTTATCCCTCGCCTCCCTCACTCCTCCCCCTCCCTCCCTCGTTCATGTGTCACACGTCTCTCCTCATTACTTTCATCCCTCCTTCTCTGTGCCATCTCTCTCTCTCTCTTCATCTCTCTGATGTTTCTCCTCTGAGCAAAGATCAACACTGTGAGCCACTCTGCTGCTCGCTAACTGGCTAGCAATGCTGCTAATCCTTCTGGGCTACACGCTAACGTCGGCGTGCTAACACCATAGACTGTTTTAAAATAATGGACGTAGCCATTTTGGTTGTACCGTCTTGGAGCAAGAAGTGACCATATTTGGACGAGAGGGTGGAGCTCTGGAGGGGCTGGTCATGGACGTATGAAGACACCTGGATACAGCATTGGCGGCAAGGCTTCGTTCATTCCGATGAAAGTTGCTCTGTGGCGCATAAAGCCAAAATCACTCTATTTGTGCGGTGTGGAAATTACGGGGATGATCAGTGCTGCGTTTTCATCGTTGGCACTATCTTGATAGTGGAACGAGTCATTTCACGGAGGTTGTGACACGCAAAAAACTTTATCCACATATTTATAGACGTCTCTTTCCCGATGTAAGTCTATGGGAAAAAGTCTTTTGGGCCCAATGGCATCAAGTGACGCTCCCACACCCATTTGTGGCACAGAACCTGAGTGTATGTTATTTAACATTGGGCCACCAAACCTGGGTGTTTGTGTGATTAATTTCTGGGTGTTTTTGCCTTAATTGATTGGACAGCTGTAGATAGAAAGGAAAGGTGGGAGAGAAGAGGGGGATGACGGGTTGGAATTAAGCCCAGCCCGCTTCAAAGGACTTTGCTTATATTGGTTAGAAGTCGCCCCAAACTTTGGTGTTTTTATCCGACACATTGCAACGTTTTTAGTGGCACATTGTGTCGTTTCCCAGCCGTGTTTGTAGCACCAACAGTACCAACATAAGGTGGCTATTCCCAGCAAGATTAGTGACACTGAACCAGGTGATTTAAACCTACATATCGCAGCATTTCTGAGCGGCATTCGAGCCAAAGAACTTGGCTGTTTTACACCGACCCTTCCCTGATTTTGCCACGTTTTGTGCCACCAAACCAGGATCATTCAAGCCCCAACACAACATTTTTGTAACCATAACCAGGTGTTTTTTGTACCTAAACCTAAGCTTTCTTTTTTCATAGTATTTAAATTAGTGTCTTATTATTGAACGAGCGCTTGTTGTCTGTCTTTAACTTGTCCTATTGCTTGCATTGCACGGACCAGGAGTAGCACTCCTAATTTCGTTGTACACCCTTATCACAGCTTTGTGAACTGAAAGTTTTAACGTATCTGCTACAAAATAATGTACAGATGTAATATATCTGTGGTTTTGCACAAAGAAATTTTCTGGCGATTAAAACTGACGATGTTGTTGGACGTTAATGTTCATCCAGGGTCAATGAATATCCTGCAGATGTCTATGAAAAGACCTTTGTATCAGTGTCAGGAAGTAACTGAGTACTTTTACTCAAGTACTATATTGTTTGTAGCTTTAGCAGATTCAGACTATCAATGCAAATATAAATCAACCATTAAAGTATGATGTAGATAGATAGATAGATAGATAGATAATCCTCCCTCCCTGTGTCCATGTCTCTTCTCCTCATACCATATGTGACATTCCTTCTCGATGTGGCGCATTGAAAACTTCCTGTTGTTATAGTTTGTTATGGAGCACTTCAAAGAGACGGAGGGAGGGAGGGGGTGAGACGGACACGGAGAGAGAGACAGAGAACATGGAGTCTGTTATAGTTTTACCTCTTAAATGCTAACATGTGAGAGCACCGTGTATGAATTATCCCTGCCTCTGTGTGTGTGTGTGTGTGTGTGTGTGTGTGTGTTTGCCCACATGCCTAGGAAGTAAGGTAATGACGCTTAAAGCCATCACACACACTCGCGCACACACACGCACGCAGACATGCAGACACACGTTAGCCCATCGACCTGTATAACTTGTCTCGTCAGCGATTGTGTGTCGCCCGCTCTGTGTGTGTGTGAGTGTGTGTGCAGTGTTTAATATTTAATAGGTGCTGGTTAAAAATGCAGGAGTGTTTTTGTCTCTTGTCCCGTAACACACCTGTTCTTCTACACAGAGAGAGAAGGAGAGGCAGAGGCTGAAGGATGGCTGGATGAACGGATGAACAGATAGATAGATAAATAGAAAGAGCATTTCAAACACCTCTGATCTTCTGTTACACCGAACGAACACTTTCCCGAAAGGCAACAGGTCACAACCAGCCATAAAGCTGCAAAGCATCTCAAATACGGGTCATTTTTTCTTGGTGATCAGCGCGTCTGGTGATGCTTTCAAATGTGTCGGATGTGTTTGCATCACAGACTCTACGACGTTGGAGCGATGCCGACAAACCATCCTCGTCCTACACACAAGTCTCTCTCTATTGTAACAGATCGGGAGCTCGCAGGAGGGTCTCCCAGCTCTGCAGTTTCATTTGCACTCACTATAACGTGACTGACTTGCACGGCAGCTTGCTGTGCTAACCTTGGCACGTGTTGCTAACGGCCTATGGGGTTGGGTACTTTTAATCGTCCCACCCAATTTATCTGAATACTACTGACAAACAAGACACGTTAGATCCATCAGTGCAAATCTTTTTCTATACCTGAAATGGTTTGATCGGTGCGTTCCAGCGTCAGACACCAACAAAAAAGGTTGACCTTTCACGTCAGCATGTGGTGCGAATGGTCACTGTTATATTTTAACACAACCTGGTGGCGTCAGGGGGAAACACAGCAGGACAACAACGAAAGTAAAAGCAGCAGAAGGACGGATGGATGGATGGATGGATGGACGGATGGATCAAATTACACATGCACCAGTCATAGGTAGATAGATAAATGGATGGATGGTTGAAGTATGATCGGTGATTGAAGAATGCATGGATGTATAAACTGACGGATGAATGGATGGGTGGGTGAGTGGGCCAGTGAATGGATGGATGGATGGATGGATGGATGGATGGATGGATGGATGGATGAAATTTCACATGCACCAGACGTAAGTAGATAGATGAATGGATGGGTGATTGAAGTATGATCGGTCATAGAGGAATGGATGGATGGATGGATGGATGGATGGGTGGATGGATGGATGGATGGATGGATGGACAGATGAATGGATGGATGGATGAAATTACACATGCACCAGATGTAGGTAGATCGATGGATGGATGGATGATTGAAGTATGATCGGTGATAGAAGAAAGCATGGATGGATGGATGGATGGATGGGTGGCTGGATGGACGGACGGACGGACAGATGGATGGATGGATGGACGGATGGAGCAAATTACACATGTGCCAGACGTAGGTAGATAGATTAATGGACTGGATGGATGGATGATTGAAGTATGATTGGTGATTGAAGAATGCATGGATGGATAAACTGATGGGTGAATGGATGAATATGGGTTGATGGATGGATGGATGATTGAAGTATGATCATAGATTGATGAACGGACGGAGGGACGGACTGATGGATCCAATTACACATGCACCACACGCAGAGAAGTAAACACAGAGTGAAAGACGGGGAGAAGACCAGTGACTACAAAAAGCGGAGAAAGATAATAGATAAATGGAGGGATGAAAAGAGGAGAGAGGTGTCATCAGTTAATCAATGTAGTTTTCCTGTTTCCCTCCACTCTGCGTTTTAAGGTGATTTTTTTTCTCCCTTATTATTTTCGCTCTACTTCCCTTATCAATCAATACTTATTATTGGCCACCTCTGTCTCTCTTTATATCTGCTCGTCTTTCTTCCTCTCCTCCTCTTTCTCTCCATCTTTTCCCCTCTGTCAGAAAAAAAGGCAGAAGAAGAGAAGAGGAAACACACACACACAGACACAGACACACACACACACACACAATGAAGTCATTCATCTGTCCAATCAAAGAGGCGGAAGCCCAGAGGAAAGTAAACATCCATCTCTCTCTCTCTCTTCTTCTGCTTTCTATCTACGTGTCTCTCCTTCACTCCGTGAGCGTCCATGATTATGATGCCCCAGTGTGTGTGTGTGTGTGTGTGTGTGTGTGTGTGTGTGTGTGTGAACAGACATATATCCCATTTCTCTGGTGTCTCTTTAAAAAGAATAGATTGTTCTTCTTCTTCTGCTACAAACAAAGAGTAAAGACACACACACAGTAAAAGGAGGAGAGAGGAGACACGTCTGTGACACAATTTATGATGGGAGAGAGGTGAGGGGGGAGACAGGAGACGGACAGAGAGACAGACGGACGGAGGGGGGGAGAGACAGACATACAGACAGAGCAAAAAACGACAGAGAAATAAAGACTGAACTGCAGAGAAAAAGAACAACAAACATAAAGACAGAATGAAAGGATGGCAGGAAAAAGGACAGGACGAAAGAACGACAGAAAGACAATTAAATTAACAAGAGAGAACGAATGAGTGACAGTGAAAGTAAGAATTACAGAAAGACAGGATGAAAGAAGAACAGAGTCAAAGAAAGAAAGACAAATAAACACATAAAAATGACACAAACAGAGCGAAAGAACAGACAGAGAAGGACAGAAAGATGAAAAGAGACGAGGAGAAAGACACAATGGTAGAGAGAAACAGACATACAGGCAGAACAAGAGAAAGACAACAAAAGAACGATAGAAATAAAGACACAAAGAATGAAAAACATAAACATGGAATTAAAGGACGACAGAAAAAAGAGAGACAGAAAGAACAACAAACATAAAGACGGAATGAAGGACAACAGAAAAGGGGACAGAACGAAAGAACGACAAGAACGAAAGACAGAATGAACAACAATAGCAAATACAGATCGACAAAACTACCAAAAAATGACAGAATAGTGGAAAGAAAGAGAAAATTTACAGAAAAAATGTTAAAAAGAAAGACAGAATGAAACGACAGATAAAAGGACATGCAGAAAGAGGATAAAACACTAACAGAGAGAGAGATGAATACAGAGATGACAACGCAAAGAAGACGAAACAATAGAGGAAGATGAAACGAAATGTAGAAAGAACGACAAAAAGACAAAACGAAAGAGTTGTATCGTAAAATAGGTATCGCGACGTATCATATTGTATGGGCCTCTGGAGATCTCCACCCCTAATCTGGACTTATATTGTCAAAATTAAAGAAATGTACGACTTATTTTTCGGTGTGGAGTTTGCATGTACTCCCCGTGCCAGTGTGGGTTTTCTCCAGGCTGCCTAAAATGACATAGTCAAATTAAAATGACTGTAGCTTCTGAACCGCTCTGACTACATGCATGCATGAGGTCTTGCCAGAAAGGAAACTCCCTGAAGTTTCTTGTGAAAGTGTCAGAAACACTCTAGGTGATACAGAGACAGAGTAATGGGCCTCTGAAGTCAGTAAAAAAGTTGAAGATTTTGTTTAAAATAAAATAAAAAATGTATTTCAGGATGAATAACTGTCTGTGGCTTCATCTGAGCAGGTAAATGACACTGTGGGGCTGTAGGTACACTATCAGTGAACATTTGTGTCAAATTTGAAGAAGGTTGCTCAAAGTATGACCATTCTACAGTGTTTTTACCATGAAAAGATCCAGGCGGAGCTCCAAATGACAAGAGCGCTCACTCCGCTTCAAAACAGCACTATCAGTGATCAAACAACTCAGCCAACTTAAAAACATCGTACCTTATTGAAATCAGGTGTGATTATGATAGCTGATGTTGTTTATGACAGAAACACCATAAAATATCACCAAATGCGGAGAGCAACCAGGGAATCAAAATAATAGAAATACATATCAGAAGTCTGTAAAAATGTGCTACTGACAACTCTAAATACCTTTTTTAACCATCTGTGATTAGAATTGTACTTGAGTGACAAATTAGAGATACAGTAAAATCTAAATGTAGGTTACAGCGACTGATACTGTGCAGAAGAAGAAGTGCAGAAAAGAGGAAAACTGTCGAATGAAATAGATAAACTAAAAGTTTTGTGAATGCAAACCAAATTAAATCTGAGGAATGAAAACAAATTGATTCATTCAACACAAGCTCCAGGCACGAAAATTACTCTCATCTGGACTCCCAAAAATACACCGAAAAAACCACAAACACATTTCAGCTTTTTTTATTATCGCGGGGAAGAAAAAGAAGAGGTAGAATGAAAGAAAAAGAGAGAAACCAAAGATGACGGAGGACTGAAACAGAAGGCTGATAAATGAGCAACAACAGAAATTAAACAAGAGAAGAAGAAAACGGATCGGGCAACTGATGGAGAGATAAAAGAAAAGATGAAAGATTTTAGCTAAAGAGGGTTGACCCCTCGCTCTACCCCTCGTATTGACCGCACCAGGCTTTGATAAACTGCACTCTGTGTGTGTGTGTGTGTGTGTGTGTGTGTGTGACCTCTGCACGTTCTGAGCTAAATCAATCTGTCAAACGTGTTAGTGAGTCCGTGCTTATTCACCGCCATGCCTGTTTGTGCGTGTGTTTGAGTGTATGTGTGTGCGCGTGTGTGTGTGTGTGTGTGTGTGTGTGTGACCGACCCTGACCGGCCATCAGAGCCAATGACGGAGTATTGATCAAGGCTCCGTCACCATAGAAACGGCCATTTGGGAGGACAGGCGAGGGTGCGTGTGTGTCAAAGTGGGAAGACTTACTTCAAGGTGGCTCATCTGATCATTGGTGTGTGTGTGTGTATGTGTGTGTGTGTGTGTGTGTGAAATGTCAGCTTCATGTTTTCCATTCGTGGCGTGTTTTTGTTGTTGTTCTCGGCCAATTAAAAGGTCATCAAGAAACCAAAAACAAACAAAAAAAAAAACCTTAAGCAGCAAACAGTTTGAAAGCTGCTGTGTGTCTCATTTTAATTAACACCGATAAATCATTACCTGTTTAATTATGAGACATTATTATAATTACTGCAAACACACACCAGCACACCGTCTGCCTCCAGCCTCCTCTCCGCTCTGATTTTACTTTTTCGAACCACTGTGTCAGATCCTGGAGGGAAATCTGGTGGATTGATTTACGGCACAAAACGGGACAAAGGCCGCAGCACGTAACTTTTTTATTTTGTGGGATTAGATGTCGTCTTCTTGAAATGTAAAGTATCTAAAGTTGGAATCAGACTCCAAAGTCACTTTGTTTAGGTCTGTTTTTATTCTGACAAAAGCCTCGACAAAAATTAAACGTTATCATTCATGAAGTTCCAGTTTAATCGTATCATGATGACAGGATTTTACAATAACTCGTGAACTTACAGTTATTCATTTAGGGGCTGATACTGAGTTTTCAGTATCAAAAATATCAAGAATATCAATGTCAAGAATATTGTTATCACAAAAATATCTAGAAATATCATGATATTATTCTCTCATAAAATATAATCTGTTCTAGTTCTCATCACACAGGTGTGTCATGTTATTTTGCGCCGCAGTGATGAATCAGTGTCAAATATCAACACTAAAACAAGTGTTGTAAGACGAAGAAGCTCTGTTTTAAAACCAGTGGAGCGCTGCAACAATGAAATGATTCCACTGACCTTTAACAACATATTAACTTTTTTACTTGTCGCTCTGAAACTTTTTTTCTTCAGTGATCTGATTGGTCCAAGGGCAGGGTGTTTACAGCCTGTGATCCGATAGTCTCTATATACAGACTCTACATTCAGAGTGCCGGAAGCCGATGGGTGCCGAGAATGGTGATCCGATACCCGTAAAGGAAATGACCACTTTAGAATGAAAATAGAGACAGTACTTAACAAGAAGTCCAGTGTAGTTTTTTATTCCACAAAACTCGTTTGGGGTATCGGCTAGCCGAATTTTTCCATACACTTGAAGTGCATGGAACCCACGTCCAACATCATTTTGAAAATGTAATAAAACTCCGCTTATGCATTTCCAAAACGTCAGAACGGCTCATCCGTCGTACTCCAAGTGCCCTGAAGCCGCAGCGTGCACAACTGACTTGAAAAGACATAATTGCATGTGAAGTTGCGATGTCAACACAGCACGCCTGATTAAAAATGCTTGCATTTATCTCAATTAAAAAAAAAAAAAAAAAACATTCAAAAAAGTTTGGACACCTTTGCCTTAAGTTAACCTGAGGCCTGTGCTAGGAAGCAGGATTTGGAGTTAGCGAGGTAACTTTGGGGCTAACTCTGGTTTTCAGTACTACAAAACTAGTCTACTTTTTACTGGGATAAATCACAGTTGCTACTTATGCTGAACAGCTAACCCGCTCTGGACCAGATTAACTTTAGAGCATCGCATCACAGGCTGTCAACAGCCCGACCTCTACACAATCAGCTCACTGAAGATAAGAAGTATTCATGAACAAACGCCCGGAGTCTCAGGTAAAGAAGAGGAGCCTATATGCTGTTATAGGTCAGTAGAATCTAGGGATGTCCCTGTTTCAAACTAGTCGACTAATTAAAAAAAAAAAAAGTCAAAATTTAGCACAATTTATTGGTAAGTATTTGAAACATTGCCCCAAAAATATTGTGTGCATTAAGAGTCCTTTGAATCTTCAACAATCATGCTAGATTTTAAATGTTGCTGAAGTACGAGACACTTTGCGGCGTGTGGTATGAACGTGAACATGATGGCGACTCACTCAAAAGTTAACCACTAATGAATAAACTGCGTCTGAAATGCGGGGCACATTGAACCTTGCAGATTATCCAATAAAAATGACAGCAAGTTTGGGGAGAGGACATCGCTCTTATTTCCCTCCGTGCTGTTTTAAAACAGGGGAACTGCTGTCTGACAGCTCGGTAGCACCCACTAGTGGCGGGCGGCTACATGACAGTTAAGCAGCCTTGTAGATGAATATAACGCTGATTGGTTTAACCGACTAATATTTCTGGTGCCGACTAGTGAAGGGGCGGACGTTTAGAAACAGAAACAGTCTGTTGTTACTTTAAAGTCTTTAATGTGACATATTTGGAGTAGTTTCGTTACCATCCAACTCAATTGCAAAAAAATACAGCCTAGTGATACCTACACGTAACGCAAGTCTCCATCGACGGTATATTTTTGATACCGTTTCATCTTATGTGATATGAACATGAACACGCTCGTGGCTGGATAGGAAACCCCAGAGTGGACTGAACTAGTTGATAACCAGCTTCGTAGTACCGGTTATCCGGACGACCAATGTCAGGGTTAGCTGACCCAGATAGCGAGAAGATTTCCTGGGTAAGATGAGGCCTCAGGTTAGCTGTTCAGCATCAGCTACTACGCGATTTATCCCGGTAAAGAGAGAATCAGCTTCATGGTACTAACAACCCTGAGTTAACCCTGAAGCTACCTGGCTGACTCCAGGCCTCAGGTCAGACCTTGAGTCACTCTCCAGGTAACACCCGTGTCTCAGACTAGGCTCAGTGGTCACACTCTGAGTATGATTGCCGTGTTTAGAGCTGCCCAAACTTTTCGCACCAAAGGGGAAAACTTACCCAGGGTCCGATTCAACCGGACAACAGCACAGGTTTGAGCACCTTTAGTCCACACTCGGGCCAAACCGTCCCGCATTAGTGAAATTCTTTCTCCAATTATTGATTTACAGATTTTCCAGTCACACTAGTGCGGAGTTCAGAGAGGTTTGTCCCTGTTAATCATCTTTTCTTTGCTTCTGAGACAAACTCACGTCACAGGCGTTGCTGCTCGCTATATTGCCCGCTGCGTCCTGTAGGAAATGAAAAGACCTCCAGTGAACGACTGCTCAGCTCACCCGCAGTGTGCACGCTGCAGAGTAAGGAGGCCGGGGGTCAAAGGTCACCGCCTTACCTGTCGTGTAATGACTCCGCGTACGAGGAAAGTGTTTGGGAGAAGAAACGAGAGCCAGAGGCGAACAAACGGATTTGTTTCTATTTAAGGGTTTGAATGCAGTCAAGGTTAAGGGTTAACACATGAATGTAGGTCAGTGGACTGGCTGTGTGTGTGTGTGTGTGTGTGTTTGTAGCCAAGCGTGTGCATCTATATGCAAGTGTGTAACTGTGTGTACATGCAGCATATATGTGAGTGTATGGTGTGTGTGTGTGTGTGTGTGTGTGTGTGTGTGTGTGTGTGTGTGTGTGTGAGTGAGTGTGTGTGTGACCTGCTCTTTGTTCCTGTGCTCGGTGCGGTAAGGAGAGTGGACCGTTGACGAGGATTAATGCCCAACATATGGCAACCCTACGGGACACACACACACACACACACACACACACACACAGAAACACACACACACACACACACTGCAGTCATTACTCTGAACAAAGAACTGTAAGGCTAATGAGAAGGCGATATCATGTGTCCTTTGCACACACACACACACACGTGGCATGGATTCACATGGACACACACACACACACACACCTTAATGTTGCTTACACCTGGATGGATGCAGATGAACACACACAGGCACACACACACAGACACACACACAGACACACACACCTGGTACTGTAACATGTATCCATTGTGAGTGTGTATGTGGGAGTTGAAAGGTAGCGGGGGGTTTGTTGATGGAAAGGCTTTAAGGTTTGAATGCAAACACCTGTGTGTGTGTGTGTGTGTGTGTGTGTGTGTGTGTGTGTGTGTGTGTGTGTTAGCATGTAACAGACAGAGAGAATACTGTGCTTCTTGTACAGGTGTGTGTGTGTGTGTGTGTGTGATTGAAGGAGAAAGAGAAGAAGAGGTGAAGCAGAGTTCAGAGGAAAAGTGAAGGTTCATGTTTTCATTTCTTCATGCTCCTCTGCCTCTCCCCCTCTCTCTTTAAGTGTGTGTGTGTGTGTGTGTGTGTCTTTTTCTCACGTACACGATCACACCCCAAAACCTTGTCAAGGCGTTTTCTCTCCACATCCTTTTACACACTTTCTCTCTGCCACTCCCACTGGGATCTGACCGATATACTCACATGTTCCTGAACAGTCCAATATACACTCCACTCTAGTAACTCGAGTATTATTGGATAGTAATTGACGTCTGGCTAAGCCCCGCCCCCTCCACTCAAACTATCAACATTCAGTGAGCGGCGCTATGGCAGGTGTCACAGTACACGACATTTCACAGGAGGCACTGATGATTTTTGGGGACATAACGATCAGATGTCATTGAGAAGTAACCAAAAGGGCCTAAACTACGCATTGGAGGGATATATTCATCATTTTATTGTTGAAGGTCGATGAAAAGCTTAAATTACAAGCCAAAATTTACAGGTCACAGTGTTACGCTTGTGAAGCGCATCTGGTTGCCGTCACCATCAAAGACAACAAGTTAAAGTGCCACTGAAGTTCAGGTTTTTGGCTCAGAATATGAGAAAAGGATAACGGCCTTTTTACCATCTTTACCAAGAGTGTCTCTCCGTTAGTTTGGTGCTACAGTATTTACACTGAATCATTAAGCATAACGTTTGCCAACCTTTGTTATCTCTGCCATTACAGATAAGTTAATGAAGCTAAGCTCCAGAAGTTAATGTCAGCTTAACTAGAGCCCTTTGGACAACAGCTAACAATGATGTACCATCACCAAAGTACAAAACTAGAACAAAACAGGCTAATGACTCCCAGCAAACAAGGTGACATGATGAACAACGCAGCTAGGAGCTAATGTTAGCTTAGGGCGCCGTAAGATGACGTCATTGAGAACGTCATTCCTTTGCTGTTTTCCATCTAGTATTGCATTAATGTTTGCTTCTTCTATGAATTGAAGGGAGCATATCTCAAAGGAGACGTATCTCATGTTCCCTTCCTCTGCCGCCATTTTTTGACCGTAGACTCGTGGGGCGGAAGTGAAGCAGGCGTAGGATCCGTGGCCTATGTCATTGTTTATTTGCTAAACCTGTTTCCATTGCCAAAAGTCACATTTTCCTAATACCGATACGCTGACTTTTCCACCCCCTCCATGCCTAAAAATTTTTTTGCGATATTGCAGCCTTTTTTTTTTTTATTTCTGGCGTTTCCATTCAAGTTTTTTTTTTTTTCCGCAATTGTTGAAAATGCGAATAAAAATAGGTGGATGGAAACCCAAGTATTGTCTCGTGTGGGGATCAGCAGTGATGTGGCGGTTCACTTTTTGATCTGTAGCCTATAGTTCGGCTTTAGCTTCGAACTATAGTCGTGTTTGTTTTTGTTGCCGGGCAGTGGCGACTCTTTCTGTTCTGACTCCCAATAACGCAACAAAACCACATTTTATGATCCCATAAAGAATCTTTCTTTGACACAACAAGCCTACAATAATGATGTATTAGCTAGCATGGTTAGCATCATGTAGTAAGCTAACTAGGTAGCTGGATGTGCTAATGTTAGCAGCTTATGCTAATGTATATTGCATTTTTTCTCTTGTGTTTTTGTTTTAATAAACTTCTACATAATGTAGTTTTTTTTTATGTTCTTGAGTTTTATGGGGACATAATCATTTTGGGTTTCTTCTGTTCTGTTGTTTTCTGTTCTATTTTCATCCAGTGATACTGTGGTGAAGTCTTGTACAGGTTTTAGTTTTTTGGTCCTCTCTCCCTCTCTCACACTCTAGGTGTAAATGACTTTGGACGGCCATCTGTTACTTAGCCACCCTGCAGAGAGTTGGCCTGCATGCGCTCCTGTGTGTGTGTGTGTGTGTGTGTGTGTGCCTTCCTTTATGTTTAGCCGCACGTGTGCAGTCACTGTATTCTTGTGTTTGTGCGTGTTTATTTATGCCTACGTGCACATGCATAATACAGTAGGTTATGCATGTGTGTGTGTGTGTGTGTGTGTGTGTGTGTGACAGAAATAGAGGGGGATTGCTTGTGTTGTCGATGTGTATTCAGGCTCACTTGCACATGTAGAACATGTATTCTTGTGCTTGTGTGTGAGTGTGAGACACTGGTTTACATCAGCGTTAGCATATTTAGCCCCAGTCAACACTAATGTCTCCTTTGCTGTCCTGCTCATTTCGTTTTTAAACCAACTGTTTATCAAAACAATCGACAAATATGTATTTAGGGTGCATTCAGACCTAGAGTTGTCTCGCTGTGGTGCAAATCAGGGTCTGATTTTCGCATAATTGCCTCGTGATTGGTCAGAATTTCCATGCAGGAAGTAAACAAAACGCTGCTCGAAAATCATGGACCTGAAATACTGACTCATTGATTGATTTCACCTTAAAACAGTCAAATTTAAGTAAAAATAGTGCAACCATAATACCAGCTACTTGTACATTTTAACTGTAGAGTGTAAGATCCCCATACAACCTCCAAATTCCCAGAGTTCAGCTCCAGCTTTTATTGTGAAGCAGCAGGATGCTGAATACTAAATTAAAGTGTGAACAACTGGTTTCATGTTATTATGAAAAGCCTTTGGATATCCAGAACACTGTTACTGGTGTCACATGCTGTTGAATTAAGATCAAAGTTCAGTGTTTTTATCACTTTATATGCCACGGTCACAAATCAAATATTCGTCTCCGTGTCTTCCATCAGGATTCTTCCTCTGTTGTCAGAGCGGAACGACTTGATAAAGATTGAGCTCCTTTCTGGTCCGAAAGTGGGGATATTTTAGGACGTGGCAGCTCCTGCTGTTTCTGCTGGTTGTGGTACTTCGAGGTGTGAAAATGTCACCGAGAAAAGATCACTTCATTTCCCCCCGGAGACACCGACTCTACGAGCGACCAATCGGATTTCACTCCAGTGTTTTTTGTCGAACTCTCCTGATATCAGCCAATCAGGTGTGACGTCGCTGTCCTGCAGTAAGGCGTATGGTGGAAGTGGAACGACTGTGTGCTCCCTGTGTGGTGTCAGTTTGTGATTTGATTATGTCTGAGCGACCTGCTGGAGCATCCAGCTGTCAGCTGCCGCTGCTGAAGTGACACTCGACCAAGAGCACCAGACATTTTTAAATTTTTCTACAATTAAAAAACAGGTTTTGTTATCAGGACACATTTAAAGTGCAAATAATGAAGATAAAAAAAAATACATGCCTCCTCGGTAAACAAAGAATCCAAAAATGGGGAAAATTCTTGATGCGTTGAACAACACACATGATACACACGCCTCTGCTTATTATGCCGTGTGTAAAAATGTTTTAACACAGTGTGTAAGTTTTAGTATAAAGTGAATGTAGTCATTATATAGTATAACATTACGTAGCGCAGTGATAGGAAGTGAATCAGTCATGATTCTTATGGCATTTTATCTTTTAAAAATTCAGAGTACGATTAAATATTAATTTCCCCCTCCAGGCGTGTGCCTTCGGTCGTGTGTGTGAGCATGTGTGTGTGTGTCTGCAACTCATCTCACCAACTACTGGACCAGTCAGCCTAATATCTTGTGTGCAGATTAGTGACTGTCTTGCATTGTTGTGGTGATTCACAATAGTTGAGAAACCTGTTACAAGAGCCGTTTCCACCGAGCAGTCCGGTACAGCTCAGTTTGGGACACATTTTTTTCCATCGTGAAAAGTAACAGCCAATTGATCCCTCCGTCTCTCCGTAGTCAACGCTGTGACTCTAATTCTGTGTCATAGTAATCAATCTCTCTGTCTCTCCCCCCTCCAGCTCTCGCCCGGGCCGTCCTCCGAAGCGTTGCTCTGGTGCAGGGATCCAGGAAAGCCCCAGGCTGCTGCACCCGGGCCTCCCCGGCCTGCTGTCCCCCAACCTGCTGTCACACACCGGTGAGAGACACAGAGACGCAGAGACATATTCTCTCCTCTCTTCCTCCTCTTCATTCCCTCCGTTCACTCATTTATTCACCAGTTTGTTTAACTGGGGCAGTGCGACTCGATACTGTCCTGTGGAGACCGTGCATGACAATACATACGTTATTCTGAAAGGAGCCGTTGTGCATGATGAGCGCTGTTACGTTTGGTACTTGTGTGTTCTGGACACCTTTTACTCTGTGGTGTCGCTGCTTTTACTCAAGTTAAAGGTCAGAGCACTAGATCTGCCCCCGACTAAGATTTTTCCGAGTCGACCAATAGTTAGTCGACTAGTCGCCTGCATGTTTCTGATATGATGTAATGATTAAATGATATATTTTGGTGGTTTGAGTTGAAGGTGTGAGAAAGAATAGTATCAGTAACATTGTTAACACTGCGCTACATTACAGAGAAACACAAAACCGTACTAATGAACCTTCATTAATATAGGCCTATATTTTATCTACAAGTGCACGTCACACACTGAGCGAGCCGCCTGTTAATGACGCTGTGGGCTAATGGGCATGTAGCTACTTCCATGTTTCACATGATATGTCATTTCCGCGTTTAAACCATACACACACAGGCGCGGTACGGACGCGGTGCAGAATTTCGCGTTGTGTTCCGAGTCCTTGTTCTGACAAGGCACATCTATTAATAAATTTCACATTACCTTTCTTGTCAACTAACGTTTAATGTTGAACGTATAATGAATATTTTTTTGTTGTAGTGTGAGCTGTTGTTAATTTTGCGTATTTACTGGAGTCCGAGACATACGTACGTAAAGATGATTTCAGGCACAGTTTTATAAAAATGGAACCTGCAATGTCGCTGCCTGAACCTAACCATGTGTTTTTGTCGCCTAAACCTGACAACGTGCGTTAATTGATGACGAAAAAAAAAAACAAAAAACGATAATTTGCGTTGTTGTGCTGATGTAACGTGTTTATTTTGAAAGAGACTGTATGTAAATGTTAAATTTCCTGTGAATTTTGGAAAAAGAAAATGCATGTAACAGGCAGAACTTGACGTGGCGTCCTGGAACGTCTTCAACCAACGCACCCATGGTACCTTGTGTCGGGCACGTCGTATCTGAACGTAGAAAGTCAACGACCGAACGTCGATATTGAAATCGGAGTGAGAATGTGTTGAAAATTCAGATTGTAAAACGTCTTTTATAATGGTGGTCATGAGAGACATGCATACCACAACTGGCCACTAGGACACATTGGCACCTTCTTCCTCACTGATTCGTTTCTTCTCCTCTCCATTTTTCTCCTTTCATCCCTCCTTTTCTTCCTCTGAATTCAGATGCCCTCCTCCGTTTCTTCTCCTCCCTTTCCTTGTTTCATCTTGCTCTGCTGCTGCACCTCTTCCTCTCATCCCTCTTCACCTCTCCTTCCTTCCTTCCATCCTGTCCCTAATTTCCTTGTCTTCAATCCTCCCTGCCTTGCACGCGTATCCATCCTTCCGCCTCTCTCTCCTCCTCCTTCCCTCCTTCTTTACAACCTCCTTATCCTCGTCCCTCCATCCCTCCATCCCTCCATCCTCACCTTTTCTCTCTGATCCATGAGTGAAAGAAACAGAAGACGAAAAGAGGGATTTTTCTGTTTCTTTTTGGCGCTCAAAGTGAAAATGGATAGAAAGAAAAAGCTGTGAGAGCGAAAGAGGGGAAAAAACGGAGAGAGGGAGAAAGGAGAGATGTCGCCAGAGGAGACGATGAAACCTAAAAACGAGTGCCAAAGAGGGAAAAAAGGAGGGAGGCGGAGAGCAAAAGATGGCGGGAAGAAAAGAAAGACAGATTGTTTAGGAGTTGACAGCAAACGAGAGGGAAAAAAGGAGAAGGAGGGATAAAAGAGATGGATGAATGAATGAAGGTGAAGAACGATAGGAAAGAAGAGAGAAAGACCTGCAGAGGGAGAGAAAGAGAGGGTGAACGAGTGCAGACTGCATGGTGGTGTGATGAATGACACGTCTCTGGGGTCCCACTCCTCCATCTGTCCATCCCTCCCTCCTCTTTCCCTCCCTCCCTCCCTCCCTCCCTCTTTTCTTCCCTCCTTCTTTCTCGACTCATCTCCCTCCGTTCTTCCTGCTCTCGTCCTCCTGTCTTCAGTGTTTCCTTTTCTTTCTGTTCCACCTCTCCTTCATTTTCTTGCCTTCTTTCCACCTTACCTCTTTCTCTCCTTTATTTTCTCTCCTCCTCCCTCCTCCCCCCCTTTTCATTTCCTTTCCTTTCTCCCTTTCTCTCCTTCTTTCCTTTCCTTCCACTTCCTTGACGAACCTTTTCCTCCTTTTTTCTTTTCCTCTTTTTCTTTCTCCCGTTTCTCTCCCTCCTCCCTCGGCTCATTATCTCCTTTATATCCTTCCGTGCTTCCTTTCTTTTGCCCCTCTTGTTTATCCCCCTTCTTTCTCCTCATTCTCTCCATCACTTCCTACCTTCCTTCCTTTTGACTCTATCCCTCCTTTCCTGTCTTATGTCCTTCTTCCTTCCTTCTTCCTCGACTCATCTTCTGTCCCCTTTTTCATTCTCATTTTTTTCTCTCTATGTCCTCTTTTATCTACTTCCCTCCTTCCTTCCTTCCTTTGATCCTTCTTCCCCATTACCTCCTTTATTTCCTTCCCTTCCTAGTCTCCTTCCTTTCTTTCCTCCTTCCTCCTTGACTCATCTCTTGTCCCCC
Source organism: Epinephelus cyanopodus (assembly GCA_026686955.1). Lineage (NCBI taxonomy): Eukaryota > Metazoa > Chordata > Actinopteri > Perciformes > Serranidae > Epinephelus > Epinephelus cyanopodus. The sequence goes on along the minus strand of CM048934.1, from coordinate 6,937,392 downwards.
TTTTTCATTCTCATCTGTCTTTTCTCTCTATGTCCTTTTTTATCTACTCCCTTCCTTCCTTTTGACCCTCTCCCTCCTTTCCTTACCTTTCTTATTCCCTCCTTCCTCCCCGACTCATTCCCCTCCCTTTTCCATTTTGTTCTTTCTTTTCTCCATGTCCCCTTTTTTTGTAATTCCTTCCTTCCTTTCATCCTTCCTTCCCTCATTCTCTCCTTTATTTACTTCCCTTCCTACCCTCCTGACTTTTGACTCTCTCTCCTTTCCCTTCTTCCTTTCTTCCCTCCTTCTTCCTCGACTCATCTCCTGTCCCCTTTTTTCACTCTCATCTTTCCTCCTTCACTTACTTCCTCATTCTTTCCTTTATCTCCTTCCCTTCCTACCCTCCTTCCTTTTGACTCTCTCCCTCCTTTCCTTACCTGTCTTCTTTCCTCAACTCATCTTCCTCCCTTTTCTCTATCCTCTTTCTTATCTTTCTATGCTCCCTTTTAAATACTTCCTTTTGTCCTTCCTTCCCTCATTCTTTCTTCTCTTTCCTTCCCTTCCCAGTCTCCTTCCTTTTACTCTCTCTCATCTTCCTCCTTGACTCATCTCCCTGCCATCTTTTGGCAACCTGTCACTTCTACATCCCCTTTTTCCTTTCCTCCTTCACTCACTTCCTCTCTACCTCCTTTCTTTTCCTTTCTTTAAATCTCCCTTGCCTCTTGTCTCCTTCTATCCTCCCTCCTTCCTTTTTTACCCTTCTTCTCACTTCCTCACTTTCATTCCACCCTCTTTTTTTGCTTTATTCCTTCCTCTCCTTATTCTCTCCTTATTTCTCTTCCTTCCTCCCTTCTTCCTTGACTCCTCTCCTTACCATCTTTCGGCACTCTGTCGTTCCTGTGTCCTTTTTCCTTGCCACCCTCCTCCTCTTCCTCTCTGCCTGTTTATTTTCTTTCCTTTCCTTCATCATAATGCCTCCTTTGTTTTTCCTTCTTTTACCTCCCTTTGCCTCCTTCGATCCTTTCTCCTTCATTTTACCATCCTTTTTGCTTCCTATTTTTCTCCCTCACCCTCTTTTCCTGCCTTCTTCCATCCTTCCTTCCCTGTCTTTCGCATCTCACCTTCTACACACACCTTCATTTCCTTCTCCTCCACCTCCTCTTTTCCCTCCTTTTTATCTCCTCTTCCTCTCTGTGTCTGTCCTAGTTTCCCCTCCTTCCTTACCTCCTTTTACTCTTCCTCCGAACCTCTTTGCTCTCCCCTCTTTCCCTCTCTCTCATTTCCAACCTGCCGTTTGGCTCTCTCTTTTCTTCCTCTTCTCCATCGCCTCCTTTGCTGTCTCCTTCTCTCCTTCCTACCCTCCGTGAGTGCCTCCTTCTTCATCCTTTCATTTCGAACCTCTTCCAACTTCCTCCTCTACGCCCCTCCCCGCCTCTCACTCTTCATCTCTCTTTCATCTCCTTAATTTTTCTCCTCTCCTCTCCCTCCCTCCTTCCATCCTTCCCTCGTCCCCTTGACAGTGACTGTTGGCCTCCTTCTCTCTCCCCCTCTTTCTCTCCAGGATAAATAAAACATGGTTGTGTTTAGTGACATATGGACACAGCTCACTGTGGCATACTAATGACACACACACACACACACACACACACACACACACATTACTGACGGCACATACACATCAGGTATGTGTGTTTCTGTTTGTGTGTGTGCGCAGAAGTGTGTGTGTGTGTTTGTCGAACATTAGTGGAACCCAGAGAAAACATTTGCTCACTTATGATCGCTCATTAGCTCACACACACACACACACACACACACACACACACACACACACACACACACATGGGCGCAGTACATATATACAACACACACTCACACACACACTTGGCAGTTGTCGGATGTCGCATTCCGCCTCACACACACACACACACGCACACACACGCACACACAGGCATGCACACACGCAGAGTCGGTCGTCTTAGCGGCCCGCGTCCATGGAGACGCCACGTTGCCGGGGGAGACGGGCTGTTGTTTACGACCTCGCGGGCGCCACGGCGATGGGGGGCATCAGCCAATCACAGATGGACATTTATCACACTGTTAGAAAACACACAGAGTGAGCGGAGGAGAGGGAGAGTTCAGAGAAAATGGTGAGAAGAGAGCAAAGGATGAGGAGGGAGAGATGAAGAGAGGAGGAGGAGGAGGGAAAGGTTGCTGGTGAGACTGAAGGCGGATGATCGGAGGTGTTTCGGGAGAAATCAAAGGAGGAGGACCAAGAGGTCAGAAAAGAAGGGAGGATAAAGAAAGAAAGGAGGAAAGACATTTTGAAATAAGAGGAAGGAAAGAAAAGATGTAAAACAAAGATCAAAGTTGAAAAAACAGAGGGAGGAAGTAAGATGCAAAGAGGATAAAAATGATGGAAGGATGGAAGAACTGAGGAGAGATAAAAGGTGAAGAGGGAGCGCTAGAGATGAGGAGGAGGAGGAAGAAAGGAGAAAGGAAAACTAGGTGGCTGTTGACGAGATGGGAAGTGGAAAAAGAAAGATTGAAAACAGAGACCCAGAAGTAGAAATGGAAGAGAAAGAGGGGTGAAAGAAGAAGGGAGGGTAAAGAAGAAGATGGGAGGAAATGAGACACTGGAAAAAAAAAAGTTGAAAGAAGGAAGAACCCTAGGAAGAAACTTTGTAAGAAGAGGAAGAAAAACAGAGGTGGTGATGGAAAAGAGGCAAGGAAAGGTGAGGAGGGAAGAATAAAGAGATGAGAGGGATGAAAATGGAATAAAAATTGAAGGAGGAGAGGTAGAGAAAGAAGAGAAAAGGATGAATGAAGAAAGAATAAAGAAGAAGTTGGAAGGAAGCGAGACATTGGATAGAGTGAGAGAAGGAAGAACTTCAGATAAAAGAAGAAGACAAACTGCAAAACAAATGGAGGAAGTAAGGTGCAAAGGCAAGATAGATAGAGGACGGAGGGAAGAAATGAAAGAACAAAAGATGAGGAGGGGAAGATAAGAAATAAGGAGAAAGAAGGAGGGAATCGGTGGTTGTTGGTGAAAGGGAGGACATCTTGGCAAAAAAATGGAAGACAAAAAAGTGAAGGAAGAGCACCCAGGGGTAGGGATGGAAGAGAAAGACGGGTGTAAGAAGAAGGGAGGATAAAGAAGAAGGTGGGTGAACGTGGGACTAAGTGGGAATAAGATAAAAGGAAGAACAGTGGAAAGAAAATAGAAAGAAGGGAAAGAAATAAAAGCTGGATGAACAGAGGGAGGAAATAAGATGCTAAGAAGATTAAAATGATTGAAGGAAGGAAGAACTGAGGAGAAGACATAGATAAAGAGATGAGGAAGACGATGAAGAAGAAAGCAGGAAGGGAAAACTAGATGGTTGTTGGTCAGATGGAAAATGGAAGAAGGAAAACTGAAGGATGACCTAGAGAAAGACGAGTGAAAGAAGAAGGGAGGATAAAGAAGAAGATGAAAGGAAGTGATGCGCCAGAAAAGGGTGCGAGAATTAAAAACTTCAGAAAGAAAGGTGGAAAGAAGGAAGAAAAGACGTAAAACAAAGATGGAGGTCGAAGAAACAGAGGGAGAAGTGAGATGTATAGATGGGTTAGAACTGAGGAGAAAGACGAGGTGAGGAAGGAAAGACAAAGTGATGAGGAGGAAGAAGAAGAAGAAAGGAGGAAGGGAAAACTAGGTGGTTGCTGACGAGATGAAAGGTGGAAGAAGGGAGTCGTTTTCGGAAAAAATGGAAGAAGGGAAATTGAAGAAAGAGAGGGAAAGAGAGAAAGACGAGTGAAAGACGAAGGGAGGATAAAGAAGAAGATGAAAGGGAGTGAGACGCTAGAAAAAGGTGCAAGAAGTAAAAAGTTGGAGGAAATGTGACACTGAAAAAAGACAAAAGAAGGAAGAACTTCAGAACGAAAGGTGGAAAGAAATCTTGAAATAAGAGGAGGAAAGAAAAGACGTAAAACAAAGATGGAAGTCGAAGAAACAGAGGGAGGAAGTAAGATGTATAGAAGGGTTAGAACTGAGGACAGAGATGAGGTAAGAAAGGAAAGACAAAGAGATGAGGAGGAGGAAGAAGAAGAAAGGAGGAAGGGAAAACTAGGTGGTTGTTGACGAGATGAAAGGTGGAAGAAGGGAGTCGTTTTCGGAAAAAGGAAGATGATCGAGAGGTTGAGAAGAGAAAGAGACGGTGAGAGAAGAAGGTAGGATAAAGGAGAAGATGAAAGGAAATGAGGAGCCAGAAAAAGAGCAAGAAGTAAAAAAAAAACTTCAGAAAGACGGAAAGAAATTTTGTAAGATGAAGAAAGAAAAAGACGTAAAACAGAGATCGAAGTTGAAGAAACGGGAAGATGAAGAGATGAACGTAAAAGTCCACTAAACAAGCGCCAGTACGTGACGAGTTGGGAGTGAGAACGTGTTGGTACATTGGACACCATCCTGCCGAACGCACCTAAAGGTTCTGTCACCTAAAGAGCAACAGAGCGGGAATCATCCTTTTATTTGTAGCGCCGTCTGCTGAAACCCTCCAACGTCGCAGCTCCAGTGACATCACGCATGTGTCACACCTCGTAGCTCCCATGCGGCCAAACAGCGTGTCGATCAAGCCTTCATGGAACAGCCCTGAGAGTTCGGTTCGGTTCGTTTGAGCAGGTGTGCACCAAAACAACCGTGACATTAGAAAGTGTCACATTTATCTTCTTCGACGTTTTGTTTACTTCCTGGTTTTTTCCCTTGCGGAAATTCTGACCAATCAAGAGCAGCGTTCTCGCACACGGCATTTGATCTGCTCCGCTTGTAAACATGAACCAAAGCAAGACGACTCTAGGTCTGACGGCACCCTGAGACAGAAATGGAATAACAGAGGGAGAGAGTAAGACGCAAAAAAAAAGGAGGGATAGAGGAAAGAGAGCAAAAGATTGAAGGAGGGCAAACTGCGAAATGAGAGGATGGCGGTAACGGAGGACGAAAGGTAAAAGATGGAAGAAGTAAAGACAAATAGTTGACGGCCGACGGAGCGAAAGGAAGGAAAAGGTGGCGAAAAAAGAAGTGGATGAAACAGAGAAAGACGGGAGAACGAGGGAGGAGGCATAAACGACAACAAGAGAGTGATATCAGTTTAATTGGCCTCATCTTCCTTAACAAAGAAGCTGTGATGATAAGCGTGGGAGTGTGTGTGTGTGTGTGTGTGTGTGTGGTAACCTATGCAGGGTGCTGCGGCACTCATTTGACTTGTTAATTCACTTCAAAAACAGCTCAATGGTTCGCCTTGTCTTCTAACACACATACACACACACATATACACACTTCACACACTTTGGCTGCGGAGACACATAAACACAACTACAAACACTTCACACACACACACACATACACACACTTCTCCCAAAACACAAATACACTTTGACACACATACAGTACATAAACACATTTTTGGCACAAACAGTGATAAACATAAACACATCTGGGCGCATGAGCACACACACACACACACACACACACACACACACACACACATGAATACTCTGTGTAGGTTACAGATGAAGTGCTTTCAATCTTGTCCTGAAAAGAATACACTCATCTGAGGACTCTTATGTGCACCTGCAGAGAGAGAGAAGAGAAGGGAGGGTGGTAGATGGAGGGAGAGATGAAGAGGGAGGAGGAGGAGGAGGAGGAGGGAGGGCTGAAGAGGACTAAAGTGACATTAAGTCCTTTTCATCTCTCCTCCTCTCCTGTTTCCTTCCACCCCCTGCATCACGTTTTCACACTTTTTTCCATACTCGACTAAACACACACACACACACACACACACACGCACACACACGTGTTCAGTGGCTGCTAGCGCCCCCCTCTGGTTGAGTTTGTTACTGAGGAAATTAAAGTAAGCATCAGCTGTTTCTGCTCTTTACTTGGTCAGTTATACAGCAGTGATATGTGTCAAATATACCAAAATGTTTCAGTTGTTTTCACCTGACACTCACAGGCCTCCGTAGTCTATATGGAACGTTTGATACACGTTCACCTTTGGCGGGGCACAACCTCACACACTTCAGTTTAGGCTGAATGCTTGCTACAGATCAGATCAATGGAGTTATAGTTCGCAGTTAGTTTATTACGTGTAATCGATGATGGGAATGAGGGTTGAAAGGATGAGGGATGATGGTATGTAGAGACAGAAGGAAGGAGGGAAGGTGGGCGGAATGACGGGAGAAATTAGGGTGGCGGACAAGTGGAGGGTAGAATCGATGGGGGTTCGGCGTCGGCTGAAGGGAAGGGAACGAAACCAAGTTGAGAAAGAGTGGGTGAGTACTATGGACAGAGCCCTCGAGAGAGAGAAGAGAGAGATTACAGCAAAAAGAAGAACGAAGAAAAGAGGTTTTCTGGCGGAGGGATGTGAGAACGGAGCCAAAGGGCAGGGAAACGGGTAAGGTGTGCTTGAATACTTAAGGATCAGATTGAGGCGTCGTCTTTGTTCCCGAACTTACTTATGAAACTTCATTTGTTTTTTTTTCTAGAACTTACCTTTCTCTTACAATCGCACCCGAGACGTGGCGTCTATATACTATAGGTCTCCATCTCCATCAGGGGTAGGATAGGTATCTGTATAGCGATCCACCCTTCTGTTAGTCTGTCAGCAGTATTCAGTGGTTGGACCCATACACGTCCATAGTTTGGGTAAACTAGATCCACATGTCAAAGTACTGAATATTGACGAGACTGAAACTGTGTCAATGAGACACCTGACAAATTTTAAACAAAGCTGTGTTTTAGGCAGCAACACAGTCACTAAGCTGACAAATGGTCGGATTCGGTGAGTCACAATGACAGCTCAGCGATGAAAAACAAGTGCGACAAAGACATTTACTTGTGTCGACTGAAAACGCCTTTTGTCACTGAGCTCAGCTGAAACGCGTCCGGTCTCTGTGGAGCTTTGCCTTTCAGCGCGTGGCGGCATTGTCGTCAACTGGACGGAAGCACAAAAGGATCGACCCTGTGTAACCACATAAAAAGTCCATGTTACAGTTTACCCCGCGTTAAGTTGTGCCCGTTGCTCCGTCACCTATAAAGGGGCGTCTTTGCCTCTCCCCTTTTGCTGTTGTACACCATGGCATAGGTAAGCCACATTGTTCTCGTAGTCACATCCATGTTTTAGCGCTGCTAAGCTGTTTATAAGTTCAGTCTTCAGCCTAAACTTTCGTATTCCTGTGTTTCTGAATTTGTGTAGGGGCTCGAGTTATATCGTCGTACTTGACGTAATTTTTAGCTCTTGCTGTCAGTTGTCGGGAATAAACAGAGATCGACTCCAAAGATATCAACAGTCTGGGCTTCGTCATGTCAACAAGCTCAAACACTAGAGTCCCCAGGTTACATACAAACACAGGAAACCAGTGTGTGAGAGTTAGTGGGATTTAGCGGTGAGGATTGCAGATAGCAACTAGCTGAAACTTCTCCTGGTTAGAACAGGTCATTGTTCAGGTTTTTTTTTTACTGGGAGATGAATTGTCCACAGAGGTCTCTTCTTCTCCAAAACAAACAGACCAGGTGATTTTAAACCGGTAAGAACACTGAATAAAGCAGTTTCACGTGAGAAAAAACGAACATAAAATCGAGACAGTGTTTGGTTTGTCCTTTCTGTGCTACTGTAGAAACATGCCGGTGCAACATGGTGATATAAACAGCTCATTCTACGGTAAAAAACACAACTATTCTTGTTTTCAGCTGATTATATACTATAGAAAACAGACTTATTATATTCAACATCCCCGTAAATCCTTCACACTGGACCGTTATGCTTTATTTGAAATAAAAATGAAAACTAGACTTGTAGACTAGAAAAATGATGACCGACTGAAACAAAATGGTGTGCTTTAAACAAAAAAATGAAAATATACAGGAAGTGTCTAGTTCAGTGAGCAACAAGCAAAACAGGGCTGAATCAACAACAACGTAATTCCTGTAGATTACAGTTTAATTTAATGATCTTTGCTCATAAACAGCTAAAAGTGTGAAGTTCTGCCAGAAGAAAATCAATGAGGTTATAAACTATAATAACCTGCTGCGCACTTCATTACAATAAAACACTTTTGTTTTTTTAACAGCCTGCAAGTCATTACTGCTAATAAAAGAGGATCGTTGGTCCTGTGAGTTGTTTTCTTTGAAAATTGGTGATTTGTTGGCTGTTAGAACTAAACAAATACAAAATCACTCAGTGAAAGAAACAAACACACTTTGCATCATCTCAGTTTACCATGTTTCAGAGGAAAAGGGATAATTAACCTTCTCAAATAGATATACAGTGCTACTGAAAGGAACTCCTCATGCCTTTTCATATTTTCTTACTTTTCAAATTTCAGCATACGGCTCCTTAAAGGAATACTTTACCTGCAAAATGATCATTTGTGTATCAGTTTCGCTCGGTTACCTCGACGTCCTGAAGAAAACTTTTCTCTCATGCCTCCGCAGTGAACGAAGAATCCAAAAAAGGTGAACGTTCCTCATGAATTTAAGTGAAAGGGGAAATTTAACAGCAGCAAAACTACATCAAAACATCATTTATAAACTCTCACACAACTCATGCAGTATAATCCAAGTGTCATTTATCCAGTTGTATTCTCAGTACTTCCCAAACATAAAAATATTACAATACAAAACACTTCTGCCGACGAGTAGTAATGTTTTATTGAAAATGCATGTGAGACTTGGATTATACTGGACGAGATTGTGTGACGGTTTATAAAGAAATGTTTGCATATATTTTTGCTGTTGTTAAATGCAGCAGCTTTACTTTAGGTCGTCAAGAATGTTTTTCAGGAATGTTTTTTGGATTCTCCTCCTGCCCATGGACTTAAAACAAGCAATAAAGTCTCTACCCTTTGAAATCAATCAGAGAATAATTCACCCAACCATTGACTTTATAAGGCAACACAAAACCACTGCCATTTTTCATATTTTGTCTTTACTTAACAAAAGAACCCCCGAGTCACTGACCTAAAACAGGTGATACAACCACTAATGATTTACGTCATCAGAAGTAGAACTAACCATTGAATTAAACACAGCACTGGAAGTCCTAACCATTGATTTCAGTTGGCGCAAAACCTCTAACTTTAAATAGCTAATAGAGCCCCAACCTACTGACTTTAAACAGGCAAAACAACACATTCCTATTTACTTAATTAGGAACGATCGACTTTAAACAGGTATCTAGTCCCTAATCACTGAATTTAAAACGCATGCCTGTTGACTTTAAGACAAAATATCGCCCCAAGCCATTGACTTTCAACAGTCAACAGGACCCTCGACCACTGATTTTAAACAGGCATTAGAGTCACTAATCATTGAATTTAACCGGTCTTTGACATTATAAACAAACACATAACCACTGATTTATACAGTGTTTTTCATATTTTACCATTAAATGTTGACTTCTTTGAGCAAAATAACCTCTGACCATTGACTTTAACGGGACTATTAACTTTTTTAGGCATTATGTTGTGTTCACACCAAACATGATGCAAATTTTCACGTCACGTTGTGCGAGTTATATCCCTAGAATAGTTTGTGTTGTCTTGCTTCACACACGCAAATAACGAAATCGCTGAATTGATGGACAAACCTCCGCCGGTACACCCTTGCCATCATGCGTCCCTAAAGGATATCAATACCGATTGGCTGTCGCAGCCCAAATCGGCCACTAAACTTTGTTTTAGCGGATGTATGACGCAAAATTGTGCTACTTGCTTCATTCACGCCACTTAATACACGTATTATGAGAAACATTACATTACATTGGCTTTACATCATATTCACTAGTGCTAATTGTTTTATTTGTGCCCGGTGCCACAGCATTAGGTTCCAATTGATTAATGTCAACAGAAGAACCATAATAATGACTTTAAGTGGAACAGAATCCTCAATCATTGACTTCATTAGACACAAGAACCCTTTACCATTCTTTCCTACGCAATAGAACTATTAATCACAATCTTTTATATGTAATTAAACCCCTTAACATTGAACTAAACATTGACTTGAACATTGGCTTTTAACAGGCAGATTCCCTAATGCGTCCACTTCCAACTTGGTGTAAAGTTATGTAATGGAGTCTGGTGACTAGATGCCGTGCTAAAGACTTCTGGTCCAGCTGTCTACAGACTCAAAAACATGGTAAAGTCAAAGACTCTGCAAAAACAATTACTCTAAATCCAGTGTCTGTGTCTATTAGAGATGACACAAAATGGCCGCTGTGAAATGGTTCCAAATGGGCGTCTTGGACTTCCAGTGAAAGCTAAAGATGGGCGACCTAAGTGCCAGAGTGCGGGGCTGAAATCTATTTGACTCAGCACAAGAGCAATCGACTGCATTTGTAAATTGGCACTCCGAGTGCTCGCAGGAAGAAAAAAAAAAAAAAAAAAAACCCAGCAAAACAAAAAAAGCCAGAACAGTGTGTTTCTAAATTCAGAACACAAAGAGCAATTTCTCTGTTTTCCTGTTTGTTTTATTCAAAGTGTCACTCCGTCTCTGAGAGCGCGTTCAGAGCACTTCGTCAGAGATGTAGGTGCAGCGGATTAAATATTTACAACCACGGCCAAATGGGGTGGGTTTCACGCGAGCTCAGGAGGGGGGTTTAGGACTCTCGAAGATCACCCAACAGCCTCCACCAGCAAACTCAAAGCTATTAAAGACCATCCTGACGCACTGTGCTGTGGAAGGACACTGTCAGATCTCATTTAGAATATCGCCTGCCATGTGGAGGATGCTTTTACTGAAAAAGGCCTTACAGTAGCAGAAGGTACACATTTTTTATGACGGGTGGGGCGTTAATGACTCGGTCTAACTGTTGTAGATATGCTGTGTGACTTTCCATGTGTACAAAATGAACTTCAAAAGAACAAAGTGCATGTTAAAGTTGAAAACCTCCAGTGTGTGTCTTAGCTTAATTTTTGTTTTTTTAATTTCATACTGTCAAGTTTTAGACATTCACAAATGATTAAGCTCTTATTTTGAAAAGTGTGAATTGAAACATTTCAGCATTTTAAACTTTAACTGCATGAACAATGGTTTGAAATCAGAGTTGTAACTGACTCCATATTTTCTCCTTTGCTGTGGTGTTTTTGTGCTGCACTTTGCAGATCAGTAAATCAAACAGTGCAGGTGGAACTCTTATTTTTTTCCACTTAACTTTTATTTAATCAAGAAGTCTTTTAAGTTACTGCATATTGCATACATATAAGAGATATTGTTATATTTGGCAGTATGGCTCTGTTCTGGGGCCTCTCTGCCTTTTCTAGGCCGACACAGTAAGCCCAAGGCAAAGAGAGCACATTTCTCTGCCCTTCCATGTGCCAACGTGGAAAGAGAGAGCAGGGAGAGCAGCAGCAAAGACCCCCAGGAACAGGACAGAGCAGCAGAAAGGAATCATGAGATCTATCAGCTGAGTCCCTTCCATCAATCAGCTGCTCCATCTGTTGACTGGGCTGTTGAGGTCAGCTGATGTAGCTGGGATGTGAGCTGAACTTGACATCGTTTTCTGCCTGAACTTACGCTATGCTGAATTTCTTATAACGCCATTTTGAGGGACTTTTTTAGCCCCTATTTCGAAGGAGGTTCACTCCCGGCACAAAGGGAACCATGCGTAACATAAGTGTTGTGATTGTTTGAACACATGAGCCAGTGCCGCACTGCGACTGCCACAACAGACAACACAAACAACAGCCTGTAGCGAAAGACAAGCAAATAAATATAATTCAAATTTGACTCATAAAAGCGGACTATAAGAATCTTCGATAGCTAGCTCACGTAGCGTTGTTATCGGAAGTTCGAATGCAAACAGAAAATAAGCACTTGTATGTATGTTGTTCTCGGAGGAGGTTTCCAGTGGTTAATTCCTCTTGCCAGTCACCAGAACTGTTTGGTCTGAAAGCAGCTAGTTACAGAAAGGTTTACCAGGACAGCTAGCATGATAAAAATGACAAGTCTTTTTTTTAGTCTTTAAGAAAACCAACCCTGACTTCCCTCAGACGTGTGGCCTTCTTAATCCAGCAGAGCAAAGTCATCATCATGTGAAGGCTGGTGGGAAAATACCTCTCGAGTTGATGTTTTACGCTGACGATTGACTTCTCTTCTGTCATAATCCTGTTCGTGCTCACTTCCTCTTTTCATCCCTTCTTCCTGTCCTCTCCTTCTCTCCTTTCTCTCTCTCTCTCTCTTTCGTCCTTCGGAAAGCATTAGGATGCACAGGAAGGAAAAAGAGATGGGTAAACAACGTATGGACAACCCACAGGGGACCACTGAAACACACACACACACACACGCACAGTAAGGGTCTATATGATGTGTATGTGTGTGTGTGTATGTGCCTTTGAAGCAGTCTGTCAATCAATCACACACTAATTCCCAAGGTTCCGTGGTCGCCATTAGCGACGGGGGTCGATGCTCGGTAACCGTGGACACAGCGGACAGCCATCGATCTGAGAGAGAAAGAGAGAGAGAGTGTGTGTGTGTGTGTGTGTGTTTGATAGTCATGATGGAGAACAGTATTGTGGCTCTGCCCTCACTATTGATTGTCTTCTGGTTGCATCGAGGCGGAGCGGGCGTTCGGACTCTGTGTCCGAGTGTGTGTGCGTTTATAGGAGTGTGTTTCTGTAATCCGTGTGTGTGTGTGTGTGTAGGGCTGTTTCCTGTATCTGTACATGCATCTTTGTGAGTGTGTGTCAAGGTGTTCTTCGGTGATCAATGTGTGAATGCAGTCCTGACCCCGCACAGGGACTCCATTTTCCATTTTTAATTCCCCCCCTCTGTTCGCTCATCTGTTTTCTCTGTTACCAAGCGTTCACTCTTAAATTTGAAGAACTTCGTTTGGAGACATTTCCGTGTGAGCTTTTGCTACAGCAACGGAGAAATAGTTTTGTTTTACCACCCTGCAAGAAATCACTCCTCCAATCCCAAATATCCCTCACAGACTCGTTGACTCAAGCCTTAAGTCCTTACAGACCAAGGACCAATTCCATTTCTTCCCCTTAGCCCTTGTCTTGGCCCTTGTTGGTTTTGCGCGTTCACGTGAGGGGAAGCGATGCCCAATTTTCCGTCAGGTTAGCTCTTAACCTGATGGAGTCAACGAGTCTGTAAGGGATCCATTTGGGATTGGGGGACTGTGACTGGATTTGTTGGACAGGGTTTTTTGTGGTACCAAGAGGATGTATCCTAATGACTTTGGCGATCCCTTCATTTCTTCTCGGGCCACCATGACCTTGAGCTTTGTGGTTTTGACTGAAATATAACATCTGTGTCAGAATCATCGATCCATCCATTTTTATCCACTAATCCGGTGCCGGGTCGTGGAGGCAGCAGGCCAAGCAAAGCACCCCAGACGTCCCTCTAACCAGTAAGGACCCCAAGGTGTTCCCAGACCAGATGAGATATGTAATCCCTTCAGTGTGTTCTGGGTCTGCCCCGGTGCCTCCTATCAGCAGGACATGCCTGGAACACCTCTAACAGGAGGCGCCCAGGAGGATCCTGATCAGATGCCCGAACCACCTCAGCTGATCCCTTTCAAAATGAAGGAGCAGCGGCTCTACTCCGAGCTCCCTCTGGATGTCCGAGCTCCTCACCCTATCTCTAAGGCTGAGCCCAGACACCCCTCAACTCATTTCGGCCACTTGTATCCACGATCTCATTCTTTCGGTCACTACCCAGAGCTCACGACCACAGGTGAGAGTTGGGTCGTAGATCGACCAGTAAATTGAAAGCTTCTGGCTCAGCTCCCTTTTCACAACGGACCAGCACTGCACCTGCAACCAAAGTTATAAGGGGCTTTTTAAACGTAAAAGTAAACATGCTGTATGTTTTCTAGTCTAAGCTTCTGTTGGTTGGGCATTTGAAATATTAAAATTTAATAGATGAATCGGGGAAATGAATGGATGGAAATTTGATTTTGATTTCATTTATTTCAAACATTTAAAAAAGATAAACAATTTTTTTCTTAATGTTATAATTTAGGCAGACATTTGTTGAGGGATCAAAGTGGAAATCTGCAGGCCGAACAGAACTCAACGTAAACTCACACTTTATGCTAAAAATGTCACAACGCATTACTTTTCATTCAGCATAACTTTGTGTCCGTCTATTCTTGCTTTCCCACTTCATTTTCCCACATTCTTCCTCCTTCTTTTCCCTTTTTCAAATATCTGTTTGACCTCTTTGTGATCATCAATCCCACTTCTTCACGTCACTCATTCTTCTTTCGGACTGTTTTTCCATTTCCAGTCTGCCTTGCTTTCTCTATCCAGCCTCTCCATCTTTATATCCTCTTGTCTCCTCCACCTTTTTCCTCCTTCCAGTTCCTCTCACATCAATCCCACTTCTTTCTTCCTCGGCCTCCTTTTGTTTTTCACTCATTCTCGTCACCTTCACTGCATTTTTCATGAGCATCCTCTGCTGTAGTGGAAAACAAAATTAGTAAATTGCGTGTAGCGCCGGTAAAATCAGAGAAAGCATTTTGGAAAATTCGGCCTTTTTCCCCCCAAAATAAATTATTTGCGTGTGATTGATGGTATTTGCTGTAACCTTCATTCTATCTGGGTGCTTGTGAGCAGCAGCTCCTTATGGTCCTCTTCGTTTTTGGCCTCCTTTCCTCCATCATGTTTCTCTATTTCTTTCCAGGTCCTCTCTCTCAGCAGGACGGCAGACAATACGTCTGGTCACTCTGCCTCCGGCTCTTTGAGTGGACCGCTTTCTTTCTGACTCTTTATTCTCCCAGTTTCTCCCTCACTCTGCGGCCTCTCCTCATTAGTTGTGTATTCGTGGAACAGATATTTTAGAAACCAGTTAACTGGTGGATTCAGGAAGAGCTTCGGACAGATTAAGCTGTGTTGTTGGGGGATTTAATCTGAAATTATCTGCTCTTTTAGAATCACAACTAAGTAATTCAATAGAAATACATTTATAGACATTTTCCCACATCATTAGCTAAAAATATTTACACATTACGTCACAGATATATTTTCATCTACCACCTTATTATGTTTTATGTTATATTTCATTTCTTTCTGTTCTATATATAGTATATATAATAGTTCTATATTTTAACTCCTGCTCTTTTGTGTTTTATGTTTACACTGAAAGAAATATTCGTCCCATAATTTAAAAAAAAAACAGTTTTTCTGCACATTAAGATAAGATAAACCTTTTTTCTCTGTCACAAGTAACATAAATTCGTCTTTAATAAAATACACAAGAGCACACAAAACACAATAGACATACAAGATATACGACAAAGCAGAAGCAAAAGAGAAAATGTTCTATTGTTTAATAGTATACCCACAGTACACAAACAAACAAACAAACAAACAAAATTAATTATTTTCTATTATATATTGGTGTGTTTATTTTGAAAGACAAAAAACAAAAGTCTGCAAAATTTCAAGCGTCAAGTTCTTCACCTCAGCAGTAGTTAAAAATATACGCTCAGTGACCACTTTATTAGGTACACCTTGCTAGTTCTGGGATGGACCCCCTTTTTAATTCTTGGTGTCACAAGTGGGGTTTCCATCCACCTATTTTTATTCGCATTTTCAACAATTGCAAAAAAAAAAAAAAAAAAAAAAAAGTTGAATAGAAACGCCAGAAATTCAAAAACAAAAAAGCCGAAATATTGCAAAAAATGTTTTTACACTTGGAGCGGGCGAAAAAGTCAGCGTATCGATATTCAGAAAATGCGACTTTTGGCAATGGAATCTGATTTAGCGAATAAACGATGACGTAGGCTACCGGGTCCTACGTGTACTTCACTTCCGCCCCACGAGTCCACAGTCCAAAAATGGCGGCAAAGGAAGGGAGCGTGAGATACGTCTGGAGCGACGACGAAACTGAATGTTTCCTTTGACTGATAAAAGAAGCGGTAGTTGTTTACATTGGTTCGGGGTGTTCATCGGATTCTTTTTCGGGTGTTCTTTTGCACTTTTATTTTTATTTTTAACAAGAAGCGCCACCTAGTGCTCGACCTGTTGACTCCCAGCACTCGCAAAACAATAATGAATGGAAACGTGCATAAATAAAATGGAAACCCGGTTATAGATTCAACAAGGTGCTGGAAATGTTCCTCAGAGACATTGGTCCATATTGACATGATGACATCACACAGTTGATCTATGATGAGAATCTTCCGTTCCACCACATCCCAAAGGTGCCCTATTGGACTGAGATAAGTGGATGAAAATGGATGGACGGACGTTTGTTATCCGTCGTCAGTATTCAGTGTTAGATTGATGTTGGCTTCAGGTGTTGTCCTGACATGTCACCTGATATCACAACCTGATTTAACTAAATATCAGCATGTGTAGCCAGCTTGAAAAAGGTTTCTGTGTCTTTAAAGAGTTTGATAAACAAACAAAAATCTCGTAAAGATAACCGACGAATCGAGATTTCTGTCATTGCTGATCTGTACGTTTTTAACTTTGTGCCTCTTCAGTCAGTTGAGAAACTCCAGTGTTGTTTCACCTGCACACAACACACTCTTTCTCTCCTCCTCTTCCTCCATCCATCCCTCCATCCTGCTTTAAATTAAATTTCAAACAACGTGACAACTCCTCCCTCCTTCCCTCCCTCGTTTTTTTTTCCTCCCTCTATCTTGTTTTCTTTATAGCTTGCAGACAACTGTACTGTGTGTGTAATGGACATTCCTCCAAGGCCGTCAACCGTGACCGGGGCAAAACCAACTGACCTACACACACACACACACACACACACACACACACACACACACACACACACACACACACGGGCACAAGTATGCACAGATAAGCATGCATTCCCTCACACACACACACATTTATACATGAAAGGAAACTGTACGTACACACTCAGCACGACACAAAGGACTCACGTGCACACTTACAAACATAATAGTGCATTTACACAATAAAGCATACTTTGACACTCACACACACACACACACACACACACACACACACACACACAGGGTCATCGCTCTCACTCTGCTGGTTGTTGTGTATAGAAGTCAGTTCCAGGTCAGTGCACAGAGCCAGGGATCTTAGTCCATACAAAAGAGCGTGTGTGTGTGTGTGTGTTTGTGTGTGTGTGTGTGTGTGTGTGCGCGGTGGGGGCGTGTTCTGTGTGTGTGTGTGTGTGTGTTTTGTTTTGCTGCGTGTGTGTTAGTGTGTATCAGTGAATATACATCAGCCCCGAGGCGTCTGAAACAGCACTCACACCCTGAGACACTTCAACAAAACGCTCAAACTGAAAGGAAAAATTTTGACAGCGACAGCCGGGCGCGAGCGTCAGCGCTGTATGTGTGTCACGGCTCGCCGCAAAGCATCGTGGGTAGAGGCAGGCAGCACCTGTGAGGTCCGGGGAGGAGTCAGCTCAAGCTGTGATTGGTTATTTGAGAGGCTGGTGGACTTTTAGGGCCGCTGATGATGTCAGTGCCTCCGTGAGAGTGTGTGCTGCTGAATAATGATGATGAGGATGATGAAGGTAACTCTGTGTGTGTGTGTGTGTGTGTGTGTGTGTGTGTGTGTGTGTGTCACAGGCCTGACAGCAGCAGCCATGGCCGAGCTCCAGAAACTGCAGAAGATGAAGATGATGATGAGTCTCCAGAACGGCAACGAGTCGGACAACGACGACTTGCACTCCAACACAGGTAACCTCGAACACATAAACACACCTGTACACAGTCGCAGAAAGTAACTGAGTACACTTACTCAAGTAGTGAACTTAAAGTCCAGTCAATCGAATTCAACAATGGGCCCAACTTAGGAGAAATTGCATCGTATATTGAAAGTATACCGTCATGGATTTAGTGGAACGTTATTTTTTTTAAGGACGACACGTTTGGGTGCCTGAAAATGCGACGTTTTGAATACAGAGTGCAATTTTTTGAAATGTCTCTGTTGTCGTGTAAACATATGCAGTTCCTCTGAAACCTGAGACTTTTCACACATATATGTTACGGTTCCAGTCACTAGGCATGTGCGAGAAAGTCGACCATTACAAGATAAATGGCGGACTCCAGAGCTCTGTTTGAATTTATCAACGCTAGCGTAGAGTTACTCGTCATCCGTCCAGACAAATGTTCGTACAGTTGCCATTTTGTTTATTTATACATCACCGCTCTGTAGAACTACTGGCTTGGCATGTACACTGCAGCGTTTTTGGTCATTTTTTTTGGTCATTAAATATTTAATCACATACTTATGTTATTTGGATGTCCCAAGAGATCACAACACCTCGAATGATTACGACTGAATTTTTCCCCGGGCCAAACCACAGATTGACCGGATGATTAAACTGCTGTTAGGAACTTTTTCTCTCATCTAGGATCTGAAATCTTTTCTACTCTTCCGTCAGTTCTCACACCTCCACCTTTCTCATCTCAGTTAACTCTATTTAATGTCGTCTTTCCTCGCGTCACCTTTACATCATAAAACTGTGGGAAAAAAAGCACGTATGTGCCGCTGGGAGGAAAGACAGAGTCACGACTGGGAAACCAAAGACAGAAGAGAAAGTATTATGTAGTATTGAAACTCGAGCTAATGTCACAGATCGTCTCCTGGCTGGGATCAGTTTCAACATTTTACACCGACTGCAAACATATGGAGACGTGAAAGCGACCTCCAGTTCATACGTGTGTGTGTTGGGTCATTCAGTGTCTTCTTCTCTGTCACTAGCTTTACTCTTCAGTTACGCGCCCCCCCCCCATGCATGTTTACGATATTATTTAGTTATTAAATTATATATTTCATGATAATAATAATTAGTAAAGAGTGCAGAGAACTGAAGTGTGGCTTCTCACAGTGATTGTCTCTGATGGTAACAGCTGTCTGATTATCAAGCTCAGTCTTAAAGTATCTGCCAGGAAGACATGCTGAAGTACTCAGTGACATATATAAAAACAAAGACTTAACACACACACACACACACACACACACACACTTTCCGGCCCCCACTCCATCTCTGCTGTGTTTGCTTCTCTGAATTATTAAAAAGACAGAAAACAAAAAGCAAAGAGAAAAGAAAAGAGAGAGCGATCCTTCCCTCTGTTTCCATCTCTTCCTTTTCTTCAGCTGACCTGGCAAATGGGCTGATAGAGTTACTCCTTTCATTCTCTTTCGCCCTGTCGTTTTTTATTTATTCCCTCCTGCTCCTCTTCCTCCTCCTTCTTTTATTTCATTCAGAGTGTTTCTTTTTTTTTTGTTTTGTTGTGCGAGTGCGTTGGAAAGCCTCCTTTTCATTGTCCGACCTTATTTTCTTTGTAAGAGACACTCACACCGGCATGGGAAACTCTGGCGGACAATAGAGGAGAGGAGCGAGTGTACGGATGAAGAAGGAAATAAAGTGCGGGAGGACAGAGGAGGGAAAAATAGACTCATGATGAGAGAAATGGATATTTGGGGCAGGAGGGAAAAGAAAAGATGTGTTGGTGTTTGATGGGTGAAAGTCGATGCTGGCAGTGACAGTCATATCTGTTTTGTTTCTGTTTGGAAGTAAGAAAACGCAGAACGATGAATGAGTGGAGAGATGGAGGAAGAGAGGGACAGATTTATGTGTCAGTGGAAACCATATCTTTGTTGTTGTCAGTGACAGTGGGACAAAGGAAGAAGCAGAGAGAACAGGTAGAGACAAAGACGCTGTAAAATACTCTGGTGCAAGTAAAAGTCCTGCACTGAAAATTTTACTGAAGTTAAAGTATGTAAGTTTATATTTGAAAGAGTTTTTATAAGGGCCGTCAGCGACAGCAACACGTTAATTGCGATTCGATAAAGGTCTGATCATAATGCTTTTTTTTTGTTAATCACATTTTTTGCGAGCTGTTAGTTTTGTCTCTCTGCTTCCTGCTGCCACAGTTTTAAATAGCTCATTTTCATCCATCCATTTTCAACCGCTCATCCGAAGCCAGGATGCGGGGGCAGCAGACTGAGGGAAGCACTCCAGACGTCCCTTTCCCCAACGCTTTCCAGCTCCTCCTGGGGGACCCCGAGGCGTTTCCAGACCAGATGAGATATATAATCCCTCCAGCGTGTTCTGGGTCTGCCCCGGGGCCTCCTACCAGTTGGACGTGCCCGAAACACCTCCAACACGAGGCGCTAGGAGGATCCTGATCAGATGCCGAACCACCTCAACTGACCCCTTTCGACGAGAAGGAGCAGCGGCTCTACTCCGAGCTCCCTCCAGATGTCCGAGCTCCTCACCCTATCTCTAAGGCTGAGCCCAGACACCTCACGGAGGAAACGCCACTTGTACCACAAGCGGTCACTACCCAGAGCTCATGACCATAGGTGAGGGTTGGGACATAGATGGACCAGTAAATCAAAAGCTTCGCCTTCTGGCTCAGCTCCCTCTTCACCACAACAGTCTGGCACAGCATCCGCATCACTGCAGACATTGCGCCAAACTGCGGATCCATCTCATCTCAGATGGATGGCTCATTTCTCTCCCAGACAGCTCAGTTAACAAGTCAAAACTAATGTGCACCAGCAGCGATTATAAATGTGAGTGTGTCTCAGAGCTGCTGCTGCCGTTGGTCTGTGAAGAAGTTAGTGCTAGTTTTACATTTGTAAGTCCATTTCCCTGTCGGAGTTTCTCCAGGAGCTGCAGTCTTGAAAGAGCTGAAATAGTGCGACGCTGCAAACCTGACTCTCTAATTGACTGTCAGTGATACTGTGAGTACCAGGAGCCGGTTGCACAAAACACCTTAAGATTTCTCCGTAAGTATGACACTTAAGGCTTAATTTCTCCTAAGCTGCGGGACTTATAGAGCTGCACAGAATCCCTTAGAAGGCTTCCTTGGTTACGGAAAATGATAACTGATGACTTTGCTTGTTCGCGTTGACTCACACTTGTGATGCCTGTTATTAGCCCTTTTTAGACAGGAATTGTGCAAATTTGCAGGAAAGCCCAATCAGTTTTTTTCAGCATTGGCAGTATAAAAACAAAATCAGCGAGTGCAGCAAAATGCTTCCTACCTACTTTTGTTTGGCACCTTTTTCGGGGCAATTTGGGGTGTGAGCAAGTAACAAAACGTGTAGCTCAGTGTGTGACGTAAGGCCGCCTCGGTGTGTTTAAACCAAAAAGGTTCCGCCAATATGTCTACCCTACATGGCGGAAAATTGGGCACCTCTGATCAACTCGCCAATACAGCTCTATGTGTCTAAACGCTCGCAGCTTGCCGGCAAAACGGCCCAACATTCGCGGAAAGTCTGGCAGTGTTGAAGAGGCTTTGGTCTCACAGAGATGGCTGAAGAAAAGAAGACAAGAAAAACATGATTTATGGCATTAAGGAAGTGTGTCAACCAGTGTGCAGCCAAAACAGGAAGAGGACAGCGCTTCTGTTTTTCCCAGTTACCAGAGAGCATCAGTGTAAGTTAGCAGGTACTATCCCAGTGTCAGGAACGACAGAACAACTGAAGTAATGGTGGAAAAACAAAACGCAATTTTCTTCAAGATTTGGTTCCAGTTTTCTCGGTATTAGTTCCTGAAACACAAAAGAGAAAGAAGGAAGAAGATGAAGGGATGGAAAATTAAAAAAAAGCAAAATATTCCAAAACAAGTGAAGAAGAGAAAAGAAAATGACGGAGGAGAGAGAGAGAGAATAAAAGAGAGGCAGAGGAGGAGAGGAGGACAAGGCCGAGGAAAAACTGAGTGTGTGAGGGGGAGAGAAAGAGGGAGAACATCTGCCCATCTGTTTATACTTCTTTTCTTCCCTGGTGTAAATGGCAGAGGGGATGAGGCCCAGCTGTCATCCACACACACACACACACACACACACACACACACACACACACAGCGCAGGGAGTTCAGTAGGCAATAATAGAGAGAGACGGTTGCTAATTCAAACTAATGGAGGGAGATGAAGATGGATGACAGAGGGAACGGGGGAGCAGAGAGGAAGAGGGGAGGCAGCGTTACAGAGAGACAGGGAGGTAGAGGAGTACAGGAACGAAGGTGTGAGGAGAGAAAATAATGGCTTCACTCCGCAGATAAAGAACTGGTTTAATAAATGATCATTACTGCACTCTACAATGAGCTCGTATTGACTGACAGTATAATGTATTTATTAATGATTAACCACTGCGCACATCATCTCTGAATCATTAACAAATGTAATTAATTTACTTTAATTAAACTCTGTTTGTAAAGATCTTTGTTTGCAGCAAATCTGAGCCGGAAATTTAACTGAGTGTAAAGGTAATGTTTAAGTGTCCACATACTTAAAAGTTGTTTCTGCTGTAAAATGCACTCTTCACATCAGGTTACAATAAATGAGATAAAGAAATAAATAAGATGGTTTTGTGTTGAGTGCAGCTCAGAGATACAGAAAGCCAAAATAATAAATGAATACATTATCTGTAATATGTCCATATTTAGCTCCCTTTTTCTGGCTGCAAATCATCTTATTAAAAATAATAATAATGCTAATGAAAAAAACATAAATAGTAAATAAATAAAAAATCAGTCATTCATAAATGAATGAATATATATATATATATATATATATATATATATATATATATATATATATATATATATAAGTAACAAAAATAATTCAATGTATTTTTTTTTTTTAAAGTTAAATGTCTATATGTGTATTATTTAAAAAAAAATCCAATTCCACCCTTAGATTTTTTTTTTTTTTTTTTACAAATAACACTTGCAAATCAACTAATTTAAAATAATGATAAATAAAAATTCATAAATTAATGAACATATAAAAGTAACAAAATGATTCAATGTCAAAAGTCTGTAAATTTTTTTCTCAATAATTTTTTTTTTACAGTTAACACCTGTAAATCAACTAATTTAAAATAATAATGATAATGATAATAATAATAATAATAATAATAATAATAATAATAATAATAATAATAAATAAAAATGAATAAGAATTCATGAATGGATGAATATATGTAAGTAACAAAATAATTTAATGATTTTTTATTAGTCAAAAGTTTAAAAATCCAATTCCAATTTTTTTTTTTTTTTTTTTTTTTTTTTTTTACAATTACCTGTAAATCACCTAATTTAAAATAATAATAAATAATAATAATAATAATAATAATAATAATGATAAGAGATGGATAAATGAAGAAATAGATAAAAAAAACATGAAGGAATGAATATATGTAACAAAATAATTCAATGTAATTTTCTTAAAGTTAAAAGTCTGCAAATGTTTTTCTCAATAAATGTTCACACAATATGTGTATTATTATTAATAAATCTAATTAACTCTTTTTTTTTTTTTTTTTTACAATTAACACCTGTATATCAGCTAATTTAAAATGATAATAATAATAAAATAAAAATTCATGAATGGGTGAATATATGTAGGTAACAAAGTAATGTCATGTATTTTTTTAAGTTAAATGTTTGCAAATGATTTCCTCTAATAATTTTTCAATATGTTCAATATGTATATTTAATTTCATTTTTGAATTTATTTTTTTTTAATAAACAACAAAATTAAAACTAACAGGAGCACCAGGACAGTGTCCCATTTGTTCTTTTCTTTAAATCCTGTTGCTCACAGTTAACAGTTGGGTAGTGTTTGGTTTGTTCCTGATACCAGTGCTCAGTGATACTTTTAAAATGGTGCCGGTGCCTAAACTGTGCCTGAACAGATACTTTACGAAAAAAAGGCCAGTCGTTAATGTTGTCATTTTGTGCGTTTTGTTTTTTCTTTCTTTCTTAGAGTCATGGAGTAGAATTTAGCACCAGTATCAGAAACAAAACAAACAATAGCTCTCTCTGCTGTTGTGGCTGTTGAGTCCTGTCACGTTATCCCCACCACTCAGAGTCGGAGTGTCTGGGTGTTTTCTAGCAACTCATCACTGTTTTTCCTGCTTTGGTAGTTGAACAATTAACGGTTGTTTTTAGGGATTTGTTGCTGTGTTTCCACGAAATGTATGTATCAAACCTGGGTGTTTTGTAGGGACTTGTCACTGTTATTCCTGTCAGGATAGTTGCAAAAAAAAAACCCAGCTGTTTTTAGGAAGTCATTGCCGTGTTTCCAGCAGATCTCTAGGCATCAAACCTACTGTAGGTGTTTTCTAGCGACTCATCACTGTTTTTCCTGGAAGGACAGTTGCACAAAAAACGTTTGCTTTTAGGGAATTGTTGCTGTGTTTCCACCAAATTTTATGTATCGAACCTGGGTGTTTTGTAGGGACTTGTCACTGTTATTCCTGCCAGGATAGTTGCACAAAAAAAAGGTTGTTTTTAGGAGGTCAGTGGCGTGTTTCCAGCAGATTTTTAGGCATTGAACACGGGTGTTTTGTAGCAACACATCACTGTTTTTCCAGCTGGGGTAGTTGCACAAAAAAGCAGTTGCTTCGAACCATTATCTTTTCCTCATCAAGTGGTTTTTGTGTCTAAACATAACCACGTGTTGAACAAGACGCCTGCCGAGCTGCAGGCCGCTGTTTGAGACCAACAAACAACAAAACAGTTGTGGTTTAGTGAGTCGTAGCTGTTTTACGAGAGAGTTTTGTTTACTTACCGTGAGTGTTTTGTAGCAACTTATCGTTGCTTTTTCCTTTTGGGAACATTTCCATGAAAGCAGTTGTTTTTTACTGAGTTGTTCCCCGAAATCTCATCTTTTTTTCGACGTAGTGTTTTTTCGTTCTTAATGATACATTAATCATTGTTAAAATGTTTTATCCGCTACGTAGTAATGTACAGATTGGTATGCATGCCAGTGTTTATTGTAGCGGCTGGGTCGTCAGCTTGAATTAATCAAATATCCTCCGTGTCTCTTCCCAGGAGGGAGTGAGTGTTCCTGGGATAAGGAGCGTCTGACCAGCCCCCCTGCTGGAGCCCACGGTGGAGGACCAGGAGGCGGCGGTGGAGGAGCATCAGTAGGAGGAGGAGGAGGAGGAGGAGGAGGAGGTGCAGCAGGTGGAGGAAGTGGGCGGGGCCCGGCCATTGGAGCTGTCAATCAACAACAACTGCAGCAGCAGCAGCAACAGCTACTGGCCAACAGTGAGTGCTCAGATATAAAGATGGATATATTTCCAAACAGACGACACACGGAGAGACAGTGCATGAGAGAGGAACACACACACACACACACACACACACACACACATATTCAGGCTGTGTGTGTGTGTGTGTGTGTGTGTGTGTGTGTGTGTGTGTGTTTAAAGGGGTGGCAATATTTGTTAATGTACGCCATTTAATCTGTTCCCATCTCCTGTATTAACACTCCGCCTGGATTAATCAGCACACACTCTACTAAATGACTCAATTCATCAACACCACACACACACACACACACACACACACACACACACTGACAAACACACAAACAAACAGAAACACACTCATACTCGCTCTTTTTCTTATTGCAGAAGTAATGTGTTTGCACACACACACACACACACAGTGGGCAGCGGGAGGCGACAAACACTCACATTGATTATTCTATCACTTCAGTCGTCACGACAACAGCAATCAGTGTTATTGTTTCATTGGAATGAAAGCAGCCGCTGACATTTGTGTGTGTGTGTGTGTGTGTGTTCCACAGGCGGCTTCTCTAAGGAGCGAACGTCTTGTGGGAGCTCGCCTTTGAAAAATCGTGGGGGCTAATTTAAGGTCGGGGAGGGTCTGAGGGCAGAGGTCACAGGTCAAGGTCGTGCTTTAAGTAGGTTTAGGGTGAAAGGATGAATTTAAGTTAATGGAACGTCCTCACAAATGCAGCGTTGTCGGCGCGAGCAGGGGAGAAGGAGGGATAAAATAAAGACCTCGGTGTCATTCTAGATTCTCATCATTTGAGTTCATTAACAAAAACTGCATTTTATCATTTACGCAGTATAGCGAAGGTACGACCTCGTCTGAGAAGCTTGTTCGTGCCCTGCACGCTGGCCCACCTAACACTGATTCTAAAATCCTTAAAAAGAGAGAGAAGAGAAACAAAAAGCGACCTCCTTTTCTTTCGTCTCATCCCCCTTTAACCCTCCGCCCTCCATATTTCCCCCTCCTCTTCTCTCCCTCTCCCTCCTCCTCTGCTTTGTCAACTTTTATTAGCGAGACATTTGACACTGAGGTGACACCCCTGCCTCTGTCGCTCCTCAAGGTTAAGTTCAACACAAGTTCAACACGCAGCCTCCGCCTCTCTCGGACTCTCACAGAGCTTTCATTTCACAGTTTGCTCAAAAGACAGATTTTAAAATGATCAAACACAGAGAGAGAAAAGACCTGATGCTCTCTGCTGTGTGATGCTTGTACAAAATTAAGGAGGCTGAGGATCAATTGTACTTGTACTTCGCCAGGAAAGTCCTCTCAGTGTCAATACCTCTTTCCAGGGAGTCTCGGATTCAAACAGTGAAACAATACAGCAGCTGACACAGATTAGATACTAGACTGTCGGGCAAGATAGCAGAGAGATAACTGACTGTGCAATGACAAAATGCGACACAAGCGTTTCCATTTGACTAAAAACATTTGTTGGTTTTGTGAAGACAGACATGCACGATTACACCAAACAAAAAAGACACTGAATTCTGAATGTATTTCCCTAGTTTTTTTAAATTATCTTTTAAATTGAATACCTAGTTTGTTTGTTTTTTCAAATAATCTTATATTATAAATCTATTTCCCTAGTTTTTTTTAAAAAATTATTTTCTCATTCTGTTTCCCTAGTTAAAAAAATAAATAAATAAATAATTAAAAAATAATTCTAAACCTTATTTCCTATTTTAAAAATGTCTAAATCTATTTCCCTAGTTATTATTATTATTATTATTTTATTTTTTTTTAAATCTATTTTTATTTATCTTTTTTAATTTGTGGGACATTCCTTACCAGGTTGCTCATTGCATTTTTCCCCATATTCCTGAAAGACAGACTGTAACCTTCCTCAAATTCATAATTCAACTAATCAAACAAACATGAACACCTCATTTACATCATGTTTTTCTCTACTGTTTTAGTTCATTTTATGTACCTGTTTCTTCTGTAGCGATTGACAGGATGTTTTGAAATGATGAGGACAACAGTCTCATTTAAACGTTAACTCAAGCGTAGTTCAAAGTTTCCCATCTCCCCCCTGTGTGTCCAGGGTTGGACCTGCCCTTCATGATGATGCCCCACCCTCTGCTTCCCATGGGTCTGCCGCCTGCATCCGTAGCCATGGCGATGTCGCAGATGAACCACCTCAACACCATAGCCAACATGGCCGCTGCTGCCCAGCAGATACACACTCATGTACACCGGGCGCCTGTCATCAAGGTAAGACACACTCACTAAAAAAAGAAAAACTATTTAAAGGAGAACCATAGAGGATCCCAGTAGGTTCCCTGAGGAACTCCTTGATGAAGAACTTTAACTGCTCTCTTTGGATGAGATTCAACTTTATTGTCATTGGAAAAAGTAGTAAAGAGCTCAGTAATATACAGATAGATATAGAACGTAGAATAAGCATCAAGAAGTAGATATTATTATATTATATTATTATACAGTATGAATGTGTAGCAGCTGCAGCAGGCAAAATTAAAATTAAATCGATGAAATCTTGCCGACCTCTCTGGTTGATTAACGCTTGGTCGGCTATTAGGGGGCAGCCCTGATATTTTTTCAAACCTGGACTAATTTAGTCACAAAAAAAAACATTTCTTTATTATCTCCTTTCATTTAAGAAACACTAGATCAACAAAAAAGGAAAAATATTTATCCCATTCCATGCATCATTTCTTTTATTCTCTCCATTTATTTTTATGCTCCATCTCCAACATGGCGGTGTCCTGTCTTTAATCAATGCCAGTCTCTGGTAACCCGTAGTAACCATATTGAAACCTACATCAATACACTTATTTACACCTCACTCACTCACTCGTGCCTCGTCTGTGTCTCTGCAGGAGAGAGTGTGCGACAGTCCTTCCCTCTCTCCATCTGTCGACGAGACCAACACTCCACTGCAGTCGCAGCCCAGCAGCTCGGCCTCCAGCTCGCCTGAAAGACTGGGTACACACGCACACACACACACACACACACACACCACACACACACACACACACAAACCTCATTGTCACAGAAATATGCTGTAGATTAGAGTTGCAAAGGTTTGTTGATTATTTGATCAGAAGAAGAAAAAAATCATCTTCTCGGATGTGTCTATTTTCTGGTTCCCTTTCTCTTCTATTATGTTAAACTGAGTATGTTTGACTTTTGAAGTTTTCGTCGGTTGAAACACTGAGATTTTATAGACCGTTGTTAAGAAAATAATGGACACGTACACAGACCAAAATGATGAAAATACAAAAACAGATACTGTAGATACACTTTGGCACATATAGATATTGTACATGTACTCACACCTGGACAAAAACACACACCCATGCACAATATACAGGCAGACAATCAAACTTAAAAGTCGTAGGCTCTGTGTAGGCTAATTTATACAATGTAAAATGCCATAGGCTTGTGCTAAAAACATTAGCATGTTGTATTTGTGGGGAAAATGTGTCCAGATAAAGACAAATGTTTGTCTGTGAATGCTGTGAGTTATAGTGAAGC
Source organism: Epinephelus cyanopodus (assembly GCA_026686955.1). NCBI lineage: Eukaryota > Metazoa > Chordata > Actinopteri > Perciformes > Serranidae > Epinephelus > Epinephelus cyanopodus. Next base: position 6,908,888 of record CM048934.1, on the reverse strand, counting down.
TGATTTGTGCACTTGTGTTTGAAATTGTCGCAATTAAGCCATGTTTAATGTGTGTTTAATGTGTGTTTTGAATCAACTAAACTGTACAGCACTTCACAGAAACCCTGACACACCACTGCACAAGTATAAATGCTCACAACAGCGTAGGCCTCATGTGTAGGCAAGTATAAATCCCACTTTATGCGTGTGACCTGTCGCCAGGAGATTTAAAAAGCAGCTATAAGTAGTTAGCAGCTAACTCAAAGAAGAGGAACAGCAGCTGAAAATAAGTAGGGAGACAATAACAAGCGTGGGCTCCTTACCCTCCAAGCAAAGACGAGATCAGCGGCCACATAACAGGGATGGTAAATGATTGTTATTGCCATGTAATGCCATTGTTTTTATTTAGAAAGTGCTGCCCGAAGCGTATGTTATATCACACTGACGCTGACGCTGATGTGTTACGCATCACTCCTGTCAAACCCATCACTCATCTTTTGTTCTGAGACGCCGCCATTGTTTTGTGCTGTATGAAAAAGTAGCGGCGTATTGAAGGGTCTTCGTTGTGGCAGTATTGTGAAATCTCTGTGTTTAAAAAAAGGCGACAGATACACGTGCATCTGCAGACGTATTTATATATACATTCATGCACCAACACACACACACACACACACGCAAACTCACTGTGCCTTTTTTTTTTTTTTTTTTTTTTTTACAACAGGATTGGTGTCAGCTGATGCAGATGTTGCGCTGACCAACCCAGCTGCACCCATCAAGAAAATAACAAAGGACAAAGGTTGGACACACACACACACACACACACACACACACACACACTGAAATGTTTTCTCATAAATGCACAGACTCACACACTCTTATATAAGTGCAGATATTCCATTACCCACCTTAATCTAAACCCTCACCCATTTCGTTTTGACGTCTGACAAATTGTCCTCACTTAGAGGGCTTTCCTCATCTACTGTATTTACACACACACACACACACACACACACACATAAAGACACAGTGACTGAAGACACACTCGCAAGGACACACACACACACAAACAGAGAAACAGAAGCGTCAGGATGTTCAGCCCCTCCTATTGATCACCTGTCTCTGAGCCATCAATCAGACGAATGAACGAGGGAGGCAGAGATAGATAGATAGATAAATAGATGAAGGGAAGGAGGAAGGGGTGAGGCTAAGTGAAGGAGGCATGGCTAAAAGGGGTCAAGAGGTCACACACTAAAAGCATGTGGGGCCTCTCCTCCCTCCATCACCCGGGCTGTATTTTCCATTCTTATAACACATTCTGTTTTCAGCTAATTCTTCACTCTCCTCACCTCTTCCCTTCATTTCCTCTGCGTTCATACTGCCGGAGCTGCGCTGCCGACATCAGCAGGAGCAGCTTCCTTTAAAATCGATACAAATCTGATGCTGCTGGACCTGAGAGTGTGAGGTGGGACAATTCAGCTTCTCTGCAAGCGTGTTCAGAAACCTGTTTTGTGTCATGTGGCCGGGATGTGGCTGCCACCGGCTGCGAACGGAGTGCGTCAAAAAATATGCCCCTATTATTTTCAATGTGCAACCCCACACTGCTGCTAGACATGCGTCGGCACTCCTGGATGCCTCACGCCACTGTCCTTTTTCGAGCCTCGCTGCCCTGGAATTAACAACACATTCTCTCTCCGACATCGTCACATATTGACGTTTGGTCATGGACTTTCCACGTCCATTAGAGATGCAAATCTTGCATCAGTGGGTGGGCCACTAAAAATTAACATTGTAATTAATTTCAGGTGGATTTGTCAGTTATATTTGTATTTAATAACCTTTATTTATATAGGACTTTAAAAAAAAAAAAAAAAAGTATTCCTATTTATTTCAGTCGGTGTTTGTTGGGCCGACTCGTCACACCTTCTGCCCGCCCCATTCGAACTTTCAACCCCTTGAACTTTCGTCCTTCTACACCTGACACCGCTGAGCACCATTAAACTAACAGCAACCGGCTGCGCATCATGCCTGTTTTTCGTAGGTTTCTGATGCGCCAGGTTTCGACAACTTCAGAGTGAGTCCAGGCTTGAATGAACGCATTTCCCCCCACTCGCTCTCTGCTTGTACAGACCTACTCCCATAGCAGCTCTTTTTCTCTGCTCCTATAGCAGCTCGACTCCTCTCCTCACTATTGATGCATAAAGAGAGCTCTGTTGCTGCTGCTGTGTTGCCGTGACGAAGAATGGATGAGGAGGGACTTGTTGAAGTGAAGAAATATCCCGAGCTAAACGACCCACGATCCCGTCATTATAAAGACAATGACTGAGGAGAAATCTGGACCTTGGGCGGGACCAGTTGGGACCCACTGGTGACAGAATAGTTTAGCTGCAGGCATCGAAGGGACACGAAGACAGGTGAGTTCAGAAGGTGTTAAGAATAGGAGTTTAGCAATTCAGTTTGTCCGTGAGGGGGAGAAATACGGATAAGTTAGTAAGGAGGCAGGGGTGTGGCCACCTAAGGTGCTTGTGATTGGAAAATAAGTAGATTCATAGCAAGATCAGCTGTCTTGCTCCTGGGGGAACTCGGAGTGTGAAGAGAGAGTTTGAGGGAGACAGTGAAGGAAATGTCAGATGAAGCAGTTAGATGTAACCAATGGATCTGGAAGCACAGAAATAATGTCAGTTGGGGGCCAGCAGGGGGAGCTACTAAGCAGGGCACATAACTCCTTGAGATCAGGTGGAGAGATCCACTTCCTCTCAGGAGGAAATCCAGGAAGAGGAAGGTTATTTAAGTGTGGGAGTGGCCTGTTTGAATCCATTTTGTTTGAGGCCATGCTGCAAGATGAGTGTGTTTGCTGATCCTGTGAGCTCATTTATCTCCTTTAACTTTAGCTTTCACTGTAGTGATGCTATGTAGCGTGTGAAATAGAGTATGGTGAATGTGCTAGGATGGGTAGTATTGGCATGGATCGCTACCTGGAGCTCATATTAACGGAGCCTGGGTTTGGTTGAAGGTGGCAGTGCTGTTTGGGCTGAGAAAGCCATGTGTAAGTAAGGTAAAGGAGGTTGTTGGGTCGGTGCAGGGAGCAGTGAGACCTGGCATTAGGGGAGTGTCTCTGGGACGCCAGAGATCACTGTCTGGCCTCCTGGAGGTGTCGTGGGACCAACTAGACGAAACACGGTGAAAGGAGGTTCCCACCCGATGACCCCAAAGACATGTTAGTTTGTTTATTTGAACTGAATTAACGTTTGTCCTTCACTTTTGTACATATAAGATTTAATGATTGGTTTTTGTGGTTGGCAGGAACACGATGTGGGATGTTGATCCAGGAACATGTCCTATCTTGTGCATGTAGTATGTCATTTTGGACTTGGACACTGTACCAAAGATTGCCTCATCAAACTGTCAAAGACACTGTACCTAAAGAACTGTGGACGGCTCATGCAGGTGACCAGAAAACTTCACTCAGACACAGAAAGTGTTTAACTGCCCATCTCAGGGGGAAATAACAGACAACAAAATGCCTCCTCCATCTGGAAGGTATATTGGAGCAATTACTGCAGCACGACACAATAAACCCAACTTGTGTTTGCGGTGGAAGATGACCTCACCGAGTGTCGTATCCTCGGCTGCTTTACGTGTTGTTCACTCTAAAATTGTGGCCAGTGAAAGAAAATAAGGTTCAGCTTGAATTACGTTCAGAAACTCAGCTTATCTTCTTTTAAACCTAAACATTACTGACAAATTAAGTTTTCAAAATAAAAGCACGAGATTAAGCGACAGTGACACGTTAACGCTGACACTAAAACCAGTGTTCAGTCTTCCTGTTTGCCCTCCCTCCCCTCGTTTTTGTAATCCTCTCCCCTCCCCCTCCTCCTCTTATCCAAACGCCTGTCTCTGTCTTTTTTAATCCTTTTAAAACGCTCCCCGTTCCTTTAGTTTTATTCCAGTTTTTCCACATATTCTCTCCGTCATCTTCTGCCATTTGTCCTTTACTTTGTTTACCTGCCATCCCCCTTTACTACTCCACTCTTTCTCCTCCCCGTGTTCTCAGAACGCTATGGCCCAAAAAACTAAACATTGTCATTGATAATTAAGTCCCAATGTCCTCAAACAAGATGATAATTAAGTTTCAATGTCCTCACATGAGACAATAATTAAGTTTCAATGTCCTCAAACAAGACGATAATTAAGTTTCAATGTCCTCAAACAAGACAATAATTAAGTTTCAATGTCCTCACATGAGACAATAATTAAGTTTCAATGTCCTCAAACAAGACGATAATAAAGTTTCAATGTCCTCAAACAAGATGATAATAAAGTCAATGTCCTCAAACAAGACGATAATATAGTTTCAATGTCCTCAAACGAGACGATAACAAAGTCCCAATGTCCTCAAATAAGACGATAACAAAGTCCCAATGTCCTCAAACGAGATGATAACAAAGTCCCAATGTCCTCAAATAAGACGATAACAAAGTCCCAATGTCCTCAAACAAGACAGTAATATAGTTTCAATGTCCTCAAATGAGACGATAACAAAGTCCCAATGTCCTCAAACAAGACGATAACAAAGTCCCAATGTCCTCAAATAAGACGATAACAAAGTCCCAATGTCCTCAAACAAGACGATAATTAAGTTTCAATGTCCTCAAACGAGACGATAATAAAGTCCCAATGTCCTTTAACGAGACAATAGAGTCCCAAAATTCTCAAATGGGATGACAGTAAAGTCGTAATGTCCTCAAACGATTACTACGTCTTATTTTGTTGCTGAAATTGGTCAAATTTGTTGCCATATCAAACAACAAACATTATTAATCATAAATAAACAAGTTTCAACCATAAAATGTGATCAGGTTTTAACCTTGTCCACTTTTGTGTCGGGACGGGCTGCAGACTGACTTGCTAGATGGCACAAAAAAGTGTCCACGAACGAGGACAGCAGGTCTGAGATGTAAGTAGAAAGAAGTATAAGGTCAAGTAAACCCAAAATGAGGTGTCCTCATTGGAGGACACAGAGTCTCAGGAGAATATGAAAGAAGTGGATCAGATGATTGATCACGGAGGCAAAGACGTTACCAGTGGAAACTGTGTCAACACCCTACAAATAAAGGATTGAAACAACACGTTAGAAACACATATACAGGGAAATATACATCTCATGTGGCTTTCTGGGTCGAGCTTTGTGCGTAGAGTAACAACAGCCTAGTATTTCCAGTATTGAGGAAGTTGATCAGTTGATTGATGACGGACGCAAAGACGTTTCCAGCGGAAATACTGTTAAGCCTCAAAGAAAACTCAAAGGACATATGTTGTACGTTAATCATTTTGTGACGCAGGGATTCTTTCAGTGTCGGACTTACAGACTAAGTTTACAGGGACAGTGGATGTTAGCGTTTCAGAGTTATTGCTGTATTGACTCAACTAAAAGAAAAAGAAGCAAAGAAAAGTTGAGGATAATCAAAGAATTACTTAAGAATAGGAAGTAATGAACAAGCAAGACAAGAGGGGAAAATAACGGTGACGGACAAAGAGAAAGAAAATGGACATGTGGGGACTGGGAAATAAGGGGAAGATGTGAGGGGAGAAAGACGAAGGTTGTGAAGATGAAGATGAGAGAAAAACAAGTGAGGAAGTGGAGGAAAGGTGATGAAGAAAGATATGAGAGGAGAGGTGGAGTAAAGGGATGTATGGATGAAGTGGCAGATAGGGGATAGAGATGGTGTGTGTGTGTGTGTGTGTGTGTGTGTGTGTGTGTGTTAGAGTGCATCTTAATCAGCGTTAATTTCACAGCAGAGTTAACCCAGTTGTCAGTGTGTTAGGCATTAAGGGCTGATCAGACACTGTGACGCACTCGCAATGAACACACACACACTCACACACACAAATCAAGGATGTCTTTAATCCTTGCCAATTAGTACCACACATGATTGTCTGAATACTAACGACCTGTGCGTGCCTGTGTGTGTGTGTGTGTGTGTGTGTTTGGTGTAATTGATTTCTCTGATGCTGCTTCGTTGCCTTTTATACCTTAGTAAACATCAACATTTTATAAACTTCACTCGAAGCTTGTGACGAGCTATCACTGATGGAAAACATCCACAAAACATTTATTTCCTATTTTTTGAAAGGACCAGTTCAACATTTTGGGAGATACACTTATTCACGTTCTTGCTGAGAGTGAGATGAGAGCCAGCGTAGCTAAGCTAACCTTCGATGGACTTTTAGCTACTGAATTCTTGGAAAGTTTGGAAGCAAGTTCATTGATGGTTTTGAATCTTTGCCTTGTTTGTTTGATACTGAAATAATACTATTATTTTTACTTGTAAAACACTTTTCACAGGAAATTGGGGGGAAAGTATGTTAATAAATAAAGAAGCAAATTACTATTATAACCATGAAGGATTTGTTTTGTCTTCCCTTCATCAAGTTTAACCAACTTATCTGCTGTAACTATTTGAATGATTTTATCTAGTTTTGTGTCCTGTGTTTGAATTTCTGAACTTTTATTGTGTTTTTATGGAGAATCAATTGTCCCTGTGTTTCTCTTTTAAAATATTATAATTACTACGCTAAAACAACAAGGCTCTGTCTTAAAAAAGATAAGAAAGTATCTTGTTATTTTCATAATGTGATATGTTGATATTCTATGACATAGTCGGGCAAAGTGTGGTGTGCAGGAAAAACGCAGCCCTGGAAAATATAAAGTCAACAAAAAAATGTCACAATGAATGGTATAACAAAAAAATAGCTGTATAGTATTCAGTAAAAAAGTCATAAAAATATCTCAGCAAAGTATGACGTTAAAAATAATTATAAAACACAATCCAACACTGTTATGCCATAAACTGTCATAAAAAAAATCATAATTTTTTTGTGAGTGATTAAAACCTTCCCCAAAAAGTTATAATTTAGTAAGTTTGTTCAAATTTGGCCCAAAAAAATCATGGTATAGTATGTCGTTCAAAATTGCATGAAAAGGTCATAGTACAGCATGTTGTTCAAAACTGCAAAAAAAAAATCAGAATAGTGTGTCATTCAAAATGCCACAAAAAAGTCATAGTATAGTATGTTGTCCGAAATATCATAAAAAAGTCATAGTATAGCACGTCGTTCAAAACTGCACAAAAAAGTCATAGCATAGCATGTCGTTGAAAATTGTACAAAAAGTCATAGTATAGCATGTCGTTAAAAATTGCACGAAAAAGTCATAGTATAGCATGTCGTTCAAAACTGCAAAAAAAAGTCATAGTATAGTATGTCATTCAAAATTGCATGAAAAAGTCATAGTATAGCATGTCGTACAAAACTGCAAAAAAAATCATAGTATAGCATGTCGTTCAAAATGCCACAAAAAAGTCATAGTATAGCATGTCGTTCAAAACTGCACAAAAAAGTCATAGTATAGTATGTCGTTCAAAATTGCATGAAAAAGTCATAGTATAGCATGTCGTACAAAACTGCAAAAAAAAGTCATAGTATAGCATGTCGTTAAAAATTGCACGAAAAAGTCATAGTATAGTATGTCGTTCAAAACTGCAAAAAAAAGTCATAGTATAGCATGTCGTTCAAAACTGCACAAAAAAGTCATAGTATAGTATGTCGTTCAAAACTGCAAAAAAAAGTCATAGTATAGTATGTCGTTCAAAATTGCATGAAAAAGTCATAGTATAGCATGTCGTACAAAACTGCAAAAAAAGGTCATAGTAGTATGTCGTTCAAAATTGCACAAAAAAGTCATAGTATAGCATGTTGTTCAAAACTGCATAAAAAAGTCATAGTATAGTATGTCGTTCAAAATTGCATGAAAAAGTCATAGTATAGCATGTCGTTCAAAACTGCACAAAAAAGTCATAGTATAGCATGTCGTTCAAAACTGCAAAAAAAGTCATAGTATAGTATGTCGTTCAAAACTGCAAAAAAAGTCATAGTATAGTATGTCGTTCAAAACTGCAAAAAAAAGTCATAGTATAGTATGTCGTTCAAAACTGCAAAAAAAAGTCATAGTATAGCATGTCGTTCAAAACTGCAAAAAAGTCATAGTATAGTATGTCGTTCAAAACTGCAAAAAAAAGTCATAGTATAGTATGTCGTTCAAAACTGCAAAAAAAAGTCATAGTATAGCATGTCGTACAAAACTGCAAAAAAAAGTCATAGTATAGCATGTCGTTAAAAATTGCACGAAAAAGTCATAGTATAGTATGTCGTTCAAAACTGCAAAAAAAGTCATAGTATAGTATGTCGTTCAAAATTGCATGAAAAAGTCATAGTATAGTATGTCGTTCAAAACTGCACAAAAAAGTCATAGTATAGCATGTCGTACAAAACTGCAAAAAAAAGTCATAGTATAGCATGTCGTTCAAAACTGCACAAAAAAGTCATAGTATAGCATGTCATTCAAAACTGCAAAAAAAAGTCATGGTATAGTATGTCGTTCAAAATTGCACGAAAAAGTCATAGTATAGCATGTCGTTCAAAATTTCACAAAAAGTTATGGTATAGTATGTCGTAAAAAATTTCACAAAAAAGTCATAGTATAGTATGTCGTTCAAAATTGCACAAAAAAAGTTATAGTATAGCATGACGTTCAAAACTGCATAAAAAAGTTATGGTATAGTATGTCGTAAAAAATTGCATGAAAAAGTCATAGTAAAGTATATCGTTAAAAGTTGCATAAAAAAGTCATAGTATACTACGTCATTCAAAATTGCACAAAAATGTCATAGTAAAGTATGTCGTCAAAAATATCATAAAATAGTCATAGTATAGCATGTCGTAAAAATATCATAAGAATGTCATATATAGTATGTCGTTGAAAATTCCACCAAAAAGTCATAGTATAGTATGTCGTTCAAAATTCCACAAAAAAGTCATAGTATAGCATGTCGTAAAAAATATCATAAGAATGTCATATTATAGTATGTCGTCAAAAATATCATAAAATAGTCATAGTATAGTATGTCGTTCAAAATATCATAAAAAAGTCATAGTATAGCATGTCGTTCAAAATATCATAAAAAAGTCATAGTATAGCATGTCGTTAAAAATATCATAAAAAAAATCATAGTATAGTATGTCGTTCAAAACTGCATAAAAAAGTCATAGTATAGTATGTCGTTAAAAAATGCTTGAAAAAGTCATAGTATAGCATGTCGTTCAAAATTCCACCAAAAAGTCATAGTATAGTATGTCGTTCAAAATTCCACAAAAAAGTCATAGTATAGCATGTCGTCCAAAATATCATAAGAATGTCATATTATAGTATGTCGTCGAAAATATCATAAAATAGTCATAGTATAGTATGTCGTTAAAAAATGCTTGAAAAAGTCATAGTATAGTATGTCGTTCAAAACTGCAAAAAAAAGTCATAGTATAGCATGTCGTTCAAAACTGCAAAAAAAAGTCATAGTATAGCATGTCGTTCAAAACTGCAAAAAAAAGTCATAGTATAGTATGTCATTCAAAATTGCATGAAAAAGTCATAGTATAGCATGTCGTACAAAACTGCAAAAAAAGTCATAGTATAGCATGTCGTTCAAAACTGCAAAAAAAAGTCATAGTATAGCATGTCGTTCAAAATGCAAAAAAAAGTCATAGTATAGTATGTCGTTCAAAATTGCATGAAAAAGTCATAGTATAGCATGTCGTACAAAACTGCAAAAAAAAGTCATAGTATAGCATGTCGTTAAAAATTGCACGAAAAAGTCATAGTATAGTATGTCGTTCAAAACTGCAAAAAAAGTCATAGTATAGCATGTCGTTCAAAACTGCACAAAAAAGTCATAGTATAGTATGTCGTTCAAAACTGCAAAAAAAAGTCATAGTATAGTATGTCGTTCAAAATTGCATGAAAAAGTCATAGTATAGCATGTCGTACAAAACTGCAAAAAAAGTCATAGTATAGCATGTCGTTCAAAACTGCAAAAAAAAGTCATAGTATAGCATGTCGTTCAAAACTGCACAAAAAAGTCATAGTATAGTATGTCGTTCAAAATTGCATGAAAAAGTCATAGTATAGCATGTCGTACAAAACTGCAAAAAAAAGTCATAGTATAGCATGTCGTTAAAAATTGCACGAAAAAGTCATAGTATAGTATGTCGTTCAAAACTGCAAAAAAAAAGTCATAGTATAGCATGTCGTTCAAAACTGCACAAAAAAGTCATAGTATAGTATGTCGTTCAAAACTGCAAAAAAAAGTCATAGTATAGCATGTCGTACAAAACTGCAAAAAAAGGTCATAGTAGTATGTCGTTCAAAATTGCACAAAAAAGTCATAGTATAGCATGTTGTTCAAAACTGCATAAAAAAGTCATAGTATAGTATGTCGTTCAAAATTGCATGAAAAAGTCATAGTATAGCATGTCGTTCAAAACTGCACAAAAAAGTCATAGTATAGCATGTCGTTCAAAACTGCAAAAAAAGTCATAGTATAGTATGTCGTTCAAAACTGCAAAAAAAGTCATAGTATAGCATGTCGTTCAAAACTGCAAAAAAAAGTCATAGTATAGCATGTCGTACAAAACTGCAAAAAAAAGTCATAGTATAGCATGTCGTTAAAAATTGCACGAAAAAGTCATAGTATAGTATGTCGTTCAAAACTGCAAAAAAAGTCATAGTATAGTATGTCGTTCAAAACTGCATAAAAAAAGTCATAGTATAGTATGTCGTTCAAAATTGCATGAAAAAGTCATAGTATAGTATGTCGTTCAAAACTGCACAAAAAAGTCATAGTATAGCATGTCGTACAAAACTGCAAAAAAAAGTCATAGTATAGCATGTCGTTCAAAACTGCACAAAAAAGTCATAGTATAGCATGTCATTCAAAACTGCAAAAAAAAGTCATAGTATAGTATGTCGTAAAAAATATCATAAGAATGTCATATTATAGTATGTCGTCGAAAATATCATAAAATAGTCATAGTATAGTATGTCGTTAAAAAATGCTTGAAAAAGTCATAGTATAGTATGTCGTTCAAAACTGCAAAAAAAAGTCATAGTATAGCATGTCGTTCAAAACTGCAAAAAAAAGTCATAGTATAGCATGTCGTTCAAAACTGCAAAAAAAAGTCATAGTATAGTATGTCATTCAAAATTGCATGAAAAAGTCATAGTATAGCATGTCGTACAAAACTGCAAAAAAAGTCATAGTATAGCATGTCGTTCAAAACTGCAAAAAAAAGTCATAGTATAGCATGTCGTTCAAAACTGCACAAAAAAGTCATAGTATAGTATGTCGTACAAAACTGCAAAAAAAAAGTCATAGTATAGCATGTCGTTAAAAATTGCACGAAAAAGTCATAGTATAGTATGTCGTTCAAAACTGCAAAAAAAAAGTCATAGTATAGCATGTCGTTCAAAACTGCACAAAAAAGTCATAGTATAGTATGTCGTTCAAAACTGCAAAAAAAGTCATAGTATAGTATGTCGTTCAAAATTGCATGAAAAAGTCATAGTATAGCATGTCGTACAAAACTGCAAAAAAAGTCATAGTATAGCATGTCGTTCAAAACTGCAAAAAAAAGTCATAGTATAGCATGTCGTTCAAAACTGCACAAAAAAGTCATAGTATAGTATGTCGTTCAAAATTGCATGAAAAAGTCATAGTATAGTATGTCGTTCAAAATTGCATGAAAAAGTCATAGTATAGCATGTCGTTCAAAACTGCAAAAAAAAGTCATAGTATAGCATGTCGTTCAAAACTGCACAAAAAAGTCATAGTATAGCATGTCGTACAAAACTGCAAAAAAAAGTCATAGTATAGCATGTCGTTAAAAATTGCACGAAAAAGTCATAGTATAGTATGTCGTTCAAAACTGCACAAAAAAGTCATAGTATAGTATGTCGTTCAAAACTGCAAAAAAAAGTCATAGTATAGCATGTCGTTCAAAACTGCACAAAAAAGTCATAGTATAGCATGTCGTACAAAACTGCAAAAAAAGGTCATAGTAGTATGTCGTTCAAAATTGCACAAAAAAGTCATAGTATAGCATGTTGTTCAAAACTGCATAAAAAAGTCATAGTATAGTATGTCGTTCAAAATTGCATGAAAAAGTCATAGTATAGCATGTCGTTCAAAACTGCACAAAAAAGTCATAGTATAGCATGTCGTTCAAAACTGCAAAAAAAGTCATAGTATAGTATGTCGTTCAAAACTGCAAAAAAAAGTCATAGTATAGCATGTCGTTCAAAACTGCAAAAAAAAGTCATAGTATAGCATGTCGTTAAAAATTGCACGAAAAAGTCATAGTATAGTATGTCGTTCAAAATTGCATGAAAAAGTCATAGTATAGTATGTCGTTCAAAACTGCACAAAAAAGTCATAGTATAGCATGTCGTACAAAACTGCAAAAAAAAGTCATAGTATAGCATGTCGTTCAAAACTGCACAAAAAAGTCATAGTATAGCATGTCATTCAAAACTGCAAAAAAAAGTCATAGTATAGTATGTCGTTCAAAATTGCACGAAAAAGTCATAGTATAGCATGTCGTTCAAAATTTCACAAAAAAGTTATGGTATAGTATGTCGTAAAAAATTTCACAAAAAAGTCATAGTATAGTATGTCGTTCAAAATTGCACAAAAAAGGTTATAGTATAGCATGACGTTCAAAACTGCATAAAAAAGTTATGGTATAGTATGTCGTAAAAAATTGCATGAAAAAGTCATAGTAAAGTATATCGTTAAAAGTTGCATAAAAAAGTCATAGTATACTACGTCATTCAAAATTGCACAAAAATGTCATAGTAAAGTATGTCGTCAAAAATATCATAAAATAGTCATAGTATAGCATGTCGTAAAAATATCATAAGAATGTCATATTATAGTATGTCGTTGAAAATTCCACCAAAAAGTCATAGTATAGTATGTCGTTCAAAATTCCACAAAAAAGTCATAGTATAGCATGTCGTAAAAAATATCATAAGAATGTCATATTATAGTATGTCGTCAAAAATATCATAAAATAGTCATAGTATAGTATGTCGTTAAAAAATGCTTGAAAAAGTCATAGTATAGCATGTCGTTCAAAATATCATAAAAAAGTCATAGTATAGCATGTCGTTAAAAATATCATAAAAAAAATCATAGTATAGTATGTCGTTCAAAACTGCATGAAAAAGTCATAGTATAGTATGTCGTTAAAAAATGCTTGAAAAAGTCATAGTATAGCATGTCGTTCAAAATTCCACCAAAAAGTCATAGTACAGTATGTCGTTCAAAATTCCACAAAAAAGTCATAGTATAGCATGTCGTAAAAAATATCATAAGAATGTCATATTATAGTATGTCGTCGAAAATATCATAAAATAGTCATAGTATAGCATGTCGTTCAAAATATCATAAAAAAGTCATAGTATAGCATGTCGTTAAAAATATCATTAAAAAAATCATAGTATAGTATGTCGTTCAAAACTGCATAAAAAAGTCATAGTATAGCATGTCGTTCAAAATATCATAAAAATGTCATAGTATAGTATGTCGTTAAAAATATCATTAAAAAAATCATAGTATAGTATGTCGTTCAAAACTGCATAAAAAAATCATAGTATAGCATGTCGTTCAAAATATCATAAAAATGTCATAGTATAGTATGTCGTTAAAAATATCGTTAAAAAATCATAGTATAGTATGTCGTTCAAAACTGCATAAAAAAGTCATAGTATAGTATGTCGTTAAAAATATCATAAAAAAATCATAGTATAGTATGTCGTTAAAAACTGCATAAAAAAGTCATAGTATAGCATGTCGTCAAAAATATCATAAAATAGTCATAGTATAGCATGTCGTAAAAAATGTCATAAAAATGTCATATTATAGTATGTCGTCCAAAATATCATAAAAAAATCATAGTATAGTATGTTGTTAAAAATGCTTGAAAAAGTCATAGTATAGCATGTTGTCCAAAATATCTTAAAAAAGTCACAGTATAGCATGTCGTCCGAAATATCATAAAAAAGTCATAGTATAGCGTCGTTCAAAATTTCATAAAAAAATCACAGTATAGTATGTCGTTCAAAACTGCATAAAAAATTCATAGTATAGTATGTCGTTAAAAAATGCTTGAAAATGTTATAGTATAGTATGTCGTCCAAAATATCATTAAAAAATCATAGTATAGTATGTCGTTAAAAAATACTTGAAAAAGTCATAGCATAGTATGTCGTTCAAAATATCTTAAAAATGTCATAGTATAGCATGTCGTCCAAAATATCTTAAAAATGTCATAGTATAGCATGTCGTTCAAAATATCTTAAAAAAGTCATAGTATAGTATGTCGTCCAAAATATCTTAAAAATGTCATAGTATAGCATGTCGTCCAAAATATCTTAAAAATGTCATAGTATAGCATGTCGTTCAAAATATCTTAAAAAAGTCATAGTATAGCATGTCGTCCAAAATATCTTAAAAATGTCATAGTATAGCATGTCGTCCAAAATATCTTAAAAAAGTCATAGTATAGCATGTCGTCCAAAATATCTTAAAAAAGTCATAGTATAGCATGTCGTCCAAAATATCTTAAAAATGTCATAGTATAGCATGACGTTCAAAACTGCATAAAAAAGTTATGGTATAGTATATCGTTAAAAATTACATGAAAAAGTCATAGTAAAGTATGTCGTCCAAAATATCTTAAAAATGTCATAGTATAGCATGTCGTCCAAAATATCTTAAAAATGTTATAGTATAGCATGTCATAAAAAATATTATAAAAATATCATATAGTATGTCGTCCAAAATCTCATAAAATAGTCATAGTATAGCATGTCGTTCAAAATATCATAAAAAAATCATAGTATAGCATGTCGTCCAAAATATCTTAAAAAGTCATAGTATAGCATGTCGTTCAAAATATCATAAAAAAGTCATAGTATAGCATGTCGTTCAAAATATCATAAAAAATCATAGTATACTATGTCATTAAAAAATGCTTGAAAAAGTCATAGTATAGCATGTCGTTCAAAATATCATAAAAAAAGTCATAGTATAGCATGTCGTTCAAAATATCTTAAAAATGTTATAGTATAGCATGTCGTAAAAAATATCATAAAAATATCATATAGTATGTCGTCCAAAATCTCATAAAATAGTCATAGTTTAGTATGTTGTTCAAAATTGCATAAAAAAGTCATAGTATAGCATGTCGTCCAAAATATCTTAAAAAAGTCATAGTATAGCATGTCGTCCAAAATATCATAAAAAAGTCATAGTATAGCATGTCGTCCAAAATATCATAAAAAAGTCATAGTATAGCATGTCGTTCGAAATATCTTAAAAATGTCATAGTATAGCATGTCGTCCAAAATATCTTAAAAAAGTCATAGTATAGCATGTCGTTCGAAATATCTTAAAAATGTCATAGTATAGCATGTCGTTAAAAATATCATAAAAAAAGTCATAGTATAGCATGTCGTTTAAAACTGCACGAAAAAGTCATAGTATAGTATGTCGTTAAAAATTGCATGAAAAAGTCATAGTATATAGCATGTCGTTTAAAACTGCACGAAAAAGTCATAGTATAGTCTGTCGTTAAAAATTGCATGAAAAAGTCATAGTATATAGCATGTCGTTTAAAACTGCACGAAAAAGTCATAGTATAGCATGTCGTCCAAAATATCATAAAAAAAGTCATAGTATAGCATGTCGTTTAAAACTGCACGAAAAAGTCATAGTATAGTATGTCGTTAAAAATTGCATGAAAAAGTCATAGTATATAGCATGTCGTTTAAAACTGCACGAAAAAGTCATAGTATAGTCTGTCGTCCGAAATATCATAAAAAAGTCATCCTATAGCATATCGTTCAAAATTACATGAAAAGTCATAGTATACCATGTCGTTCGAAATATCATAAAAATGTCATAGTATAGTATGTCGTCCAAAATATCATAAAAAAAGTCATAGTATAGCATGTCGTTTAAAACTGCACGAAAAAGTCATAGTATAGTCTGTCGTCCGAAATATCATAAAAAAGTCATCCTATAGCATATCGTTCAAAATTACATGAAAAGTCATAGTATCGCATGTCGTTCAAATCTGCACAAAAAAGTCATAGTATAGTATGTTGTTCAAAACTGCACAAAAAAAGTCATCGTCCAAAATATCATAAAAAAGTCATAGAATAGCATGTCGTCCGAAATATCATAAAAAAGTCATAGTATAGCATGTCGTTCAAAATATCATAAAAAAAGTCATAGTATAGCATGTCGTTCAAAATATCTTAAAAATGTTATAGTATAGCATGTCGTAAAAAATATCATAAAAATATCATATAGTATGTCGTCCAAAATCTCATAAAATAGTCATAGTTTAGTATGTTGTTCAAAATTGCACAAAAAAGTCATAGTATAGCATGTCGTTCAAAATATCTTAAAAATGTCATAGTATAGCATGTCGTCCAAAATATCTTAAAAAAGTCATAGTATAGCATGTCGTTCAAAATATCTTAAAAAAGTCATAGTATAGTATGTCGTCCAAAATATCTTAAAAATGTCATAGTATAGCATGTCGTCCAAAATATCTTAAAAATGTCATAGTATAGCATGTCGTTCAAAATATCTTAAAAAAGTCATAGTATAGCATGTCGTCCAAAATATCTTAAAAATGTCATAGTATAGCATGTCGTCCAAAATATCTTAAAAAAGTCATAGTATAGCATGTCGTCCAAAATATCTTAAAAAAGTCATAGTATAGCATGTCGTTCGAAATATCTTAAAAATGTCATAGTATAGCATGTCGTCCAAAATATCATAAAAAAAGTCATAGTATAGCATGTCGTTTAAAACTGCACGAAAAAGTCATAGTATAGTATGTCGTTAAAAATTGCATGAAAAAGTCATAGTATATAGCATGTCGTTTAAAACTGCACGAAAAAGTCATAGTATAGTCTGTCGTCCGAAATATCATAAAAAAGTCATAGTATAGCATATCGTTCAAAATTACATGAAAAGTCATAGTATACCATGTCGTTCGAAATATCATAAAAATGTCATAGTATAGTATGTCGTCCAAAATATCATAAAAAAAGTCATAGTATAGCATGTCGTTTAAAACTGCACGAAAAAGTCATAGTATAGTCTGTCGTCCGAAATATCATAAAAAAGTCATCCTATAGCATATCGTTCAAAATTACATGAAAAGTCATAGTATCGCATGTCGTTCAAATCTGCACAAAAAAGTCATAGTATAGTATGTTGTTCAAAACTGCACAAAAAAAGTCATCGTCCAAAATATCATAAAAAAGTCATAGAATAGCATGTCGTCCGAAATATCATAAAAAAGTCATAGTATAGCATGTCGTTCAAAATATCATAAAAAAAGTCATAGTATAGCATGTCGTTCAAAATATCTTAAAAATGTTATAGTATAGCATGTCGTAAAAAATATCATAAAAATATCATATAGTATGTCGTCCAAAATCTCATAAAATAGTCATAGTTTAGTATGTTGTTCAAAATTGCACAAAAGTCATAGTATAGCATGTCGTTCAAAATATCTTAAAAATGTCATAGTATAGCATGTCGTCCAAAATATCTTAAAAAAGTCATAGTATAGCATGTCGTCCGAAATATCTTAAAAAAGTCATAGTATAGCATGTTGTTCGAAATATCTTAAAAATGTCACAGTATAGCATGTCGTCCAAAATATCTTAAAAAAAGTCATAGTATAGCATGTCGTCCGAAATATCTTAAAAAAGTCATAGTATAGCATGTCGTTAAAAATATTTTAAAAAAGTCATAGTATAGCATGTTGTTCGAAATATCTTAAAAATGTCACAGTATAGCATGTCGTCCGAAATATCATAAAAAAGTCATAGTATAGCATGTCGTCCAAAATATCATAAAAAAAGTCATAGTATAGTATGTCGTCCAAAATATCTTAAAAAAAGTCATAGTATAGCATGTCGTCCGAAATATCATAAAAAAGTCATAGTATAGCATGTCGTTCAAAATATCATAAAAAATCATAGTATACTATGTCATTAAAAAATGCTTGAAAAAGTCATAGTATAGCATGTCGTTCAAAATATCATAAAAAATCATAGTATAGCATGTCGTACAAATCTGCACAAAAAAGTCATTAGTATGTTGTTCAAAACTGCACAAAAAGTCATCGTCCAAAATATCATAAAAGTCATAGTATAGCATGTCGTTCAAAATATCATAAAAAAATCATAGTATAGTATGTCATTAAAAAACGCTTGAAAAAGTCATAGTATAGCATGTCGTAAAAAATATCATAAAAATATCATATAGTATGTCATCCAAAATCTCATAAAATAGTCATAGTTTAGTATGTTGTTCAAAATTGCACAAAAAAGTCATAGTATAGCATGTCGTCCAAAATATATTAAAAAGTCATAGTATAGCATGTCGTCCGAAATATATTAAAAAGTCATAGTATAGCATGTCGTCTAAAATATATTAAAAAGTCATAGTATAGCATGTCGTCCAAAATATCATAAAAAAGTCATAGTATAGCATGTCATTCATAATGCCATAAAAAATTCATAGTACAGTATGTCGTCCTAAATTACAGAAAAAGTCATAGTTTTGTATGTCGTTCAAAATTTCATTAGAAAATAAAGTCATAGAATAAAAGACATTTGCTAAGTGTGTTAGAAATTGCTGTTTTTCGAAGTCCTGTTAGGTCGACAGTGACTTGGCTGGGCAACTTTGCAGTCTGTTGAAGGAAGATAAAAATATTCTTTTCCATGTGAGCAGTTTTCATTTGTAGCCATCAATGATATTGTCACCACTTACACAGGTATTCACTCATCAATACTTTGAGAACTGGTTTTACAATACCAGGAAACAGTCATGAGCAAAGACAATACTGCAACATGGTCTTGTTTTCATTTAAGAATTCATGTATCAGTCACAAGAAAATATCTCACAAAAAAAGAAGATTAACCAAAAATCCACAAAAAAACAAACAAATGTGTTGTTAATTATTTCCCACAGAAGAGTCTTCACTGGGTCAAGCCCTGCCCCCAGGCTTCCCTGCTCCGTTCCTATTCGCTGACGGCCTGTCGTCTGTGGAGACACTGCTCACCAACATACAGGTATGACAGCTGTTGTTTTCACAGTGGTGTAATATAAAGGATCTCTGAACACAGCACAGCAAAACACTCTTTATTGTGACCATGGTTGGGTTCATTCCCTCTTTTGTGTTAAGTGCATTTCATACAAAAAATACAAATATATAATAACATATACAAAATAACCAAAATCAGGTTCATTGCTCAGGAAAGGAAAAGTAGGACAATTATGAGAAATACAAGACTTTTTAGTATCACAAACAATTTTACATGGAATATTATAACAAAAAAAGTTGACTGTGTCTCTTAAACCTTTATAATATCAATCGTTTAAGTCTGTTGAAAGCAACTTTTATAAAATATGCAATATTACTAAATAGGTTAATTATTCCAAGCAGGCAACAGGAAATCACTACTGCTGTTCATGTGGTATTTGGACTGCAGTGCTCCCAACATATCCAGTAGTCCAGCGAGAGATCCAGTATTGTGGTTGAAAACTAACAGATGTCGTCAAGATGTCTGTTTGCAGGAAAAGAAGATGTGGTGACAATATATCTGTCTGAACTTGTGTCTTTGGAAGTTATTTTTCGATAACCAGACGACTTCTTCTTCTTCTCCGTCTCTTCTCCCAGGGCCTGTTGAAGGTGGCGGTGGAGAACGCCCGGGTGCAGGACAAACAGATCCAGGCGGAGAAAAGAGAGCTGAAGATGGAGCTGTACAGAGAAAGAGAGATGAGAGAGAGTCTTGAACGACAGCTCACCTCCGAACTACAGAGCAGAGGTGAAGATTAGCACAACAAAACAGCCTTTTTACATTTTGCCTGAACACTGACAATACAGGGACACTTTTACTGTCTGACATCCAGAACATAAAGCGCCTAAAGAAAAGGCTGAACGTGACAAAGAAATGATTTTTGTTCATCTTGGACGACGTATACGATGTTGAAAGGCTCACTGAGAAATGCTGGAACTGAGTGCGGGTTTGCTAACATAAAAGGTGACCATTTAACACAGATTGACGGCTGAGACTTTTCCCCTCGTGATCGTATCTCTTTCTCGTCTCCTCCTTCAGCCTCCATCCAGAAGCGTCTGAAGAAGGAGAAGAAGGCCAAGAGGAAGCTGCAGGAGGCGCTGGAGTTTGAGTCGAAGAGGAGGGAGAGGGTGGAGGACGCTCTCAAACACTCGTCCTCGTCCTCCCCGTCTCCTGAGCCGCTGCATGCCGCCAACAACAACAAGAATGGTAAGACGGCGCGTTTGCATTTTCGTGCGTGATTTAATCACGTTTTTGCTCGTTTGCATTCGTCTTTAATTTTCTAATCTTCATTACGTTTCTTTGCTCTTTTACTTTTTCGGTCCTTATTCTTCCTGTCTTTGATTAAGATTGAGATGTCAATGGTTAACCATTAATGGGTTAACCGCCGAGAATATTTGGTTATGCATGTCGGTCTAAAGGTTAATTTTGCTGGTGTTTAGTTCACTGCACTGCAAACTGCCTGGGTCAGGTGGAGGCTAACTAGCTGTGCCTCATGCAGTATTTCTGCTGGTAATGTCATCCTGACCCAATGGCATTGCTGTGGAAACATTGTGTCAAGGGTGGCAACAATCTTTCCACAACAACGCCCTATAGGTGGCAGGACGCCATTACCAGCAGTACTCGCAAATGAGCGCCAGAATTAGCTAGTTCCCTTTTGAACTGGGTGTTGCGCAGTGCAGAGCAGACAAGTCTGGCGTAGAGATCAGAGGGTGGACAGTGGGTACGATGTTTCCATGATACTGTGTCTAACTGGTTGTCTGTCAGCAAAAGGGATGTCCGGATCCGATCCTCAGATCAGGTATCGGCACCGATCACATTATTTTTTACAAAATCGGAATCGATAATAAAAGATCGGAGGAATCAAAACAACAACAACGGCCAGGTTTTTCACCTGTGTTGTTCATTGTTGCCTCAGCTTTCCAATGTATTGTAACCGAGTGTCCTGGATGCAGCTAATGAGCAATAAACGGACAGGAGTCCAGACAACAGGTTCAGCGGCCACCGCTTCTGTCTTTATTCCGAGCAACACAGCCACACCTAGCGGTGGAACCTCGCCTACCACAGCCCTACGGCAACTCTGGAGGGACAATTTGTTTACAATTCAGAATTTGTTTACAATTTGTGCTGCTGAAGCGCCAATGAGCTTTTTGGATACTATTTAAATAAAAAACAAACCTTATGGGAGAATTTGAATGCATTATTTTTTTTCTTTCTTAATACTTTTCAAAGTATCAGATTGGACTCGGTTTCAAAATAAAGGACTCGGTATCTGATCGGATGCAAAAAAAATGTGATCGGGACGTCCCTAGTCAGCAAAGCCAATTGAAAATAAAAAGCAAGGCTCTCAGGGTGCTTTCACACCTGCCGTTTGGTTCGGTTCAATCAAACTCAAGTTCGTTCGCCCCCGAAATGCAGTTCGTTTGGGCAAAGCATTTGATCTGGTCCACTTGTAAATGTTGCCGTGAGAACATGAACCAACTCTAGATAATTATACAACCCTGTGACAAAATGAATCCCTGATTCAGACCAAAGCAAGACAACTCTAGGTCTGAAAGCTCCCTTACATTGCACCAGTCTAAAATGAAAGGTTTTGTTTTGTGTCATTTTGCTCTCATTTTGGGAATAGGGACATCTTTTGAGAAGCGTCTACATTTTGAAAAGCTAAAACGTTTGTAAGCAAGGGCAGTTTTAAAAGTACCATTGTTTCAGGACTTTTTTATATAGTGCCAATGTCTGGTCCTCAAAACACTGGAATTTATTTTAGTTTTTGGAAAGTCTGTGAGGGTATTTGTGCAAGCAAGGTAAAATCATTTTAGTAAAGTGAGAACATTTTATATATTCAGCACATATTTCTTTAAGTAGGGGCATGTTTTGGAAGGCCATGGCTCTGGATAGTTTTCATCTTCTGGCTCGCCTCTTGTTTGTGTTAGAATTTTCCATACATGAGTTTACCTCGACGAACACGTGTTGTGTAACTGTTGTTGACTGAAGTTCTTAAAAACAGACTGCTGCTGTTCTTCTTTCTTTCTTCCTAAAAATTCAGTGTAATCACCAGCAGCAGTGAATGTGCAGTTAATGCATCTGTGTAGCTTCAGTGCAACATTTGTAGGTTGCAGTTTCTTATCTGAGGATTTGATGCTTTTCTTTGTGTTAAATGATAGTAAAGTGAATATATTTGGAATTTGGACTTTTGTTTCAATCAAAGAAAGCAATTTGAAGACGTTACATTTAGTTCTGGTGAGAATTTTTCCCTATTTTTTGACGTTTTATAGACTAAAGAATTAACTGAGAAAATTAGTGGCACATCATATATGTAAAAATGAGCTGCTCTATAAAATAGATACTTAAATAATCAACCTCTTTGACTAATAGCAGTAATAGCAGACCTAATGTTTTCCAAAACTCTGTTGAGAGAAAGCAGCCAATTTCTTTTTTGTTTCTAATATCAGAACATGTTTTTTAACAGAGTGGCTGAAGAGCTTTGACGATTAACATCAAGAGAAACAAGCAAAATAACATCCAAGAATCGAATCCTCTGGACAAATGCTTGTGTTTGTGGCGTCTTTGTTAATCCAGTTTGTTTTTGACCTGCGCGCAGTTACAAGGTGCTGTTTGTTTTTTATTGGCCGACCCACTGAGACTCTGTCTTGTCTTTGTGTTTCATACCAGACGCTGCTGTAGCCGAGGATAAGCCTGAAGTTAATGGAAACCAGCAAGACAACGGCGCTGTACAAGGTACCTGAATACACACACACACACAAATAAAAATGATAAAAAAAAAAAAAATCATAAAACAGGCACACAGTCAGATACACACTCATGCATGCAGAGTCATGCTGATACAGACACACACACACACACACACACACACACACGGCACATATAAACAGATACAACACTGTACACAAGTGTGTTCAAAGGCAGATTTACAAGTTGGTGCAAACACACACACTCAGACACAAACACGTGGTGGGCATATGTGTGTGTGTGTTGGGGCCCAGGCTAGATTAGTGGAGACATTAAGCAGACACAGAGACACTGTGGCCTCCCTTTGATGTACGCACCTTATCAGACACACATGTGAGTGTGTGGAAATATTTCATTGAGCTCATGTCAGTGTGTGTTAAGTGTGGATATTTGTGTTTTAAGGTTTCGCGTTTGTGCTGAATTATAGACCTGGAGGGCGAGTTATTTTGGAAAGTAAAGGCATTTTTGGAAAAATGACAATTTGGGAAATCAGGACATGTTTTGGAAGGCAGGGACATATTTTGCAGGTGAGAACACTGTTGGACAGTTGAAACATTTTTTAAAAAAGTGGCATTTAAAGTAGGCTGCATATGGAAACAAACAATTTGGACAGTGATTGCAGTTTAGTTTAGTATGTCGTAAAAATTGCTAGAAAAAAGTCGTATGGTCAAAGAATGTCATAAATGAGTCAGTGAATTAAAAAATGTATAGCATGCCATAAAATGGTAATTTAAAAGTCATAGTATACCATGTTATAAAATCATATCAAGAAAAACAAATTAAAAGTCATGGCCTGGTATAGCATGCCACAAAAAACATAGTATACTGTGTCATCAAAAATCAAAAATAAAATGCTACAAAAAAAGTCGTAGTATAGTTTAATGAAAAAAGAAAAAAAAAAGATAAAGTCATGGTTCACTGTCATAAAACATGATGTAAAAAAAGTCACAGTAGTATGTTATTAACAATAAAAACCCTCATAGTGCATAAAAATGGTTACAATTTTTTTTAGAAATGTCATAGTACGGTATCCTATTAAAAAAAATAGTCATGTATAGCATGTCATTAAAAGTCATAAATAAGTCATTTTATTAAAAAAAAAAAAAAAAAAAAAAGTTGTAGTATACCATGCCACAAAAACTATCTAACAAAAATGGCTTGGTATAGTTTGTCGTCAAAAATGTTACAAAAATGTCGTAGTATAGTATGCCATAAAAAGTCATCATGTATTGTTGTTTAAAAAAAAGGCATGGAAATGTAATGGTATATTGTGTCATAAAAATGCTATTTAAAAAAAGTCAGTGTAGTATGTTGTTAAAAATTCCACTTAAAAAAAAACAAAACATTCGTAGCATAAAAGTTTACTTTGTTGCGACATGCGTTAAGTCGGTCAATTGCACGGTAAATTAAAAAGGGAGACGGTAACTTTTCTGGCCGCGATTAATTGCCATATTCGTGCGTGTTTGTTTTGCTCGTCTCTCTTCACCAAAGAGACGGACGACAAGAGTGTTGCCGTGCATCGTCTGGCAGCCAGGTGAGTTGGTTCATTAGCGTAATGAATGGAGGGAAAGCTCTTGTCATCAAGTGTCTTTGTCTCTGTGGGGGAGGCGGGGCTATGGGCTACACACACACAGTACGATCTTTGTGAGGGGGAGACGAGACAGAGAATAAAAAACGGGAGTTGAGTGTAAGAGAAAGACATGGAACTTGTTTCCCTCCTGGGAGTGTTTTGGATTTAAACCAAATGACAGAGGGGAGCCCAGTAATTTGGAATGAATACGACCAAAATAACTGCACACCTGAGAGAGAGACTGACAGTCTATTGTTTTGTATTTATTTCGATATTTTTACGTGTTATTTCGCATATTTAAATTTTCTTTTTTTACATTTCTAAATATTCTTCTTAAATAAATGTTTATTTCTCTTTAAAAGGGTGTACGTGCATCAATATGCCTTTATTATCATTATATAAGTTTAAAAAAATGGTCTAAAAACAGCAAAATTACAACATTATTAAAAACGGTCTTAAAAGCACAATATTACGCAATATTATCGCAATAATATCTGACACAATTAATCACCCAGCAAAATTTATCGTGACAGGCCTAATAATATGCTATAAAAAAAGTAATTATAGCATGTCATAAAAAAGTAATAAATATATTATTTTTGGGAAGTGCAGAAATGAGGACTATTTAAAGAAAGTAAGACAATTTGGAAAAATTAGAACATTGTTTTGAAGTGTGGACATTTTGGAAGGTGAGCAGTTTAGAAAGTGTTGAATTTTTGTCTAAAGGGGACATTTTTAGAAAGTACTTATATTTTTGGAGAGTGAGGACATCCTTTTACATCATTTTACGCATGTTTTTAGGAAGTAGGGACGTGTTTTTGGAGTGAGATCACTGTTGGAAGGCGAGGACATTTTTGGCCACTGAGGACTTTGTTTGAAAATGGGGACAGTTTTTGGAAAATTAAAACACTGTTTTGGATAGTCCCCAAAATTGTCCTCATTTAGGACTGCAGTGATAACAAAATGGTGATATTTTGAATAGTGAAGACATTTTTGGGAGAGCGTGGACTTCTTTGTAAAGTACAAACATTTTGAAAAGCAAGGACATATTTGGAAATTAAGTATATTTTTGTATTTTTGCAAAGTGAGCGCTGATATTATAGTGAGCGAAGGCAGTTTAAAATGTCCCCTTGTTTTTGGACATTTTTTTTTGTTTCGTTATTATTTCTGGTCCTCAGTTCCTGAAAAGATTGTTAGAGGGTTAAGACAGTGAAATTAGGTTGAAGTTATGGACTCGGGGAATGCATTATGCCAATGAGGGTCCTCACAAGTACAGTGCCGAGGCGTGTGTGTTAGTATGCATGTGTCGTCCTCTTTCCACCAGCTGTGCTCAGTCCTCCCTGACATTGAAAACCTTCACTTGAAACTCTGCGTGTGTATAAATGAATATCTACAGGCACACACACTCACCATGTGTGTGTGTGTGTGTGTGTACTCTGTACCTGCAGGTGTGTATTTTAGTGTGTGTGTGTGTGTGTGTGTGTGTGTGTGTTTGATCCACACTCTGGTGAGACAGGGAACTCTAATTAGCTCTCTCTCCTCTTTAGACCCCTTTTAGATCCCCTCTCTTCTGCAAGCCAAGCACTCCGACAAACACACACACACACACGCACGGACCCACCTGATTTCATTAATGTTGATTGGCCCAGTAGGACCCCTTTGCTGCCTTGCTCACACACACACACACACACACACACACACACACACACACACACACACACACCCATTGACAACCACACACTCATCCCTCCTGCCATAAAAGCATTTTGCACCTACGGTGGTTTACTCACACACACACACACACACACACACACACACACACACACACACCCCTCTCCCCTGCCTCTCTCACCTTCCACACTCTTAATTAACGAGTGAGGAGAAAACTGCTGAATACAAAGAAAGACATCGCATTACAATCAGAAAGAGGGAGAGAAAGAAAAAAAAAAAAACGAGGAGCAGGGGAGAGAGTGAGGTTAAAAAGAGAAGAGGTACGATCGGTTTATCTCGCTTGTTTAAAGACGAGCGGACTAATTGGCCGGTGAAGATATTAGAAAAGAAGGGGAAAGAGAGAGCGAAGGAGATGAGAGAGGAAGAGGAGGAGAGAGGAGAGATGAAAGAGTGGGACGAAAGGATGAGGAAGAGCAGAGAAGGAAGAACAGGTGGAGGGCAGGAGTGATGGAGAGGAGTGGACAAGAGGGGAAAAGTTGAGAAGAGAAAGGGGGATGAAAGGAAGGAAGGGATGAAAGAGGAGGAGAGAGATTTGGTTGTGAGGGGGAGGATAAGAGGAAGAGTCGAGGGCAGCTAAAGGGGTTAAGAGGAGAAGAACTGGGCGATGAGGGGAAAGTAGAACAGGTGGAGGAGAAGAAAGATGAGAAGGAGAAAGTGGGAATAAAAAGAGGAAAAGATGGGGGAACGGGAAGATGAAGGGGATGAGAGAAGTGGAAGATGTGGCAGGAAAAGAAGAAGTGAAGAAACAGAGTGTGGAGAAGAAAAAGGGGGAGGAGGACCGCTAAAAGGGAAAAGAGGAGATGAGAGCTAAAAAGGAGAGGGTGTGAGTAAGAAGAGGAGGAAGAGGGACATATGGAGGGGATGATTAAAGGATAAGGAGGAGCAGAAGAAGAACAGGGGAAGGTGGAAAAGAAGGGATGAAAGAGGCAGCAAGTGAGGAGGAGGAGGAGAGAAATGTGGTTATGGGGGAGGATAAGAAAGGGAGGGGGGAAATATGAGGAGAAGAGGAAGAGTCGAGGGCAGCTAAAGGGGTTAAGAGGAGAAGAACTGGGTGATTAGGAGAAAGTAGAACAGGTGGAGGAGAAGAAAGACGGAGAGGGATTAGATGAGGAGGAGGAGAAAGTGGGAATAAGAAGAGGAAAGAAAGGGGGATGAGAGAAGCAGAGGAAAGAGATGTGGTTGAAGTTGAAGAAAAGATGAAGTGTAGAGGAGAAAAAGGGGGAGGAGGAGAAGAAAGGAGTGCAGAGGTGGAGGAGTTGGAAATACAGGTGTGGAGGATCAGAGAGGAGGAGAGGAAGATGAGGAGAGAGGGACAAGAAAAACTAAAAAGGGAAGACGAGGAAGAGCAAAATAGGAGGGAGAGGAGTGAGGAGAGCTGGAAAGGAGGGAGGGATGCGAGTAAGGGATGAAGGAACAGGTGGAGGAGTGGAGAGAAAAGTGATGGGGAGGAAGGGAAGCAGGAGAGGGCGAAAGGAGGAAGAGAAAAGAAAAATAAGATGAGAGCAAGTGAAAGGAAGAAGAGGAGACATAAAAGAGGAGAAGAAGAAAAGAGGAAGAAGAGTGTAGAGAAGAAGGAGGGGAGGAGGAGGAGAAGAAGGAAGGAAGGTGAGGAGAGTGTGGAGGGAGGAAGGGATGAGGAGGGGAAAGAATAAAATAAAAAAGGAAAGGATGTAAGTTGGGGAATGAAGAACAGATGGAGGAGAGGAACTGGGGAGGGCAGCACAGGATGGGAGGAAAGGGAATAGAGAAGGATGAGAAGAAGAGGAGAGAAAAAAGAAGGAGCTGGGGGATGGGAAAACTAACAAGTGTATAGGAGAAGAGGAGAAAAGGAGGGATGAGGTCAGCTAAAAAGGAAAAGAATAAATGGACGGCAAAGGAGAGAAACAACAGGTGGAGGAGAGATGGTGGGAAAGGGAAAAGAGTGGAGGAGGAGGAGGTGAAAGGGGAGCAAGGAGAACTAAGGGTGGAGAGGGTGAAAACAGGAGGGAGGAAAACAAAAGGAGAGGAAGGAGAAACAGGTGGAGGAGAGGAAAGATGGAGAGGAGTCAGAAAATAAAGTGGAGAGAAGTGGACCATTGGAAAGAAATGAGGAGGAGGAGGAGATGAAAGTGGGAGTGAGGAGAGCAAAAGATGACAGAGAGGATGGAGGGAAGAAGGAAAAAAGGAGGGGAAAGGAGGAGAGGAACGTAGGACACTCAAGAGGGAAAGAAAGCAGGGTGGGGAGCAGCGTGGAGAGGAAAAGGAGTAAGGGAGGAGGAAGGGGGGAGTAAGACAGGCGAAGAAAAACAAAAAGGAGGACATGAGAGGAGGAGCAAAAGGGCAGGGAAAGGGGGGAAAAGAAAGATCAATGTACATGTGTGAGGAGAGAAAGAGGAGGAAAAGGAGGACAGGAGAAAGAGGGAGGAGGAGTGTGCAGGTTCCTCGGGAGGTACTTGAAAAATGTGACCTTGTTCCGAGACCTGGTGACATTTCCTCCACCCAGCTGATAGACTTTTAACAAGGCAGGTCAGCGTCATTTTTAACCAGGACAGCCTGCACACACACACACACACACACACACACACACAGGCTGGAGGTGTGTTTTATGGTGACAGATGGAGGTGAGAGTGGAAAGGAAACAGGGTTGCCAGGTCAAAACGGAGACAGAAATAAGGGAATTAAAAATACATTCCTGTTTCCTACATTTTGTCTACATCTTGTTGGGAAAATGCGCGGATGAAGATGGGTATCCCACAATGCAATGCACACAGAGAAAAAGAATAAAGGAGTTACTCACAGGGGGGAAACTTTAAATCGACTGCAGGCAGTGGCGAGAACAACTTCAGGGAAACTGGAAGACAAAAAAAACCAAAACATTAAATGCTTGGAAATGTCACAATAATAATTCTCCTTCTGTATAAGTATCGCATCGGAAATTAACATGGAAACGCCAAAATTCTAATTAAAATCCCGATTCGCACAAACTAAAATACGCTCGCTTTAGCCGGGTTTTGGTTGATTCAAAAAAATGTTGATTTGCAAAACGGGGGATGGAAACAGTTATGTTCGAATCAAGTCTGACGTAGCGCACCTCTCTCCATGGTGATATCCACACTCCGGGTCGGGAAGGCGGTAATGCATTTACAAGCTGGTTGCCAACCGCCAGAAAACATAGAAGAAGAAGAATGCGAGACTTGTTTTGTTTCCGGTTCTGCGGAAAACTCGTAGTTTTCACCAAAGTTGTTGCTAGGAGCACTCTAGTTGGTGGGTCAGCAGACCAATCAGAAGGCCAGCAAAGAGTCAATTTGTTTAATCGACTAACATTTCTGGTGGCGCCTAGCGAGGGGACAGACATTTAATTGTTTAGACGGCTCATTGAGTGCATCCTTACAGTAAACCTTCAAACTGGAAATTCCTGCCGTGACGTGACAAAAAAACATTTAAGAACCATCAAACTGAATTTAAGACAGTTGAATACTTTCACGGCTTTTTATTAGTAAATATGAGGAACTTTTTAAGGACTCAGGATGTTTTATTATAACAGGGAGTCTACAGCTATCAGATAGTTAAATTTGCTAATAAGTTTTAACCGATTCTTGGACAAATCATGTTTTACTTATTTAAGCATAGCAGGTTATTAGAGTGAGTTAAATCAATCTACATTTTGCCAACAGCAAAGTGAAAGTATGAAGTAAAATGACAGTGTTATAGTTTTAGTTAGAGATTAATAACATTAGAAATGTGGACTTGTACACAGAAACACTTAAATTAGATTAAATGTTTGTAGCAAATTCAAATTAAAAAAAAAAAATCAAATTTGAGGCTATTTAATGACTTTTAAGGCCTTATTGTTGTAACTGAATTTAAGACACCTTGTGTAATTTTAACTACATTGCCTGTTTGGAAATCCTCGACATGTTTAGGTGAATTGAACATATTTTACACTTCAAGAAATTACAGATTTTTTGCACATCCGTTGGTGTGTCTTCTTTTATTTATGTCTAAATGTCTGGATCAATATTTAGGAAAAAAATAAAATAATATTATATTTTTTAACCTAACACAGTGAAAATGTACTGATTAATCAATTAAGTGAAATAATTGTTAGCACTTCCTCTAGTTTAACACTGTATTAATTAAGTACTCAATCTACAGACATTAATTTTCATCATTTATTAATTGTTTCAGTCATTTTTTTTTTCTTTTTAAGTAAAATGCCAAAAATTCTCTGGTTGCAGCGTCTCTGATGTGACTATTTACTGTATTTTATTGTTCAAAATTAAATATCTTTTGGTTTTGGGCTGCTGGATGTCAGCTTAGGTTGGGAGACCTTTAATTTTATAAATCAAACCATTAATCTGAAAAGGAAAACAAATGGCCACTTTATCAATAATAAAAGTAAGTGTTAGATGCAGCCGTAATTGTCAAGCAGACAGGCAGCGTACTAGAATTTATTCAGCCACAGAAAACACACAAATCCGAAAAACACCAGACGACACTGACATGAAATAGTGAAGGTACAGATTCAAGTTTTAAGGACAACAGTGGGGGGATCAAAGCTGCGACTTTTTTTTCAAGTTGCAGGACAGTTTTTAAAGCAGTGGGCCAAACCTGCTGCCTAAAGGAGAAAAAGAAAGGACAGGAGAGGACAGAGAGAAGAATGGGTCGGGATAAAAATAATATGAGTAACAGATAGAGGACAGGAGGGAGCAGAGGGGAGGTGAGGAGGAGGAGGGGATGCATGTAGAATAGAGGGATGAAAGAGGAGGAGAGGAGGGGGTTTGAGTGGATCGTGGAGTGATAAAAATAGGGAAGGGCAGGAGATGAGAGGGATGAAAAGGAGGGAAGGCAGGGAATATGAAGGAGGAAACGAGGGGCGAGCGCAAGATGAAAGAGAAAATTTAAGAAAGTTTTTTTTTTTATTCCAACACGGAGGACCTGTTTCATATCTAAAAAAACAAAGTGTGATGAATAGAGGACAAAACTAAAGGGTAAGATGATGACAAAGAGCAGAGGAAGATAAGTAAAAAAAAGTGGTGGAGGGCAAGAGAAAGAGAGAAGTGCAGGATGGAAAGAGGAGAAAGAGGAGGGAGGGCAGGTTTATGGTTGCTGTTATGCAGAAATGTAAACACTTTGCAACGTTCGCAGAAAACAATGACACCGCAGGGAGAGGAAGGTGTGCATGTGAGTGTGTTTCTGGTTCTGTTATATGCATGTGTGTGTGTTCACGGTGTGTGTGTGTGTGTGCACGTGCTCCTGTGTGGGTGGGTGCAGCAACAGCACTACAGGGAGCGGAAGGAGAACGACGGAGGTGAAATGAGAGAGAGAGAGAGAAAGACGGAGGGAGAGAAGGAGAGCCGACCCTGGCAAAATTGGAGATATGAGATTTCTATCATAAACGGATGCTGCATAAAGGGAGAACAAGACGCAACAAATTCAGCTAAAAACACCACGTCCTGCTTTAATAATTATCATCAAACTATCAAGTTCCTGTACAAATAGAGCTTATTAGATGTGCTCTGGAAACACTGGGAGAGGCTGCTTCAGCTGAGTGTGCAGGTTGGGGGCGACGAGAGGTTTGAAAGCACGGTGATTTCTTACAGTGGGGACGGGGTGATGCTGCAGACATGTTAGTTTAAGGCCTCTGGTTTCACGGTGGTACAGCGGTGAAACACCACTGACAGCTGAGGGTAACAAGGCCATACTGTACTTACTGTATATCAGGACTCTTTGATAAGGATCACCTGATTGCCTGGGGCATGTTTAATGCCTCATGGGCTGGTGAATCTAGCTACAGGCAGGTGTTAAATAGGAATTTAACACAGGAAGTAGCTAAGGACTGAGCCATCTCACTTCCTTCTCATCTCACATCTAACCGCAAATAAATAAAACAACTTTTCCATGTCAAGGAGGGCAAATTACTCACATTTGCAATGGTTATAGGGCTGAACAGTAGGGATCGACCGATATGTTTTTTCAGACCCGATGCCGATACCGATTGTTATGAAACAGATATTTACAACCGATATATGTCTGCTGTAAAAATCATAGTCACACACACACTCATACTTAGACACACACATAAATTCAGAGACTGTAATGCTAAGGACTAAACTGTAACAGGCTATTATAACAGTGCTCATAAAAACAGTAACTGAGGAAACACTATCGTGAGTAAGGAAACACCAGAGACAGGATTAAAAACTCAGAATAAAGGACAACATTTTCTCGATCTTTCAATAAATAGGAGAATAAACAAGTTAAAAATAAATAAACAAGTAACTAAGTTGAAGAATATGCCCCCTAAATAAAAACAGATTAATAAAATAAATACAGAATAATCATGAATACAAAATTAAAAAAAAAAAAAGAAAAATACTAAAATTAAATAAAATTAAATAAAGGAGAGCTCGATTAAAAGCCAGGCTAAAAAGGTAGGTCTTGAGTTTGCTTTTAAGAGCCTATAACCGATAACCCTTAAACCCCCAATATCTGTCGACTTCTACTGAACAGTTAATTGAAATATTGTCAAAATCACAGTACCACCAAGTGCAGGACCTGCACTTTTGATAAAAGTAACCCAGGCACAAGAGAACATGCTTCTTTGGTACAGACCACATCATTATTTATATATGTGTGTTTGTTACTTCATGGACAATTCAAACATCTGCCGCCTCATTTAAAGTTTATATTTTTGGAGCTGGACTGTTCATTAGGTGCACTGCATTTATACTGTTTGCTTATTATTTATAAAGATGTACTGATACCACTTTTTCCTTCCCAATAACGATCCCTGAACCTTAGGTATCTGCCGATACCGAGTATCAATGTGATACCAGCGTGTAAAATAAAAATGAATGGGATATGAATTGTTTTACGTCTCAACTCATAAAACTCTCTGTAACATAATAAGAAATAAATACATAATAGTAGAATGAATGCCATTAAACTTTTTTTTTATTATTATTATCCAGTGTTGACAGAGATCACTCCGTTCCATTTCGTTTGCCTGTAGCGTGCGTATACGTAATGACGTGAGGAATTACGTGGTATCGGATTGGTCATAGGCTGTACTCGCTGATACCCGATACTGCATTTTAGGCAGTATCGGAGGCATTTAAATATCTAAAGTACAACTCTAATTATTTACACCACAGACGGATCAGCAGAACGCCAGTCGCAGAAAAAAGATACCGATACCAGCATCGGAAATGCCTCCGATACTGCCTAAAATGCGGTATCGGGTATCGGCGAGTACATCCTATGACCAATCCGATACCACGCAATGCCTCACGTCATTGCGTATACACACGCTACAGGCAAACACAACGGAGCGAAGTCTAAAAATGTCTTTTTTACCAAATTGTGTGGCTGCACTTTAACCTGTGTCTTGATCTGTGTCAATACAGAAAAATAATAATAATAAAAAAAAGTTTTATGGCATTCATTCTATTATGTTCTTAATATTTTACAGTCAAAAGTGCCTATTACAGTCTTCCAAATGATTAATCCATTACGCGAGAAATAAATGGCAGATTAAATCAATTCAGAAAATGTCTTTGGTTGTAGTTCCTGCCCTGCGTAGCTACACTCGCAAGAGAATGTCAATTTTGCTAACTTTTTTTTTTATTAACGAATTTTCTTTGTGTGTTTATTTCTTTCTTTCCCAGACTCCCGGTCGTTTCTGAAGACCCCCATGATGTTCTAGAAAGATGGACTCCGCCTCCAGAAGCCCCGCCCCCGATCCCCCCCCCCCGCACAGAAGAACTCCACCAGCCCGTTTCCACAGCAACCACGGCTTCCACGGCAGCCTGGATTCACCACGGCAACGACCTCCCCAGGCGGGAAATCTAATCTTTGCTGCGCGCAGACTTTTTGATGTTGCTATGAAACAATGAGACTACTAAAGAGGGCGCACACCCCTGATTTGGACTCACTGGGGTCGTCTGTCTCTCTGTCTTTACTTCCTTCTTCTCTTTCTTCTTCTTTTTAGACAAAACTCACTCCATTCATTCCTCTTTTTCTCTCCCTGCACCGGGACTTCTCTCATCCCGCGTTTGTTTCAGAAACTGAAAGATAAAAATCATTCCCGAGCAATGGCGAGGAAAACCACAAAGCAGACGGACCGGACTGACGTGTTCTCACGAATCAACTCGGAGAATAACACCAGGGATCATCGTGATTGGGAAATTCCAGACTTTTAAATGTGATCCACGGGACCAAACGAGTGTTTCTGATTGGTGCCGGAAAGACAAGAGTGGATTAATAGAAAGATTAAACAATCTTAGAAGGAAAAATACGTTTTAAACCTCCTCTGGATTGGACGCAACTTAAGTCAACCTCACTGGCTGGCTGTCAACACCCCTCTGATTGGACGGTAATCAGCTAATCGGAGGAGCTCAGGACTGGAGGACGAGGAGAGGTTTAGAAAAAGAAAGAAGTGTAAAACAAATATTGGGACGGGGTTTTAAAAAACGGAGGAAAACAACTTGGGAGGCTATTTCTGTCTCTCATGTTTCATTCATTTTTGTTTTCCGTACAGGGACTGAAAAGAATGCATGGGAAAACTTTTCTTATGTTGTCATTTGGCTTATTTTATCCTCCGTACACTCCTTACATCCAACTCTCTTTCTCTCCTCTTCCCCCTCTCACTCCTCTTTCTTTTCTATAAATCAGCTCCTCTTCCTCTTATATCTCCTCCCCCTCTCCTTGCTTCCTCTGTATCTATCTTTCCTTTATTCTCTCCTCTTCTCTGTCTCTGTAAGGAGGCGTTACTCTGAAAATGTTGGATGCAGCTTTTCGATGTATGAAGTTTTTTCTATCACCCTTAATAACCTGTGAAATCAGTTTCTCAAATGATGCAAAAGTTCAAAAAAAGAAACCCTTTTTTTATTACAATGGAGTGATTTTTAGACACAATATTATATCCTAAAAAAGGTACGTTGAATTCTCTTCCTCGACTTTGGACGTTTTCACCTTTTGACCCCCCCCCCCCCCCCCCCCCCGTGAGCAGGAAGTAGTGGTCAAGTTTCTGGTGTTTGTCGAATGATGGACGAGGAGCGCTTGGTTTGTCCTTTTAAAACTGCAAAAACATTTTAAGTTAGATTCGAGAACTTAACCCTGATCACCCCCTTCGAAGTGACAAAGAGCACTTCAGGTGTGAAAATCAAACGCTCCTCGGCCACAACAAACACAAGGAACTTTTTCTTCCCTTGATTTTCTGACCTACTAAGAGTGCAGACTGTTGTGTTGCGGTTTTGTTTATTCCACTGCGTGTTTTATTCGTTTGTTTATTTGTTGATTACTATTTGAAATGTGTACGGGAGGGATGAAGGGGGTGGGAGGGACGAGGGGCGGGTGGGGACGATCGGGGTTAAAGGGATATTCCGTGTAGATAGAAACAAACATTCAGCGTTTTCTTGTTTTATTTTTATTATTTTTATTTTTTTTTCTCCTGATGATCTCTCAGTCTGTCACTGTTCTCTGGGTTTGAGCTGACTGCAAATATACAGTATTATAATGACTGCTGTCTTGTGGTGTTTTACACACACACACACACACACACACACACACACTTATAAAGCTGTACCCAAGTCAGAATTATGTTGGTTGCTTTGCCAACACAACTGTGTCGTATTAAGTATCACGTCCGCAGCTTGGTTGGTGATGAAAGCTGGACACTTAGCACCAGATCAGATAATAGCAAAAAACTTGCACTCAGATGTCAAGATTTGGACCTGAATCAATCAACAGCACTACTAAATACCCAAATATATTGCTTTTCGACTGAAAAACCGGTCTGAGAATCTATTTGCACTTTAATAATTTATGTAATAAAAAATTAATACTTTGCGTGCATGTATCGATACAATCTTGCCATGGAAAATATCGTAATACTGAACTTTATTGATCCCCTTTATTGAATGTGTGATTAACTTAATAGTTTACTAATTCATGCAGAAATATAACGCTCCGTTTCTTCAACCAACAGAGCTCTCGTTTTAGTGTAGAGCGCCAGGCCTCAATTACACAGCATGCGATGCGTTCACATAGCGCTCGTGAATGGTTGCTGTTTGCTCGCGTTTTCATTTCAGCGAGCATGTTAACAGGTTGAAACATTCACAACGCATCCGTTCTACGCACTTGGTCTTGTTTGGTCGCTGTATTAGACAAAAAACACACGAGTTTGCGTATGTTGTGAGTTCTCTCGGCCACCGTAGACATCTCCCCCTTGACAAACGAGAACTGACAGGCATATGTTTCATGTACCTAACCATTTGTAGTGCTAAATATTAATTTTCCAAGCATTGGAATAATCACTGGCGTGCGAACCTGTCCACCCTGGGCTTTGGGTCCAAACTCACTTCTTCTTCTTTGGGGTTTATTGGAGATTTGCAAACATGGTGCACTACCGCCACCAACTGTTTGCGTGTGGTTTGTGTTTTGACGGGACAGCACCAGCTGCTGCGCGGTTTTGGTGTGAATACACGTGTGCTGCAGCAACGCTTGTGGACCGCTTCATATCGCTTGCAGCGTAAATGACGCCTTAGACTGAATTTACCAACGCACCATGTCAGGTCGCTCACTCTCTGGGACCGCCAGTGTTACTTGAATAAGGCTCTGTTTAGACGAGAACGGTTCCTCTAAAAACGGAAAAGTCTGTCCTTTGCATTTTAAAAACTTCTGCGTTTATATGATGACGTTATTGAAACAATCTCCGTTCACACGGAGCCGCAAAATCTACTGGAAACACTGTAGTATGCACGCCAGGCCAATGGGTGGCAGTGTAAATTTGCAAAGCAACACTGAAGCGCCTTTTACCGTTTACTGTCAGTTGAAATCGCTGTCATATAACCTTAGTAAACACTGACCAACGGCACCACACCAGCCGGCCCGTATGCTCTCACTCAGTGGCTGGATGATGTCACAGGAAGCCAATCTTACAAAGGAGGACCACACTTTAATCGTTTCCTCCAGTTTGTTTTGCTATCGAAGCTAACATTAGCTAACGCGCTACAAAATTAGCGTTGCAGAGAAATCCAATATTCCTCTTAATCCCTCCCCAGTTTCTGATGAGGTGGACATGATAACCCTTAATACACATAACGCTATTCATCCATACAACAGGAAATACTTTTTCCCTAACCTGATATGAAAAAATGACGTCACTGTGGCGTCAACCCAAAAAGCGTGAAGTAGTTTCACTGTACAACGCTGTAATTTTGCTAAGATCCGGCTGTGGCGGAAGTGCAAATAAAGACGGACAAACACACCAAATGTTGCAGCAAAAACATCCTGGTGTGTGTAACTTTAATAGTTACAAATACAAGTGCACCTACACAGAAAAAAAGTATTTTACACACACACACACACACACACACACACACACACTGTGGTATTTTAGAAGACACACTTCAAATACAGATAGGCATTCTGGTATTCTGGTAATGTATTTGGTGGGCACACACACTCAGTCACACAGAAGCCTGGGAGTAAACACACACACTCACACACACCCGTCGTCTATGTTCCATTTAGACTGTATATTTACTCTGCATTACGAGGTTAATGAGGTGAAGCCTCTCACTCTCTCCCTCTCTAATGGATCTCTACCTCTCTCTTCCTCGTCTGTCTTTAATCCTCTCTCACCTCCGTCACTCTCTTTCCTCTCCTCTTGTTTTCCTTTTCCTCTCTTTCACAATCACTCCTAATGTCACTCTTTTGATCTTTGCTTTCCATTTTTCTCTCCTCTGTTTCATCTCCTCTCCCTCTCTCTCTCTCTCTCCCTCCATCTCTCTCCGTTTACCAAATAGCTGATGTCACTTTTTCCATTTCCCCCTAATGGAGGCAGAAACACAGAGCGATGGACGGAGGGGGGAAAAATA
The DNA here is from genome assembly GCA_026686955.1 of Epinephelus cyanopodus. Lineage (NCBI taxonomy): Eukaryota > Metazoa > Chordata > Actinopteri > Perciformes > Serranidae > Epinephelus > Epinephelus cyanopodus. The sequence goes on along the minus strand of CM048934.1, from coordinate 6,870,931 downwards.
GCCAGAGATGAAGAAGGATGGATAGAAAGCGAAGGAGGCAACGAGGAGGGATGAAAAGGTGACAGTGTGGGGGGAAAAGAGATTGAAGGATCCAAGAGGAGACGTGGGAGAAAATGAAAGGGAAAAGGGTGGAGGAGAGAAAGAGGGGGAGGAAAAGAGTGAGAGGAGAGGTGGGGGAGATGACGGACAGAGGGGGGTAACATGATGAAATGATGTGTGTTTAAAGATAGGGAGAGGGAGCAGAGGACGGTGGGTAATGAAAAGATAAAAAGTGAGAGACACATCTGCGACAAACAGTGACCCTTCATAAAAACGGGTTGTTATTGATTTTCAAAGGGGAAATCTCACTCACTACTACTTCTGTTTCCTCCAAACTAAAATCATTAAATGCATCACTTCCTGTCTGATGGTTGCTGTTTTTTACAGGGGATAAAACTGAGACAAAAATCTATCTAACAGCTGGACTTTAAATGTGACGACAGAACAAAGAGGTAGCGTTACATGTAGCTTAACAAGAGTATGTTGGTGCATATGCAGTGTTTGTAGATTTATTGTTCGGAGGTAGATGGTGGGAAGAAAAAAGAACAAAAGAAGGATAAAGTGATGGAAAGAGATGATTGGGAAACAGAGAAGATCGAAGACAGGCCCTGTTTATATAGAGTGATATGATAACAAGTGGACAGCGCTAAATACAGGTGTTAACGATCACCAAGACACATTGTGATCCGGTCACTCAAACCACTTGCCAGCCTGGTTCTGGTACTATTCTACACACACACCCATGCACGCTTCCCAGAACAAACGCCGCCACACATAAGCCCCTTTTACACTGCCAGATTTTCGGCGAACGTTGGCCGTTTTGCCGGCAAGCTACGAGCGTTTATACACACAGAGCCGGATTGGCGAGTTGATCTGCGGTGCCCAATTTTCCGCCTCGTAGGGTAGACATACTGGAGGAACCTTTTTGGTTTAAAAAGAACAAGCCGCCCTTCTGCCACGAGCTGTTGATGACGCCGCATGTGCGACTCACTGGCGGTGGACTAACAGGAGACAGCTGATAGCAGGGATGAGCAGCCAGAAGCAAGAAGGAAACGCAAACCTGAAAGACACTGTAAAGATGAGCCACGGAATAGTGCGCCCTCCTTGCCATCGCAAATTAAGAGCAGAAGGACGGGCTAACTTATCACTGAGAGAATCACTGAAGGACTGACTAGCCGCGGCTTCCCTCCCACGTCACTGTTTACGTCACACGCTGACCTACATGTTTTGTTACTTGCTCACGCCTCTATTGCCCCGAAAAAGACACATTCTGTATTAACAAAAGCAGGCAGGCGGCATTTTGCTGCACTACCCGATTTTGTTTTTATACTGCCAATGCTGAAAAAAGACTGATTGGGCTTTCCTGCGAATTTGCACAATTCCTGTTAAAAAAGGGCTTATGTCACATATACACGTGACGTCTTAAAGCAGAAGGCCTGGCCCAGGAGCAGGAGCAGCTACCAAGGTGTGGACGTAATAACTGTGCGTGGGGCAGTGATGAAATCTGAACACAAGTGGTCAGCTGGAGACGCATGACAGACACAGGTGTGAACGGTGATGTGTCTCAGCTGTCCACCCAAAACACATGTTAACACCAGGTCTAAGCAGCCACAGAGAGCACACAGATGATGAAAACAGGAACACAATAAACATGAAAGGACTGACAGAGAAAATAAAACAGAGGAAACTGAAAAGGGGGGGATGGAAAAAAAAATGGTTTAAAAGGGGCTAAATGAAATGATGGAGGGATGGAAGGAGGAAGGAGCAAGAGGAGAACAGAGACATTCCCAGACAGAACAGCCAGGCTGTTAAAACACACACACACACACACACACACACACACACACACACACCTCGCTCCGTCATTAGTCTTCATTAGAGTCTTTATGAGGAAAATTAGAAAGGGAGTTTCCTCCCAAACTGAGCCCTGGGGTCCAACCTGCCGGTGTGTGTGTGTGTGTGTGGTTAATTTCTTCATGGGGTTCAGTGGATGAAGGAAGTATGTGTGAGTACATACATGATACACACACACACAATCATGATGTCCATGTGTGTTTTCATTATGAGACAGCGATTAGAAATGAAGAATAAAGGGACAGAGAAACACTAGAAGTTGTGAAGATGGAAAGATGCAGGATTCAATAAGAGGTTGGAGGGAAAAAAACATCCATTATTGAACTACGCGGGAAACATCACATCGGTTTAAGTGCACGCTGCATTCTGCAAAGTAACATCAGCTAATTTTGTTAGTGGAATCATCACGCAGCACTACAGCTGACGGCCGTCGAGCGATTATTACAGCTATTATATTTCTCATAATCGTAGGCGAGGTGTTGGAGAATTTCTAATAATTACCTGAGGATAAAAAACAGGACCCACAAGTACTTAACTGTAAAATAAAATACCACACTATCCCCTCAAAAAGTCGGATATTGAGCCTAAACTTTTGATTCGGGTACAGCCCTACTCTACTGCCACATGATACACTGTTTTGTTGACCGAGAAGGACGAAGACAAAAGGCAGCAACTTTCCTTTGACTTCTAATTGTAATGGAATATATTTACATTGTGATATTAATATATATTTTTACTTAAATGATCTCAATACATTTTCCACTCATCTGTTCACATTTGTGAAAGTTATGTATAATTCCAGGCATGGCCGCTTTGAGTGACAGTGTGTCCCCAACACAGCGCCAACGTTGGTAACAGGGCTGCGACTAACGATTATTTTCATTGTCGACTAATCTGTTGATTATTTCTTCAATTAGTCGACTAATCATTTTATTGAAAAATGTGTTACAATGTTGAAAAATGTCTGTCTCTCCCAAACTCCAAAATTATGTCATCTAATGTCTTGTTTCGTACTCACGCCAAACGGTTTTAGTTCACCTTCATGGGAGAGTGTGTAAGCTGCCAATATTTGAACGTAAGAAGCTGCATTTTGGGGCACTTTTATAGTACTTTTCTATGAAAAATTACTCAAACCGAATAGTCAGCTCCTTAAATAGTCACAGATTATCTTAATAGTCGATTCGGGGGAAATTTTTATTTGTTCATTTTGGTTTTAAGTCTGTTTCTGACTAGCAGAAATTAGCATTAGCTTTGTCATAGTTAACCATAGCTGTAAATGCACCATGCTAACTAAGCTAGCAGCTACTGTTAAGGTAAGCTCCATCTGTGGCTAATGTACGTCAAGGGCACTTGGATTACGATGGACGAGCTGTTCTGACGTTTTTGAAACGCATTAGCGGAGTTTTATTATATTTTCAAAATGTGGGTTCCATGCATTTCAAGTGTAGCTGTTTAGCTTAGCTGTTATCCTCCGATACCCTGAACGAGTTTTGTGGATTTAAAAAACTACACTGGACTTCTTGTCGGCGTGAGGGTCAGTAAGTACTGTATGTATTTTCATTCTAAACGGGCCGAAGCCATCAACAAAGTATCTACTGTATATGATATCTATGAGTATGAGCTCCACCCGACAAAAATCCAAGATGGGGACAGCTAAAAAACATGAGGATTCAAAACTGGACAAAATGAGTATTGTCACATCCATTATTTTATACAGTCTTTGACCAAAACATCTACACCTGACCAACATAATCTCACAGCCCTTTCACATGTGCCTAGTGTAGCCCAAAAATTACAGGTGTGAAGCCTCCCCTGGACCTCACACCTCAATCTTAGTGTGACATAAAGAGGTGGTTTCTGTCCGGATCAAACTGAAGCATGGTATGGTCCATTTCAATCGTGAAAACTTTTAATTTGTTTTTGAATAATTTGGACTTCAAACCCAATTACAGGAGGTGCTGGTAAGCTACTGTCATAACCAGAAAGAAAACAACAAAATGAGGGTTTTACAGCACTAAATATAATCCTGCTCCCTGCTGGACCTCATGTTGTCCATGTAACTGATGATCTGGTCATGTAAATGAACCATACTGACACAGCCTGCGTCACTGGGACTGGACCACAGTCTGAAGGGTTTGTGTCCTCATAAACATGTTGAAAGCCTCCACAAACAGCTTCATCCCTGGACGTTCACCTGACATCGCAGCTGGAGGAGAAACTATTTACCTTCACACAACCTCTCGCTACTAAAATCAAGAGCATAAAAAGTGACGTGGGACACAGCGAGTTTGTCTTTGTGTGTCTTCTGTTGGGCAAATATCATGTGCATTTGTTTGTGTTACTGTGAATGTGAGTGTGTCGTGTCCTCTCGCTGCTGACAGCTTCTCATTATCCGCAGACAGCTGGAGGAGGTCATCACTGCCCCCGTCACACACACAGACACAGACACACACGCTATACTTGTGAGGACCCACAGTGAGATTATGAATTCTGCAGACCCTAACCCCGACGTTAACCCAAACCTAATTAACCCTTTTCAAAATGTCATTACTTTTAGTTTTTCACAAATTATGACAGAACTTCACTTTATTAAAAAAGCCTCTTTTACTTTTTTCCCCAAATGTCCTTGTTTCTGTATAAATGCCCAAAATGTCCTCGATTTCAAGAGATATCTTTATCTTAGCCCAAATATCCTCACTTTTCAAAACCTCATTTTAGAAAAAAGGTGTCCTCACTTCTCAAAATGACCCCGCTTTTTTTTAAAAATCATCACAAAAATTGTCTGCACTTTCCAAAATGACCTTACCTAAAATAAAGTCCTCCTTATCCCTACCCAAATGTCCTCTCTTTACAAAATGTCCTCGTTTAAAAACTCTGCTACTGCTCTTTGGTTAATTATGCACTGTGCTCAACCAGTGTCTGTTGGGAGCTAGCTAACCGCTTATTTTGGTGATTACCGCCATCCCGACTCACAAGCGTTGCTGTAGAAACATTGTGCCCACCCTCGGTCTCCCCCAAGGTGGCCTCAGTGGGTAAGCGACTCAGTTTCACATTGTTAACTATGTCATCACTGTTATCTCTGTTAGCACCGTTAGCAGCGTCCACACAGCTAGTGGTGCTAACAAGTGGCTTACAACTCAAAATGAAGCCGCTTACTCACTGGGGCTACCTGGGGGAGACCAGGGAGGCCACTGTGTTTCCGAAACTACGCTGTTCCACCACCGGAACGCCGTTACCAGTGCGCCACTGCTAGCTATCTCCTAAATAAAATGAAAGACATTTACAGCACAAAACATTAAAATTTCACTACATCTAAAGAGATGTTGCCTTGAGACGCAGCAGTAAAGCTCAGCGAGACAACGGAGCGCCGCACTAAAAAGAAAGGCCTCTTGTATTTCATGTAAGTGATTTTGCATTTTTTTTCCTTGAAAATTAACCAGCGAAAAGTAAGTGAAAGGAAAATTAACCAGATCTGACATCCCTAATTCAGGATAAATGTTTTCCACTGATGAGGTGTCGTTATGAAAATGCTTGCTTTTGCAAATTTAAGAGAGTTGCGGGAGTCTTCAGAAGTAAAGCGCTACATGTTCACAAGGTGCAGTTGAATACATTAACAGTGGGTGTGTTACTGTAAATCAAAGGGAAGTGAGGTCACAACTGCAACTCGGTGAAAAGAGCTGCAACGATTAGTCGATTAATATATTAATCTAGGGTTGCATAAAATATATTAGGCCGATAAATTGTCAGATGACAATGGGACATTTTCATAATCATGTATCATTCCAATAATTTAAATTATAGCTGATAAATAGCGCAGATAATATGAAGCATCTACACACCCCACACAGTGGGTGATGCCGCATGTACCTTTAAACTTGGTTTGTGAGCTGCCAATAAACACAGAGAAGAAGAACGTGTCGCGGTGTGGACGTGTTTCACAGCTCCAGAGGAAGACAACACAACGACACTGAGGGTCTGATCTCCAACTGCCCAACATCTCACCAGATCAACAAACTTCCTGCAGCTATTTAACAGGTAAGACACAGCGCTGAGGGTTAGCATGAGCTAATTAGCAACAGGTTATACACTTCTTTTTGAAATACAAAAATGTGAAATTATCTATTGTCATATTGGTTGTTAGAGCCTGAAATAGTCCATATTGGCACATCCCTATATTAGTCAATAAACAGAAAAATTACTTGGCAGCTGTTTTGATCATTGACTGATGTTTTTTTCTTTTTTTTTTTTTATCATTTTAAAGCAAAAAACCCAAACATTTGCTGGTTTCGTGTTTCTTAAATGTGAGAGTTGATGTTTTTCTTTGTCATACATGATAATAAACTGAACAGCTTTGGATTTTTGACATGCTGGTTGAATTTAAAGACGTCACCCGGTGCCCTGGGAAATGACACGTGAACTTTAGCAATTAATTGGTTGATTATTTGAAAGTGAAAATAACTGTAAATTGCAGGTAACGATTAATCTGCCAATTATTTTCTTGATCAGTTGCTTGGTCTATAAAATAACGGAAAATGGTGAAAAATGTTCCAATGTGTTTCCAGAGTCTAAAGGTGGCAAACTCACGCTCTTGTTCGTCTTTCAAACAGTCTAAAACCCAAATATATTTCGTTTAAAATCACAATTTAAAGGGATAGTGCACCCAAAAATGAAAATTCTGCCTTTATCTATTCACCCATATGCTGAGGGAGGCTCAGGGGAAGTTTTAGAGTCTCCCCTTGGATCTCCGCAAGGGATGTGAGGACCTGAGCCTCACTCAGCATATGGGTGAGTAGATAAAGGCAGTTTTGGGTGCACTATCCCTTTAATCACAAAACTTGAAAGAAAAAAAAAGCTGGTAGCGGAAAATGGAACAGACTGAAAACTTTGTCTTATGAGGATAAACTGATGTTGACAAAGTTTTCCTCTGAGGAAATAATTTGCAGTTGGGGAAAAGGTAATAAATCACAATATTTTGTTTCACAATACTCAGCATATTGAAATAATATCGTGTCGTGACCCAAGTATCGTGATAATATCATATCCTAGGTCCTCTGGTGATTCCTGCCCCACTCAATAGCCAGAGTGTTGCCAAGTTTAGGTTTACCTGGATACAGTTTTTTCTCGTCCAGGTGCAGCTGGTAAAAAGCAAGTGTATCATGAGCCTAACTGGAATTGAGTGGTTGAGTTGGTCATCCTGGAAATATTTACTTTGCATGCTCACTGAGCGGGATAAAAAGTGTGTGTGTGTGTGTGTGTGTGTGTGTGTGTGTGTGTGTGTGTGTGTGTGTGTGTGTGTGTCCGCCTACTGAACTGGTAAAACAATAAACACCACCCAATTCTCCTTCCTCCATCTCACTCATCTCTCACACACTCGTTTGCTTTGTCCTTCTCTCTCTTTCAATTTCACCCACACACACACACACAAATATATGCATACAGACAAAAATACATACACACAAACACACACGTATACCTTCGTCTCTTTCTCACACACACACACACACACACACACACACACACACAATAAACACTTGTCATTGGTCGGCATCAGTCGTTTATTCTTGCCGGAGCGAGGGATTTGTTTTTGTTCTTCCTGTCATTCGCCCATTTGACTTGATGGATGGTGGGTGGTGACGCAAAACACCTGCCACACACACCCACACACACACACACACACACACACACACACACGCACAAGTGATGTATTTGCATATTTACAAATAATTTGTTTGAAAAAAAGGAAGGAAAACAGATACACATATTAATATACACGACAACATTTAAGGTCATATGCACGTACATATTAACACGTGGACACACACACATATACATACACACACACACACACACACACACACACACAAGTGATGTATTTGCATATCTACAAATAATTTGTTTGAAAAAAAGGAAGGAAAACAGATACACATATTAATATACACGACAACATTTAAGGTCATATGCACGTACATATTAACATGTGGACACACACACATATACATACACACACCACACACACACACACACACACACACACACACAGGTTTCAATTAGCAACATTACCCCTTGTCCTCTAATTTCTTAGAAAAATGAAAACTAACTTTTTCTATTCTTGAGAGGACCAAATTATGAACACACACACACACACACACACACACACACACACACACATGGTCCAGACCATCAGGGTGCACAGACAGATTCCTCTTGCCATGGTTGACTTCCTATGTGGCCTGCAGTGTAAACAACAGTTTATCTCCATAGAGGACAAATGGACAGCAGCAGCAGCAGCACAGAGAACATGAGGAGCAGAGGAGGATGTGACCCTGAGGGCTGCGGTTCAAATCCCACTAAGAGCTGGGAAATGTGAGCACCGCTCTCCTCAATAACTACCGACCAAGTTACCCTTGAGCAAGTAAATATCTCGCAGGTAAAGAGCCAGGGATTTGTTGTGAGGGGTTGTGTCTGCTGGATGTGAACGCGCGTTGTTGTAACAAAGACATGTTGATGCTGTGCACTCAACAGCTTGTTTAGATGCTTTTCTGCAACCTAGTGGACAAAAACAATCCACTTCAATCGCTGATTAATGCATTTTGATTAAAAAAGAAATTGACCATGTCGTTCTAGTTAAGTCGCACTGAACCAATACGGATTTTTTCAACTGATACCAGTAAACGATAACTACCTGCTTCTCTTGGATGATAACTGAAACGATAGCGACTTTTTCTGATGTTATTGGAGACTTTTGAAGACTCTGACCTGACGGTATTGAAAATTTTTCCAAGATACCCAGGCCTAGTCCTCTGTGTTTCTTTGGCGTACTTGTGGCAAAGGCTGCAGCTCTTCCTCGTCTAGTTCCCATTTTTCAACAAAACGCTGTGCGACATTTGTTCTCCGTTTAACTGTCTGTTCTTCTTGTCCAAGTCCAACATGTTCATCTTCGCTTTTCCTCTTGTCTGGCGGTGGCTTCATGGCAGGAATGTGTCACCACACCTTGCTCAGAAGTTAAGCTGACACAGCTGGCAGAAATGCTCTAAGCACATAAAAAACCCACATGCAATTCAAAATTTTCCATCGGCCAGTGGCCACTAGCGCTTGGTGGGTGTTAGTTTAACATGCTGGTCGAGGCCTTTAAAAGCTCGGTGTTGGATGTGAGCTGCTGTTGCTAATTAGCTCGTGCTAAGATGCTGGAGACGATCCTTTAGCGTTGCGTCTAACTGGTATCAGGTTGTCGGAGATCAGACACTCGGCGCAATCCCATTGTCAACCATTGGAAATGTGAAAGAGTTCCACACCGCAATTTAAATTAACGGAATAATGCATAATTATAAAAATGTCCCATTGTCGGATGAAAATGTACCACCCTGATATATGTCATGCATCCCTAAAAAGACTGGCTAACTTGAAGCAATCTCAGCCAACTGAGAAGTATCCGATTGACAATTCAAATCTCCGACATTCAAGGGGCAGCCCTCGTACCAACCACAACTTTACGATACCTAATTATGAGACGGTCGAACAATGTGAGTCATATCATGTGTAATAATATTGATAAAATTTATTTGATACAGCACCTTTCACAGAAATTAAATTCACAAAGTGCCTCACAAGTAGGTGATATAACGTATCCTGAAAATGACACAGCATGTAGTCACTGCGCCACGAGTGCCAAGGATTTAAAGTGTTACTGCAGCTCTAGCACGACATCAAGGCACTTTTCTGTCAGCTTTAAATGTTAAAGTGCAATGTAACAAATTCTGTCGTAAATAATTAACAATGACGGTGCCAAAAAATAATGATCATTTTAGAAAGAGACAGATAAACACTGACACTGATGTCAACATGGACAACAGGATGTGAATATCATCAGCCAAAATGTCAGAACAACTATTTCTGTCAGTTGCGTTTCTGGGGGTGGGAACGTGTTTGTGTGTTTGCATGTGTGTGTGTGGCCCATATGGTATCATGGGAATAAAAAGAGAAAGCCACACACACACTCTCACTCTCTCTCACACACACACACACACACAGGGTAATGACAAAACTGGACTCTTCAGATTGATACCAAATTAGAAACTGTTTTTGTTTTTTTCCAAACAGACCTAGAGGAGCTTGGCAGGCGGGATGAACACTTGACGAGAGAGAGGGATGGGAGGGGGAGGAGGAGGAGGAGGAGGAGGAGGAGGAGGAGGAGGAGGAGGAGGGGAGGTAGTGAGAGGTGGAGGGAGAGAGAGAACGTGAGAAAGAGAAAGGGAAAGGATGGATGGAGGAATTAAAATAACTGTAAAAATGGAGTGAGGGCGGGTGAGGTGGAAATGGATCCATGGGGATTGTGTGTGTGCGTGTGTGTGTGTGTGTGTGTGTGTGTGTGTGTGTGTGTGTGTGTTGTTTTAGCTGGGCGGCCTTGGATTCCTTGTTGACCTTTACAAAGATAGCAGCTGGTCGTCCCTTACAGTTTTAAGTTTGGTTTGGTTGGACCACAACGATCTGAAAAGCAGATGGAGGGAGAAGGAGAGAGTGACGACGGAAGAAAAATTCTTCTGTCGTTCGTCGACCTCCCTGGAAGGAAAGGAAGTGAGACAAATGGCTCGAAACAAACTGAGAGGAATTAATTTGGCAATTTTTTTTTTTTTAATGTTCTATTTAGTCTTTCATCCAAATAAAGCTTTCACTTCGACTGAGGAAGAAAGAGAAAAGTAAACTGAGTTTGGCTGAGCTGCGTTCTTTCAACTCTCATGCCAAGAAAAAACACTTTGAATTTAGTTGAAAGGAAGAAAGTTAAGAGCTGGTCGACTCTGGACAAAAAACTTCTTGCACATTGTCTAATTATTTAGGGATGATTTCATCAAGTGCGTATCATCATGGGCACAGGCTGATGCCTTTTACTTAACCAAATTTAGCTTGAGCATGCCCCCCATTTAGGGAGAATTCATACAACTAAGGACAGTGGATCTTATCCAGATCTGAGTGATGGTAGTTCAGGGGGGTGGAGTAAAGTAAACATCACTGACCTTTTCATTTTGTCTAGAGGACAGAAGTACTAGATGTATCAGTGCAGACCTGGTACATAACGGAGCCGAGAATCAACTGAAAACTGTCTCATTCTGGCTCCAATGAAGCTGCGCACTTTTGTTCTCTCGAATGACAGTGAACCACAGACGGGGTGGCAAAGTAACTACATGTATTCAAGTACTGTACTTAAGTACAATTTGTCATACTTGTACATTACTTAAGCATTTCCATTCTATGCTACCTACTACTTCTACTCAACTACTACTCGAACAAACGCAGAAACATAGGGCTGCAACTAATTATTATTTTTAATGTCGATGTGCAAATTGTTCTGCCCTTTCTCATTGTTCATTAGAAGGTTTATGACAATTTAACGTGACAACATCGACTCTTGCGTGTGTATGGCGAGAGAGGAGAGAGAGAGACGCTGTGCTGCTGCCAGAGGAGCTGCTGAATGAGTTCCCTCTGAGCGGTAAGTCACTAAAAGAGTCTGACAAGTCCGGGGCTGTTCATAAAACATTCAGGGCGCCACAGTTTATTCCACACTACTGAAGCTGCTCCTCTTTGTGGAACCACCGCAGAGTCTGTAATAATTTAGCTTCAGCCATGCTTGCTGTCGCTGTGTCAAATCGTATTGAAAATCATACCAGTATTATCGTGAACGAGATCATGTGTTCTGTCCAGGGGTGAACAAACAAAGTTAGCATGCACAGTTTGCAATGGACTTCACATGACGATATTCACAACTTTGATTAGGTTTTATGAAAAACCCTTTTGATTTTTTTAATGGACCCTTTCAGACTGAGAAAAAATAGATAATTGAGGATTGGACACATTTTAAAAAGTAGGAAGTCACCACTTTTGTTTTTCTTTGCTTACCATAGCAGTAACTGTGAATAAATTACACTTTGGTGCTCATGATTTCTGTAAAATATACTGAACAATTGAATTGTGAAAAATCTAACCAAGCTAACAATGTGTAGCATGACCAAATTAAACAAACGTTTAAATATCTAACGTTACGTTTTGATTCACAATGCTAAGCCAATTAGGACTAGCTCAAGCAGGTAGCCAGAGGGTTTTGAGGTTTAAAAATTTTGAGAGCCGAGACTTTGTTTGTTTGGAATCAGACAAGGACCCACTGTCAGGATTAAGGATGTCATGAGAACTGATACTCGCGATACCTTTCGATTCCATGATAAAAAAACCTGCCGATACTCATTTTTTGAGAAACCAGAAAAAATACCAGCGTAAGAATCGGTGCTATGACTTTTCCAGAACTGATGGGGGCAGTATACGCCATATAGCGGAGACAGTCACGGCCGCACTTTAGGCCAGAAAATAGATCTGCTCGCAATATATGCAGTTTTAAACGCCACTTTGTCTGTTTATTAGTTGCTCCCGGTGGTCTCCTATGAGCCCAGCCTTCAAGACGTACAACAATATCAAATGACGTTAAATGTCATTCAGTTCATCAAGAAATATCCCAATTAAGATCAGTAGCATTATAAGCAGATTTCTTCCACGTTATTTTGTTTAATTTCAACAACACAGAGAACAGCTTGAACCAGCTGCGTGTGAGCTAACGATCTGGGATTTCACTCTCAGCAGTACGTGACTGCGCATGCACGTCTACTTCCAAAACACAGCAGTTGGGGTGCGTTTGATTTATTGTACTGGGACGTTTGATTTTTCCACAGCTGGACCACAGACGTCAAAAAACGCAGTTTGCACCGGGACAGGACAGGACAATAAATGAAACCAACAAAATTCCACACATTGTTGTGGTTGGCTCAAATGCTGCCAGCGTGATTTAAATAGTAAATATTTAAATAGTTTATTGAGTTTATTGCAGATGTTGATCAATGTTCTTTACAACGAAAAAGAGGAGGTAATATAAAATGATGATATTCTAAAAGTAATATCAATCTGTAGTTTATAGAAATGTTATTTTATATGCAAATATTTTAATAATGTTTTTCTTGTTAAAGTACATGGGATCTTAGGATTTTTAAAAAAAAAAAATTAACTATGGTATCAACTTTGGTATCGAGAATTAATTTTACTGGTATTGGCACTGACTACTGAATATTTGGTATTGTGACATCCCTAGTGAGGATCCTGCATTGTTACTGTAACGTCAAGCCTTTCGTTCAGAATTTCAGGGAGGGAGAGAGAGCGCGCTTAGTAGGACCACACTGCAGCTGCTGATGGTTTGTCATCATGCCTTCATAAGCTTCCAAATTGTCGGCCAACAAAAAGTCAATTAATTGTTAAAAAAAAAAGAAAGTAATAATGATATTTTTTGGACATTTTTGCACATTTGATAGTGAAATTTGTTCTCAGTTAACATGCTGTGTTGCTGGAAATATTAAAACGTTTTCTATGTTTTAATAACTGAGGTTTTAAAAAGGTTACACAGCTCCTGCCTTGTTATGACCAAACTGTACGACAGAAACAGATCTGACAATGATGCAAAAATAGCAATCAGACACCGGCGTCTCCACAGGGATGAAATGATGGATAGATGATGGAGGGATGATTCGAACAGAGGGAGAGCGAAAGAGATGGAAGGATGAAGCGATGAGACATGAAGGAAAGTGTGATAAGCCTTCCTCAGGTCTGCTTTACTATCATTTCACAGCCTAAACGTGCAAAGGTCAGCTGTTATTAATGGCAGGCCCCGAGGAGTGTGTGTGTGCGTCTGGGTATGTAAATGTGTGTGAGACAGTAAGTGTGAAGGCTTGCATGTCACACCTTTCTGCTCCAAATGCCATGTAGCCTGCCATTAGTGTCGTTGCTGTATCATCCCCACGAGGCTCGAGGCTCAGGGTGCGTCTGGAAATTTGACCTGACGCTCCCTTTACTGCTTCCATCTACGACATGAGCAGTTTTATTTTTCTGTTGTGAGCTGAGATCTGCTCAGGAAGAGACCAACACTCTCTCATCTGACTTCTCGTACAGTTATTAGCCAGACCCTATGTATTTCCATGAAAATGGAGCCAACAGTCGCTAAAGGTTTTATGTTTTGAGAGCTCCTCAACATGATTACATTTTGATTATTTTATTTTGTTGGTAATACTTATTTAACCACAATCTTACACACTTTAATAATGCATACGGCCCTCAACGTAAGCACCCTGGTCCTGACTGCATCGCTGTCGTGCCACAAATGACATTAAAGTAAACCTTCAAGTGTGATATTGCTTAATGTCCAGTCATTACCTGCAAGTACCTTAGTATACACCTTCAAGTGCCCGAGTCTGCAGCCAAAGGAAGAAGAACGTATACCAGCACAAAAGAACAATTGTTTTATTCGCATTTTCAACAACTACGAAAAAAAAAACTTGAATGGAAACGGCAGAAATATCGCAAAAAAAGTTTTTACGCTTGGAGGGGGTGAAAAAGTCAGCGTATCGATATTAGGAAAATGCGACTTTTGGCAATGGAAACAAATTTAGCGAATAAACGATGACGTAGGCTACCGCACTCCCAAAAGTCCTTCACGCTCTACGTTCCCATACACATGGATAACGACGTGGTGGTCCCCTTCTCCCAGTTTCTAAAAGTAGTACTCTGGTCAGTGAGTGTAGTCTTTCTTGTTTGTTTTTCAGGACACTTATGTACGCCGACAACGCTGATATGAGTGTGATGAGAGCTCTCGCAATAGCCAAGAAGTTCCCAAGGAATCTCTCCATCTCGTCGTAGTCATGGATGTGCCGGTAGTTGTTTACATCAGTTGTGGACATGAGACGCTCTCAATGACGTCATCTCACGGCGCCCTCTTCTTCTACGGGTGTTCTTTTGCATTTTTATTTTTCACGAGAAGCACCACCTACTGCTCAACCTATTGACTCCCAATACCTGTTAAACAACAATGAATGGAAAAGTGCGTAAATTCACATTTTCTTTTGCGCATTTTTACAAAATTTGCTTAAAATTTGAGATACGTTTGGATGGAAGCCCAGTTAATGTCTAGGCTGACCGAAAAGAAACATGTTTTTTTTTCCTGAGGCCAGCATATTTTTAAATATCCAATGGGACCAACACGTACTTACACTATGCTACAAAATAGCAGCCGCATGACGAGGTGCTGAGCGTCTAATCCGTGCTGAGTGCTGCAATTTTTTTTTTCCTGGTTGCCGAAAGTTGCCGGAAAAAATGTTCAACTTTGGGTAAAAAGCTGCACTCGTCTCTCACCCTTCAAACCCAGCCATCCAATCACAGTGGAGGAGGGATGAGTAAAAATAGCCTTGCACCGAGACCAACCATCACGTCACATCTTACATGTACAAGAGCTGAACAAAAGCAAAACAGGAGAAATATGTAAATATACTGTAGAGTGTACTAAGACTAGAACTTGTGTTTGAGGCGGATCATTAGGGATTAATAATAAAATTTAATGTCAGTGCTTTCTAAAAGGAGTCTGTGTTTAAGTACATGGGATTTTCTGTTTTATTTTTCACTATAGTATCGACTTGGACTTTGAGAATCATTGAATTTTACGGGTATTGCTATTGACTACTTATTTCTGCTCTTGTGACAAGTGGATAAGTTACAGGTACAAACTGAATTTTTCCTGCTGGTATGAGGAAGTTACTGAAAATGAAATACGTTTATCAGGGAGACACCGTAGCATTGTTTTAGCAGTGCTGCTCTTCATAACAAAAACTGGCCTACACAACAAGATATGGACATATTCAGCACTGTTTTGGTCTGTGGGTCAGTTTTAGGGATTGTAGAGAGAAAGGATGTAGCTCAGCAGCACAATGTACTCACCCCTACTCAAAAACTACATTAGATTAATTTAGAGATACGAACTTTGTGAGTCCAGAATAATCAAACGATCCAAACTACCTAACACGATGTGACATCAAGACATTGATTATTACTGCCCCTTTAAACACAACGTTAACACTGTTTGCTCCAAAAACAATCTCAGTAATGGCTCTGTCTAATTGGCTAAATTGGATTGTGATAGATGTGTCTGTCCAGGAAATGTCGAGGATAAACTTGCTCTCCGTTGAAGTAAGAGTAAATCTGTAGGAGACGGGTGTGTCATCGGCTCTGCTACACATGTAGACAGGCATCATTCAGTCCGATTCACCAAACTTAAAAGCAACCAAATGTCACCTCGTCCCGGTCTTTTGCTCCTTCTGAAAGGACAACAAATGCGGCGTAAATGCAGAACGAATGCGGTGTGAATGCATGCAGTGTTGCTGCTCCGCTCCACCTGATGTATTTTTGGCCGCGGCTGTGTCCCAGTTGTGTGCGGCTCCTTGGTGTTGGGGAGGCAGGTGAAGGGTGTCTGGTGACAAAATGCCTGGTGTGTAGCCTATTTTCCGGGTTTTGACCTTCCCTGAATACACCGCTGTGAGGAGAACGAAGATGAATTGGAGCTCCGAGGCTGTCCACTCGGAGAAGGAAAAAAACAAGAGAAAAGACTAACTGATGGATATTAGTCTCATTTTCTCTTTCTATTTGCCTGTTTCTCTGCCGTCCCTGTTGCCGTTGCATTTCTCTCTCCGTCTCTTTCTCCCTTGATCAGAGTAATGGAGTGTTCGAGGTCAGCTCAAGGTTCACAGCGAGGTTTTGGACAAACAGTGCAGATTGTCTGTTGTTTAACCTGCGCGACATGGAAACACAACACGCCACCGCCAAACAAAATAGGAAAATGGATTACAGTTAACGCAGAAGCAGAGAAGGATTTGATTTTAACCTCTACAGCTCCAGAAGTGATGGTGTTTGTTTTTCCAGGTCATTGAGGGTTAGAAATCTTATCTTTGTCTCGGTGCACACATCTCCCCCTTCATTTTATTCCTCTCTCCAACTCTCAAAGGTTTCCTCTCACTGTTGTAATTTCCATCCCCTCCTGTTTTGCCTTTCACTGTCTCGTCCCTCAGTGTCACGTTCAGGTCACATCAGAAGAGGCCGGGGAGCAGGGTGACATTTCGTTGCTACGGCCTGGAAGTGTTAATGTGAGTGACTCTGCAGGAAGTCAACTCGTCGAAGGTAATAGTTACGACAGCATTCGTTAGAGTAGTATTATGAGGCTGCTACAAACAAATTTTTAAAATTTGGAATGAGAGGTATCATTGGGGTTTTTACAAGAAAACGCAGGGACGCAGCTGCAAAAAATATCTAATCAGATTGCTACAGTATTAGCTGAGGGGTGTTCTGTGGCGGCAGTGGTTCATGAAGGTTTTTAAGATGACACTGGACCCAGTACCAGCACCCTGTTCCCATTAAAGGAGCACCTGTTTTCCCTATTCAGCTTTACACATTAATCATTATTAGCGTCCGTGCCTACTTGTGCCTTACACAGTTTGTGTGATGCTGAGCAGCTTTTGCATCACTTCTTTAAGTCCCTCCAGTTTTCAACACAGTGATTAGTGCTGCCAACACTGACACGTCCATTTTTTGTTTTTATTAATTAGAAATATTTAACACGTTAGAAAAGTTAGTGTTGGGCATGTTCCTCTCAAAATGTAATGTATGACATATAATGAGTTACCTTCCATTAAAAGCAATTAGTTATATTACATCGTTACTTTGTGAAGTTTTGCGTTACTTTGATCAAAATGACGCCAGACGAACGAAAAGGTAAACATCAATAGCATCACCAGAGAGAGTTATGCCTAAGAACGGGACTGTCTATGGAAACATATCCAACATACACTAGTGTTGTCACGGTACCAAAATGCAACATTAACATATACGTCACCCAGGCCACATGTGCCGATCACCAGGACGAGGAAAAAGGCCAGCTCCTTATCCCTGCTGCTTTCTCGGGGGATAGGTTTATGAATGGAAACACACTGGATATGAAAGTGCACATGATAACCAGCTCCTTCAGGGGAGGTTTTCTCTGGTGGCACACTGGCGACAGTGGAGCGGTGTGGATGAATAGAAAACTTAAAAAATAATCTCAGGTGGTTACGCATTACGTGATATTGTATCTAGATGTAATAATATCACCCGAAATCCTGTTGTTAACGTGTTATATTACTTAGTTACTGCTAAAAAGTAATATACTACTGTGAGGCCTTACTTCTGTAACACGTTACCATCAACACTGCCTATAACTCTAGTATGCCATGAGAGGCAGCAGGTCTGTGGCATGTCATAGTTGTATGCATACACACACACGTATATAATTTACTGGTCGTCACTGTGTGCTTGTTTCATGGGACAGAAAATCATTGCAGAGGGCGTGTGAGAGACGGAGAGAAAGGTAAGCTTGTACATCACACACACACACACACACACACACACACACACACACACACACACACACACACACAGGTGGAACAGATAATACCAGATGAAGATTGAAATGGGAGGAAGAATCAATATTTCCATTCAAACGTCTGTTTCATTTTCTCCAGATTAGAGGAGGCCGCTTCTCTCTGCTCCATCACCGACCGACCAACATCCACAACACTGACACTGTGTGTGTGTGTGTGTGTGTGTGTGTGTGTGTGTGTGTGTGTGTGTGTGTGTGTGTGTGTGTGGCTATGAAAACCCCGCGTCCTCAGAGATGAAAAAAGGTGAAGACATGGGACACATGAAGCCACTGACGGCTCTCCGTAGGCGACATAAATGTGAGCGTGCTCGTCCACATTTTGTCTCTCTACATCCAATTTCCACCGTCCACAGTGTCCAAATAAACTGTCAACCCTGGACCGGCTGATAAAGAGTGTGTGTGTGTGTGTGTGTGTGTGTGTGTGTGTGTGTGTGTATGTGTTTGTGTGTGTGTGTGTGTCACAATATTTGTCCTGTGTTATTGGAGCTCTGAGGCCACAGAGTCTTCTATAAACATCCAGCTGTGAATTATTCAACAAATAAACAACATCTAACACCTCTCACACGCGCACACACACACACACACACACACACACACACACGTTGTATTTGCGCTCAGACAAACACAAGCAGCACGCACCCACACGCACATTCAGACATTTTAAAGATGGATAAATGTTGTTCAATTCACTACAAAAAAAACACACACACACACACACACACCTCTGTCAAGAAATAAGACTCACGTGTCCACACACACACACACACACACACACACACACACACACACACACACATTAAAAGTGTGTGGATTTGATTGTTGAAAGGAGAAAAAAGGCTGATGGATTGAATTCACTTCACACGCACATACACACACTCAGAGGCCATTTCATTTTGTCTCATCTTAAGTGGATTTGGCTGTTGGTCAGTTCAGAGGAAGGTGAAACAAAACCTGCTGTGACAACCAATAACAGGGCGACACCTACAGTCAGATTACAGGTACTGCACTGGATCTACCTGCTCCGCTCACACTGTCAAAGTGTGTGTGTGTGTGTGTGTGTGTGTGTGTGTGTGTGTGTGTGTGTGTGTGTGTGTTACATCACCATCGGCATGTGATGTAATAAAGGATTTCTTTTTTTCTTTTCTATTATTTCAAGTATTAAAATGAGTATCATCAAATTAAAGAATCTGAGTGCACAAATTACTCATTCACAGTCATTGTTACTCAAAAGCTATCAGGCCTGTAACTAATGATTACTAAATTAGGTCGCTGGGTCCCAATATGGGGGTCCTGACCCGTACTAGGGGTCACCAAAGCTTCATGTGCCGTCTCAAGGCATCCTTGATTTAAGGGTCAGTGACAAATAAGGGCTGGCAAGAAGAGCAATTCAGAAGTATCTTAAAAAATAGTTTTCAAAGCATCAGATTTGCTAAAATGTACATTCTGTATTTTTGTTGGTTTTATGTCACTTGAAATAACATTTGCACCATTTTTTATCAAAAGTAAGACTGAATGCTATTGAAAATGTCAAATGGTGTAACCACAAAAGAATGATAAATATTAAATATTGGATCCACCTACAGTAGATTTAAGTGTACTTATGAGAAAATACTTTATTTTAAAAGCATTAAATTGAAATAAGATATTTTTGGAGTATTTTCAGTAATTCTGATGAGGGGAAAAGTCACCTGACAAAGCTCTGCTACTGGTGTATTTGAACTCTTTCCCTCTCTTTCTCTCCTTTGATAACAAAGAACAAAAGAAAAAATGAAGCTTATAAGAAATTGTCTGTAAAAACAATTACCTGGCTGTGTATGTGTGTGTGTGTGTGTGTGTGTGTGTATGTGTCTATGACGAACAGCTTTTTCCTTGTTAGAAACTGGCATCTAATGGGGAAAAATTGATTTTATTTATTTAGTTTGATTATTTTAGTTTTCTATAAATGTATCATATATTGTAATGAAATAGCAGAAATGTAAATAATTGTATTTTACAGACAGAAACTTTAATGTTTGAATAACATTTCTATTTTAAAAAGTATAAATTAGAGTATAAAGTATTCTATTTTCAAAATAGTTTTTTTTAGCATCATAAACTGCTGATATCTGACATAATTGGCCTATAACAGAAAGGCTCTTAATAGGAGTCAAGTGGTGTAACCAGTTACACCATCTGACATTTCATTTTAAAATCAAATTTGACAACCATTACCAGACCTGGAATTTGGTCAGTTTAGAGGCAAGGCCACTCTGCCTTTCGTGTTGCAATTTTTTGAGGGCAGCAAGGCTGTAAAATAAAACAATGATTTTAAGTCCACGTTCATAATGAATTCAACATTAACTATATGTTTAATTTCCTATCTTATTTGTTTACTAATTTATCACACTAGGCTTGTTAGAGATGAGCCAGATTCTGCACAGATTCAATCACCGGTGATCAGCGCACAATGCATCTCGGTTAGTTTTGTGTCCGACTTCATCCCGACTTGCTCTGACGTATTACAAAAATGGACGGCAATAAAATCGCGAGAGCGAGGCGACCACAGTTCCTGATGCAGTTTCCTGGTTGGCCGGTGATAGATTGGTGTCAAACTGTCGTTATAGACCGTCCGAGCGTTTCATGCCAAGCTCGAATCAAACCTGCCACTGGTGATGTACGCATCGTCTCATTTGATGTACCTCAATAAGAATCCAGATTTTTAGATATGGCCCAGGGCTCCAGACTAACTTTCTCCACTAGGAGCTCCAGTGCTCCTTACTGAACATTTTAGGAGCACCAGCACAAAATTTAGGAGAACGATCTATATCGACACAACATACTAACTGCATTACTGATAATTTAGCAATAAGCACAGACAACCCTGCCTCTTAAATGATGTGTGCAGCGGCGCTTTTGCTCCATCACTGCATCTGTCCCTGCATAATTTATGCCTGATGCTGTTGTTGTGCTTAACCAGCGTTTCATGTTTGAAGTGTGTGGTGGAGTCCGCGAATTTAGTTTTCCCCGCAAATTTCGGACCGCACTGAGAGCAGTACATGCAGGAAGTCGCTTTCTTTTCTTTACAGTATCTCAACCACGTAAATTCAGTGAGCCATTGTTGTCGGAAATGATAGGGCTTTGGCTTTTTCGGTGCTGCGACATCACCTGCTGACTCGTCCTCTGAACTATCGTCGTCGGAATTATTCGGATTATTTTTTCTTGTGAAAAATGAATCTATAGTTCGTTTCATAGCGTCACGCTATGGTCAAACGACACAGAACTTTCTACTCGACACCGGCTCTGTGACCCCTCTCTGTGTAACCCCGCGCACAGTGCACACCACTAACTTCCTTCTCCCCTGAAAACAATGACAAAAGTGATGATGAATTCATTCCAGAAAAGAAAACTGCATTCAAAAGAAGAGGGAAGACACAGAGGAGGAAGCCGGGACAGGGAAGCAGAGAGGAAAGGGTAAATGACTGCATCCAGAGCACTCAACAACCTCAACAATACTAACACTCTCATTTAGGGAAAGGGTGAGAACAAGGCAGGCGAAAGAGCCCCAAACCTCTCAATCGGCCCCTGACGGCAGAGTAACAGCCTGGTGGCACAGCAGCCAACTAACAACAGACCGACACATCTGGCAGATGCAGCAACATCAACACACCCGCTGCAGTCTGGGGCACAGAGACATCAGCACACACTGCCAGGGCTGCAACTAATTACTATTTTCACTATCAATTAATATTTAATCATATCATTAAAGATTTCTGTTAATTGACTAAACACAGGGGTGTTAACTAACTAAATATTTTCCTATTATAAGGGTTTTAAAAGTACTTGTTCTTGGGTATTCTCTCATTTTATTACACTACATTTCGGAGGCAAATATTGCACCTACTGTACATTATGGCTGCAACTAACGATTATGTTCATTGTCGACTAATCTGTTGATTACTTATTCAATTAGTCGACTAATCATTTTATCAAAAAATGCGTTAGAATGTTGAAAAATGTCGGTCTTTTCTCCCAAACCCCAAAATTATGTCATCTAATGTCTTGTTTCGTACTCACCAGATTAATACTAAATATAAAATCAACTGCTACATTATAAACACCTATTGTTATACGTTATTACGAGGGGTGGGGGAAGAAAATCGATATAGCAAGTATCTCAATATTTTTGTGTGGCAATATGGTATCGTTACACGGACACCAACTATTGATTGTTTTATTATATAAATCAGTGATGTTACAAATGAAACATTTGGTAGCCTACTAGAATAATATAATCAGCTTCTTTTTTTTTTTGGCGTGATCTGACAATTTGGTCACATGACTTAATCACATGATCTCCAACACATGCTAAACATGATATGAACACCTGTGTGCAATATCCTGATGAAGACTTGTAAAGTTGAAATGCGTTGATATCCCCGTTTTATTGAAGGATTTTTACACGACTCCGTGCCTCGGACTCTTAGTTTGGACTAGCTTTTGTTACATTTTTGATATCTCTGTTTATGAATAGGACAGAATACTTTTTTCTTTTGTTTAAGTACTTTATTTGATAAAACTCTTCCTTTGGGGACATAATTTGCACTTTAAAAAAAAGGTCTAAAATCGCAATAATACTGTATCGTGACTTTGCCAGCCGTAGTTATTCCTACTAGAGCTACGCGATTTCTGATGACAATTATATCGTGATATTTTCAGGCTATATCTCGATACACAATATATGTCTTGATATCTTTAAATCTCAAAAGCACTTTGTTAATGCTTGGACTGGGAACAAAAGCAATTGTAACAATATTTCTTGCCAAATACCTGCAAAACAGTTGTTTTGTTTTTTGTTTGTTTTGTATGTTTTTTTTCTGGTAAGTGGATAAATTCGCATCATCTTACTGTAATGCCGCCTTCAAACCAAGGGAAAAGCACCAGTTATGCCATATCACGATACGATATTAAAAATCTAAAACGATACGTAGTCTTATATCTCGATAACGATATTTGCCCAACTTTATTTTTTTATTGCAACATCAAATCCGTGTAGACATTAATCTAGTGACATAATGTGTATTTTTCTGAAGTGATTTTGCATTACAAGTACATTAATTTTCTGTTCTGATGCCAATATTGAGGTACTTTGGCTTAATTAAGATGTTAAAGATAAGACTTAATTGTAAGAGTGTTTGTACACTGTAGGATCGCGATTATTACTCAAATAAAACACCCACACACTTTGTAGTTTCAGCTCTGATGTCTGTAATACACCAAATGCCCCTCAGATGATGTTAAATAACTTACCTTTGCTGGTGGTCCAGTGATTCAGCAGGGAGGTGCGATGCTAGCCCCCTGAAGAGCCGTTAAGGACGCACTAATATCGGGACAACAGTAGCACGTGGTCACCGGTGCAGGTGCTGTTAAGTCCCTCCTCTGTGGTCTGTTTACAAACCGCCATGTTGTTGTGTGGCGTCCTGCTCAGCTGCTGTTAGCACGTGCTAGCACACTGGTTTGAAGCTAACGTTAATCAGCAGCCATGTTTGTCCGCGTTAGCTGGAACAAAAAAAAAACAAAACGCGGGAACAGGTGTATCTTCGAGAACGACGGCGGAAGTTGAAGTCTTCTTCTTTCCCTCGCGACATCATCCTGTTATGAAGTTAATAAAAGTGTTTCCATTATATTTGAGCTCCATTAAAAGCAGTTAAGACAGTTTTAAACTGGCTTTCCTGCGCAGCCGCTGAGCGCCGGCAGGTGAGCGCAGTGGGCAGGTGAACTGCTGACCTTTGACCCTTTGATAAACCACGCCCCCCTTAGTTACAGTTGCTAGGCGCGCCAGTTCCAAACGCTCCACGTGCTTCCAAACTCCTCCAGTGTTTCGGCTCCATGATTTCACACACAGGAAATGGAAATAGTTTACTGTTTAAAAGAAATTCTGTCTAAAGCCAGCTGTTCACGGCCAGTTTAACTAACTCGAAAACATTAACTAACAACAGCTCTGTGGATTATTTTATAAAGTCTCTCGAGTCCCCAACAGAACGTCACACCACTAAAAACATAATTTTGACTTGTCACCAACCAAACTTTGCAAACTAGTTAAAGTATTTTTACGTCTCAATCACACATAAAGTGTTTTAGCAGCTTCAGCTTAAGCTTTTGTCATTGTTTTAAATGAGACTGAAACCTTTTGCGCTGAGTTTTTGCGTCGCTCCGGGTGCCCTGCGTTTTTCGCTGAAGCGCTCTCTCACTCTTCAAGTTGGAAAAACTTCAACTCGAAGCGGAAAAACGCCCGATGTCATCTTTTCTCCCATTGTCCAGTCGGATGGACAGTCAGCTCTCAATTAAAGGTTGTAAACTCTGGAACACATTACTGAAATAAAATCAATGACTAATCTGAAAACCTTCACAAAAAAAGTTAAGTGTTGGCTTTTAGAGTGTTGTAGTTGAAGTAGTAAAGTTGGATAAGTTTGTAAGATTTTTTTTTCTCCTTCTTCCTGTTGTATAGATTTGTGATGATTTTGAACTTAATCTTTGTAGTTTAAGTTATATTTGTACAGGGTGTTTTGTATATTGTATTGGTTTGTAAGTTTATTCTATTTTGTTTGGAGTTTGTGATAATTTTGAACTTAATTCTGTAGGATAGGTTGTACTTGTTTTTGTATAGGGTATTTGTATATTGTATTTTTATAGGACTGTGATTTTGTGTGTTGTATTTGTTTAAAAGCCCAACTAGGGACAGGAGTTGAAAATTAGCTGTAGCTATAACTCTATATGCAGCACATCACATTCATGCCTTGCACTGAAACTGTTAACTGCATTGTCCCTATAAATAAATAAATAAATTCATGATTTGAGAGGCGGGCCTTCTGTGGCGGTCACGACAATGGAGAAGAAACTGTTGATAGTGGTTGCTGGATACCCAGAGTGCAACATCTACTGCTCGGAGAGATGAAGTGTTGACAGAGAAGACTCTAGAACTCTGCCTCCCTCTTTTGGTCTAAATTGTACATTACACCCACATGGTTATTCGACAGCAGACAGTAACTGAACAATTTATTGTGAATATATTGTTTTGATGTCGAGGCTCTCCTTTGACACAGTAGTAGATAATTGAGTTTCACATTCATAATCATCAATAACTTCATAACTTCCATTTTAAACCTGGAAATGATCGACGCTTTCAGAGTGTTCAACCTGTGTTTATTGATCCACTGATGTGTCTGCTCATGGCTTCATAAAGCGACTCAGATACAACACAGCCAGGATTTTACTTCAGAATAGAAATCTGTAAAAACACACACACACATTTGAAAAACACACGCACACATACACACATACACACACACAAACGTTCATCGTCAGCTTGGAAATCGACAAACTCACACAAACATCCCTTAAATAGCAGCTGTTGTGCAGCACAAACGAGCAGAGACAAAACAATTAATGGAAATCAAACTATTACAGAAACACAAATCACTGACATTTAAAAATAACGTACCTCACATGTTGTATTTACTCATTAAAGGGGAATGTCGCTGAATCTGAGACCTCAAGATCACATTTATGCATGAACAAAGAAAAACAAGGGAACAAGAAAATCCAGTAGTCGTGCATCACTTGAGATGGATTAAAGGTCAGTTTCTAACATTTTGAAATATTACAATATTAAAAATATTGGAAGGAAAATGGATATATTTGTTTTATACACTAGTAGCATGGTGACTGTCTCAGGAAACTCAATCTGAGCATTTCAATAAGGTCCTTAAAAAATAAATTAACTTAAAACAAATTATTTAAAGGTCCCAGCTTTCAGATGGAATGAATATTTCAGTAAATACAAGAGTTTTAAAAACAGCAGTAACATTATGAGGAGATACAGTGAGAAAGCCTCGCTGCTTGTCTACATTCAACTCCGAGAGAAAGACAGAAAAATTAAAGTCTGCGTTAGATGTGGAGCTCGGAGGATCGAGTTCTCCAAAATCATCTCAGCACTCTGATCACTGGTTTGAACTGGATGTTGGCGTACAGCCCTGTGAGACCCGGCAGGCTGTTAACACTGTCTCACACAAGTTAGTGGTTGGTGTTTGTTAGAGCTGCAGTTAATACTTTTCTTCTAAATCAATAAATTATTTAGTTGATAAAATGTCAGTAAATGGTGAAAATTGCAAGCTCCCAGAGCCCAATGTGACGTCTTCAGATTGTATTTTTACCAGACAAACAGTCCAAAACCGAAAAATACTAATTTACAGTCATAAAAACCAGATTTAACAAAAAAAGGTTAATCCACTTTCAGATTCTGAAATTGTGTTTCCGTTTATGACCCGTCTGTCTGACTGCTCCTGTTTCTTATCCTGATTGATGTCAACGCGCACCCAGATCTTGGCAATTAACTTGGAAAGTATAATGTTATTATAACTGATGGAAACAATCGACATTTGTACCAAAATAATACCAGAGTTAAAGTAAATTGGATCCAACTCTTAAATGAAAACTTGAACTGCAAAGTGACCATTTGTTTACAGCTACTCACTGCGTTACCTTGAAATCATGGAGAAAACTTTGGTTTACTTGCGTGTCTATATGGTGGACGGAGAATCCAAAAATCTGTATGTGGTAAATGGGCAAAAAAATTGACCCTTTGTGGGATTGTCAACAGGTTCCATAATGGCCTCATGCCAGTTGCCCACAAAGCTGGGTTAAATCAAGTGGGCCCCACATCGGTTATACTAGGGCTATGTGGGCAATTGGCATAGGGCCAGTGGTGAACCATATGCCGCGCAAGGTACCCCTGGATACACCGCGTCAAGTTCTGTCTGTTACATGCATTGTCTTCTTTCAAAATACACTTCTGTTTTCACAGGAAATTTAACATTTAAATACAGTCTCTTTCAAAATAAAGGCACTACGTCGGTACAACACTGTGAATTAACGTTTTTTCCCCCTTCAACAACAAAAACACATGGTTGGGTTTAGGAAAAAGAATGGGGTTCAGCTTCAGGATTTTACGAGACGCGAACTCTCATGGGTGAAAGTCGGTGTTTGTTGGACCCATTCAGCTCCCCTCCTGCCTGCCCCAGTTAGACTTTCACCGCCTTAACTTTTGTCCTTGTCTTGCTGCGTTTCTCCCTGATGCCACCGAGCGCTGTTAAACTATAACGGCAACCAGCCGCATTTCGTTGGTTTCTGACACCACAAGTCACCGCCCAAGCGCCTGATTTTGATGACTTCCGAGTGAGACCAGGGTCGACAATCCCATATAGAGCCTCCTGTCCATTTACAGCCAATATGGGCCCCACATACAAATGTTGGCTGGGAAGCTGGCAGCTGACGCTGAGCAGCTCAGCTGGAAAACAAAAGTTTGCCCAGTTGAAGTGGGCTGCAGAGGCTTTGTAGGCCAATCAACTAGGTTTTTCTTTACCCTCATCAAAAAGAGAGAGTGGGGGGAGGTAGAGTGTACGGCCTTGTCCGGCAAGGGACAGTCCAGCCCCCTGACTCATAGTTTGAAGTATGTTCATCAAGGGATTGTAACATCTAGTCCTAAACTGAACTTCTTGGACACAGATGATTGAATAGAATATTACTATTTTTAAACGTAGCCTCCTATGACTTAAATTTATCGAGAATATTTGCTGTTTTTGGATTCTTTGATCACCGTAGAGACATGCGAGACAAACAAAGTTTCCTTTACGAAGTCAACGTTACACAAGGGGGAGTAACTGACATACAGATGGTCATTTTGCTCTCAAGTAGTCCTTTAAGCACAGATTAAAAAGTAAACCAAAGCTGACCTTTAAAATGCTACAGTTTGGATCACTGTCGATAAATGTTGATGATACGACCGTTTTCTCACACACCCGGGAACTGCAACATGTTTCAGACACTTTAAAACCGTGTGTAACAGTACAAGATCTAATTTAGCAAAATCTGTGACTTGAACCAGATGTTTCGAGAAGCTGCAGACTGCTTTTACTAAGTTTTGAACCGGAGAGCTGATCCAGGTCCAGAGAGGAGCCAGGGCGTGTCACAGCTCCGTCTTCTGCCCGGACAGAGGCACCTGTGGCTGGATGTCCTCATCCGACGACGCCCCTCCGTCCATCTTCTCCGCCGGAGCTTTGCTCTTTTTCTTCTTCTTCACCTTCTTTTCCTTCTTCTTCTTGGTCGCCTTCTCGCCCTCCGAGCCGCCGTCCGCCCTCCCTTCTTCCCCCCCTTCTTCTTTTTCTTCTTCTTCTTGTCCTCCGCGATGGCTGCCTGGTCTCCCTTCTTCCTTGAGGACCACTCCTCACTCAGGCAGGCTGGGCAGAGAGAGGGAAACAGAAATGGTGAATGAAAGAGATGAGTCAAAATAAACCAAAGGGAAACAAAAAGAGATTTAACAGGGAAAAGGTAGAAGAAATAAAGACGTGTGTGTTACCCATGTCCTGTCCTTTGAGAACGTGTTTCTCACATAAGTAAGTGGTCAGGTCTTCCTCCTGGCTTCCTTTGTACCAGTCCTCAATCACGTCCTCATATTTCTCTATCAACGTATCGCACTGAAACACAAGTTCCCAATGAATATCATTCACGAACACATTTCAGAAAGTTCTTTTGGTGATTCTTCAGCAGAATTCACTCCATGAAAGTAAAGCCCAGTTCAGACCAAAGATTCATGACGAGATGAGTTGAAACTTGTTTCGTCTCTCATCGTGAATCTTTGGTCTGAACTGACCTCAAGTAAGTAAGTAAAGTTTCTTTATAAAGCGCTTTTCACCCACGTAGGTCACAAAGCATTTCACAAGGGCAATATACAAAGACAAAGTGACACTGAGAGCCATGTCGTGCCAAAGCTATTTGCAAACGCACAAGAAAAAACATGAGAATTCACACTACTCAGCAACAATACATGAATTTGAAAAAGTCCAGCTCTAGTGCATACAGGTTATCAAAAGGCTTGTCATAGGCAGGTGTGTCTTTAGCTGGCTTTTAAAAGAAACCAGAGTCAGCAGATTGTAAGAGAGCAGGCAGAGCATTCCAAAATTTAGGTGCTACTGTCGCAAAGGCTCGATCACCTTTTTTTTTTTTTTTTTTGGCAGATGAACAAAGAAACTCAATTAGGAAATGTGTTTTTAGGTACAACTAATGAAATCTTGTTTGTTTATATTATTTTGCCCAGTTTTTCTTTGTAATTGTTCCTGAAAACACATAAAAAAAAGCCAAAATCTCAGCAAAAAAACGTAACTTTGGTTTAAAAATTTCCAGAAAGTGAAAGCACCTGTTTTTTAAGGTCGGCCACTTCTGCCGAGGTCTCATTCCACAGCTCGTAGGGAATATCCATCACCACGTTCACTCCTTTATTCACCAGACCATGAAGGGTGGAGAAGGTCTCTGACATGCCCTGCACATAAACAGACAGACAGACAAACATGATGGTGCTGTCAAACTAGACACAAAAGTTCCAGAAGATTCCACCATCAGGCGTTTCATTCACTGGCAGAGCTGGAGGGCCTTTATTATAGTGTGTGACGCCAAACTAACTTGTATCCTGAAACAATTCATGTCAGTGTGAAGTAAATGAAGTGAAGTAATGCTGCCCCCTAAAGGTCAACAAAAAGTTAGTCGACCGGAAAAGTCATAGGTGGGCAAGATTTCAGTGGTTGCTTAGTTGCAGAAAAAGACACACATGGGATATGGGGGGGCGTCTAAATTCTACACTTATGGCATCTGTCACCATAGTCGATGCGGTGTGTTCTACAACGTTGCCCCTCATCGCCCCCCGTTTTGGCTAATTCAGCATATTGAATCAGTGCTGGTAACAGTGGAGTCCATGAGTGAATGAAATCACTCTGATTGGCAGCTCAGCTCAGTGCGTCAGAAGAGAAACGGAGTGAGGAAAGTAAACAAAGAGCTAGAGTCAAGCAGGAGTGCGACCAAAACAAACTTGTTTCATAAGGTAAGATTATTTTTCTTTAGCCATTGAGCAGAAATGTTTCCTGATGGTCTGTGTTGTTCACTGGTGCACTGATAATACGCTCTGTTCTTTCAATATTGGATTGTGTTGTTATTGTGCCAACTGGCTAACTACTGTGGGGTCAAGACGGTCTTCTGGTTTCAGTTGTTGAAGGATGATTATAGATGATCGCTGTCTGCTGGTGTGGAGAGTTATTTCCTCTCACGCAGTCACAGAATGTGTGTGCTGGTTGGGTGTTGACTGTAGTCTTTGCGTTGTATTCATGTGTAACTTTTTGGCCGAGACACAGCAACGCAGCAGGGGGCCTTTATCACTGCAAGTCAGTTTGGTGTGTCTGGGCCTTTAGGGTTCGAGAAGCCAAGCAGCCAAGGATAATCTGGGTAAGTTGAACTGGCTCCATAGCACATGCCTAAGGTTTGATCCAATTTTAAAGAAATAATAATAACAACTTCATCATTTTGGATTCAATGTGTTTCATTCAACCTTAATTAAATCAAATCACTTCAAAAGGAAAGTGTTCTTACATCTATTAGAAGAACTTTAATACAGCTTTGCCAAACATCTAACATCACGGTGCAGCTGCACAACAAGCAAGTAAAATAACAGCAATAAATATCTGTGACAAAACACACACACACTGACCTTGGCGAAGCGGTTACTTCCAGTCCTCTCCTTGTGCAGATTGTACTCTAACAGCCTCTGACACACATTTTCAACAACCTCGATGAATCGCAGGTCTCTGTGGAGAGAGACAGAGAGAATATTCAGGGTTATCTGCAGGAGTTTCACGTTTAAACCTTCTGTCAGACATGTGAGTGCTGAGCAGTTTATAGCCTGATGTTAACTTCTAACTTCTGGTGACTGCACCTACATTTCAAAAATCATAGAAGTGGCGTCATTTGTGAAGATTGTGTTGCTGAACTAAACTTGTAAGTATCATAAATGTTTGTTTGCCTGTAACAATCCACCAGTGGAAAAATCCCAAAGGTTTTTTGACGAGGGTTCCAGAGCAATGTTAAAAGGTAACTTGGGTATTTTCTAACCTGGACCCATTTTCTTATGTTTCTGTGTGTAAGTGACTCATGGCAGAAACAGTGTTTGAAACTGGTCCAGTGTTGAGTGAGACCGCTGCAGCTGGCAAAACCGTCTGCAATGTGACCACTTGGGGCAATTGTGCATCGTCAATGTACATCCACCAAAAGTGTTTGTTTTTGTCACTGACAGGCTCAGACTGTTATTATAAGTGTGACGTAATTATGGGAAGGATCCCTACAGAGATAGGCCATTTTTCAAAGCGTAAGAGCCTCATAACAGATTCGTAATCGCTGTCACTGAACCCACCAGACTCCATTTAAAAAAGCAGTAATTTTATCATCATACAACACACTTCATTGAAAGTCCGCAAATACAAAATAAAACTCACAAAAGCTATCTTGATTTGTCTTTCAAGTGTTCCAACAATCACCAGCTCGGGTTTGGTTAAAATAAACCCTTCATGCACTCAGTTAGATGTTAAAACATGCTCCCTCTATACATGCTTAAATGACTGTTTATTTAAATAGAGTCTGGTGGGTTCATCAAAAAGGATCTTACTCATTAACACAAAGGTCTATCTCTGTAAGGATCCTTCCCATTATTTTGTCAGAAACATGGCAGAAACAAACACTTGCAGTGGACAAACACTGAGGGTGCGCAATTGCCCCAAGTTCTCACATTGCAGCCTGTTTCGCTGCTGCAGGCTGCTGCCCTAACTCTCAATACTGGACCAGTTTCAAAACTTCTTATTGGTCACTTAGGACGCATTCACACTGGCGCTATTTGGTCAGCTATAAACGAACCCTGGTCAGCTTCCAGGGATAGTTCGGTTTGTTTGGGGTGTTGTGAACACTCATTCGAACTCTGGTGCGGACCAAACGAGTGAACCCTGGTCCATTTGAAAACTGGGGTCTCGGTTCACTTGTAAGTGAGCCCTGGTGTGGTTTGCTTACAGCGGATAATGCAAACGGACTATCAAGCGAACCAAAGAGAGGAAGTGACGTAGAGCGCAGTGCATTTTGGGTAGACAAAAAACCAAAGCCAACAGCACGAACCGCGAGAAGCAGAGGCTTTCAGGCAATACCGCCCCCAAACGAGCAGCTGTTGTAACTGCGTGACGTTGCCCAGGCGGTTTGGTCCACTTTAAAAAGTGCAGGGTGAAAGTGAACCGAACCAAATGAAGGTGTGATATTTTTCGGCAATCCCCGCCCAATCGAGTCCCCGGACTACTATGAAAAATACCAAGTTGCCCTTTAACTTCAACCTCCAACAGACGTCCTCCCAGCAGCACTTCATACAGCCACTGCAGGACGGAAACAAACATGTCTACGTGTAACTGAATTTGAAACAATTCCACTTTCTAATAGTCCTGAATCTGGAAGAGTTTAAGACGTGTTCAGGCTCTCTTATCACACACACACACACACACACACACACACACACACACACACACACACACACAGCATTAACACCAGCTCTCCAGCTTCCTTGTTCTATAATGAGCTCCACCAAAGGAACTGAACCTGACCAAGTTCCTGTCCCCTGCTGCCTGAGGGAGTGTGTGTGTGTGTGAGAGAGATCCAGAACCATCCCAGCAAACTCTGTCCGTCTTCAGACGGCAGGGATGGAGGTCTGAAACTAAGCTGAACTGTGTTCTGCTTCGTCATTCTGTGACATGTAAAACCACAACACACAGCACACACACTTACGACTTGACATATTTGATTGGCGGCGCCCCCTTGCTGTCTATGAAGCGGTAGTTCCTGTCGATGACCTCCTTGGTTTTCCCCGTCTCGTCGAACGCCGACTTCATCTCGATGCTGACAAACTTACACACTGGGGAGCAAGACGCAAAGAGAGTGTTACTAAAAATAAAGTTCTTCTGAACTGGGAATAAATATACCCTTCCTTAATCACGACACAACTTTTTAAAGCCGTCTTGATCATTCAGTGACTCTGCAGGTTGCTGTTAGTCTGAATTCAGTATCATGAGCTGATGGAAAGATAAACACATATAGGCACATGTGTAGGTTGATGTGTAAATTATAGTATCTAAATGCCAAGAATGTGTTTTAAAAGCTGAATTAAAAACAGTGTTTTTTTCTGTTGCTGTCACATCTGGTGTATAATGTCGATTTGTTTATGTGCTATGTTTTATATTTATGGCTGCAGTATGGCTGATCTGTGAATGTCAATATACTCCACATATACTCTACCTAAAAGACTAAAGATATGATCACAAAAAAGAGTTTATTCTAAGTATTATATATGGTTAAAAAAAACACTGATGGCTGATTTTGTAGCCGTCAAATTCCTCCATCAATATTGGCCATCAATTAGTAGCCCGGGCTATTATTTGCTTAAATCACTGAAGTCGACAGGCCCATATTTGGGACAGGCCTTTAATTCCTTTTACGCAATACTGTTAAAACTGTTTATATGAACCAGTGTGAGTATTACTTTAAAAAAAATAAGGCTTTGAATAACATATCAGTTATGTGTTATGTTGTGACACTTGTTTCACGACACCCAAGAATAACGACCCGTTAAAACAATATTGACAACTTGCATTAATTTTCATAAAACCCTTTGTGATTCCTTACGGACTAAAGGAACAAGAATAACCTACCAAGTAATCAAGGAACTGACTCTGACAGCTTCAGATGAAGGGAGTCACCACTGTTTTCATCATGCCGGTAAATCCAAATGACTTAGACTCTTCTCTGGTGCTCATAGTTTCAGTAAAATCAAATAAACCAAGCTTACGATGAGCAGCATCTCCAAGTTTAAACATCTATATTCGTATGTGCGATCTACACAGCTAACTAAATTTAGCTCAAGTGAGTATTCAACAACTGTTTCTATACATCTGAAGAACCTCCATAAATATGGACAGCTAGGCAACCAGACCAGACCAGACACAAATTACACTTTTTACGACAATATTTTTCGTCATTTGGAGTCTGTCCACCTCTTGCACGGATCACATTGATAAATTACTCTTCTTGGCTTTTTAATTCGTGAAGCTTTTCCAGCACTTACAGCAACATAATGAGTTTAGATTATTCCACTGTACCTCCAGGGCAACTTTTTATTCATTGGATTAAAATGTGCTATATCGTGATATGTATCGTTATCGGGATATGAAATGACCTATATCGTGATGTGAGATTTTGGTCATATCGCCCAGCTCTACTCTGTAACTTATGTTTAATCTGAAGTGTGTTTCTTTTGTCTCTGCTTTTACGTATTTTATGAGCTCGTATGAGTCTGTTCTATCTACAGTACTGTTCTTCCTGTTTTAATGTATTTTATTTGACATTATTATTATAATTTCTATCATCTTGTGTTCGATGCTGTGTCTCAAATTCCATACTTCTGTACTACAAAAGTGCGTTCACACCCAGATGGTGCACTCAAAGCGGCACTCAATGGTCGCCATCGTGGCTACGTAGCAGAAGGGGAGGGACCACTTTTCAAACTGGAAATGGCGGCCGTGAGCATCGCCCGGTATAAGCCAGCAGTATGTTTATTGGGTTAATGATTTGGTACTGCGAGCGATAATGCAAATGCTAATGCTAGTTTGCTTACTAGCTAACAGCTGCATGTTAGGCATTAAAAGAAGGAGAAGAGGTTGAAATTTGTGGTCGTCATATCCAGTGAGTGCACAACGGCCATGTTTGGTTTCAGACAACACTACCCTGTCGAAATTCGCACACTATGCCTTTTGAAACTGACTTTTAATGTGGAGTAACA
Organism: Epinephelus cyanopodus; assembly: GCA_026686955.1. Classification (NCBI taxonomy): domain Eukaryota; kingdom Metazoa; phylum Chordata; class Actinopteri; order Perciformes; family Serranidae; genus Epinephelus; species Epinephelus cyanopodus. The sequence continues at coordinate 6,836,009 of CM048934.1, read as the reverse complement.
TTACAGTCTTGATTTCTCAGTTTTAACCATTGATTATTACCTACTTTTATTTCTCCTGCTCATTTTGATTCTATTTTATTTATTTATTTATTTACTTTCTTTTTATTCTGTGTCATCTTTTTTGTTAGCTTGTTCAGTTTTGGTTGGTTTGCTTTTTAATATTTCATCGTCATGTGTCTGCGTTATTGCAATTTTGCCATGTGAAGCACTTTGGGCTACATGTTTGTGTGAAAGGTGATGCGTAATTAAAGTTGACTTTCTGTTGCTGTCATCACGCCTGCAGATAAAAACTTGCCAAGCTGGCTGAACTGGCATCTTCACAGAAATGTTTACTAATGTGCACTGTCCCTGTAACCTTACACTGTATTCATTTTTAATTTATTTAACCTTTATCTAACCAGAAAAACCTCTTGAGATTAACAACCTCTTCTTCAAGAGTGTCCTGGCCGAGTCAGGCAGCGACAGAAGTTACAGACAACATAGGGCAGAAATGTAAAGCTCTAAAACAAGCAAGATTAATACAAAGAAAAGCCCAAAACAATGTAAATATATTCCAGAAATTATGCATAAAAATGCAAATACACAATTACAAAGAACAGCTAAGACACACTGTGACACTGGCATATAAAAGACTGCAACTTTGAGTCCTTCTGCAGAATAATATGTATAGATAAATAAATAAAAATAAGCAATACACAGAGTTACTTGTAGACAGATCCTTGTAAACATATCTAGAGAGACTTTGGGTTAGTGGGAATGAAGCTAGTGTAAAGATAGAGGTGTGGCAATGTGCAAAAGTGACAGAAATGAATGACATTATTAAGTTATTAAAATAATAACGATGCCAAACTCAAACTAAATGCAGCTTCATATATTAAAGTGCTTGTTTATTGTGTATAACATAGAAACTGATGTATTCGCCTTCTTGGCTTGTTAACCAAATAATATCATTCATAATAGTATAATTATTATTTTTTGGACATTTCCAGAGCAAATCTAGCAGCTATTTTAAGACATAATACGATGACTCGTGTTTAAAACAAAGCATTGTTGCGTTGGCAGCATTTGGTCATCACATGAAGCTGTGTGCAGGGTGTTGTTGACATGTAAACAGTGGTTGTTGTGGTTAATTAAACAGCTGTCTCTTGCTGTGAGTGAGCACACAGTTAAATTACAGCGACATTAATGTCTTGCTCATTGTGCTGTGGACCCTGAAGGCCCCTGGCTCCTGGTTTTAGGACCCAAACGTTGCTAACAGCCACAGTTACCTTCACATTTGTTGGGAAGATGGACCCAGTCATCGTCTCCTCCACTCTTTGCTGCTCCCGCCGAGATTATCGAGAAGAACGACACGTATGTCGCTAAATTCATATCGTCGGTTGCGTCTGACTCTTTATGTGCTCGTAAAAGTCGGGTTTGCTTTTAAAGAAGGCGGAAAATGAGCGTTGTCGCTCTGTTTCTACATCCTCCTCTGCCTCAACACAGCTGCAACAAAATAGAGAAGTGATCACTTCCGCTTTGGGCGCGACGGATGCGGAGCTCCGGGCCAATCAGAGAGGGAGAAGTGGCAGCGGCTGGACCAATCAGAGGCAGAGGAGGGGCAGCGAGGGGGGGGGGGGACTGTGAAAAGAGGAAGAAGAGGCGTCACTGCCAACAGGAAGTGCACCTGTGACAGGTCACATTTATTTATTTGTTTATTTATTTATTTTCAGTGTCAGATTTTTTGTTTTGTTTTTTTCAGTGTCAGATTTTTTTTTTCAGTGACAGATTTTTTTGTTTTGTTTTTGTCAGTGTCAGATTTTTTGTTTGTTTGTGTCAGTGTCAGATTTTTTGTTTTGTTTTTTTCAGTGTCAGATTTTTTTTTTTCAGTGACAGTTTTTTTTTTGTTTTCTTTTTGTCAGTGTCAGATTTTTTGTTTGTTTTTGTCAGTGTCAGATTTTTTGTTTTGTTTTTTCAGTGTCAGATTTTTTGTTTGTTTGTGTCAGTGTCAGATTTTTTGTTTTGTTTTTTCAGTGTCAGATTTTTTGTTTGTTTTTGTCAGTGTCAGATTTTTTGTTTTGTTTTTTCAGTGTCAGATTTTTTTTCAGTGACAGATTTTTTTGTTTTGTTTTTGTAAGTGTCAGATTTTTTGTTTTGTTTTTTCAGTGTCAGATTTTTTGTTTGTTTGTCAGTGTCAGATTTTTTTTTTCAGTATCAGATTTTTTTGTTTGTTTTTTCGGTGTCAGATTTTTTGTTTTATTTTTTCAGTGTCAGATTTTTTTTTTCAGTGTCAGATTTTTTTTCAGTGACAGATTTTTTTTCAGTGTCAGATTTTTTGTTTGTTTTTTTTCAGTGTCAGATTTTATTTTTTCTCAGTTTCAACTTTCTGTCAGTGTTTTATATATAATATATCATAAGGAAAAATGTTGAAAATCACACCTGAATGCAAAAAATAAATAAAATAAAATTAAATTAAAGTAAAATGAAATGAAATAAAATAAAAAGGTTTTATTCCTGTTTTTTTATTTTTCAGTGGATTCTCTTTTCAGTGTCAGTGTTTCCTTTATCAGCGCCAAAATTAGTTTTCCATGCCAACACTTACTGTTCTAGCTCCATATACTTATAATATATATTAAGTGGGTACACATCCTCCCGAATATTTAAATATGCTCAATATACTGAGGAAAAAATAAAAAGCTCTAAAAACACAAGCTGAAATAATTATTAGTAAATGTTATTGTAATAGTAAACAAACTTAATAAATTGCTAGAAAAATAAATTAATAATAAACAACTGATAAATAATTAACAAATAATTAATAAATTGTTGGCATGCCCCAATAGAAGTTATTGCTCAACTGCTGTGGGTAGATACAATTAATAAATACTCATGAGTAAAGTTAATATTTGTACAACCTTAAAGAGCCCTCTGTAAAAGCCTTAAGAATATAGACAAGACTAAAACTGGAAAATTTGGTGTATTCAAGTGCTACTAACGTGGAGAAAAAACATACTCTAAGAAATAGATAATGTACAAACGCCTCGGTAAAAACCTTCAGATTATTGACAGGAATAAAATTGGAGAAGATGGTAAATGTAAGCGGAGATTTCTGGCTCAGAGTATGAAAAAAAGACCTTTTAATTGTAAAATTTTATACATTTTTAGACGACACTATGGGTGAAGAAGGTCAAATTTTTAACTTGGATATTATCAAGAAATTTCCCCAGTTGATTATTTTATTTAAGATGATTTTTTTTATTATAAGCTCTCTGAAAGTTATGTTTAAATATGCAAATGAGACATTATCTAATTAAACATGTGCTAATTTGCATGTTTCCAGAACAGGAAACTGAAGCAAAACGAACACTTGAATGGGTATTCTGCACATTTTCTTTCCACAAGTGTGAAAGACACAAAATAGCCAAAAATCTCTAAATTAACAAAGCATATAAAACAATGTGACTCCTGTTAACACCAATGGGATGCCAGTGTGCTTTTTTTATTTGCATTCCCTGGACTGCAGACCAGAAGGTGCAAAGCCCTTCACTGATGAGTCGTTCCTCTTTTTCTTTTGGCATCTTTTAGTGTCTTGTTTGTAATTGCCTATTCTATCCAACAGAGGGAGCCATGCACACAGCCACAGCACAGGCAGGTATCACTAGTTATGCAACACTGAATTCACAACAAACCCTAAGTGTGTGTGTGTGTGTGTGTGTGTGTGTGTGTGTGTGTGTGTGTGTGTGTGTGTGTGTGTGTGTGTGTGTGTGTGTGTGTGTGTGTGTGTGTGTGTGTGTGTGTGTGACCGTGCTGCCCTGTCAGCATCACCGTGATCAGAGTTCTAATATGTCAAGGTCGGGTCGTTGCCAACGGTGACACATGTGCCGGCATGTTTTTTGGTGCAGGGTCACCGGACATGATTATTTAGCCAATAGCCTTTGACGAGCTGCACGCCAAGCTCAGATAGGTGTGTGTGTGTGTGTGAGTGTATATATGTGTGAAAAATACAGAGTGGGAAGAAACACAAGAGTTGTTACGTTCAACAATGACATTAATCATCAATACTCAATAATGAGTCACCTGCAGCACACACACTGCACGCAGCAATATCCTGTGACTGCCTCCCTAAAGAGAGCGTAATTAAGATCAATTAAAACAGATCAAGTGTCCAGTCAACGGTTTAATCTCTTTAAAGTGGTGCTCATACAAGTCTGGCATATGTTAGACTCCAAGTAACCATAGCAACCATGCCACAAATGTTGATATCTTGATATCTGAAAACATTTTTTTTAAAATGAATGTTTCTTTATTTTTATGTAGAGTCTGATCCTGAATCATCTCTCACAAAATGAAGATTTGAACCCGCTCTAAACGATTAGCCTTTGAGGCTAATTACGTCATTAAAGCAGCGATCTCCCATTGGCTGCTACTTCATCATTTCTACACCATAAATAAATCTCAAAGCCTTTTTTTCATAATCAAATGCATGTAAATTCTTGTTAAGATTTGGTGGGTGATATATTGACAGAAATGGAAAATAATATCATAAATCTGTTTATAATCACCTGAAAATAAGAATTGTTTTGTTTCTCTACCTTTTAATGAACTTACAGAGGAAGCGGGTCCTCATCCATGTTGCACCACCATTTTTCCACAGTAGCCCTGAACGGACAAACCAAACAATGGTTCTAGATCGGGCCATTCACGTTTTAGCGTCAGCCAATGTAGTTAGCAACCACTCCACAATGAGCAGCATCCGAAAAAAATGCAGATTTGGGGATTATTTGCAGTTTCTTGTCAAACACAGAGGACCTCAGAATGTTCCCTGAGGAACCTTTCAACTCTCCTGCAGGGCTTTCACATGTTTTCAGAGCCAGAATCAGCAGCCCAGTCACCAGAAGAAAATGCTGGCATTTCAACAAGTACATTACATGTTCACAAAGTGATGCAATGTATGAGCTGACGCCTGCCAAGCTGCAGACCACTGTTTAAAACCAACGAACAACAAAACTGGCTGTTATTTTAGTGAGTCATTGCTGTGTTTCCAGTGGCTTTTCAGGAACCAATTGTGGGTGTGTCTTAGGGACCCACTGTGTTTTTCTACTTACTTTTTAGCTGCCAAATATGGCTGGATTTTGGGGACCAGCTGTGTTTTTCATTTGGCTTTTCAGCCCTAAAATGTTGCTGTTTTTTCAGCAGGATAGTGTCATGAAAAATGTGTTTTAAGCCAACCACAGAGGATCTCAGAATGTTCCCTGAGGAACTCGCTCAAACACAGATCATACACAAACAACTATGTTTTTTAATGAGTCATTGCTGTGTTTCTAGCTGCTTTTTAGGCACCAAATGTGGGTGTTTCTTAGGGACCCCCAGCATCTTTCCATTGACTTTTTGGCAGCCTGCTGTGTTTTGCCTTTTTTGTCTTTTTTAAATGTGGTCTTTTTCTTGCAGTTTTCCCAGCACCCAAATGTTGGTGTTTTAAGCAACCCATCACTGTTTTTCTAACGGGAATAGTGTCATAAAAATGGGTCTTTTAAACCAAAACATGATCTTTTCCTAACCATAACCATTTCTTGTCAACCACAGAGGATCTCAGAATGTTCCCTGAGGAACTTCTTCAAACATAGATCATAAACTCTCTGAACTCCTCAACTACATAAACAACCAGTGGTTGTTTTCAGAGAGTCATTGCTGTGTTTCCAGCTGCTTTTAGACACCATAGCATGGATGTTGTCAGCGACGTGTGACTCTTTTTCCAGCAGTATTTTAGGGACCCCCTGTGTCTTTCCGTTGACTTTTTAACCACCAAATGTGGATGGATTTTGGGGACATGTTGCTGTTTTTCCTGCAGCTTTTTAGCACACAAACGTGGGTGTTTTTTAGCAACCCATCACTGTCACCAAAAAAAGTGGATATTTTAAGCCATAACATGATCTTTTCCTAACCAAGTGGTTTTTGTGTCTAAACCGAACCATGTAACCCCAGTATATCTGTGGTTTTCAGGAATGAATGATGACATTTTTTTTCCTGGCAATTGGGTTGCCAAGTAGGTTTTCGCTTAAAATGAATTTATCTTAGTATTTTGGTGCATGACGGTAAATTGGTAAGATAGGGGATAAACAAAAGTGCTTGTACAGTGTGTAAAATGAAGCGGATGGATTGTGCAAATCATTGACTGAAGAATGTGCGGTTGCATGAAGAACATATGCAATGTGCAGAAATATTAACCTGGAGAAGAGTACCACGTCTGTGTGTGCACATGCATCCTAGAATGTATTGCGATTTTGTGTGCTTGAGTGTGTTTGACTGCGTTGATGTGTGTGTGAGTGAGAGGGAATAAAGCGATGTGTTTCACAGTGAGATAAGAGTGTTCCTCAGTAGTTCAATAATAGTCCAGTTTTCTGAGAGGTGCTTCAGTTTACTGCTGCCTGCCAAAAGGACAGCCAGCTTCTCATTCCACAGCGCACACACACACAAACACACACACACACAGATCGCTGTGTGTCTCATAGCAGAACTTGACACTGAGTTGGTGGAGGGGAGGTTGATGTAGAGAGAGAGTGAGAGTGAGAGTGAGAGAGAGAGATGAAAGCTGTTTTTTATTCAGCAGTGCAGCCCACACAACGGGCAAGCGAGGGCTTTGTTAAAAAAACTCTCATCTCTCTCTCTGTCTCTCTCCGCTGCTCTCCTTTTCAGCTGTTCCTTGAATAAAATAATAATACATTCAGATTATATAGCAGGTTGTTGAAAAGCTCTCTCGCTCTTAACACATACAGTATAAAAAGAGCAAAAAAAGGAGGCAGCTTTTAACAGTTTAAACCAATATACGTGGACCCGAACTCTAAACTGAAACAGTGACACCAGCCTGATCGCTAAAAGCATCCAGACAAGAGACAGAACAGAGAGAACTAATGATGAGAGGCTTTGTACTGAAACAAAAACATGTTTTCAGTAAAAACCGGCATTGAAAGTCTGAATGCTGAAAAACTGGTCAGCAATAAGTTACGAAACATTTTGTGACACTTACATAACAAAAAATCTTAATTTGGGGCAAATTTGAACAGAATTTTGAGAAAATCTGCAAAAATGAAATTCAAAATGATGCACGTTCCCATCCACACCTGATGTGCAAATATCAGGAGATGGTTACAGTCAGTGGTGCAACCCAAACATCAAAAAATATGTTTGCATTTCTGCAAACTACAGATACGTTACATAAACGTTTTTTTCAACAACGCTGGTTAACATAGGTTTAGTCATGAAGACCACTTGGTTACGGTTGGGAAAACATCATGTTTTGGCTTAATATACTAGCTTGTTGTGGCACTATCTCGGCTAGAATTGCTGCACCAATTTTTGTGGCACTGTCCCAGATGGAAAAACAACAAGTTGCTCAAAAACACTCATGTTTGGTGCCCATAAAGCTGCTTGTAACACAGTGATGGGGCACTAACGATAACCTCATTTGGTACCCAAAAAACTGCTAGTAAAAGAGCAATGGGTCACTAAAAACACCCATGTTTGAGGATAACAAAAAAGCTGCTGGAAACGTAGCAATGAATTGGTGAAAAACAACCAGTTTAGTTTTTGGTGGTGTCATGAACAGCAGCATCTTGCCCAGATGTTACGCCATCCACCAACCCCTCCACGTTCTGAAGGCAAAGTCTGCTCTGATACAATACATTTGACGTAATATGAATATGAACTGACTTTGCCATCAGGAGATGGAAGGGATGGTGGATGGCGTGACACCTACATCAAAAAAACAAACAAAAAAAACCACAGTGGTTTCTCAGTCAGGTTCTTTAATGCGCAAATTGATAATGTGCAACAGTCTTCTGAAACACACTTAGAGGTAACGGTGATTGATTTATCTTCAAATTCACAGTGATTTCTAAAACAATGGGTCATCTATCTACCACAGAAGAAGACTTTATTTCCATTTGCAGAATTATCTATGCCAGTGTGGCTCTGTTCTGGGGCCTCTCTGCCTTTCCTAGGCCTGTGCAGGCAGGCAGGGAGAGCACACCTCTCTGCCCTTCCTCATGCAAACAAGGAAAACCTGAAGTGGGGAGAACACACCTCCCTGCCCTTCCATGCGCCTACATGGAAAGCCTAAGGCAGAGAGCAGCAGCAAAGTGACAAACCCTGATAAGTCAGACACAGCATGAAAAGGAGGAGCTGGGGTGGAGGCAGGTTGCAAAGCAGCTTGCAGAGGAAGCAGCAACAGTAGGCAGGCCAGAGCAGTTTAAATTGGCTGTTTGAGAAAAAAAAGACTGAGGCTAACACTATTGTCTAAACATCTTTGTATGCTGTAGCTTTAAGATTTCCATTAACTGGAGCTAAGAACCGCCCCAGACGTGGCTGTCCTCATAATTTTGGCCACACAGTGTAACATTAATAAATGTACGAAGACATATAAATAAATAAATCCAGTACATGTAAACCTCCGCTACAACCTCCCACTGCTTACATAAGTAAAATTTACTGCACTTGACCTGATTTACATGGATCCAGACTATATCTGGCATCAGAAACCACATCCTCGCAGATTTATGGTGAGCAGGTCTCTCACAACTCGCTGCACTCGCTCTGTCAGAGGAGACAGTCGGAGACATCTCGGAGTGAGTCCTCTTCTCAAAATGGGTCTAAAAATAACCCGAGCTGCAGAGCTGGAACAGACGAAGCAAGTGTTCCTGTTAAGAGTGACTTTTGTCAATGGCAATTTAAATGTGTAGCTTCTCTTTATAGAGCTGGAGCAGGTGTTTGGGTGCTGAGACGTGTGGGGGAAGATTCTTTAAATGATATTATGTGGAGGACGCTGCTGCTGCTGCCGGCAACAGTTCACCTCTGCAGGTGAACAAGAGTCCATTTTGAAAACCTGTTCCATCTCTGATTTCTCCTCTCTTATGAGGACTTTACCCCAAACATTACATCATCTGAAAACTTTTGATGTAAACTGTTGAAGTAAAGACAGACAGTCATACTTTTCTACCAATGCTATGAAGGCAATTTTATTGACGCTATAAATGAGGAATCAATTTTAACAATCAAACTGTTAGAAAACCTTTTATCTTTAAGGTTTGTGCCAAAATTAGAGGTGAGACCACTGACTATGTGATATGATGGACGTAGACACCATGACATCACCCATTTGTTTGTGGGCTCCAGTTTTGAGTCCTTGAAATTGGCATTTTGTCATCTTTGCTGTAAGTGTCGGCCAAATGTCAAGACTAGGCTCCAAGAAAGTGCGCTGGTCTTTGAAGTCAATTTTCATAGTGGCCAAACACTGGAATTACACCGTCACATGATGCCCAGTGACCCAAACAGACTTGTTCCCATAGACTTACGTGGCAAAAGAAACATCTGTAAAGCTGGATTTGTACTTCTGGAGAGTCAGAGACAGGTGGGGTCGACAACGAGGAAGCAGTCTGGGAATAAACGCTGGAAAGTCTTGCATGTGTGCGACAAAGGACAATCTGGCAAGGAGAGTCTGAGTAGCAGGAGTCTTCATACTCACAGGAGGTGATGATGAAGAGGTGAGAGCAGTTGGCTTGATGTGGGAGATGTTTGGACAGGTGATAGGCTGGCAGGTAGAGTGGCATGTATGGCAGGTTGACAGTGCCCACTGTGACAGCATGATTGCAGAGCCGAAACAAACCACGTGTTTGTTGTTGAAGGATAAAACCAAAAAAAGTCAATTCGAAAAACAGAATGAAACCTTGCCTAACCTTGCATTTTCCAGGTGGTTAAAGACTGGGCAGGTTGCTGCTTGGTTGAGAGGAGTTTCTCACCTCTGCTACCAACCTTTTCAAGGATCTAATACCAAAATATGACACAAAAAAAGAACCAGCAGACTAAAATCACAGGTGAAAGAGGAAAGGGATAGGAGTGAAATAAAGAGTCGGACCAGAGCCCAGTTTTCTAAGGATGCCTTTATTAAAGAGTCAACAACGTGCGCTAGCCGTCCGGTTCTAGAAAAATAACACAGTCATACATTCATCCAGTGGAAATCCAAAAAAACAAAGAAAAAACAAGGACAGGTTTTTATTTTTAAAGCTCAAAATCCCTTTAAAAGGTGAGAGGGGAACCTGAATGATGCCATATACTGTATGTACTCAATATATGTGTGTGTGTGTATGTGTGTGTATGTGTGTGTCACTGTGTGTGATGAGCAGCAGCACCAAATCGTTTTGCCTTTTTCTTAAAGGAACAGGAAGTCAGATATTCACTCAAACAAAATGACGATGACATATGCTGAGATTTGATTATTGATCGACACCAGTAACTGAAGCATTACTCCACCAGCTGCTCTGGCTTCCTGTGCTCCCATTTTGATGCTTTCGGAGTTATACCGTTTTACGTGTTAGTTGTAGATCAGATTTACAGGTTACAGATTAGTTTGTGAACCCAGTTTGGAGTCGTGTTCATAGATTTTCCGCTGTGTGATGCAGCTTAGATTCGAGGCCTGTGCACGAAGCTGACGTTGCTGATGTGCACATCCTCAAAGAAGTGACAACACGTCTTGGCAACGGTGGCTACAGACAAACCAGACGGAGACAACAAAACCTGCGATCGATGATTGAGTGAAGACAACGTTAAAGACAGACTTGATAATCTTCTTTCTTTGAAAAACACGTATATAGCAAAGACATTTTCTTCTGCTTACTGTGGCAGCTGCTCCACGGTGTCCATAGGTATCAGACACTTACATTTAATCCTTGTAAAGATCATTTTTAACCAAATTTTAGAACGACTGGCAGACGAAATCATCTTTTTCTTATTCAAGCATTGCAGGTATGTGTAAAGGTAAGTCATATATATGTATGTCCCATGTAGAGGTAGGTTTTATGTAGGAATTTGAAGACCAACAAAACGTTGTTTTGTAGCAACCCATCTGCGTTTTTCCAGTGGCCTTTAAAGCTTGTGTTGTTGATGTTTAATAGCAACCTGTCAGTGTTTAATCATTTTGTAAGGCTTCTATTGTGGATGTTTTGTAGCAACCCGTCAGTGTTTTTCAAATGTTTTTTTAAGCTCCCGTCAAGGTTGTTTTGTAGAAATTCTTCAGTGTTTTTTTTACAGTGGCTTTTTGAGGGTGTTTTCTAGCAACCTGTCAGTTTTTTTTCAATCAGATTTTTAGGCTCCTACTGTGGATGGATTATAGTGGACAGTCTGTGTTTTTCCAAAGGTTTTGTTAGGCTCAAATCCTGGGTGTTTTGTAGCAACCTGTCAGGGTTTTTCAATTATTTTTTTAGGCTTCTATTGTGGGTGTTTTGTAGTGACCAGTCTGTTTTTCCAGTGGCCTTTTAGGCTCCTATTACAAATGTTTTATAGTAACTCATCAGTGTTTTTCAACCTTTTTTTTAGGCTTCCTTTGTGGATGTTGTGTAGCAACCCATCAGTGTCTTTCAATTGTTTTTTAGGGTTCTGTCGTTGATGTTTTGTAGCAATTCTTCAGTGTTTTTTGATGGGTTTCAAAGGTAGAATTTTTTCACTCCTCCTATAGGCTCCTATTGTGGATGTTTTATAGTGACCCATCTGTGTTTTTCCATCAGCATTTTGAGCTCCAATCATGGGTGTTTTGTAGCATCCTATCAGTGTTTTTTCACCAGCTTTTAAGGCTGCAAACATGGTGTTTTGTAACGACCTGTCTGTGGGTTATGTACCACGAAAAGCCATTGTTTTTTATTGAGACATGGCTGCTAACCGTCAAAGTGTTTTTGGTGCCGAAATCTTACCATGTGTTAACCACAGCGTTGTTGAAAATTACAATCTCAATGTTTCCACTACATTTTATCGTCCAAATGATTTGTATCCATGGCTTGCAGAAACGTACTAACATTTTTTTTCTCTGGTGATTGGATTGGAATAATTACAGTGAGTTGGGTTAAATGAATCAACATTTTGACAATGTTGATTCTCTGATCTTCTTCAATGTTTGGTTTACTTCCTGGATTTCTCCCACATGGAAATTCTGACCAATCAAGAGCAGCTTTCTCACACAAGGTATTTGATCTGGTTTGCTTGTAAATGCTGCCGTGAGAACACGAACCAGCTCTAGGCAATTATACAACTTTGTGACAAAATCAGTCGCTGATTCAGAGCAAAGGAGACGACTCTAGGTCTGAGAGCAGCCTTAAAGAGATATTGATCTTTTTAGGTGTTTAAAATACATTTAGCTGCTGCCCCTGTCCACAGCAGCACACTGCTGAGCTTCTGTGACGGTACTCCTGTCTGCTTCTTCAAACTGGGAGCGCACCGACTGACATCTACAGTAGGTAACACACTCACTATGGATAAGTGCCACACACACAATCTCACTTCAAAAGACCCAAAATATCACTCTGACAGAATCGACTGGATGGTGTCTACATCTGATGAATGTCACTTCACACCCTTCCAAAAAATAAAACCTACGTAGGTTTCTGTCTCTCAAATGAAAATTCAACGAGAGTCTGCCTCGGTGTGGGAGCTGAGTGTGTGTACCTCTGCAGGTGGCCTGTCCTGATGGATTCATGTGACACAACAGCCCCCGACTTGCACACTCACACACACACACACACACTCACACTTCTGAGATCTATAACAGTGGACAGGGCCGTTGTCCTCGGTTGCCTTGGAGGCAGAGTGACGCCTCACAGGACTGTTAGCGCCCCGTGTGTGTGTGTGTGTGTGTGTGTGTGTGTGTGTGTGTGTGTGAGTGTGATTCACATTACAGAGATCACACAGGGTTATTAAAGTGGACTGCAGACTGCAGCCGCTGCCTCAAACTATTTACAGTCAGCTGGTCAGTGGTCATATGTCTGTGTGTGTGTGTGTGTATGTGTGAATAATGCATGAGATCAACTTTTCCCTTCCTCATGCCGACTGCTATCAAAGTGTTTACTCTGTGTGTGTGTGTGTTTGTTGTCCCATCTGTCCCTTTAGAAGACACATCTTCTTCAATGATGCTCAATTTGTTTCTCTATTGCATATTTCCTCTTTCAGCGGCACACACACACACACACACACACACACACACACACACACACACACACACACACACACGTTCAAGATCTTGCCTTCCTTTCTTCTTTCCAAAACAATCCATCAGACGGAACCTTAATTAATCATTTAATACACACACACACAAACACACTGTAAACAAGTCTTATCTTCACGTATCAATCAAAGGCTCAGCATTTAATTATAGATTCTGGCTGGATCAATAATCAATAATTCCTATGTGGCAGGAGTAATCGATATTGATCCATCAGAGTGATTGACTATCGGTCCCATCTGTGCTGCCTAATAACATGTGTGGCCCCTCCAAGTCCCATGTTACTACGTGTGTGTGTGTGTGTGTGTGTGTGTGTGTGTGTGTGTGTGTTAGTAATAAACCGGGACCCTGAAGCCTTGGTAACAGATTCTCCTTTCAATTGATCAGTGCTCTTAAGTGTTCATTTCGAAATAAAACCCTGCGCTTGGCTCAACAGTAAAACAACAAATAGTGTGATTATGTTTGGGTGGAGGTGCCCTTTAAAAAAAAAAAATCTCAGCCCCCACGGGCGTCACGGCAATCGACGAGGTGCGATTGATTATCACAACCCTCCGGCTCGGTTCATGCGCGGCACGGCGCGGCCCTGATTATGGCGGGGTGGTAACATGCAGGCTGGTTGCCGTGGTAACCGAGAGAATCCAGGGTCTTTTTTTTTTTTTTTTTTTCCTGCTCTCGTTTATTACAGTCTCCACGTGAGCTGAAGTGGATATTAGATCCATAGCAGTTGAACAGCAACACTGTCTGTCTCTGCCACCACAAATGTGTTAAAGGACCACAGTTTAGGTGTGTCGCCTGAGAGACGAGCCGTGTGGATGATAAACTGCTCTCACACATGAATACTTAGTTATGAGGCTTCAACGCGATCTCGCTCCACTTCCTCTTCGGAAAAGCTACGAAAAACTTATTTCATCAACCAGAAGTTGCGGCAAAGTTTTATTTTGTGCAGCAGGACGGGTCACCTTCACTGTTAAACACCTCCACCTCCTCCACCTGGACTCTCTCTCTTTATTCACCTTCTCCGTCAGACACAATCATTCTCCTGAAACAGCAGCTTGTTCCCTCTGCGGCTCCGACCTCTGCTGTCCTGAACATCACCAACTTCACGGTCACCTCAAATCTAAACAATTCAACGCCCTCACTTACGGTTTATCAGTGATTCCCATGATTACGATACCTGACGCCGCACAGTAATCGGTATCTAGATCCTAAAATGTTGAGGCAGAGGGTACTTGCCCTCTAAAAAAAAGAGGGTGGGTCAAGGGGAGTCCATCTATCATGGAGCTTCTCCTCCATGATGGATGTTTCCAGGCATATTTTAGGATGACTCGGGGGCAGCCGTATAGCTCTGGGTATCCAGCAACCACTACCACCAGTTTCTTCTCCACTGCCCATCTGCTGTGCTATTTGATGCTAACAGCAACTGCTGTAGTGTAAAGATCAAGGAAGTTTGTGCTGGGGAGATTACACCTGGCTGACCGCTGTTCGTGTCCTGTGAGAAATCAAAAGTCAATGCTGTTTAAACGCAACTTTCCACCAACGAATTAACAAATTAACATGATGTACTCATTTTAACCCAACGCGTCTTTTCTAAACCTCACAAAACAGTTTGTGTTAACCGCATCTTTAACCACTTGTCAGAACACGTTTCACCAAGAACACAGCTGTGCATCACATACAGATGCTAAAGGGTTAACCCGATACACAGTGTGCAATTTTGAGCTGTTCCAGAGTGAAGGTGACCAACGTGGCAATATCTCTGATCGTGGCTCTGACACCAAAGACAGCTTGGGATAAAATTTGGGATGCACATCTCACTGTGTGACTGCTCTTACAACCTACGTCTACTGAGCGACCAATAGAAATGCAGCATTAAATGACGCACCGATCAAGTGTAGCTGTATACCCCGAACGAGTTTTGTGGATAAAAAAACTACACTGGACTTCTTGTTGGCATGAGGGTCAGTAAGTACCGTCTGTATTTTCATTCTAAAGTGGCCATTTCCTTTAAGTCTTATTTTCTCCGAGCAGTTCAGTTCAGTTCAGTTTACTTTCACTGTGAAAAGTTGTGGATGGTCCCAGTGGAACCGTCCCCATGTTTGGTCCGCCCTCTGTTGTCCCACCTAGTAACTTCATTCACTGGGTCGACTGCCGGCAACTTTAAAGGCGGAATGTTGACAAGTAATGTTACTCAATGCATGAGTTGATGACTTGAATTTCATCCACGTTATGTGAACTGCATATATTCTAATCCTCACTTGATGAAAAGAAAGCATCGTGGAGCGTCATTCCTTGTGGGCCACAGCAACACTAAACCCCTGAGCTTGCCTGAGAAGGACTAAATGCACAAAGCTGCTGTTTCTAAATATCCCATGGAGAGAGACTCTCACTGCAGCCTGTTTTATTTTGTTCAGCCTCGTTCTGTGGACGATAAACGAGGTGCAGACTGATCAAGGAGGAAATACAGTGAGTGCTGGACGGAGCTGTGAGTGACAACAACCCCGCCCACATTTAAGAGGACTGTTTGCAGTGGAAACGCTCGGGTCTAGGTACCATGTCTGAAGGGTTACTTTTGGCTCCAAAGGTACCGCACTGAAAGTGTTTGGTGAAATGGGGCTTAAGACACCAAAGCGGCATTCTGTAACCAGTTATTTTGAGAATAAAGATGAAGAAAATCCTACTTTTTGTGTCTTAGCATTTTTAAGACTTTTGTGAAATTGATTTAAGACATTTTAAGGCCTTATTTATGACTGACTTTGATGCCTTCTAAGATTTTTAAGGATCTGCAGGAACCCTGCCGAGCTCCTTGTCAGGGAAATGTAACTGCAGGTCATTTCACGCTTCTGAAAACACAATACATGCTGTTGTGTTTCCTATGAGAACAGTCTGGTGGTTACGGCAAGGGTTAAAGATGTCTGTGTGTCTGTGTCATTGGCTGGATATAAAATGACATCAGGTAGATCGTTTTAAATACTAAAGAGACGGGAGTCATCACTAACATGTAGCTGCACACACGCTGCCTGCGCCAGGATGCCCGGCAGCGTCTGGCTCTGGACGTGACATTATGATTACAGGATGTTGAGCGGGGTAATCGGGTCTCCATGGTTACACCGCGACATTTTGGGATGTTGATTCATCGAAAGGGTTGAGGCTTTCTGCCACCGCCGCTGCCAAGACAGCTGGTGGTGAGGTCACAGTGTGTGTGTGTGTGTGTGTGTGAGAGAGAGAGAGAGAGAAAAGGAAAGGTACGGGGAAAGAAAATGGGTGAGGACAGGATGTAACATAAGAAGGAGAGACAGCTGATGTCATCCTGCTCAAGAGGGAGACGGTGGAGGACTCTGGAGAGATCTCATAAAGGGCAAAACATTTGGCCAGGAGCGACTCATCACACCAGATGATATGTCAAGTGTGTGTTCCTATGTGTGTGTGTTGCAGGTAACGGTGTTTTTTTTTGTTGATCATACATGCATAATTTCTCTACTTCGCCTCTGACAGTCGTATATTAACCAGAGTAAAATTCAACAGCCTCTGCTCATGCCAACTTTTTGAAGTCGCCGCGCCGAGCGACTCCAAGAGGAAAAGAAAAATAATAATCATGATGAAATTCTGGTGAAATTTCCCTTTAAAATAGATTTCCCAGATAGAAAGGCAAACTCATCTCTGCTCTCTCCGTCTGCTCCGCGTTTCCTCTCCTTCTCTGTCTCCCTTACCTCCTCTCTTTCTCCCCTTCATTTCCACCCATCCATCCGTCCATCCATCCATCCACACATCCATCCATCCGTCGCTCCTCCTCACAATAAATATCACCGTATATTTTGATTCATCAGGTTAAAGTGTACTTATTAAGGAAGAGCTGAACGAGAAGCCAGGATATCGTAGGCAACTCAAAGAGAAGCAAAGACAGTCTTTAGAAACCAGAATAGTCCTCATTACTATTATTAGAAGTCTCTTATTATTATTATTATAGTTATTATTATTACTAGTATAACTGTTGTAAGGATAAAATAAAGTTCCTTGGCCCTTGTTGATGCAGAGAGAGACGGTGCAGGCTATCGACAGCAGAGCAATGGTTCCATGCCGTTCCATTACATCCATCCAGAGTTAAAGGGGAGGTTATTCCGTGTGTCCCATTTGATTTACGCAACTTTAAGTTCATTTGGATGCTGGTTTCATTCCATTTGGCTGAAGGTAACGTGAGCGGACTTCCCATTCAGATCCCAGTGGTTTCAAGGGAATCTGTCTCCATTTTTATTCCATTGCAGATTTGAAGTTTGGTTAAAGGGAAAGAAGAAAACCAAACACACCAAAGTCACTTTGGATGCTTGTAATTCCGTAATGATCGTGCGTGTTTGAATCTCCCAGAAGAAAAAAATTGTACTCTCCCTTTATGTCTCCTGCTTTGTTCTCTCGTGGCACGCAGGAAAATGGCAGATGTTGATAAGGACAGTTTAGTGTGATTTTTTTGATTGTGACTGAAACGTAGACCAATATGCTAACAACTCAAAGTCAATTATTACTCTCGGTGTTATGAACTTCTACACTGTGAAGGTTTATTGACTGTAAAATATTCCCAGAGATGAGAAAAGCTGTTTCACGTAAAACCTAAAGCCGGAAAGGGCCGCCCACACCAAGAACGATTCCTGTAACAATAACGATGAGTATGATAAACATTATTTTAAAAACTAAATCAAGCGGATGGCAGAACGATATTATGGGGAAACACTTTCAGAGCAATTTGATGAAAGACAAACACTGACAGCCAATAAAAAGTCATTCGCATTTACTTGGCGTCACGTTCAAAATGGCAGATGAGAATGTGGAGAGAGTCAATGTAAAAAAAAAACACTCTTCTTTAATTAAAAACCACAGTCTTTGTGTTTCATTATTAGCAAAGATGAGAAGATGATTAAACACTTTATGGAACATTGTCATTCATCGGTGCGGATTCTTAATGTTTATAGTTCGTATCATTCTTGGTGTGGAAGGCCCTTAATAACAATGGAAGCTAATTTTAATTAGCTTGAAATCCAGTTTTTACTGTAAATGAAAGTCATGAATCTCACTGTTGGTAAAAAGGAAGGCTTGTCTTGAAATCTGCTCTTAATTTACTAGCTAACTAGCTAGTTAGCTCACTGACTGGCAGGTTAGCTCACTAGAGATATATACTTTTGTAGCTTCCTTGCTTTTTAGTGAGTTAGCCCTCCTGTTAGCGGGCTAGGTTAGCATCTCGCTTGTTAGCTAAATTGTTGAGGGGGTTCGTTTTCAGCTGAGAGCTGATAATGTTGTCTGCACCATATTCCAGCCATGGTGTCAAAATATATTAATGAACATCTGCCATTTCAGGATCCCTTCTGTCCTCGTCATGAACCATCACAGAACACGCTCCCTTTTCAGAAATGTCGCATCCCAGAATTCCACCGCGCAATTCCGGAGCCCATCCTGCGGAGTCAACAGCTTCCGCTGACACCTGGCTCCCCCGCCCGTCTCTCTCTGTCTCTCTCCCTCTGAATGTGTTCAGCCATTTTACAAACAAACAAAGAAAAACAGTTTGGTTGTCCGTCTCTCCTATAGCTGCGTGGTGACAGAGTCCTCTATGACCTCACAGCTGTCCTCTATGACATCATCGCAGGGTCCCACCCACCCGCCAATCATCATCACCCCTCCTCTTCCCCCTCCTCCATCCACGCCGCCCTCGCCCGCTCCACCCACGCCTCCGCCCTGGAAAACGTCCTCGCTGGAGTCCAGGAGGCGCGAGCTGGACTCGGACATGTTGGAAGCACAGTGCAGGGATTGGCAGGGGCACGGGGGAGGGAGGGGCAGCGTCAGGAGGGAGTCCCGCCCGTTTGTTCTCCGCGGGGGAGAACGAGGGGTTATTGATGTCGACTGAGCGGCCCACCTCGTTCAGGTGAGTCTCGCTTCTGGTCACGTCACTGAGTCCGAAGTCGGAGTGGCTGTGGGTTCCCAGGGGGCGGAGCAACCCATCGGAGATGGTGTATGAGGGCGGGGACTGGAGGGGGAGAGGCATGGGCGGGGCTTTGCGTTTGGAGCGTGAGAACAGGTAGGAGAGGCGCTTGAAAGAGTCCGCCTTTGTTCCTGGAGATGAGAGGCGCTGCAGGCGGCTCCTCGTGCGAGCTAATGATGAGGAGAAGGTTGAGGAGAATGACGAAGACGGGGAGGGGAGGACGGTGGTGGAGGACGGAGGGATGACGGTCGTCTTCAGCCCGTTGCTCTTTGGTTTCCCCTCCTCTTCCTCCTCCTCTTCCCCCCATCCAATGCCCTCCTCCAGTTCCTCCTCCTCACCCTCTCCCCCTCCTTCTATTCGGGTCATCCCAGAAATGGAGCGCACCAAGGCGGACACACCAAGCGTCGGTGACGGCGTCGCGTCGTCCTCCAACGGGGTCATGAAGGTCACGCCCTTTGACTTCTGGCCTCCGCCGCCGTCGCCTGATTCGCTGTCATCCTCTGAGGCCGCGGCGCCATCGTCTTTTGCCGTCTCACTTGAGGAGGAGTAATTTCGCCTGGGAGGACGCCGGTTGCCGAGGAGATCCAGGACCTCGTAGCGGAAACTGGAGATGTCCTGCTTCAACTCCTGGAAAGAGACAGAGAGACTGTTTTAGTGATAGGAGGTGAAATATTTCTTCGTCATGTGAAAGTGTTGAGAAGAACAAAAGGAAGAAAATGTCAATATCGGCCACGAGAAGCAGGAAGTTATCGGTTCACTAGAATAAATATGTGCTATCCAGGGAGAAAACATGAGATAAATAACCGAAGAAGAAGAAGGAGAGGGGAAGTGGAAGAGATGGGACTGGTGACTGAATAAGAGGGGAGGTGAAATATCAATTTGTAGAGGCAGAGGATGAAGAGGAGGGCAAGGGCTCAGGAGGATGGAGATGAAGAGAGGAGGCTCCGGGTCAAGAGAGAGAGAAGAAGAGAGTGGATAAGTGCAGGAAGTAGTGATTGAGCAGAGAGGGGTCGTTCGGGAGAAAAGACTCCAGTAAACTCTGTCTCACTTAAATAAATTGCTTCATTCACTTAATTCATTTTAAAGTCTCTTCTGCCACGGTGCAGTTTTAATACAAAAATGCCACAGACTTGTGCTAATAATCTTAGCATGTTGCATTTGTGAGGAAAATGTGTCTCATTTGTGAACCAAACATGCATCATGTTAAGTTTGTTGCTCAGTGCTGAAACAGTTCTTATTTTGATTCAGGTGAGTTCAGCCTGTAGCTTTAACAGAGAACATAAATGCAGACATAAGCATTCACTGTTTACCTCTGCTGTAACTCTGTCTCTCAGCCCGACTTCCCTACGAGCCAAATACCTCAGCAAACTTGAATCCTTTCATTCTTTAAAAAAAAAAAAATATGATCACAGTTCCTCCGCCTTTTTCTTTTTCGCTCGCCATATGGGATCCAAATGCTGCACACGTGGCTTTACTCCTCAGAGAATAATTTACTTCAACATGCAGCTGATGTTAGATACACACCTCTAAACACACAGACACACACACTCTCTGCCTTTTTTTTTTTAACCACTTCTCATCTCTCACAAAAATGCACACACACACACACACACACAACACACACTCAGGGTGTGAAAGTGATTCAGCTCTATGTGCACCTGATGTTGTTTTTGCGTTAAAAAGCCCAAAGGATCGTTCCACTTCAAAGCCCAGGCTGGGCTCCAGAGGCATCATGGGAAACCGAATCTGGAGCTCAGAATAATTTACAGCTCAGAAGATTTGAATCTCTCCTCCAGGATTATCGACGGCGAACTGTTGGTATTGATCAGAGCTGACGATTCTGGGCAGGAGATGAGGACGAGAAGTGCCTGAGAGTTGGCAGGTGGCAGTTATTAAAAACCTTTTAATCTTTTACTAAATCTTTGCACGGAGATGTAAAACCTGCGTTGTCTCTCGCAGCACGGACACAAATCAGTGCATGTGATGTTCCTGCAGCTCGTCAGGCGTCACACTGATGTGATTCACGGCAGAACAATAGGCAGATTTATGTTATTGTTTATACTCCGCACCGTTTGAGCCTTTCCTCTTTTGTTGCCATCTCCTCCCTTTGTTCTTCCCCCTTGTTCATTTATTTGGATCCCCACAAGCCGTCGCCATGACAACGGCTGCTCGTCCCAGTTTTTTCCACCTTCAAAAAGCACCCACCTTAAAGTTCTCCTCCGTCAGTCCCTCGTCCGTCTTGGCGCTGCGTATCATGGCCGCCACGTACCTCTTCACCAGGTTCCGGATCACTTCCTGTTGGAGACAGTTTACAGACACAGTTACTTCACTGGCAAAATATTTAACCATATTCTTTGTCTTTTCTTTCTGTTGGTAAGAAACACGTCTAAGTAATGTTACGAGCGCTAGGTGCTCCGCTTTTAGTCTTTCCTTCTCCCTGTTGTTGTTTTGTTGTGTTGCATTATGTATCATTGCCGTTTCAATCATGTAAACCTGTACTGAGGCAGATCCGAACTCATCTACCTCGACCTGAAGGGACTTTGGGTCAACTCATGTTGTTTTTGAATGTGCTTTATAAATAAAACTGACTTGACTTGAGTCTGTAATTTGCTGCTAATATCCTGGAAACAACTATGTCATTTGGTGCTAATTACAGAGTTCAACTTGTACACTGCCAGGTCATTAATTACACCAAATTGTCAACATGCAAATATATGACAGCAACAAACAATGTAAGAAAATAATTTCGGGAGACGCGGGCTGTGTTTTAAACCTGTGTTTTAGTGACAACTCTATTAAAAATAAGACGTTATTCAAGTTTAGTTGGTAACTTTTCGTCATGTTTGTCACTTTATTCCCACAGCAATAAATGAGACGGATAGTCCGTAAAAAAAAATCACATTTCTCATGACCTTACTGCATGTGAACGGAAACTAGGAAACTAGGAAACTAGGCAGCACTGTTGAAATGTGAATTCTGTCAGAAACAAACTTTAGTGTACTGTTTAGCTGTAAAATGAGAAAGTTGGTCTGGCTGGCTTTGATTTCTGGCTCGACTGTCTCCAACATCTCATTTTACAGCTAAACAGTACACTAAAATTCGTCAGTGCACGTCACGGGACCTGCTATACCAACTGTGGCCACTACGCCAAAATCACCTCAGTATAGACTCACGCAGAAGTAATCGCCCTCAGTCATCGCTCATGACCCGCTCTCAGTGTGTGGCAGTGTACTTCTCTGCAGACACTCTGCCCTCTGCTTGTATTTTTTATCAATTCACGTACTGTGCGGTGAAGAGCCTGGTTTCCATTCACTCTAAATTTTGTCTGGATTCTGGTTCCGGTCTAGAGAGCAGATCCGGAGTTCACCAAATTCACCAAAGTAAAACTTTAAATTCTGGCGCACCATCGATTTCCGTCTCCAGTTTCTCCACGTTGGAAAGTTGAATCGCAAAAGAAAGAAGAATGAAGACTGTCGCCACGATCGATACATTTTAATCATTTAAACATGGACGTACAACAGTCTGTTTTAGAAGAGGTTCTTCTAGAAACTTGTCGGGTACATAAAATAACCTCTTTAAAGCCACTACAGAAGCTTTGCCTGACGAATTTAATCAACGGAAAGGCGCATCCATCGAATTACGGATCCTGTCTCTCTCGCCCTGACCCACACTGACACAAAGCCGAAATAATCTGGTGTTCAGATGATTAAAAATCTGGATTGGTGTTTATTTTCTGTGAGTTTAAGTTTCACAATCTTTGTGTGAAAAGCCTTTTAAATGAAGGTGACTGAACATTCTGATGTCTTCTGTAATCTATGTTTCTGTCAGTGATTCATCAGTTTTGTTGCCACATTAAAAACCTAAAATCTGATCATGATTACTTTCATGTTTGCCAGTGTTTTTTTAATGGGACTAAATGAAACTATTACATTTTTAACTTGCTCACTTTGCTGCTTCGTCACAAAATACAGAATATTTCGACCCAACTGACGAATTTAAATGTTATTATCTCATTAAGAATTCAGCCAATGAGGCGAGTGACCCTCATTGATTTAAAGACCAAAGACAAATTTCACCAGCATTTGGTGCTCAGTGGGCGGTAATTCAAACCCTGACACACTGCTACAGTACACACACACACACACACACACACACACACACACACACACACTAACACACTAACACACTGCATCCTCCCACAGTCAACACCTGTGACTGCCAAACGGGACGGTCTGGCATGCTGTCACTCTCCGCCTCTGCCAGAAACACACCACACACTCTGTCAGAGTGAAGGGCACATTCCTACAACAATCCTTAAAAACACGGACGCCTCTCAAAGCAACAATCAGCGCTGCCAAACACAAAGTACTGGCGTTGCTGCGTCTGCATTCGCTGCCAGTGCAGAGGTGTCAAAATACAAGAGATCCGTCTCGCTTGATTCGCCGCACAAACTCTTGCACGCATCCCCCAAAAAGCCGGACATCAGAATAACAGTCGCAGCCGCCAAAAACAATCCACTGTTTCCTTCACAATCAACAAGTGCTAAAGAGTTTAAACGAGGTGCTCGCTATCAGTTTAACTCATATCAGAGGACGCGGCGTACTGACACAACCTGGAGGACACGTCTGCATCTCTGCGGCGAGGTGAGAGGTTAAACCACTGCAGGTCAGCGAGTTGCTCTGTTACAGGAAGAGATTATTATCACGTTCTCTGTCAATACACTCTCATACCTGCCAGATTTTAGACCTTCTTTGTTTAATTTTTGGGGTGTTATGAGGTCGCCTGGTAAAAAAAGAGACTTGTTGCTGTCACATTCTACCTGTGTTGGACTACAGGGATCGTCTGTATGTGCACGTCTCTGCTGAGGTATTGCACGAGACGCTTCCTTAAAATTCATAGAGCAAAATGCTACTGATGTTAAAAGCTGGATGTCAACAGTCGACCGAACGTTAAGCGACCAGAGCAGCAAGATTTCATTGGTAAAGCAAACGTGAAACTCTATCAGGAGCTGCACCTCATCAGAATTAATCCAAACCTACATGTCCGGACCGTGTGGGAGTTTAATTTGAAAGGGCAGACACAGGAAGTGTCCACGCTCAGCAGTCAGACAGGAGTCAGGTTCATTTCCAGGGCTGCTGTTATTCCACAGGCTAGTTAATAACATGTCGGGCAGGAAATCCAAAGTGTGGGATCATTTTGAGAAGGTGAAGGACGAACCCAAGGTGATATGTAAACTCATCTTCATTGGTCGACTACAAACATGACGTATCATCTGAAACACGGAAGTAGCTACATGCCCATTAGCCCACAGCGTCATTAACAAAAAAGCTGACACTAAAAAGATATATACGTTTCTTCCCTGTTCCAAAACCAAAATCAAACCCTGAAAAGTGCAGGGTTAGCTAGCTACTGAAGATACAGCCTACTGAGTGTATCCACATGCTGCTTTTGCTTTTAATGATCGTAACAGTGAAACAAAGAGCGACCCTGCTGTACAGGAACCAGTGAAGGGAAGCAGGGACACTTCGCTCATATTCAACCAGCTCTGTGTCATCGCAATTTGTTTGACTTCCCTCGGAGATCCCTGCCCGTCTGGCGGCGGAGGTCCAGGTGCTGGCAGCAAACACCGATCATGTGCACACACTGCGATGCCACACAGCAAAGTTTCCCTTTATATTCAGCGTGTTCTGTGGCGATCAGCAGTGATGTGGTGGTTTACTTCCACACTGTGATGTGTTGCCTATAGGAACTAGATTTTTGTGAGGACACACATACACACAAACATGAAGCAGCGATGGTATACGCACCTGGTAATGCTGATTCTGTATCAGATTGTCGGCATGGCGTTCCTGCAGAGACAAAAAGAAAGCGTGTTCAACACATGGCGTTTCATGCGACAACCTGATTTAAAAAACCATAAAACACTTGCACAGTTCTTTTCTTTAAAACAGTGACGTCCGCTTTTCAAAAATGATGAATAGCACCAAACTAGAACAAAAGCGAACAGGTAATAAATTGCCTCTGGCTGACAGACTGACACTTTTACAGCCTGGATCCTCCACACTGCAGAGCTGCTGAGTAATGAACTCCAGTTAATCATTTTCCTCCTCTAAAAATGGATATGTGACTTTTATTTTTTTGGGGGGGAGAGAAGTTCTGCTCTTCATTTCCATTTTCAGACCTTTAGTTGACGCTCAGATCATCTCAGTGTGAGCATCTCCTCTCTAACGCGTCTCTCCTCACCTCATCAAATGTTGGAACCAATTGAATCAAGTGCACTGAGAGCGTTCGGGTTATTTTTAGAGAGCAGCTACAGCGTCGAACCAGACCTATAGAAGTCAGAGTGGGTTCACTCCGCAACTGATGCTGCACTCTTATCTGCGAGCTGAGCGCTCGACAAAGAAGACAATAAGAGAAAATGCACCATCATGCACGCATTTAAATAAAACACTAAGAAAGCATTACAGTAAATCTCGTTGTAATTTTATTTTAAGGCAGCATCAGAGTCATTTCTTCCTCCTTTTACAGAGGACTGTGAATGCATTTGGTTAAATATGTGATTGTTATGCAGGACCTTTGGTGCTGTGCTTTCAAATTGAGATTTGATGTCATGTTGCATTTATGTTTGTTGCCCTTTGATTAAAGCAGCGGTGGTAAATAAAAAAATACATTTACAGTTTTGAGGCACCTAAACTTTACTTTTCTGATCGGCGGGAGCGATTTGTAATTGTGTTATTGTTCGCTAGCACACGGTAAATATCTGGATGTCAGCCTCTGTTTGGTGTGTCTGTTTCTTAATGCCGGGTTCATGCTACACGACATTTCTGTCTGTTCTGGCAGTCACTATGTCACGTTACATAATTTCGGAGTCATAAAATCGTGCCGTGACTTGGCCGACGGACACGACAAACTACATGATGGACCACACCAATGATCCCTGGTCGGCTTTCACAACGTTTGATGTCATTGGGTTATTCTTGTCCTATTTTTATTATTATTACTATTATTTCAGTCACTGAATCCTCCACAAGTTCCTGCAAATGTTTCACAATAAAAGCCTGTTTAGAAAATGGAAGGATTCTCTCAGGCGAGGTTATAAGCGGATTTTAATTTGAAACAGATACAGGAAGTGTTGAGTTTGAAATGACGGGCTGTCATTGCTGTTTCACACCATCATTTTCCCTTTTACTCTGTGTGGTAATGTCCCTAGAGGAAACATCTAAAACACTGGGGTGTCGTTCAGTTGTCTACGGCAGCGGATGAGCAGGAATGAACAATGGATTGTTCGTGAGGTTTGGACTGTTGGTGGGAGAAAAGACATTTAAAGCACGTCTCTACTTTTATCTTATGTTTTACAAACCAATCAAGAAAACAATCGTCAAATTATTTGCAGCCAAATAAATACTTAAAATTAGATCCACCACAGAGAAGAAAGTATTATCAACTTGTATGTTTCTGATAAGAGCACAAATAAGTGCTGAAAAAAAATCAATAAATATTACATATAATAATTAAATAAAAAATAACAATTAAATAACATATATTCTTGTAACAGAGTATTTTACAGCGTGGTATTAGTACTTTTACTTGAGTAACAGATCTGGTGTTCATCCTCTCCACATCTTCCTGTAACAATCCTTCTCATCTTATCATCGCCTTCCATATCTCATGTTGTTTTCCAGCTTACTCTGTCAACACACACACACACACACACACACACACACACACACACACACACACACACACTGGCTCCCTCCCTTGATCAGATCTCTGCAGAGCTCTGTGAACCTATGTGGGCTGGTTGGCTTATATAACTCAGCTGACTTCAGCTGAGGTGAACATGCCAGCTGCACTCAGTGTGTGTGTGTGTGTGTGTGTGTGTGTTATCACTGCTTGCTCACAGTCTCTCTCTCCAGATGACTGGACTGTTAAATGTGTTTATCAGGACGTGTTTATCTGCTGATGTTCCTTCTGTGCTCACAGACACACAGCTGATGTCGCTCCATGTGCTGTCTGATTGTGTTCCTGTAAGACGATATACGTTCGTCCACTTCGCTCCTGCACTGCTCCGTAACTCTGAGTCCCTCTGCTGCGGGTTTAGTTACTCTTCGTGGCCTTAGTTACTTTTCATACTTTGATTTCATACACAAAACATATGATCATGTCACAAAGTAAGAGTTATTGTTACAGGCAAGAGTGGGAGTAGTACTCAAAGCATCTAGGTAAGAAGCAGCAACACCACAGTACAGAAATACTTCATCGCAAGAAAGTCTTGCATTCAAAATTTTAAGTAAAAGTACAAAAGTATTAGTATTAGTTTTTTGAATGTAGCTCATGACTGGAATGTATTAATATAAAATAATACACACATGTGCAGTGTAAATTCATATGTAGCACATTTATTATACACAACGTTAGCATTTTCTTTCTTTACTCAAAAATTCTGGGGCTGGGTGAGACGGGGAAAGAAGTTCATACATGCACGTATAATTTTGCAAATAAAAATGGAACTTTTGTAAAAATGATTTTGAATAACTGTGTATTTGTGTCGAGAACGGTATAACAGTTTTTTATTGCTATTCACGATGTCTAGGTTGGAGTTGACAGAAAGCTATCCAGCTAGCTAACGTTACCGTTGTCAGGTTGCTTGTTAGCTAGCTGAATTAATTTTTGTTGCTTCTTCCTACAGTCGTTTTCTGTTCTCTCATATTTTTGGATCAAATTTACTTTGCTTTCTATGACTGTATTCCTCCAGAGGTTTAATCCTTTGCTCCTCTGACCAGTATGGTTTCATTGTCTTTTTTCCTCCTGCTATATTTTCTCTTTCCATCTCTTTCAAAGCTATCTTTTTCCCTTAACTAAGGTAACCTTCAAAGGGATTCTGTGCAGCTGTGGAAGTCCCTAAGCTGAGAGGAAATTAAGCCTTAAGCGTCATACTTGAGGAGAAAATTTAAGGTGTTTTGTGCAACTGGTCACTGACTTTAACTATTTATAGGAGTGTGATTTTTCATGCGATCTGAAAAGTTGCACTGTTGTCCACCAGATCTCAAGACTTGAGACCGATCAGAACAAAAGTTAGAGCAGAATTAGGACGTATGTTGGGAAAAATCTTCTTGAAAAACACGTAAACGACGAGACCAGTGGCAGCACGAGACACATTTTGATCAGGACAGAAGAAGAACTGTTGTTCAAATCTGACCTTACTCGATCAAGTAATTAAAATGAAACATGTTGATTTGTTTGTGTTATCTTCTATTTCCTGTTGGACTCTGAGCGATGATGCCGCTGAGTAAAGCATTATCATCAAACTGACAAAATTAGACTGAATTTTCCCTGCAGAGAGCGCACGTTCCTTCAGCTCGTGCAGCTGCTCTCAACGTACAGCAGCGTTCACAGTAACCAGAGCTCAGTTTGCATGTGAAGCCTGTGAATCCTCCGGTGACTTGTTAACATGAATATCAGCATATGGCCTTTCAGCCCGGCTGAAGCCTCCGCAGCTTGTTTGCATGACTGTTGGGTGACGGGCATATGGCCACGGCAGCACGTTAGGCTACACATGAATAAATAAAACATTTATTCAGGAGTTTGTGAACTTTGGGAGTTTTGTCTGAAGTGGAGCAGCACAGAGGCCGACTGTCTCGTAACTGCGGAGCTCACTGGTTTGATGCGGGCCGCCGCAGCTCGTCCCGTCATGAGCCATCAAATTCAAGCTCAACTTTAATTTGAAATTCGTTTTTTTTCATATGCAGACGGATGAAATGTTCCTCTGTGGGGCGCAGAGAGCTTAGCATGGCTGACACAAACAATAAAGGCAAGAAACAAGAAAGAAAGTCTGCTGCGTGTAAGAAGTCGAAGTTTAACTGCATGTATGAATATTATATTCCCAACTGACACGCTCACTTGCAACTCATCACATACTGACTCCTGGTCAGTGGCCTGTCAGCATCAGATACGGATGCACTGAGGCACCTTTTAGAGTTTAGCGAGTTTAAAGCTTAGTGTATTGAGAGTGAGAAAGTCCACATAGGGCGGGCAGGAGTGGAGGTGGATGGGTCAAACAAACTCAAGACTTTCACCTGGGAGACTGTTGTGTCTGTTTGTGTCCCATGTGAAACCAAATGTTTTTAAAATAATAACATGGTGGGCTAGTGTCACACCCCTGGGTGGGGGAGCCCCTCTGTGCAGAATGTGACATGTCAGTGTAGGTTTTCTCCAGGTGCTCCAGCTTCCTCCCACAGTCCAAAGACATGCAGGTTAACTGGTGACTGTAAATTATCCATAGGTGTGAATGTGAGTGTGAATGGTCGTCTGTCTCTATGTGTCAGCCCTGTGATAGCACAATGGCATCCAGCCCCTCCAAGACCTTCAAGACGATAACATTTTTCTGGGTAATAAACTTTGATGAACTATAATGAACTTCTGTCACGTCTGCAACAACATTAAAGTGATTTTAAATTAAATATAGATTAACACAGATTATCAGTCTGCATGACGAAGCACCTGTGGGCAAGATACTGAACCCCAAATCGCTCCCAATGACTAGCTTATCGGTGTGTGAGTGTGTTAAAGTTGAGCAGCAGTTGGCACCTGTCTGGGTCCTTCTTATCTGATTTGTCCCTTGTTGAATGTGCAGTAAGTCTGTCAAAGTTTCAAAGATACTGGGAGTTTATTCTAATCAACAGCAGCCGTATATAAAGAGGTTACATCACTCGTTTATGGACAGGAAGCCAGATAAGTTATTGAAAATGTGCTGATTCATACTGCCTCTGCCAGAAGCAAGAAATGATGACACAGTAATAAACATTAAAACTATGATTAATAAGAGTATGAATGTGAGACTTACGGTGAACTCTCGGAGGTTTTCACATTTGTGCGTGTCGTCCCCGGGCGGCTGGCCTCTCCTGCACAGCTTGCTGTGGAGCCACACGAGCAGGTACAGGATGGACTTGGGGCTGGGGATGATGTTGAACGGAGGCGGCAGCGTGCCGCCCTCGTCAAAGTAACTCATCCACAGCTTGGTGCGGGCAAACTTCCACTCGATGTCGGCGTGGTCCTGCAGGACAAAGACAAGACAGCTGGGTGTCAGGACACAAAGTGACAGGTGGGCTTTTTTTTTTTTCTGGTAAAGCTGGTACACCACGCTCAGGTGAAAAATCACTGACCTGTGGCCTCCTGCAACAGCTCACATGGTACACTTAGAATAACGTGTCCATCAGAACAACAATACAATCCTGTTGTAGTCACTGCTCTGCTGCTTTTAATGTAAGAACACTGAAGGAAGATGAAGAGGTAAAGTAGACTGCCTGAGTTTGCATGAAGCACTGAAGCTTGCTGAATGTAATCGAGAGGGTTCCTCTCATACATATGAGACTAGAAAGTAGCAGCTTATCCACCTTATTTCTGAAGGCGCTACTGTAGAAATGATTATGGGTGCAACTTCCTGTGAGATAGTGGAAGCAACAGTAAGCTAGTTTGTCCCACAGGCTGCATGTGGTTAGTCCCAGTTGCTACTCTTGGTGGCTAACTACCAACGCTGGTTCCTTTCTAAAGTAATTTGCCTTCAGTTTAGCAAATACTGATTTATTTTTTAACAAATATTTAACTAATGTTAGCTTAGCATTTTCTAAAATGTCTCTGTTGCACTGTCCGTGTCTGTGACGACTAACAACCGGTCCAAGCTCAATTTGTGTCCTCGGCAAGTGTGTGTTGAACATGTGACCAGAGCAAAAGGGGATTGTTCCTGTTGCCATGGTTACCACTGATGAGAAATAAAACCACAAGAGTTTCACGACACGGAAGAAGAGGAGAGAAGCAGATGAGATCGACAAGTAGACCGACAAGTCCGTAGCTCAGCGTCAGTGCATGATATTCCCGTCTCTCCCCGTCTGACTTCAGTCTCAGCCTACGTTAGAAAATTGCTCGTTTAAACTGTTTAGAAATGGCCTGTGGAGTGTCACAAAAAGCTCAAGGTGTCGACCTGGCTTCCAGAATTCTGCTCAAGGATTCTTGTGATGTGCCCCAGATGGACCCATAATCCAAGGTGGGGCCTCCTTGGGTGGGACTTGGCTCTGACCTGTGGAGGCATGGACACAGGATCTCTGGGAGTGTCCTGCGGTGTCTGGCACGTTGGCGGCAGATCCATTTAGTCCAGTGGGCTGTGAGGTGGGTTAAAGGTACGTGCCACAGATGCTCATTCAGGTTGGGATCTGGGGAATTTGGAGGCCAGGTTGACACTTTGAGGTCTTTGTCACATTCCTGAGCGATGTCTGCAACAGTGTTTGAGTGGGTGGAACATGTGAGGTGGTATCCACATGAACGCCAGGACCAAAGGTTTCCCAGGAGAACAATCAAAGTTATTCACTCCACTGGGATCATTTGGTAGTTAGCATTAGGGCAGATTTGTCTCCAGATTTTTGGTTAGTCTTGTGTGTTATAAATGTTACTGTATATCTTTCTTCTTTTATCTAGACAACGCGTTTGTGAACTCATTTTACAATACAAATTGCTTCATGTCTGGGCCCCTATTGTCAAACTTCCATTTCATATCTCCATTATTTCTTGTGAATTGTACTTGTATTTTGTGAACTGAACTGATCTAACATCGACCTGTTGTGATGCAGCCCTGCAGATTTTCATCTTTTCAGTAATTTGACCTGGTCCATACCTTTTCTTTTTTGGTATTTGATGTTATATACTTATTAAGTCTTTTATCTTTTTAATTAACTTCATCATTTGTTGGCCGAAAACTTGCTGCTATTTTGATAAGCGTTTAATCGCTTGAGTCACTTTTCAAGCAAAAATATCAATCTGTTTTTTATTCTGTGCTCTTTTTCTCACTTATAATAGTAAACTTTAACATATTTGTCAAAAAGTCAAAGTCTTTAATCTCTTTTTGTGTCATTTATGATAAAAAACAGGGTGGGATGGTGGATGGGTCAGGAAACATTTGACGCTGTGACTTACAGCGATGAGCTGGTAGGAGTTGTTCATCATGGCGATGAGCATGTTGAGCAGAACAACCAGCGAGATGACGTTGTACGTCCCGAACATGGTCGCCCCGACGAACTCTGTGAACTCGTGCCGGGCCCTCACGTTGGTGACGTACAGGTTCAGCAGCCCAAATATCGACCAGAACAGAGACTGGAGAGTCTCGAATAACCTGAGGACACACGACAAGAGAGAAGTTTTGTGAAGGATTCTTAGAGAAAAAGTAGGCAATACTCTCAAGTCCTTCCTGGTACATATAAATGTTGAGTATAAAATCCTTCAGGAGTATGGCGTTATAGGAGTTTTCACTTATCTTTCCACTCTTGCATGGAGCACCTGTTACGCAAACAATTTCCCCTCGGGGATCAATAAAGTATTTCTGATTCTGGTTCTGATTCTGAGTGCCATAAAATGGAATTAATCTGTTAAAAAAAAAAAAAAAAGCGCCTAAACCATCACACAACAACAACGACAACAAAAAGAACAAACAAAAAACAATCAAAGAAAATAAATGTGGAAGTATAAAGAAGGACACATGACAGAATAAATAAGTGATAATGTGGAAATATAAAGAAAAATAAATGAATAGAGACAAATAAAAAAGCAACAGGGAAAAGAATAAAAAATGAAGGGATAAAAATATATAAATTATAGAAAAATAAACAATACAGAAAAAAGTAATTTATATGCGATATTTATATATTAAAAATAATTAAAAATGGATATATACAGAAATATACGTGAATATATACATATTGTATATTATTATTTTAATTATTTTATTTATTGTGTTGTATTACTCATTATCATATATCATATGCTCTTGTATTTCCTCACCTATTTAGTCTTTAATTTTTCCTCTTGTTTTTTGTTATTCCTTTACAGATTTATTATTTTTTTATGGCACTCCTGTGACTCCAAATACACAATTATCAACGCCAAACGAGTTTATGGTCATGATATTATTGTGATATCTGTAGGAAAAAAAAGGAGACAAAATCTGTTTACGTTTGTTTTGTAGCAAATAAGTTAATGAGTTAAACTCAAAATGCGAGTGTCGGGAGGCAGAGAAGAAAAGAGCAGTTACACTTAATAGATCATGTAAAGGACATCAGATGGTGTTAAAGGAGAATAAAATGAAACAGAGATTGTTTATTTATTTAGTATTATTTACACTGTGTTATTACGTGTGTATTATCAACATGGAAGCAACATTTTGGTTAAAATATCGTGGTTATCGTCAGCACTGCTGTATCATGACACCCTGCTCCATGCAGTCAGGCCGAGTTCAGTGATCGGAGATGTGTCTTGGCGCTGTCAAACTAAATAGTACCGAGCACAGATCCATTTACTGCTTGATTTTTACTCCGACAGCTCGTGGCCGTGTGACAGATCAGTCTGAGAAACAAACTGGAGACAGCCAGGGAATGTTTAAAAGAAGAGCTGGAAGTGTTGATAGATGACAGTTAGTGAGATTAGTCTTAATGGTGCTGAACTAAGACAACTTGTTGGCACAGAGTGTGACTGACAGATGGCAAAACACACACACACACACACACACACACACACACACACACACACACACACACACACACACACACACACTGCAGCAGGAAGAAACAGAGATTCAAGGAACTAAAAAAACAGACAAAAACCTACAAAAACTATAAACAAGTACCACCGGTTGGTCCAGGAGCTTCTCCTCCATGATGGATGTTTCGAGACATATTCTGGGATGACTCGTGGACATTTGACAACCTGCTGTGTATTGTCCGGCTGTGTGAGGAGTGTTTCCATCACCTTGTTGAATCAATGACACTAAAAATTAAATTGGGGGTGCAACCTGGCACTCGCATGGTGTACCTAAGAAAATGGCCGATGAGTGTATGTCCTCCTGCTCTTCATCATCATCCACCTGACTATCTTGGTGTCTCGGCTGCGTCCCGCCGCCACGTTTTCCTCACTGATTCTTGGTCAGACGTCTCCAAAGGCCTGGGCCTTCGACTGAATTGTGACTGACACAACGTGAAGTCGTATTTGTTTTTAGACGCGCGACAATATCAGACGAATGAAACACACTCACCGTACGAAGGCCTTCACCGTGTGCATGTGAACGCAATCTGTGACGCAAGACCTCCTCTCTGTGCCTTCCTCTCTCCATCTCTCCCTCCTCCTCCTCTGTCCCGTGTTCCTCCCTCTGATTGTGTGACAGTCACAGTAACAGCGCAGCTTATTGAATGTTTGATGAAGCAACAATTGGCAGAGCCCCGACACCACATCACAGACAGAGGTTTGTCTGCAGGGTGTTATATTGGTGCTGCATTAAATATTCATGTGTGTGTGTGTGTGTGTGTAGCAGTCAGGTATGTAGGCGTGAATGATCACTCTATCAATCAGTATACAGAGTGTGTGTCGGAGTGTGAGTGATGCTGTGAATTTCCTGTAAATGTTCAGGTGAAGTGTGTGTGTGTGTGTGTGTGTGTGTGTGTGTGAGAGGGTGAGAGCCTGTGACGAGTGTGTAAATGAAGAGAGCGCGAGGCGATGAATGGAGCAACCGAGCGTGATATTGCGTCGCCGTTATGAAACGAGAAAAACAAAAAGATGGACGCAAGAAGAATGAGAGGAGGGAGAAATTCAAACCCTCGCCTCTTCCTCCTCCTCCTCCTCCTCCTCCTCGTCACACACACACCTTCATTTAATTTAGGATCCATTAAATAATTACACTCTTATCTTTCCTCTCCTTCTTCACCTCCTCCTCCTCCTCCTCCTTTCTGACGTCTCCTCTTGGCCTCCTCTCATTTTTAGCTCTCTGTTCTTCCTCCTCCTCTTCCTCCTCTTTGTTTTGTAAATATTTTAAGTGAACATTTTGTCGCTCTTTTCTGATGCGTCTTGTTTCCTCTTCTGTCATCTCCTTCTCTCCTATTTTTATTTCCTTGCCTTCCTTGTTTCCTCTCCTTTCTCTCCTGCCATCTCCTGTCCTTTAATCCTCTCTTCTTCTTCTTCCCTCTCTTTCACTGTCCTCCTTGTTCTGTCCTCTCCTCTCCTCCCATTGATTTCTCTTCTTTCCTTTCCTTGTTTCCTTGCCTTTCCTCCCCTTTACCTTTTCTCTCCTGTTCTCTTCTACAAATGTTTCCTTCCCTTCCCTTTCCTTTCCTCTGCTGTCATCCCCTCTCCTTGTTTCCTTTCCTCTTCTGTCCTCTCCTACCTTTCTGTCTTTCCCTTCCTTGTTTCCTTTCCACAATCCTCAAATTATCTATTTTATCCTGTCCTTGTTTCCTCTCCTCATTTCTCGTCTCCTTTCCTTTTATTCTCTCTTCTTCTATATTCTCCTTGTTTACTATCCCTTCTTCTTGTCTCCTTCACTACTTTTATCATTTCCTTTTCTTTCCTTTCCTTGTTCCATCACCTCTTGTATCCTCATTTCTCATCATCTCCTTTCCTTTTCATCTCTTCTTTCATTTCCCTTGTTTACTATCCCCTCCCCTTGTCTCCTTCCCTCCCCCTTTTACTCTCCTCCTTGTTCTATCCTCTCATCTCCTTCCACTGATTTCTCATCTTTCCTTTCCTTGTCTCCTTGCCTTTCCTAGCATTTACTTGTTTCCTTTCCTGTCCCCTTCCATTGCCTCTTGTATCCTCTCCTCATCTCACATCTCCTTTCCTTTTATCCTCTCTTCTCCTCTATTTCCTTTACAATGCCCTCTCCTTGTTTCCTTTCCTCTAGCTTTATCACCTCCTAAATCCTCTCCTGCCTTTTCTCTTCTCTCATTTTATCCTTTCCTCCTCTGCTTGTTTGCTCTCCTCCATTCCCCTTCTTCCCTCTTTTCTCTACTCGTTTATTGTTTACTATTCCCTCTCCTTGTCTCCTTCCTTCCTTCTTCACCTCGTTCTATCCTCTCATCTCCTTCAGTTGATTTCTTGCCTTTCCCTCCTTTACTTGTTTCATTTCATCTTCTTTCACATCCTTTCCTTTCCTTTCCTTTCATTTCCTCTCCTCTCTCCCTACCTTGTTTCCTTCCCTTTCTTTCTCCTTACATATTTTCTTTCCACTCCCGTCATCGACCTTCCTTGTTTCCTTTTCTCTCCCCTTTCATCACCTCTCGTATCCTCCTCTGGTTTCCTCTCCTCATCTCTCACCTCCTTCCCTTTTATCCTCTCTTCTCCTCTATAATCCTTACTATGCTCCCTCCTTCCCTCACTGCTACCCTCCTTTCCTTGTTTCATTTCGCATCTCCTGTCCTCTCCTGCCATTCCTTGTTTCCTTTCCTCACCCCTTTACCACATTCTAAGCCCTCCTGTTTTCTCTCATCTCTCCTCGTCTTCCCTCCTTCCTCTACTCACTTCTTCCTCTATGTTTCCTCTTCTCACCTGTCTCCTCTCCTCTCCCCCATTTGTTTACTCGCTCTTCTTCCCCCTTGTTTCTTTTCCCCATCTCCTCCTCTTCTCCTTCCCTCCCCTGTCTCCTCGTCCCCTCTCTCATCTCCCTCTCCACTAAGCCGAGTCATAAACTGCTCCAGCTGATCCTCACAGCCACTCAGTCATTTCACTGTTATAGCTCTGCAGTTGTGTGGGAGGAAGCGAGAGAGAACGAGGGGGAGAGGAAGAGTGTGTGTGCGCGCGTGTGTGTGCGTGTGTGTGTGTGTGTGTGCAGTGTTACTGTGTGAGAAAACAAAAGTGTGTTTAGACTTGGCAGCCCGACAGCATGCAATTAAATCATTCCTATAGTGCTCATGAATATGTTAGATTTTCTGTGCGTGTTCTTGGCAGCAGTGTTCAGCCTACTGCGATTATGAGCGACTGCAGAGTAGCTCACTGTCACCTGTCTCACACTGCGTCCACACAGGCCACGTCTTTCTGAGCAGCTTCTCCTCACACTCAGTGGCCTCAGTGTCTGTTCTTGTGACACACTTTTGAGTTGTTTTGGCTCCATTTTCAGTTTTTTAACGAGCATAAATAAATATTTGCGGCTGATTTAGTCGGGCGTTCAGACTGCAGGCAAACCAGATTTGTGCGTCCATACGGCATCAGCCAGTGTCAGCGGTCCTACACATTAAAATATCCTGCGTCTGCACCTGGTTTATCGTCCACAGAACAGGCTGCAGTGAGAGTCTCTCTCCATGGGATATTTAAAAACAGCAGCTTTGTGCACTTAGTCCTTCTCAGGTAAGCTCAGGGGTTTAGTGTTGCTGTAGCCCACAGGAACGACGCTCCACGATGCTTTCTTTTCAGTTCACATATACTGGTTGAAATGAATACGTATAAATGCTTTAAGATCCACTACTACGTCCAGCTGTTAGTACCAGATCTGTGTGCTAGGTACCCCAACACAGGGGGGCCAAACACGGTACAGAACGGCTCCATTGGTACCATCCACAACTTTGCTGTACTGCTTGGTGGAAACAGAGCTCATGTGGACATTTGTGCCAAATTTGAAAAACTTCCTAGGGTGCATGTACGGACAGTCTGAAACGTAACGTCTCTTGCCACGGCTCTCACTGTCGCAGCAGCATTAAAACGCTCCTCTCTCATCTGTGATGCAGAAACGCTGCAGCCACACTAATAATATGTCTGTGTGTGCTGTATGAAATGACACATTACCGGTCTCACCATGCCTCTTGGCAGCAGAGAAACACTCCAATCAGGCGCTGAAAGAACATCGAGTTCCTGTGGCTATTTTGTGTAATAGCTCTATATGTTAAATTTGGGTGCAAAGGTCTCTGAATCCCAGTAGCACCCATGCTGAGGGAGAGAGACGTGGAGAAGGTGAGCAAATCCCCGAGACGGAGACAGAACAATGCGTGTGAAAGGAAATAGACCGAGGTTTGCAGAGTGTGAAAGACGGCGGTGAGGGAGTGTTTACAGCTTTTGTGTGAAGGCAGAAAAAGAGAGAGTGAAGTATTGTAGAGGCAAACAGAGTGACACACACATGCGCGCACACACACTTGGTGCCTGGTGTAAAGCAATGTAACACATTAATGGTGATAAGTGAGTGCGAAGAACAGATGAGTGAGAAGAGGAGGGGAGAGACACCTGAGCAGAAACAGGAAATGATCTCGCAAAAGAACTCACAAATGTTGATAAGTGTGTGCAAATTACAGGACACACACACACACACACACACAGAGGAAATAATCCTTGTACTGTAAACTCATGAATGCTGATGCAGGCTGGGGTGCCCGCGGGGCCGCGATCGCTCTGTTTGCATAATGCATTATCTCAGCCGTCGCCGCGGCGATCAGCGCGCTCATTTAGCTTCAGCGTGAGGCTGATTTCTTTCCAGCAGACTCCTCTGATGCACCGGCAACACGTCAGGGTCGATGTGCAGATGAGAAACTCTGACAGCAGCTGTGATCAACATGATGGCGCTTTGTTTATTCAAGTCAAGGTTTGCTGAGTGCGGATGTTCTCTTTCAGCGCCGCAGCGAGGAGGTCGCCGTGAAAAGACTTCAGGAAGTCAAGATCGAATTGTCAATATTTTACCAAACCTATTGTTTCCCTAACACTGAAGATACACTCTGCGTCGTCACTGATGACCCAGTCTCAGTGTGTGGCAGTGGATTTGGTGTTCGGGACTTTCTGGGCTGCAACCTTTGGGCAAAGGTGTGTAGCCCGCAGCCACAAATAGCACGAGCTGAGGTCAGGACATGTGATGTTGTATCAATACACAGATGCCAACTTTTGGTGCCAGAATAATAAAGTCAGTTGCTTTTTCGCTCCACTAGATGGTGCTGAAGTTTTTTTCCCGGTGAGGTCAGCAGAGGTCTCAGGCAGCAGCATTTGGAAAGGAGCATCTGAAAATCAACCAACACTGGACACTTAGCTCGATGTAACTACCATCAACTGTGAGGGAGCCAAGAAAGTAAAACTCTGTCACCTTGAGCAAAGGTCTGCGTTCATACAGTGCTGCTGAAAACAAAGGCTTTTGTTACATGCTAAAAACACATGAACCCTGGTATGTGACTCCGCCCTGATGTTTACTGACACAGCTGTACCCAAGCTCTACACAGAGGTGGAGCATAAAGCTGAGGAACCTTTGAGTACAGCAGGAAGGGTGGTGTTAACTGGACTATAAGGTCAGAGGATTTATATGTGACAATAACGGCACATTATCTGACAGAGGGCTGGAGACTGCTGTGTCACGTTCTCCAAACTAGAGCAGGACATTATCTGACAGAGAATGTAACAGACGACACTTCTAACATGGGTGTTGTCATTCAGTTAGCGCGATACCTGCATGTTAAGTGTTTCACTCACACGTTTAATCTGGCCTCACAGTGGGCGTTAAATCTTCCCACAGTTCAGTCTGTCAGGTGTGTGCAGCATTTCTAGCAGGTGTTATGACGGTGTCGGTCAGTCTGTCTGCTCTGTGTCACATTTAGCTGCAATAAAAATGATTAAAGATGATGAACAGACTGAAAACTTTATCTTATGAAGTTACCACCTTTGGGTAAATCATTAGCAGTTGGAAAAAAACTATATATCATCACAATACTGAGCATATTACAATATCGCACTAATATCATATATAGTATCGTGATAATATCGTATAACTGCTAGTTACCTTTATGACTATTACTGGAGGTAAATAATTTGCTGCATGAAAAAAGGAAATAAATCGCAAAATATTGCAAAATATTGTATCGCAATGCTCAGCATATCATAGTGTCGCAATAATATCGTATTGTGACCTCAGTATCATGATAATATCATATTCTATCGTATTCCTCTGGCGACACTTGAACCTTTGATAAAAACACACTCAATTTAAAGTTAGCCGTGTGATCTTAGCTTCCTATA
This sequence comes from Epinephelus cyanopodus, assembly GCA_026686955.1. Taxonomy (NCBI): domain Eukaryota; kingdom Metazoa; phylum Chordata; class Actinopteri; order Perciformes; family Serranidae; genus Epinephelus; species Epinephelus cyanopodus. Next base: position 6,796,254 of record CM048934.1, on the reverse strand, counting down.
ACTGCCCCAGCGCTTTACTGTAATGGAATCGATCGCAAATCAATACGGCTATTATCTAAAACAAACCACACGCCTCATCAATATTCGGCCCCCTGACTCGGCTTGGCTCTCACTGTGCATCCCTCAGCAAAGACACGTTGGACCTGATAGTGTGTGTGTGTGTGTGTGTGTGTGTGTGTGTGTATGTGTGTTGCAGAGCTGGCGAATGAGCCATTATCCAACCTCGGCCTCTTCAATAAGCTAAAGCTCAGCCGTCTCACGCTAAAAAAACCATCACATTAATATTCTTCACGTCCGCTGAACGGGCCTCCTCGACACCAAGGATTGTTTCCATATCATTATCTGGTGCAACGAAGCTTAAGAGTGTGTGTGTGTGTGTGTGTGTGTGTGTGTGTGTGTGTGTGTGTGTGTGTGTGTGTGTGTGTATGTGTGTGTTAGTGAAAGTTTGTATTCTGGTCAACGCAGCACCTCAGGACACACACACTGTACTTGGACAGGATTTGATTCTCAGGGTGATGTGTGTAATGAAATATTCAGCCATCAATCCTGGCTGCATTTAAATGGATGTTTGCATCACTGCTGTGTGATTCTATCACAGCTATTATCCCAGGAACAAACCAATAAACCCCCCTGAAATATTCCCAGTTTATTTTACATCACGAGACAAAACTGAACCAAAACCACAGACCTGACAATATACCGCAGGCCGTTTGTTTTCCAGTATTTTGAATATAGAAAAATATACATGAAATTTGACTGAAGAAATTATTGCTTGTGGAGAATAGGTTTCAATTTGTACAAATAAGTAACTGTGTTTGACAGCTATTAAAGGCCATCTGTGGGGTTCTCCATGGCTCAATGTTGGGGCCATTGTTGTTTATTTTGTAAATAAATAATATATGTGAGGTTTCCAAAATATTAAAAATTGAAATATTTGCAAATGACACAACTTTATTTTATAGTGGTAAGAATTTAAAATAACTTATGGATACAATGGGGAAAGAATTGGAAATGCTTAAGAGATGATTCTAATACGCCAACACTTCAGTAAAACCAAATTTATAGTTTTTGGTAATCGTGCAGACGACCCAACCAGCAAACTTGAAATTGAAATTGAAAGAGTATGGGAAATTAAATTTCTAGGTGTCATTACAGATAATAGACTACGCTGGAAGCCAAACGTAAATTACATCAAAGCCAAAATTTCGAAGTCAAACGCAATATTACAATATTAATATCTAATTCAGGCCTCATTATACACCTTATACTGTTTGTTTATTCTGCCATACGTTGCTTCCTGTGTGGAAGTGTGGGTAAATACATATGAAACAAATCCAATTTTCATACTTCAACTGTGATTTGGTCAATTTTAAAACTGCTCGAATTATGTACCGAGCAACAAACCAATTATTATCTGAAAGTATCCAAAAATCTACAACTTTTCTCTGCTACGCTCTGAGACAGTTTCATTGCAAATCTGAGCTTTAGTGTAAAAAAAAAAAGGGGCAAAAATCTGTTAACTTCCTTCGATTTCCTGAATCAGCAAACATTCCCAGCAAATCCACTCTTAATTCATCAGCTCAACTTTGCTTGCACCGATAGCGTCCAGTCTGAGAATTCCAGCAAGCAAATGTGCGGGTTGAATGTCGCAGACAGAGATACAACAACTTCTAAGAAACTTGTTTTAACGAGTCAAGTCAAATTTTAAGAAGCGTTTATGATTTCTGTACATTTTATATATTATTACTCTGCAGTTAAAATGATATTACAGCTGTTGAGGTGCGCGTTATGACTAATTCAGGACTCGAAAGATCACAATTTAGGTTTACCTTATTAGATTTCATACACTATATATATTTTTAGAGGTTAAAAACCAATATTTTAGAGACTTTTTATGGATCAGCTGACTGCATAGTTTCTATCCCAGTAAACTCCCAGTTTGTCATAAATTGCTGTACAAAAAACAAGCAAACCATGTTTCGTTTGATATCTGCGATGAAGTCTTCACAAATGTCTACTTGACTCACACTGTGCATATCTGTGTAACCGCTGCAGTCTCACCTTTATTTTGGTCTCCACAGCTCATTAAAGACACACATGGATATATTGTGGATTACACTCACGTTGAGAAGGCGTTGTTCTGTCTCTCACAGCGGATGCCTTTGCAGTTGTTGGGTTCCTCTGAGGCCTTTGTCTCATAGTAGAAATACAGCTGGTTCAGACCGTTGGCGAACGCCAGCAGGACCTAAACAGGAAACATGTTATTTCATCACTCTAAGCACGGCAATCATTTTCAACATGGAGTGTAAGTAAGGGAATCAAACTTCATGTGAGCAGCTGTTTCCAGTCTGAAATGAAGTCGTTCTGTTCTAACATCACATTTCGTTCCAGGGGTCGACCCTCTGCTCCTCCAGGCCATTTTAAACACAGTGTTCTCCTCAAACAGGAACTCGAGCATTACGGTGTTACATAAAAGCTGCTACTGAGTGAGCATGAAGCGCTGTGGCTGCTGCGCCTCAGGCTTGCTGGGATTGATTTTGGGACTACGGGGAGCGGAACGGTTCTCATGTGGATTGTGTTGTGGGTTAGGAGTTCCCCTGAGAGGGAGTTAATGAGTTTTGGATGTAATGAAACCGGCCTGAAGTGTCCTTCTGCCATCGGTGAAGGATTCTCTCACTTCATCATCATCATCAAAGTGTTGTTCAGTCTGAAAATAGATGTTAAACTCCAACTGAAATGTACCCAGTCGATGTTGACGTGAAATATCTTAATCATTTGACACAAATATTTATTTCTTCAGCTGAGTTTGGTCATTTCCTGATTTTTCATTCAGATCATCTCGTCTTGTCTTGTTATATAGATTTTCCCCGTTGTACATACTGTGTTGTTTTCTATGCTGTATTTTTACTTTTATTCTTATTTATATGTCAAGCACAGTACTTCATGTTGAGTTTGTGACAAATGAAACCCTTGAAACTCAGCTGCTCTAAAACTCTTTCAGTCAAACTTTGAGCTAACGCTAACATGTATATGAAAATAGGAATGATTTTAATTTCTGCATTCCTTTAAATTATGAGCTACGCTTATATTTAATTTTTAGCATTTTTAATTTATTATATATTGTATTTTAAATTGTATATTTTTTATTATTATCGCTTATTTACTGAGTTAACTGTACAATAACTTATGCAATAATTCAACTGTGTAATATGCTACGATAGTATTACCATTTATATAAAAAACACTTATAGATCCTATTCTTGATTTTGATGAAATGATTGTTTTTTTCACCCTTATTAAATCAGCTGACTCAAATATGGAATTAGAGGCATAGAGGTATTAAAGACCATCTGCGGGGTTCCCCATGGCTCAGTGTTGGGGTCACTGTTGTTTATTTTGTAAATTAATAATAAATGTGAGGTTTCCAAAATATTAGAAAATTAATCATTTGCAGGTATAGTGGTAAGAATTTAAAACAACGTATGGATACAACTGGGAAATAATTTGAAGTGCTAAAGATTCCAATACACTAACATAGAACTTAAGCAAAACCAAATTTATAGTTTATGCTAATTCTATTCTTAGCATTTTCTATTTGTTAGGAGTAATTTTGTTTTTCTTTATTTCAGTTTTTATTCAGACTGTGGTTATATTTTCTCTGTATATTGTGCTATATATTCTCATAATTTCTTTACACATGAAAGAGGGATGCAGCAATTGTAAGAATGTGAGCGAATACCTATGTTTAAAACAATGACGCAAGCATAGCTGACGCAGATATTGATGTTTTTGTTTGTTAATTTACCAAACAGTGGGCCTGCTCTTCTGAATATTAATGATAAAAGATTTGTATCTACTTCTTGATGAGATGCAAGTTTTTTTTAACAAAGTTATGCGTATCTGCCTCTTTGCAGCTCAGTCTAAAGCAAACACTAGCATCGAGAGCACGCTAGTTACACACACAAACAAAACTGAGTCCTCAGTCTGATACTGTGGCGCAGCTCCTATACTGCGTGGGTGAGCCGCACCACCAGCTCTGTGTCTCACCAGACAGTAAATGAAGAGGAACTTGAGGATGTCCAGCAGCATCCTCCCCAGTGAGATCTGCAGGGGCCCGAGGTGAGAGTTGGCGGTGAAGAGGGAGATGAGTCTGAGCGAGCTGAAGATGTTGGCGATGGCGAACAGAGCCTCGGCTATCAGCGTGGGGTGCCACATCTCCCACTCCTCCCTGGGACGAGAGGAGTTATACTGGAGGGAGGAAACATGGGGGAAAGAGAGGAGAAGGGAGGAAAAGAACAAGAGAGAGTTTATTACAAGTGAAGGTTACAGGATGATTCAGAAGTTCAGAAAAGAGTGGCGTTATAGCAGATCAATCTAATCTGAATAGGATGTAACATGAATACAGCATAACTGGAATATGTGTCTATTTAGTGTGTCCCTGTTTATCCCTTGTCCCTTGTTCAGGAGGTTGGAGGACTTGTAAAAAGTGCCAGTCAAACGTAAAACGATGTAAAAAAAAAAAAAAAAAAGATGGAAAAAAGACGTGATCTTTTTTCTGCTTGACTGATATTTAAGTGACCTGTTTCATGTATTTATTGATTTAAGTCTTCATTTTTTTCATCGCACTTTGACGCAACATTGTGACATTTCGACTTCCCTTTGAATTCAGCTGCTAAAGAGGACAAAATTTCCCTCAGCAGCTGGTGGGGGCCAAAAATAAAGCAAAAAGAGAGTGAACATTGGATTTACTTTTGCCAGATGGACAGACAAAGACCTTTACTGAATATGCAAATTATGACTGATTGAGCAAATTATGAAGATTGAGATGAAGATCCACTGAAGCATCGGACATTTTTTGTGGGCGGGGCCTAGCTGGAGGCAAACAAATCTCTGCAGACATTAGCTAGCACTAGCTAGCAAGTTCTGTTTTCTCTTTTTAGCCAGTGGAGGAAGATGATGTGAGTGATGCGTTCAGAAATACTTATTCCAAGTGGTGGAGCGACTCTGGCACAAACTGGGCCGTTCGTACATTCGTAATGCTGTCGGAATGTACTGTTCGGTTATCCAGAGATATGATATGAAGTGTGTGCTGCAAGAAAGCATCTGACACTAACTGTCTCCTACCAACAGTCACCATTACTAACCGTGACCGTGACGTTCCCCCGACATTATCCAAGTAGTCTTTGATACTAACCCTCACCTAAACCTCACCAGACAGCAGCGCTCATGTTTCCCTCCTTCTCTCTTTCAGACCTCAAACGTCTTCTTCTACCAGCTTTCCTCTTAATCCTGTTTTATCCCGTCATTTGTGTTTCTCTGACTCTGACTCTCCCTCCGTCGTCTGACTGCCTTTCACCCTCCTTTTTCCCCCCGCATTCTCTCTGTTTCTGTGACTTTTATCTGCCTCTGTCTCTCCATCCTGTTCCCACCATCCTTCTCCCTCCACATCCCTCTCGCTTGTCTCATGCTTCGCTTCCTCCTCATTCCAAATTCAGCCATTAGACTTCCACAGGACGTCTGTCTTGTTAACTCTGCCGCTATTAGCATTCGCCGTCCACACATGCGCGCGCGCACTCGCACGCACGCACACTGAAAGGAGGACGGCCGGAAACAGAAGCATGCACACAGATGCACTCATTAATTTATAGACTCTCTCGCACCTTCTCTCAAATGCACTCGCTCTGTTTGCCTGTCTGTCTGTCTGTCTGTCTGTCTGTCTCTCTCACACACACACACACACACACACATGCGCACGCACTCACACAATGACAGAGCAAAAATTTTGCGAGAGACTCTCCAGAGGATTTTAAATGATGCTGAATATTTCACAGAGGAAAGAAAAACACAAAAAGTAAAATATCTTGTGCCGACAGCTGCTTCTGTGTGTGTGTGTGTGTGTGTGTGCGTGTGTGTGCATGTTAGGATACAGTTGTGTGTATGTGCTCAGCTTATATCTGCATGTATATGTGCCCTTATAAAACTGTATAATGTGTGTGTGTGGGACCTGTGTAGGAGGGCCACCCGCCACCATCAGTGACTCACAGCTGCTGCAGATGGCCCGGCCGTCTGGCGTTAGCGTGTGTGTGTGTGTGTGTGTGTTGGCTCTTAATAAACAGACAGATCCTGTATGTATGTAGAGTATCATTAAAGCTGAAAGATGCTGTGAAAGTGAGAAAGTGGTTTCATCAGAGTTAAACTCACTGTTGAATTATTTGCCCCTCAGAGGTCAGAGGTCACGGCTGGTGTTCACAGCTGCTGCTGCTCATGTTACGGCGGAGCGTTCGGCTCTCTAACACAGATTCTTGATGATGCGGTTATAATTCTTATCAAGGTGTTAAAAGATTATCTTTATGATGATGACATAGAGAGTGACATAGTTTGTCACATATCATTGTGTTTACACCAGAGTCCTGCGTCAGCACGTGATCTGCAGGCTGTCTTGATTTTATTTCCGGGTTGGGTTCTGGGTCAAATAAAGAACATGTGGATCGTACTGTGGGTTAACTGTGGAGATGTGCTGCTCAATATCATCAGAGCAGACAAAAATATTTAAGTTATATTTCCTGAATTACCTTCATGTTTAAATGTATTATTTTAGTTCCAGCTGTATGAATGGTTTGAAATGATCACTTTAAATGCGCTGCCTGTCTGAATTATTTGAACGTCGCATGGTTATTACAGGATTTGCGTATTCAGGTTGGGCCGATGGGTCATAATGACTGTGGAGCTAATTGGTCGTAGCTGGTGGTGGCGTGGATCCAGAATTGTGCATTACGGTGCCATTTGAGGAGCGCTTTTTGAAAATCAGACATCTATGATATGATACGATGCACCACAATACAATACGATGCAATGTGACAAGATATGATACGATGCGATACGATGCGATACCACATGATACGATACAATACGATGCTGTGCTTTGTGATAAGATATGATGCGATACGATGCGATGAGATACGATAAAATGGGATGCGATACGATACGATGTGATACACTGTGATACAATGCGATGCAGTACAATGCAATGCAATACGATGCTATGTGATACGATACGATACGATGTGATGTGATACGATGCGATACGATACGATGTGATATGATGTAATACGATACGATGTGGTACGATATGATACAATATGATGGGATGTGATACAATATGGTACAATGTGATACGATATGGTACGATGTTGTAAGATATGATACAATACGATGTGATACAATACGATACGATGCGGTAACAATATGATACGATATGACACGATGTGATATGATATGATACAATGTGATACAATATGATACAATATGATGTGATACAATACGATACGATGGGATAACAATATGATACGATATGACAAGATGTGATATGATACGATACAATGTGATACAATATGATACAATATGATGTGATACAGTATGATACAATACGATATGATGTGATACGATACAATACGATGTGATAAAATATCATGTGATATGATGATGTGTGTGCACATGTATATGTGTGTGTGTGTGTGGGTGTAAAAAATTAACTACATGTGGGCAGGTAGCAGGTCAGAATGAAACAAATGAAAAAGTTGAGCAGCATATGAGTAATATTTTGACATCTAAATCTCTATCAACAAGCTGCAATTCCTTTTATTTTGAAAGTCAACGACTTGAGTTGAACCTTTGACCCGGTCGTCACATTCGTCAACAACGTGGACTCCAGTGATGAAACTTGGCGGCAGCCTACGTCGAGATCAAGACACCCAAGGAGGATCCTTTTGAGGTTCCTGACCTGGCAGTGACTGCGCGGCATATTTTTGCCATCCCAGCATCAAGCGCAGCCAGTCAAAGAGACGTCTCCTCCGCTGGATTTGTAATACAAGTACAGACAACCCAACTGAATGTGAGTGACTGTGTGTGTGTTTAGTCACAGGTGCAGCTTTGACTCGGACATAATGACCTGTGACAGGTCAGTTCTGCTACTGAGCTTCACAGGTATGGGCGGGTTTTAAAATATGGACCTGAAGAGGACGAGGTGAGGTTTCTACCATTTTTTTGAAGGTTAATTAGGTTTCCACGGCACAACACCACACTGTCTCCTTTTGTTTGGAGGAAGTTTATTATCAGCTGAGACCAGCAGCTCTATAGATCGCTCTGTTGGTTGGCTGGTCGGTTGGCAGCCACAGTTTTGCCCTAGGAGGCTGAAATTTGGCAAGGAGGTCGCAGCTATTGCAAATTCATTCTTGTTTGTCTCAGATTGATTTTATGTTTCTTTTTGAGGGCATTTACACAGCAGGAGCACGACGAATGAACAACAAGAAAAACTCAGAGACTTGCCTGCGTATATTTCACATAACAAATGTTGAAATTTGCGACGACCACTGGGATCCTATTGACCCAGAGCAGTGTCTGACAGTCTGTCTGAGGAAAGCTGTACAGCCTGAACGACTGTAAGCTGTTTTATTGAGTGTCCTTTTAGCGAAATGCTCTTAACTTGAGTTACCTTACCTTAACGTAGGCCACGATCTTCAGTGATATGGTGGCCAGGTAGAGAGAGTTCATGGCAAAGTCCATCAGGTTCCACCAGTCATGGATGTACTCTGTGAATCCCCCGTCCCACATCTCCTTAATCTCCGCCCAGATGAACCCTGAAACACACACACTGATGGTTATTTACGTGCACACAGAGTCATGCATGTATGAGCACATTAATGTCACCCATCAGTGCTTTCTGTTTGCCTGCTTCCTGCTCTGTGACCAAACTTTTGTTGGATATTTTCTTTTGGCAGCAGCCTCGGGCGCTGAGCGCGGAGCCAACACATTTGTTCTGTACCACTGAGTTTAGACAAAGTCAGGTTTTATTCTGAATAATTCACAAGTCATTTTACATTTCATCTCTTCCCCCTACAATATCTGCTCCTCTGAGTTTATATAATAATGAGGAGACAAGTAACACGTGTGATTGAAGGTTAAACAATCTGACGTACACCATGAGCCCCTGTTTGTTCCAATCATCGTTAAATCATCATGAAACAACATTTTTCATCAGTGTCTGACCAAGCGCTGTTTTTGGACAACTTTGGAGTGAGACCAGCTTGGTCGTGGCAGTATAATAAGTCACTGGATGGCGTCAGTTTGAAACGCTACTCGTTAGGATGTAACAAGGAGCTGGAAAGTCCAGCTCGTGGATTGGTCCCACAAACCCTGGACTTTCACCCAGGAGCCTGGTGTTCATTTCCTGTATAAATGTAGAGCCAAACCATGGTGTTTTTTTCTAAACCTAACCATGTGCTTTTGTTGACGTCTCTGCATCTGTTGTGGTGTCCCAGAACGTCAACAGCAGATGCAGAAGGATGCATAATATGTAGACGGGAACGAGATGATTAGAGGCGACAATGTTATGATCAACAACAGCATCTTTTGCGACTTTGCTCAAATTTTCTTTTTCTAGTTTAATACTTATTGCAAAGTTTCATGTCTCTACGACATACGGGGCAGGAGATATGCCCATTCAAAGTTTGACATTTCAATGGGTTGCTATAGCGCCCCCCTTTGGCCAACTGATGTAATATTGCTTTATTCACATCCTCCCCATGACCCTCTACCACTGTGCCAAATGTCACATGGATTGACCAAGTCAGTGAGGAGAAAAACGTGGAACAGACACAGACAGTTTTCGTCATCATGTAGTAAGATGATGCTGCGCAACACCATCTCAGACAAATTATGTTCGTATCCAACATGTTTCAAATGAACTTTTTCTCACATTATAGACGTGTTTCGGACAGCTATATAAATTAAATCTTAAGCAATAAAGCGACATCTTGCTATAGAACAAATGAGGGAACAATACATGCTCTAATTTTTATCTTGAACAATAACCAGCTGATGATCAGCTCTGCTTTTTTCTGTATCAAAAGCTTTTTGTAGTCGAGTGTTTCAAAGAGAGGAAGAGGAGACAGCGGAAGAGACGACGCAGAAGAACAGATGGTTTTGTATTTTTCCAAGTGATTATGGTTATGATTTGGAAATCATTGGTGTCAGTTCTGAGAGAGAATATGGAGATGCAATCACTCATTTTCACACCCACCCACCCTCCAACACACACACACACACACACACACGCACACACACAACTACCTCCTCCACACACTTACAAGCATCCCACCACACACGCCACATACACACACACACACACACACACACACACACACACACACACACACACACTCGTACAGACACGCTCAGAGTCCTCTTGTTGATTAGCAATCAAAGTGAAAAAAAAGAAACAGATAAGAAGTTTTTTTTTCCGCATCCGTTTTAAATCTGGTTGTTTTTTACCGTCTGGAAGAGACGTTTCTTCACCAGAGAGCAGGTGCTCGAGTCTTTAGTGCAGTGACACTCAGCTTACAGCCCTCTGAAACCATTTCCTAATGCCCTTACACCGCCATTTGAACAGCAAATATGGGTTTAGGTTTCTACAGTCTTACGAGACGCAAACACCGGCCTCATGGGGTGAAAGCTGGCGGTTGTTGGACCCCCCCCCCCACTCGGACTTCTGCCCTCTTTACTTTTCTTGATGTCTTGCTGCATTTCCTCCTGACACTGCCGGGTGCCGGCCGTGTATCATGCCAACATGAAGGATAGCTTTTTTCGTCGGTGTCTGACGCTGGAAGTCACTGACCAAGTGCCGGTATTCGAGGACTTCGAGGTCAGACAGGGTGCATGAGCAGCTACAAGTAACTGGGCGTGCAAATCATAGATGACCTGACTTGATCCACATACACACACCACCATGCTGGTGAGGAAAGCACGGCAGCACCTGCACCATCATTTAAAATCTGCTCAGCGCTGCATTAAACTTTCTACAGGGCGCCAACTGTGTCTGTGCTCTGCGGCTGTGTCACTGCCTGGTTTGGAAACTGCTCCTTTCAGGACAAGGAGAGCATTAAAGAGGGTGATAAGGTGCGCCGAGCGTATAATGGGGACCACTCTGCCCTCCCTCGGGGATATCTGCACCAAAGCAGACCGGATCATTAAAGACTCACACCACCCTGATCACGGTCTGTTCCGGTGGCTACCTTCTGGCAGACGTATCCGCTGCCTCAGAGCAAGAACTGAGAGACTGAGAAAGAGTTTCCACAAACCATATGGGTTATAAACTCCTAACAGTCTGCACACTGTCTTGAAAAGATAAGCCCTGCTGGTGTTGTCGCACACATATTTGCAGACTTTTATTTTACTTGTAGATTTTACTGAGAGAGATTTTCCTACCGGAGCTCTTTGCTTTACATTGAGTATTCATTACAATTTAAGCTAATTTTACCAGCACATTTTCAGCAGCTTATAAAATCTTAGTTCTGGTTCTTTACCTCCTTAGTAGCGCACTGCATCATACATCAGCTTTTAGGTATGTTTCTGTTGTTTGCCAGCAGATGAAGCGACATGAAGACACGTTAATGCCAAAGTCAATAGATAGTGATGGACTGTGTTCCCTTGTGGTGATATCCTGCTTTTTCTCTCTGTGCTGTTAAACTGTTTTTAAAGTATAAAGCTGAATATAGTTTCAAATGTCAATACTCTGAATTATCTATAACCAGAGTTTTCTACTTACACTGCAATAATCTCAAACACTTATCAGTGTGGTACTTGAGACCGGCCTTGGGCTTGAAAAGGCTTATTGAGGGCCTCGCATTTTTTTCTTGGTCTCAGACAAAAAGGACTCGGGATTTTATTTCATAGCCACTCAAAACCACAACTGTGAGGATATTACTAGAGTGCCTGTGCGAGAAAGAGTGTTGATTAAAGATGGTATAAGAACACAAAAGAAAATCCTCCTTTAAGTGACTTTGAACGTGGCGTGGTTGTTGGTGCCAGACGAGCACACAACCATCTCTAGGACGGTCCCAGAAAGGGTGTGTGTATTCTGAAGGGGGCTACAACTGCATTTCATACTGCAATCCTGTTTTGTATTAAATCCTTGCATTGTGGCTCCATGTTGACCTTAGCACCCTGTATGTTGGGTAATATTCCCGACATGATGTTTTGCAGTGTTGTGCAGGTCAGTAACGCATCTTCAAAGGTATTTTCCCGATTCTACAGATGTCTCCTGTCTGAACGGGAAAAATAAAATCCAGTGAGGAAGAAGAGCAGAGCGGAGCAGCATAGTCTGTGGGTTTAAACTCTGCTGTTGCCCCGGGGCAACAGCAGAGTTTCGGTGTTCCGGGCAAACAGAAGACATCTGTCTGATCACAAAAACCCCTTTGAAGATGCAACTCACTGCAGGATAACAGAGAAAAAATGAAGTTTTCATTTTCTCTTTGTGTGAGCAATGCTATGTTACTGAATCACGGAGACAGCCTGACATCACAACCAGATGCTTTCAGCAGCTACTGACGACAGCAGCTACGGACGACCAGCTCTACCTCCTCAAAGAAGAGACAATTCATTTAAAGAAGCAGAAAACAGACCAGATTGCAATCACAGGTTACGCTTTGAGGATGGGTACACACCAACGTGTCTGACAATGATTTAAAGCAACAACCCTAAGCGTCCAGAACTGTAGCGCTCCTACAGTTCCCAGGATGCCTTGGAAGTAGAAGCAGAAGGAGACAAGGCAAAACTAGAATTACCACCTTTGTTGTTACAGTTTACATCCATGAGAGGCAAGATGGATTTTTGTTTTGTTTGTCTCCTAGGGTCTGGGATGTTATCTCCTACATAGGAGAGCAACCTAGTTGTCGGTGGAAAACACACATTAAATACACATTAAACATGGCTTCATAGAGACAATTTCAAACACAAGTACACAAATCAGCTTCACTATAACTCGCAGCATTCACAGACAAACACTTGTCTTTATCTGGACACATTTTCCCCACAAATACAACATGCTAACATTATTAGCACAAGTCTATGGCATTTTACATTGTATAAATTAACCTGGTGGCTAGCAGACTTTTCCTCTACTCATATGAAGCCAGGGACAACAGCAACATTTAACAAAGTAACGTTGTAAAATTTGGCTCCATTACAGCTCACAAGGTTCACTGACAAAACAACTAAACACGTTTTCCAAACAAATACAACATGCTAACGTTATTAGCACAAGCCTATGGCATTTTACATTGTATAAATTAGCCTGGAGGCTAACGGACTTTTCCTCTGCTCATATGAAGCCAGGATAGATCACACACAAGACTTAAAATGCTATTTTATTGGAGGCTTTATTGTCTTCACAATTTATTGTTTCTTATCTGTGAAATTAAAGTAAATAAAGCTTTGTTTCCACTGAGGGAAATGGTTTCAGCTTACAGAAACAGACAGGAGGTCTGCGTCACCGTGACATGTAATTACATTTCTGGGGAGGTGCATGTCAGGCTACGGCGTAGGGTAGACATAGGCTCTGCGTCGATGCAGAAGTATAAATCCCGCTTTAGGTTTTGACCAACATTGCCTGCAGCTTTTACCTTTTACCACTCCGGGCCTCCGTAGGGTTTTTAATCTTGATTTACGGTAGTCTAATAAAACCTTTATTTGATTTTATCTAGTAATTTTAAATATCTCATTAGTTTCAGAGGAGACTGAAAATGCATTTAGTTTCTGTACATACCCAGCACCCATGGGAGGATCATCCACTCGACGATGGTGGGTGGAGGTCCCTGCATGTGCAGGTTGGTGCGGGCGATGTGCTGTGAGGCCAGCAGCAGGAGGAAGAGGAAAGTCAGGTAGGACGCCGTGTGACAGATGAATTTGATGAAAGGCTTCTTGATGAAGCGTCCCAGAGAGCTCTTCGGAGCCCACAGGTAGATCTGAAGAGGGAGACACAGGAGTTGAAACCGGGACGGAGACGGAGAGGAGAAAGCAGGGAGGAGAAGAGAGCAATGGAGGACGGAGGATGAAAGGAGGAGATTAGGGAGAAGAGAGACGAGGGAAGATCATAAGAATGCGATGAAGATCGAGAGAAAGATTAACAGGTTTGTCCTTAAATGATCCATAATTACATCCCTTTGAGGTACAAAACAAAATGACAGCAAGTGAAGAGGCAGGAGGAAAGGGTTTAATAAGAAACCTAATGCAGCTTGTGTACTCCAGCTTTTTTAACTTCTGTTCGCACCGCGAAGCAGAGAGAACGAGATAGATTGTACATAAGTTTGATTGTGTTGATGCTCAGCCACCCGTCACCTTGTATTGTTGGAAAGCTGTTACTGTTATTGCCAGCATTATTGCTGTTATGATGCTTGTTTACCGCTTGTTCTGCTCATCTACTCGCTCCTGGCAACCTCGACTTACTCTGAGTCATGCCAGCGAGGCTTTAAATGGAAATGAATAACAGAGAGACGGAGAGAAAGAGAAGGAGAGAGTTGTTTTTACATTATTAAGACAATAGTAACTTAATCACATTAAGGGAATTCTCTGATTATTGACTGTAACCACTTTAAGTGAATTATCTGACTCTTATTAATAAAGTCAGAGCAACATAACTTAATGAACACCTGATTTCTTCGTCTTGTCTTGTGCTCTATTTAGTCGGCTTCATTTCGGTATATCAGGTCCTTGAATGCACCACAAGACTGGCAAAACAGCGGGAAAATATACAAACTGTAACTCTGAGTGTTCAGTGTGGAAGATCAGAAAATTGTCACTTACTATGAAATGTGTTTAAAGGCATTCATATTTAAAATGTATCCGGTAAATACATCGTAAGAAGAAAAGCATTTCAATGTAGTTCACCTTGATACAATAGCTGAATTCAGGTTGTAGGAGGAGGTAAACAATCCGCCAGTGCTGCGGTGGCATCTCACTTGTAAACCCACACAATAACCCTGCGATATATGAAAGGATTTTACTTTGAAATTTGCATTTGCCAAGAAACATGTCCAGGAGATCGAGGAGAATGTGTTACTATAGATCGGAAACACAGGCATCAAATGGTATTAAGACAAAGGGTATAGTTTTAACAGACCCCCTGCTAGGTGGTATTCTCTCGTGTTTCCTGGCTGAAATTCAGCTTTTAAACACATTTCTGATTTTTATTGAATGATGTGTTTCTTCTGCTTACAATTCAAGAAATGATGGATTACAACAACTGTACTTATGTTTAGTTTTGCTCCATTTCCAAAGCCACTCTCGCACCACTACATTAATTTGATAAGTTTACTTTGCAGATTCAGTATATTAATACAAAATAAAATCAGCTAAAATTTACATTTTTTATGCATTAAGCTACACAGTTGTATATAAAGTAGCTGAAATGAGCCCCACTTTTTAGCCCTGCTGTAGTTTGTTTGTTTGTTGTTTGTTATCTAACTACACATCAAAAATAATTGTAAGCCAGTCTTGTTCAGTGAATCAGTTTATCATGTACAAAAAAATTTAGGCCTAAAATTTAAGGTAGTTTGCTTATAAATACATAAACGTGATTGTTCTATATTTAAAACACATTGGGTTTATTAGTGCTATGAAATAAATCACATTATTACTTATTATACTCATTATTATTATTTGGGCTTGTTTTATTTATTCATTTCACAGATAGTTATACATCGTTAGTCCTTAAATTGATTTATATATATATAATTATAATTTTTTATTTTCCAAAAATCCTTAAATTCATTATGAACGTGGACTTAAAATCATTGTTTTATTTCATGGCCTTGCTGCCCTGACTTTTGGCCTTTGTGCCCTCAAAAAATTGACAACACGAAAAGTGACATCAGGATATTTCCAGACATTTCTGATGCGACAAAACCTGGGATTTTTTTATGACATGCTGCGACATTCTCAGCTTTGTTAGTTGCAACAAACCGAGTATTTTTGACAACAAATAGGGCATTTCTAGCCATGTTTGTTGTGACTAGACTGTTGGGTATTTTTCAACAACATGTCAGGGCATTTCAAGCTGTGTCTGTAACACCAAAACCAAGTATTTTTTAATGAGACATCAGGACATTTCAGACATTTCAAGTGTGACAAAAAGGGCATTTTTTTGATGACATGTTGGGACATTTCCAGCCTTGAAACTGTGTATTCTTCAACAACATGTTGAGACATTTCCAGTTGTGTCTGCTAGGATAAAACTGGTAAGTTTTTGATGACACGTTGGGACATTTCCAGCCGTGTTTGTTGCAACTAGACTAGGTATTTTTTTAACATGTTGGGACATTTCTTGCTGTACCTGTTACGATAAACTGGGTATTTTTGATGAAACACCAGGACATTTCCAGACATTTCTGGTGTGACAAAACTGGGCATTTTATGATGACACGTTGGAACATTCCCAGCCGTGTTTGATGAGACAAAGCAGGTACTTTTTGACCAGAGGTCAGGACATTTCTAGCAGCGTTTGTTGCAACAAAACCAGGCATTTTTTAGCGACAGTTTGAGACATTTCGAATCGTGATGGAACAGCAAAACTGGGGCAATTTTTGATGACACATTGGGACATTACCAGACTTACCTTTGCAAAAAAAACATGTCGGGACATTTCCAGCTGTGGTTGTTGCGACTAGACCAGGTAGTTTTTAACAAGACGTCGGGACATTTCCAGACTTGTTATTTGAAACTAGACCGGGTGTTTTTTAACAACATGTTGGGGCATTTCCAGCAATGTCTGTTGCAACCAAACTGAATATTAGTGATGTGACGTTCGTGAACAAGCCGAGTCTTTGAACTGGCTCTTTAAAGTGAACGAGCCAGTTCCTGATTTCTTTGTTTTTTACTTTAATTTACTGTGTATCCATTAATTTTGGATTATTTGATCCAGAACAAGTTGAGAAAGAGTGCAGCCGCTCACTCGCTCACTTCAAGGAGCCGGTTCAAGACTGGGCTCGTTTGCCTACGTCAAATCACTAGTTACAAAGGAACGGTAGGAAGCTAACCCACTATCCGCTAGCACTTGCTTGTATTGACAGGCTTGTTTATAAAAGTTGCTATAGCTACACCAAACTTTATATCTGCGGAGTCTGTTCTGGGTCCACGTTACAATATCCAGGTCACGTGATGCTGCTCAAATATCCGGGTTAAAATGACCTGCGTTAACTCATACAGTGTTCTCCTAATGAGCAATCCACCAACTTCTATTTCTTCTTTCAAACATCCTCATTGGCATCTTAAAGACAATAACAACAGTCCCTCTGTTCACTGTTTGTTTTTAGGTTGAGCATTGTTGTCATGCTGCTGTCTCCTAGCAACAGCTCCTCCAGCCAATAAACGAAGAGTTTTGCTTAAATTGCTGCCTGGCAACAAATTTACTTTGAGGAAGAAACAGTAGTTTAGTTGCAGGAGCTTGTTTCCCCTCTTCTTCTGTCTGTCTGTACTCGCCTGCTTTCTTTTATCCTTTATTCTTTTACTCATTCTCTCGTTCTTTATATCTTTTCTTTACCAATTTTTCTTTACCCCATCTGACCCGTGCTCCTTCTTTTTCTCTTCTTCTCCCCTCCACTGATGCCTCCTTTATTTATTTCCTATTTTCCTCTCCTTACTTGCTTTCTATTTTTCTCATTCATCCCCCGCTCCTTTGCTCCCTCCTTTCCCCTCTTTCATCCTAACGTCATTTTCCATATTTTCTCCGTCTTCATCCCTTCCCCCTTTCCTCCTTCACACTCCCACTTCCTCCCTTCCTCCTTACCAGTGAGAAAACAGGAAACAGGAGTCCGATGATGAAGCAGGTGACCAGTTTGACGGCCCAGTGTCGTCTCCTCCAGCCCGGGAAGCCGTCGTACCACAGCGTGGCCAGCAGCTGCTGGCAGTTGGGCTGAGCCACAAACTGCAGAGACGGAGAGAAAGAGCAGCAGATGCACGGTTAGGAAACACAATTTAAGCGTAATGTTGTTTCTGAAGAAGGACAAATGAGCAAAAACACCTGAAACCACAGCGGGACTTTGAAATCAGTGAGTTTACAGTACTTCCTGCTTTGATGAAAGCTGTTTTAAGCGGCTCATATGTCATTCAGAGGTATTTTCTGGGGTGTAAAACTGCTGATAAGAAGCTGTGTCACCTTCAAAACACAAATTTTAATTCTTGTTTTTAGTGGAACTGAACTGTGCACAGCTTTTCCTTCGTACTGCCGTTCTCCTGACAGCTCATTGCTGTTTGTTTGATGGCTTGTGTCTTCAGGACGACGCCATTTGCACGTTGATGGTCTTTTTTGTAATGTAACAGCTTGTGCAAATGAAATAAACAGGTCCTGCTTTGCATCCTCTAATTCTTTGCACAAACCTCTTTAAATTGCTTATTTACACATTATAAAGTAGACGACACTAAAAAACACGTGTGCCGAATGTGTTTGCTAAATTTGTATTTTCTTTTCTAGTTTTTCTCTTCCCCTAAACTTTGGAATAGTTTTGCCTCTCACTATTTCAGTAGATTCATTTTTTAGATTTTGTTTTTTGACATTTTCTGCTTTTATTCACATTTTTTCCAAGATGTCGCTGCGCTTCCTGCGGGGATAGCGCCACGAAGAGTGATCGTTTTTTTGTCGAGATATTGCTGCGTTTTCTGCCGCGATAATGTCACGAAATGTAGTTGTTTTTTAGCGAGCAAATGCTGCATTTCCTGCCTGGGATAATGCTTTTAAAAGCATTTAGTATTTACCAAGACATCAATACATTTTCTGCTGGGATACTGCCACAAAAGGGTTGTTTTTTATCGAGCCTTTAGGCCTGTTTCGTAAACACCTGAGTAGCTCTTCATTTGTCTCTGATCAAATCTTCTAAGACATCTATCATTCTTTTAAACACTCCACATTGAGCCTCAAACAGGTAAATCTGGCCGAGTGTTATCGCCCTCTGTGAGCTGCGGCGATAAACCAAAGGTTACTTCCTGCCCTGACACGAGTGTAGCTGCTCTGTTGTTCAGGTTGCTTCCATTTACATCTCATTACAGCTCATCCTCTAATACAGCTGGCATTACACCAGAGGCTGTTTGTCCCCGTCAGCCCTTCAGCTACCCTCTGAGTCACCACCGAGCAGCTGACTCCTTTCTTTTTATCTCCTTTTCCTCTTTCCATTGTGTGCTTCCATGTCTTTCTTCCATCCCTCCTTTCTTCTCTCTCCGCAGCTCTGTACCATTTCATCTCTTCAGCTCTCTCGCCAAGTCCGTCTGTCTTTCCTCTTCCTTCCCCCGTCCTTTCTTCCATCTTTTCTCATTATTTCTGAGTGATTAGTCTGCACTTGGATTGTAGATAAGTCTCATACTCTAAAAACGACTTGGGAGACAGCAGGTTATCTGTCACTCTGAGCGTGTGTGTGTGTGTGAGAGTATATAAAAAAGTGTGTTTTCCTATTAAACAAACAGCCTGTGTAATAAATGAAACCAACATCCAGCTCAGTTCTGCACATCCACCTTCACACAAGGACACACGACTGAACATTTAGCTAAAAGCTAAAAAAGAGGCAAACTGCCAGAAACGCTCAGGTCGGCACCCGCAGCCGTCAATCACTCGCTGCTCGGCTGTCGTCTCCGAGAGATGAACATTTGGTGGCGGCTGCAGATTTTCCCACACTTCCTTGTTTTCGTACAAGTGTGAGCTTGTTTCATAAATAATTGATCCTGGCACATTTTGTTTGGACAGTCCATGACTGATAGCTCTGATGTCACGGCTTCTTACGGCACTGCGTGGTGATACTACGTGTCACAAGTGGTGCTGATCCCGTGGCCAATGCAAACATGTCACGTACAAGATATCGGCCACTGTGGTATGATTTATTGATAAAAGTTTACCACTTTTATGACACTGTCAGTGTTCAAAGGATCAAAATGCAGACACAGAAGAACCATCTTTTTTCAATAGTATTCAACGTGTCGTTCTTCCTTGTCAAAACCCGCTGCCTACATTACCCACAATTCATCTCAGTGTGACAAATAAACATGATTTTACAACCTGGTGTCACTCTACACGGCCGGTCGCCATTATTGTTTAACATGTTATACATTTCATGTACAGTTTCTGTTCGGTTGATTCATGCTGTCTTCTCCATCCTGTCCTGGGTGAAAGTCCGATGTTGTTGAACCCATCCTGCCTATATGGACTTTCCAGGTATTTGAATCATTTTGTACAGCAGTTAGGGGGCGATCACACAGAAATGAGATGCTAGAGACGCGGACGCTTCAAAGACACTTGAAATGCTGGAAGAGCTTATTCAATGCACGATAGCTACAGGCGTCTGACGCTCAAAAAAATGAAAATATTTTAACTTTTCGGTATCTATGCCCCCCTAAAAAGACGCTTGAACGCCGGTCAGACATAGGAAATCATAGGAAAACAGTGGTTTTAATGGCGTCGCGTTTCTGGCGTTTCATCTTGGTGTGATTGCTCCCTAAATTCTAACCGCGCTATTGGATTGGACAGGAGGCATTCTGTACATCAGCACCGAATCACGGATATACAGTACGACAGCCTGACCTCGAGTGTGATACTGCTTAGTGCTGGGCAAAGCAGTTCTTTAGATGTTCCTGAATCACTAGAATCAGTTCATGAAAGAGATTCGTTCAAAAGATTCGTTCACCAAATCGTTCAGAGTTTGGCGGGAGGAGCCCTGACTGTGCACTTGACTCCTGGCTGCATTAGCCGTTAGCTTGGAGAAAACGCTCCCTATGAAAGTGTGTCGCTGAGGGGAAATGATTTGAATCACTCAGGGATCGGGGTTACAGCACCGAGTGATTCGTTCACCGAGTGATTCGTCACGTGGTGGGCAGTCCCTCTGCGCACCCTGGCTACCTCGCGACTTACGAGCGATTCATCGTTCGCACGACCCAAATCGGCAGCTCCACTTCCGGCCTGCACGTTCGCTGCTGAGCTCAACTGGACTGAGAAATGAACGAATCAGTTCTGGATGTGATTTACTTCAGTGCATTTTCTCAACAGATTCGTTCTTTTGAATGATTCGTTCGCGAACACTTACACTGCTTTATTGTTGTGGCTGTGGTGTTACTAACTCACGTCGTTTTATTTCACTCTCACTGCTGTTATAGCTTTTAAATATATTTTATTGCCTCAAATTGTTTAATGGCACAAGGTCTGCAACCTGGCTCACCACAGCCAGCCACTGGACCAACGGTGCAGACACACTGTGTGATAATAGCGGTGACACTACAGGTTTACTGCATGCGTGACGTGTGTGTGTGTGTGTGTGTGTGTTATTTGTGTGACCTAATAAATGAGAAGCAGTGTGTTTATCTCTTCAGCACGGGAGGGTTTTATACTCTCACTTTAATCATCTCAATGTCGCCTCACACCTGCGATAACCAACAACCTGACAGAGCAACAGCGGATATGACCTTAATACACACACACACACACACACACACACACACACACACACACAGATAAACCTGTCATGTACTCCGTCAGCTGCCGAGCAAGTTGTTCACCCTCTTATCTGGTTATGTGTTGCATGTAAATGTGTGTATACATGTGTTATTGTGTGTGTGTGTGTGTGTGTGTGTGTGGTGTGTGTGTGTGTGTGTGACAGACAGAGGGGGAGGATATTGGATAACAAGAGGATTTAATTATACAGATGAAATGATAGAAGCAGAAAGAAGGAGAAAAGAGGAGAAGGAGACAGATAACATGTTGGAAGTCAAAGCAAGGTGGCTGCTCCTCCTTCCTCCTCTTCTTCCTCACTGTGCAACCGCCAAGCATCTTCTTCCTCTTTTTGTTTTCCATCCCTCTACTTTTTTCTCTCCTGTCCATTTTTCTCCTCCTCATACCCTTTTCATCCCTTTCTCCCTCCCACTCCTTCCTCTCATCTCCTCTTCCTCTTTTGTCTCCTACATCATCCATCCTTTCTCCTCTCCTGTTTTCTTGCATCTTCTCCTCCATCCATCTTCTTCTCATCCCACCTTCCTCTTCTGTTCTTTCTCTCCTGTCACATATTCTCCTCATACTGTTTTCCTCCTCTTGTTTTTTGCCCTTTCTCCTTCCCACTCCTTCCTCTCATCCCCTTCTTCTCCTCTTCCCTCCTCTCCTCTGTACCATTTCATTTCCCTGACTTTCTTTTCAGCCTCCTCCTCTTTCTTCACTCTCTTTTAATCTCTCCTGTTTGTCGCACATTTCCTCTCCTCTATCCGTGGTCTTCACCTCCTCACCTCCTCTTCTGCTCTCTTTTCTCCTCCTCATCTCCTCCTGTCTTTCCTGTAATAACCACCTTCATTCTCAGTCTCCTCCTCTCCCCATTTTTTCCTTCTCCTCCCTCCTTTCTTTTCACTTCCCATTTTCACTCTCCTCCCTTTTCGTTGTCTCTTACATCATCCTATTTTTTGTCTCCTTCACTCCTTCTCTCTTTTCCTCCACTCCTCTGAACAATTTAATTTCCTGCACCTCTAATTTCTGTTTAGCCTTTACTCCTCCTCCTCCCTCTGGTCTCCTTTTTCATTTCCACCTCCTTCTTTTGCATTTGCTCTCTCCTCTTGCATTCCTTCTTCTCCATCCATCTTCTTCACCTCCTCACTTCCTCTTCTGTACTTTTCTCCTCATCTACTCCTCTATCTCTTTCTCCCTTTCTCCTTCCTCTCCTCCCCTCTACCTGTCTTCCCATCTTTGCTCTCCTCTTTTTTGTCTTCTACATAACCCTATTTTTGTCTCATTCCCTTCTTCTCTCCTTCCCTCCTCTCCTCTGAACCATTTTAATTTCCTTCACCTCCTATCTTCCATGTTTCCTCCCACTCATCCACCTCCTTCTTTTGCATCCTCTCTCTCCTGTTTCCTTGCATTTCTTCTTGTCACCTCCTCACTTTCTTTTCCTAATCTTCCTCTTCTCTTCCTCCCCGTCTCCCTCCATCCGTCTCTCAGCTCCAGTTTGGTTTCCTGTTGCTATGGCAGCAGTATGCTAATGAGCGAGTTGATCTCTGGGCTCCACTAAACTACAGCAGCCTGCTCCTTCCTCTCCTTCTTTTTCCTGCTTCAGCCTCGGCTGCACCGTCAGTCGGCGAACATCCTCGTCACAGTTTACCGCTCAGACAAAAACACTCTGTGTTGACGTAACAGCTCCGGTGAAAACAGCTCAGCGACCAATCAGAGAGCCAGATCAGACCGGGACAGAGAACAAACCCCCCTGTGGGATCAGATCTCAGACGTAATACTGCTTTTTTTTAGGCTACGTTGTCAAAGTGAGACATCCTGGGTGCCACATAAACAGATCATTAAAGTGACCAGCTTGAATTACATAAGACATGAGTGAGAGCTGCAGTGATGGGGTGTGTTTCATCATCGGCCAGCAGCAGCGAGAGTATTTAGAGAAGTGTGAGGTGTGTATCCAGGAACTGACCCGGACAATGAGCCGATACCTGCAGCTATAGCTACATTAGAGTTGGCGCACAGATGGGTGACACACAGAAGAGAAATTTGAAGAAATGTGCAGAAACATGTTTTAAAAATGCTTCCAGACGAAGCAGCAGCGCCCACAAGTGTGCGAGGAAATTTAACGTTCACATACAGTGTCTCTACACTACAAATGAACGCCGCTCTGGTGAAAGTTGTTTGTTGGACCCATCCACCACCACTCCTGCCTTCCCTACTCGGACTTTTGCAACCTTAGCTTTCCTTCTTGTCCCGCCGTGTCATCACAACAGACATGTCCTGTGATTTTCTATGATTATATTTACCCTTTACAGCAGACACATCCTGACAGCTGAGAATATTACTGTCAGGTATTGTCCCCCCTCTATTAAACACAACAGGAGGCTGAAAATCACAGGACATGTCTGTTCTGATGATGCAAGTCAGCGGTCCTGAAATGTGTCTTTCTCTTCTATAATACACATTCTACATCTCGGAGGCTACTTCCAGCAGGATAACGCACCACTCCAGTGGCCTCCACAGTCACCAGATCTCAGTCCAATAGAGCAGCTTTGGGATGTGGTGGAACGGGAGATTCTCATCATGGATGTGCAGCCGACAAATCTGCAGCAGCTGTGTGATGTCATCATGTCAATATGGACCAAAGTCAAAGTGAGGAATGTTTCCAGCTCATTGTTGAATCTGTGACACCAAGAATTAAAAAAGGGGTCCAACCTGGTACTAGCAAGGTGTTCCTAATAAAGTGGCCGGTGAGTGTATCTATCTAAATATTATTTTGCCTTCTTAAGTCTGGTCAGAAAAACTGTCTTTTTATTTAGTATTTATTTGCAAATTAATCGTGTCTAAACTGACACCAGCTCCTTAACAAGGACGGTTGCTGTGATGTAATTCAGAGGCATAACTGATGAGTACTTGTGACATCAAACCCCTGGTCCTCCCTGTGTCTATTTCTGTCTGCATGTGTCTCCCTCCATTCAGATTCTGTCTTCTCGCTCTCGCTCTCTTCATGCACTTCATTTTCCCCTTGAACACTAGAAAAGCACCACTGCACCACCAAGATAAATTCCCAGCCGTCTCAAATTGATTACCACGGTCTGTCCCCCTCTCTTTCCAACAGGCCAGGTCAGTGATGTGAAAACTGCAGAGGACAAAGTCTTAAACTTAATCTCAGTGTGCCCCGAAGCACAGGAACCACACTCTTTCATGCTAATCCAATAGCAGCTTTACATAACACACACACACACACACACACACACACACACACACACACACACACACATAGGCAGACACTACTTTCACCGCTAGCAGTGATGTGCTGGTTGGGGAGAGATGTCTGAAAATGCCCTGAAGGAGGAGTTTTTCTTGTAAAGTGACACGTCTGTGATCCGGCAGAACATCTGAAGAGCTTCATTTCAAAATGACAAATTCACTCTTTGAAAATACAAGTTGAAAAACAAACAAAGCAGGAAACAAGACACATAAATTGACTTTTAAATTAAAGGAACAGTTCAACATTTTGAGGAAATAGTAGATAAAACTATAGATGGAACGGTATATCAGGAAGGAAAGTGCTGTGTAGCAATTCAACATGAAAAAAGTGCAAATGTAACAGTCATGGCAGAGTGCACAGTAAGCACAAAGAGTTCATGACTATGCCCATGGTATTGCACTTAAAGGTCTAGTGTGAAGGATTTTGGGACTACAATATATTAATAATCATATTATTTTTTAATGTAATATAGTAAGTCTTTTTTCTTTAGTGTATAATCACTTGAAAATAGGAATCGTCATGTTTCCACTATCTTAGAGCTTTTTGTATCTACATAGGGAGCAGCTCCTCATCTACTGAGATTGCCATGTTTCACCACCCGGAAGTCGACGAATACCGGAAGTAGCCAGATACTGGAAGTCGTCAAATACCGGAAGTCGTCTAATACTGGACGTCATCAAATACCGAAAGACGTTGAATAGCGTAAGTCGTCGAATCCCGGAAGTTGTCAAATAGCGGAAGTCATCAAATACCATAAGTCATCAAATGCTGGAATTCAGTGATTGCCAGAAGTCGTCGGATACTGGAAGTCATCAAATACCGTAAGTCGTCGAATAGCATAAGTCGTCAAATACTGGAAGCCGTCGAATACCGTAAGTTATCAAATACCATAAGTTGTCGAATACCGTAAGTCTTTAAATACCTTAAGTCATCGAATACCAGAAGTCGTCAAATACCAGAATTCGGCAATTGCCGGAAGTCATCGGATACTGGAAGTTATCAAATACCGGAAGTCGTCGAATACCTTAAGTCGTTGAATACCGGAAGTCATCAAATACTGGAAGTCGTCAAATACCGGAATTCGTCGAATACCAGCGCTTGGGTAGTTACTTCTCCGTCAGACACAGACAAGAAAAAGGCAACCTTCAATATCCGAATAATATGCGTCTGGGCGCTGTCAGTGTGTAACAGCACCAGACAGTATCGGGTGAAACACGGCTGGACAACAATGTAAGTTAAAGGGGTGAAAAGACGGAATAGGAGGATGGTTCCAACAATTACTTAGAGTGCTGACCCACCTGCCCTGTTTGGTTCGGTTCAATCAAACTTAAGTTTGTTTGCCCGCTAAGTGCGGTGCGTTTGGGCAGGTGTGAACACAGCAATCACAAACGAACTCTGGTGCGGTTCTTTAACTAACCACCTAACAAACTGATATCATTGTGATGTCGACCACGGAAGAGTCTAAAGCTTCAATGTATTATGTTATTATCATTAAACACTGAAAGTCTGTAATTATTTCAGCGTCACTGTGCAGACTCTGTACACAGACTGCAGGATGTGTTATGATGTGCAGAAACATTTCTCTTCAGTTTCCCTCCACAGCAAGGAGGTCACAGGTCAGGGTAATCTCCTCCAGAGCAAAACTACAGCTGATCTGGGCTCTGTCAACTGTTCACTGACACCAGAGCAGAAACCTGCATCCTCTGATTTCACAGCTCTTTTTAAGTCGTTTGAAGATCGTCGAGATTTCATTTGTACTGCTCGTCTTTCATAAAACAGAACACAGGCAGCATAAAACAACTCACTTACGCCCACGTGCACCCACAGTAACACACGACAACAACAACTAGAACAAGATATACCATGAAATCTGCACTGCTGGCAGCCCACTGAGTTTCAAGTGACATTTAAAAATCAGTCACAAAACATAAAGAGATGAATCAGACAGTATTGTGCTCACTCATATTAAATAAGCGTTGCTGGTAAATTCCTGAAAATATTCCGGGGAGGTTTCTTTTGTCTTTACTCACAAGTTGCGACGATGATGAGGACACAGACTAAAAATGCTGGTCAGGATGAGTGGAACCACAAACACAAGAGTCATACCAGCTTGGACGGGTCAACATGGTCTGCGTCAGGTGTTGAGGAACAAGGGCAACCTGATGAGAAATGGGCAACTAGAACAAAAGACGGATGGACTAGAGCAAAAAATATGGAATTTACTATACAAGTAACCCAAGCAAGAGGGGCTAGGGGATTTGGGATTTATGGATACTTCAAAACCCAACATCTAGACTGACAAAGAAGCAACCAGGAGGCAACATTGCAGATGTTCAGGACAGCTACAAATACCTTGAGGAGTCCGCAAGACAGTCAGCCAAATACCCAAACAGAGTAAGGCAGGTCCTGAAAAGTGGGCTTTTCACAATGTGTGGAGGGTTTCATCCCAAATCCAGGAAGCGTGCAGTCCAAGGAACAGCTAAGTTACTGAGCAGAA
Source organism: Epinephelus cyanopodus (assembly GCA_026686955.1). Taxonomy (NCBI): domain Eukaryota; kingdom Metazoa; phylum Chordata; class Actinopteri; order Perciformes; family Serranidae; genus Epinephelus; species Epinephelus cyanopodus. The sequence continues at coordinate 6,769,200 of CM048934.1, read as the reverse complement.
CTCTCAAACTCCCAGGCCTCTGCTAGACGACCTGAGCTTGGAATATAATATACAGTATAATATATATATACACCAGTGAGAAGTGTTTTAATTGCTGATAAATGCAGCCAGTCATCCAGCAGAGACTCTTGGGATCCGGCACACACCAGGAAGTTAGCCGAGTGGAAAACCTGACTCTCCAAAAGGCCCCCAAACCCCCGTTTTATTAAACTCTTGGTGGAGAAGAGTTCTGATGACTCATGTGAAGCTGCTGAATGAAGCAGCAGCAGCCCGCAGAGCTGCGAGATGAAAACACTTTCACGTTACATTTGCAGGACGTTTAGGAAGCTCCGACAGCTTACGGGACAGACGGGGAATCAGTTATGACATCTGTGTTTTAATGTAGGGTCTGAGCACAGGTGCAAATAAAGGTACAACTTTAAAGCCACATTAATGCCTATTTTTCCTTATCACGCTGTAAGTTTTCTCTGTTCTGACTGCAGAGAACAGTTTCTACACAGCAGTGTGCCACGGTGAAATAAAGAGAATGACTCTGAGGTACTTGTACTTTATTTGAGTACTCTTCTTATTCCACTACATCTCCGAGGGAAACACCACTACTTGTCCAACAGCTTTTGTTACTTTTCAGATTCAGATGTTATGATGTTATGACAGAAGTTCCCACATGAGTGAAGTTAGAGCTAGAGTTTGACACAGGGGCAGGAGTCTCCGTGTGGGCTCAGTTTCTGCTCTTTGGTGCGAAAGAGTCGCCAGTCTACTTGGTAGCTGTAGGTTCGTCTATCGTGGTGCAGTGAGACAGCGCCTGGGTGTGTTTATGAAAATGCATGATGGGTCGGCGGATGGGTCCAACAAACTAAAAGAAATCTGATGCAAACCTATAAATCCAACTCATGCCGAATTCACACTACATGACATTTTGTCTGTTCCGACAGTCAGTTCATGATTGTGGAGTCATAAAATGGTGCTGTGACTTTACCGACAGATGTGACCACAAGTTGGTCCACCACCAATTGTTGCTGGTCATCTTTCACAATATGTGTGATGTCATCGGGTTATTCTTGTCCTGTTTTTATCTGTTTCAAATGAAGCTGGTAGCCTCTGCAGTAAAAGTGAAGTCAATTTTATTCCTTAATTATTATTCCTCCATTATGAAGATGTAACATTGTTTGCTAGCTTGATGCTAATGGCAGCACTCAGCAGGTTGACAAAGTGCCTCTGCTGTTTCACACTATTAATTTTCCCCCCTTATACTCTGTGTGGTAACGTCCCTAGAGGAAATATTAAAACAGCCGGGGTGTTGTTGCCCTACAGTTGTCTACGGCAGCAGATCGCTCTGTGCCTCTATTGGTCAAAGTGACGGCTGTGACGGGAGCAGTCGTGAACAATAAAAAGAAAATCAAGCACGCCAGACGTTCTGAATGTCATGACGTGTCCCAGGCGTGGCGTCGGTTCACGTCTGCTATGACACACTACACCTCATGAAACGATGGATTATTCCGTACAACACTCGTTGTCGTTCACAATCTGAGCCGACACCGCACGTCGCTGCGTCACAACTCCACTCCTTTGTGGTCGGCTTTATGAGTTTGAGAATAGAGCTCCTTCCTGGGATCACACGTAGCACCCTGCACAGTCAAACACATGCAGAGCACTGACTCCAGTCCACTGATACTACACCCTCACTGCAGCATGTATCCACTGCACCCATTTAATCATGGCTGTGTACTTAAGCCGTCAGTGCTGTGCTGCACGCCTGCTGCTGCACCGCTCATCTGAAAGCTGCTCATACAGCACAAACAGCTCCAGCAGCACTGCAGCCTCCACCTGTGGGCTCTGAGTCCACGTTCCCCTGAAGAGGAAAGCCTGTCTGCGGGGATTTTTTCCAGCTTTCTGCTCAGTGCATGTCGGGACAAGAGCATCTGTGCTGCGCAAACATCAGCTGCTACAAGCTGAGCGAACCAGTTCAGTGTCACATGCTCGGGTCACTTCATTCTGCTGCTGACATTTAACTACAATCTGCTGCCCAAAGCTTTCTTTGCAGCTAATTCAATTTCTGGGCAGTCTGCCCCGGCCACTAAACTCAGAAATATGCTAACGCCGGCTACGCTACGTAGCGGCGGGTTAATTCAATTTCTCATCGGCCTGATGTAATCTAAACAAAGCAATATGCTAACCCAGAGCTATGCTAACACTAATTCAATCTGGCTGTGCACACGCTTGTGATTTATATGCAAATATGGAAAGTGCTCATGTGTGTGCTCTCTCACTTATTCATATTTGATCTCTCTCTGGCTCCGTCCTTCTGCGCTAATCCTGTTGCTCATTCTCATAAACACAATTCTCTCTTCTTCTGTGTCCCAAACTGTATTTAGATTTTTGTCTCTTTGTGTTTCTTGTCTCGTCATCTCCTCTGCTGTCGCCCTTTCCTCTCCGCTTTCAATTCAATTTAATTCAATTCAGTTAAACAATAAGTATGTTGGCGTGATGTTTTGATTTGAAAAACATGACCATATACCACATACATAAACAGTAAGTACAATGAGGACACAAATAAATGAAGATTCTGTGCATTAGCATGTTCATGAATGCAGAAATGACGTCAACAAAAACACAGGAAAGATCCAAAAAGAAACTGTCAGCGTACATTTAGAGCTCAGACTAAGGGAGTTTTTAAAATCAGGTTGCGTCACGTAAACTTCACAGACGTTCTTCTCTCTAATCCGAAACATGCACAAACTACAACATTTGAAAACAACAGCACATTGCACACGACAGCAGAGGTAACCACGCTTTTTTCTTTGAGGATCCCTTTTTCCACGCCTGACTACGTGATATATTTTATCCATCCATCCATTTTCAACCACTTATCTGACGCCGGGTCGCAGACATCCGTGTCCCCAGGAAGGCTTTCCAGCTCCTCCTGGGGGACCCTGACGCGTTCCCGGGCCAGTGTGTTCTGGGTCTGCTGCCGGGGCCTCCTACCAGTTGGACGTGCCCGGTACACCCAACAGGAGGCGCCCAGGAGGATCCTGATCAGATGCCCGAACCACCTCAACTGACCCCTTTCGACACAAAGGAGCAGCGGCTCTACTCCGAGCTCCCTCGGGATGTCTGAGCTCCTCACCTTATCTCTAAGAGTCCAGCCACCCCGCGGAGGAAACTCATTTTGACTGCGTGTATCAGCGACCTCATTCTTTCGGTCACTACCCAGAGCTCATGACCATACGTGAGGGTTGGGACGTAGATGCTCCCTCTTCACCAGCATAGCGCCTGCATCTCTGCAGATGCTGCGTCAAACTGCCGATACATCTGCACTCCATTCTTCCCTCACTTGTGAACAAGACTCCGAGATACTTGAGCTCAATTTCAAAGGGGAACAAGAGAGGCTTTAATAAGCTGTGGGCACCTTTACTTTCCGAAACCACTTTCCAAATCACACAGCTGACCTACTATACAGGGGACTTGGCACTATAGACTAGCATCCTTTGAGTAACCCTGTGGATGTCTAAATCTCTCCTGTGTGTTTTGGTGCTCTGAACTACTTGTGCTCCCCCTGACCTGTGCTTCTTATCCAGGCTCTGTGATCTCTTTACAATGATTTCCCATGTAATGTGAATGCCTTTATGCGATGCTGCTGCTGTCATGTGTTTGTTCTTTTGTTGTGTCGTGTTTTGCTCTCAAAACTGAAAACTAAACTAAAACTTGGATTTATTTTTCCCCCACACTTTGGTTCAAAGCCTGAAATAAGGTCTGTGCTTAACGCGATCTTCAGACCTACAGAATCACGCCGAGCCACGTCAGACACAACTTTACAGTTTTGTTATGGTGGTGATGAGCCACTTTATTAGGTTCACCTGTTGAGCAATCAGCTAATCAGCCAATCACGTGGCAGCAACTCAATGTCTTTATGGTGAAGACGAGCTGCTGAAGTTCAAACTGAGCATCAGAATGATGAAGAAATGTGATTCAAGCGACTTTGAACGTGGCGTGGTTGTTGGTTCCAGACGAGTATGTACTGGGATTTTCACCACAGCCATCTCTAGGGTTTACAGAGGATTGTCCCAAAAAGACTGCAGTACTTGTACTTTTGATACTTTAAGTACACATTGCTGATGATACTTCTGTAACTTAGCAGTAGCGGTGTGTGTGTGTGTGTGTGTGTGTGTACAATCTGTGAGTGTGTGTGAACCCCTTTAATTGAGGACGTGTTGATAGATTAATTAAAGCAATAATTCATTTGGTTGTGGTGAATAAAACATGAATGAAGGTAAGTATATTATTCAGCTGCTGCGGCAGATTACTGAACTACACACACACACACACACACACACACTCTCTCAAGCAAACAAATATGGTTGCACACTTGAGCTGACGTTTGTCAGCACACAAACACACAATCCATTTATTATTGAGACGACTGTTAATGTATAATTTAGCAGGACTGCAGGTATCACAGGCCCGCAGACAAAAAAAGACATTTAAATGATTCAAACACACACACACACACACACACACACACACACACACACACACACGTACTGTACAAGCTGTGCTGCTCTCTCTCATGCACACACATGAATGTTTCAGAGGTTTTATCGTGGGTTAAACGGAGGTTAAATGGTGAAAACGAGTGAAGGGTTTAATCTGCAGGTCGACCAGGGAGAAGAGACGGATCGAACACAGTTAGTAGAGCAAGACGAAAGAGACAGAAGAGGTAAAAAAAATGAAGCATAAACGTCACTGTGATGTTCTGTCTTTAATGTTCACAGGCTGGAAGAGTGAAGGAGAGAGAACAGAGCGAGAGGCCAGAGGGGAAGAGAAGGAAAACAAATGAGGGCGAGGATAAAAAGACACGGGGGATAACAGGGTTCAAGGGGGAAAGACTGTACAGAAATGACGAGCTAAAACTGCAAAGCCAACCCTGAAAACGTGCACGTGTTTGTGCTCAGAATGACAATCAGGCTAAATTACCGTTAAAATTAAGACAGCTTTGGTTTTGCAGACATCGGCCAAGACTTCAGCCTCCATCCAAACACAGCGGAGGTGAAATAATTTCCATTTGCTGCTCGAAGCATCATAAAATGACATTTAAAAAAGACAAACAATGTGGCTGCAATGGTCACTTTACAAAACGGCTTAAACACAGAGGGTCTCGGAGGGATCCAGGGCCTTAAATTAACACCTCAGACTCGTGAAAATGTCGGCATCAAATTTTCAAGGAGGTCTTGAAAGTCCAATAAACAGAAACCAGCACAAACGCAAAAAGCGGCCCGTATTCATGCAATGGAAGAGGAGAAAAAGTTCTGACATATCTTTGGAACAAACTTAGTCCCTGGTTTTGTCAAGTGTCACAGCACCAGCCTTGACAGTAACACGCTGATTGACACGCATAGAGACAGATCAGTGTTGAATGCAGACATGTGACGCATTATGTTTTTATATTAGGTTAACAATGAGTGGGACAGAACATGACAAACGTCTGTGTAACACAAGTCTCGTCTTATTATTATTTTAAATGTGGTGACAGTTTGGTCGTGCGTCTGTATCATGTCCGACTCTCTGCAGGACGGTGAATCAGCGTATATATTTTACAAAATGGTGGACGAGATCCATGCAAGACTCAGGTCAGGCAACACATTCTCACTCGGACCTCGTCACACATCGACATTTAGTCAAGGACTTTGCTGGGTGGACTGGTTGTCATTGGCTTTGCTTTCAAGTGATGGCGAAGACTGATGCAGCTTCATCGTGAGCTAAAAAGGGACGAGATGGTCGCAGAGTTTCTGCTGGACAGGTATTTTTAGTTTGCCTCTAATGTAACATGGGCTATGACGTTATATATGACAACACAGAATCCAGTTGCTAACGTTAGCCTACTGTATTGCCAGTCACCAGTATTATCTAACGTTAGCGTTTACGTTATATATATATATATATCTAAGTTTCAAAACTCTGGGGTTGCGTTTGACTGTGCAGGACAGGTGACGTTACGTTTAGTTTGCTTCTGATGTAAGATATTACGTTAAATATGACATCACAGCATCCAGTTGCTAATGGCTAACATTAGCCTACTGCAACGCAGCCTCTACAACATTAACGTTATCTTCCTTGTGCGTTTCCACTCACTAGTAACGTTAACGCTACTGTCTAACGTTAGCGTTTACGTTATATTATAGAACTCATCAGTCATCACTGACCCCGGATAAGTTTCAAAACTCCGGGGTTGCGTTTGACTGTGCAGGACAGGTAACGTTATGTTTAGTTTGCTTCTGATGTAATATATTACGTTAAATATGACATCGCAGCATCCAGTTGCTAATGGCTAACATTAGCCTACTGCAGCGTAGCCTCTGAAACAGTAACGTTATCTTCCTTGTGCGTTTCCACTTACTAGCAACGTTACTGTAACCTTATTCTAAAACTCATCAGTCGTCACTGACTCCGGTTGAGTTTTAAAACTCCGGGGTTGCGTTTGACTGTCTTGGTTGTAAGGTTACACTCGCTCTCCTCTTCCGTGTATCTAACGTTACCTCGCCAACACCTACTGGAATGGAGAAGGAGGGAGTAGGCCTTTGGAGGGAGGCAGAGTTGTGGATGTTCAGATTTTTTCTAAGTGCTGTGTGAAATGCAAGAAAGGTAAGAGTTGCGTTATCTCACATTGTCGTCCCATCGCATTTCCCCCTGACGCTGCCGGGTGCTGTTCCACAACACGTAGTTGCGTATCATTCAAACGTTAAAGGTTTGCTTTTTCGTCAGTTCCTGACGCTGGAAGTCGCTGCCCAAGCGCTGTTATTAGACGACTTTGGAGTGAGACCGGTTTGGATCAGGATATGAGAACTTTTTTTTATTCTATTATCTCACCATTTCAGTTTTGTTCCTAATAAATGTGTTTTGTTTCTGCCATCTGTTTTATATGTATCCGTCGCTTGCTCTTTTTTTTTTTTGGGCTTGTTTTCACCGTTCTCCTCGTCTGCCGCACCTCAAATAACTCCATCTACACCCACTCTTTTAATATCACTTCCTTCCCCCTCTCCATCTCTCTTTGATTGCTGTCATTTATCAAAATGCCGTGCAAACTTCATCACCCCCAAATATCCTGTTTGTGTTCTCTTCTTCCTCCAACTCCACTCCTTCACTGTCAACACTTTTCCTTTCTCATTCTTCCTCGCCTCTTTTCTGCCTGCACCCCTTCCACAAAATCCTCCACCTTTCATTTCATTCCCTTTCTTCCTCTCTACCTCTCAATTTCCCGTTTCTTTCTCTCCGCGGGTTACTTAAAAACACGAGACACACTGAGTGAAGTAAAAGAGAGCGAACAAGGAAAGATATATTCCACCGCCCCGCTGTTTGTGACTCACTCGTTCTTTTGCTGACTCTATTTCTGTGCCGGTTTCCTCTGTTCCACCTCTCCACCTCGCTCTGGTTTTGTTTCTTCATGTCTTCCCTCCACCTGCCATGTCAGCTCACAACCGCCAGTCTGTCTATCGCTCCATCCCCCTTTCATCCTCACCTCCTGCTCTCTCCTACATGTTTTTTATCATCTGCTCCCCGCTTCCTGTTGCGTTCCATCAAATGAAACCTTGTAAACATTTAAAATGTCACCGGAGCGTTTCAGCTGGCGCTCCATCATCAGCGCGGCTGCGGCGAACAGAGGCGCTTCCTGAGTGTCAGAAATAAACACATCAGCCAGAGAGATGGAGAGCGCTTCAAGTGAGGATCAGGGTTTGTACTGTGGTGTCTTTTCCATGCCTCTATTCACAGATGGAAACAAATACAATACATTTACTGCACATCTAACCTTCACAGCACTGTGGAGACTGTAACCTGAGAAACAAGTAGTGTGTACGAGCTCTAAAGGACAGTTATGTGCAGCGGATTTGTAGATTCTCAGCTCCACCGATTTCTGTGTGACATAAAAATCAATTAGCAGACTATTGAAACTTGTTTGACTTGTGTAATCTGCCATAGTGAGTATTTGGTTTTGCATTTTTGCAGACTTAAAAACACTCCGATGACTGATCTGAGCTTTGCTTTGTTTACAACAGTCTCTCTTTGCCTGCAGATATCAGGCTAACACATCACTTCATGAACACACAAACAGCAGGAGCAAATTAATTAGCATGTTGACTTTTCTGCTGTGTTGACAAAGTGTTTTGTTTCTCCTGCACATGAAGATGAACGTTTAGTCCTGAAGAACTAAAGAAAAATTGTCTCCAGATTTGAGAAGAAATCTGTAGCAGAAAAGATCTAAGTTTAGACTGATTTAAGAAGTTGCCAGAGTTTCAATCATAGCAATAAAACATTTGTTCAACCAACAATAAACCTTCAGTTTTCATTCCTTTAAGGGTCATTCAGACTGATAACAATATAAATTCTGTGATAATATGATAGCTTGAAACTAAATATTGTCTGAGACGGTTATTGTACACTTAAAATTTCTCTTTGACCTAATAAATAAATAAATGCATAATATAATACATATATGAATAAAACTGAAAATAAAAAAATTAACAAGAAAAATAAATAAATTGATAAATTAATACATACATATATAAATAAAAAGTGATTTTTTTAAATAAATAAATACATGTATAAATAAAAATGAAAATAAAACATTTAACAAGAAAAATAAATACATACATATATAAATAAAAGTAAAATCAAAAATTTTAACAAGAAAAAATAATAAAATAAATGTATAAATAAAAATGAAAATAGAAATGTAACAAGAAAAAAAATAAAATAAATAAATACACGTATAAATAAAAAGTAAAATAAAAATGTAACAAGAAAAAATAATAAATAAATACACATAAATAAAAATGAAAATAAAAAATTTAACAAGAAAATAAATAATTTAATAAATAAATGCATACATATATAAATAAAAAATAAAATAAAAAACAAGAAAAATTAATAAATAAATACATGTTTAAGATAAAATGAAAATAAAAATGAAAAAATATCAAATAAATACATAAATATATAAATAAAAGATAAAATTAAAAAAAAAAGAGAAAATTAATAAATAAATATGCATATAAAAAACAAAGTAAAATAAAAAATATAACAAGAAAAAAAAATTATAATAATTAAAATAAAAAAATAAAACAACCTCCAGACCCAATGGGAGGGGGTCTGTTCCTGAGGTTGGAGATGTGTGGATGCATTCATCAAGTCAAATGGTCCTTTTTCCCCCCTACCCCTTTCTTTAAATCACCTCTCCCCCTCTCTCTCTTTATCGTCATGTCTTTAATTCCTGATTCTCTCGGTGGGCGAGTGAGGTCGGGGTTAGGTGATGGGGATGGTGGTGTGGTGGCGTTTGGCAGGGTCAAGGGAAAGAAACAGGCAAGGTAGGAGAGGAGATAAAGAAAAAGGACAACTGACAAAAGCGAGCAAAAATAGGACAAATAATATAAAACATAAGAGGTCTGCAGTATTTGGGAAACATTATGTAAAATCACAGATATGAAAGTCACCTTTTGATCAAATGCAGTCAAACTAAATCCTTGTGTTTATAAGATAACTGTGAAATCTGTTTCCATCTGTTTAACTGCAGGATTCCTTCACTGATACATCCTTAAATGTTTCAAGTGAATGTTGACACTTATTGCAGTTTTGGGGACGTTTCACCGGCTTGTGCCTTGTTTTGAAATTCCCTCTGTCGCAGATGGAACCTCAGCATCTCCCCTGCTCTCTCCTCCCTGCGCTCTTGTTTCTCTGCAGCAGCAGCAAAAGGGGAAAGTGAATAATTTGGGTTGTTTTGGAGAGTCTCCAAGCTCTGCCTCTTTCTCTCTCTGTCAGCAGTGTTGGACGGATTAACACACACACTCTCGCACACAAGCAACACTTAACAGTGCCAAGCAACACGGCGAGGAAAAATTGATTTACGGTTTCTCTCTGCATCCATCTCTTTCTCCCTCCTTCACTCTCTGGATCCGTCTCCATCACTTCTCACCCATATTTCCCTCTTTTCGTTCTTTCCTTTTCTCCTTCATTTACCCATCCCTTTCTCCTTTGGCGTGTCGTCCTCTTCTCACAATTTGTCAGTAAGTCAAACACATCGGATGTCATTTACTGGCTCACTGTTCTGCACAATATATGCAGTGCATTTGTCTCCATTCAGACTTTTTCAGCAAAGACTCTGTATCGCATTTAAGATTTTTCTCATTCTTCATTTGATTTGATTCATTTTCCAAGTTTTTGACCAACAAAAGGGGAATTTCTAACAAGTTTGGGGCATTGCCAGCCAAGTTTGTGGTGACATAAGCAGGTATTTCTTAAATGAGGGTTCAGGGCATTTCCAGTTGTCTTTGTAGCATTTAAAAAAATAATAATAATGATTTGATAATTTTCAACGAGAGTTTGGGACATTTCCAACCATGTTTGTACAAACAAAAGAGGATTTTTTTTAACCAGCGGTCGGGACATATCCAGCCAGGTTTTGAGCAGTAGAGGCGGATATTTTTTAATGAGAGAGATCCGGACATTTTCAGCTGTTTATGGCAACTAAAGTAGGTATTTTTTAACAAGTGTTTGGGACATTTCTAGTCATGTTAGTAGCATGAAAATGTGTGATTTTTTTTTGAACAAGAGTTCAGGACATGTCCAGTTGTGTTTGTAGATACAAAAACAGATAATATTTTAATGAGCGTTTGGAGCATTTCCAGCTGTGTTTGTAGCAACAAAAGAGGATATTTTTTAACCAGTGGTCGGGACATATTCAGCCATGTTCTGAGCAAAAAAAGTGGATATTTTTCAAAGAGAGATCAGGACATCCAGCTGTGTTTGTAGCAACTAAGAGAGTAATTTTCAACAAGAGTTTGGGACATTTCCAGCCATGTTTGTAGAGACAAAAGAGGATATTTTTTAACCAGTGGTCGGGACATATCCAGCCATGTTGTGAGCAATAAAAGTGGACATTTTTTAGCAATAGCTCTGGACATTTTGGGCCTGTGCATATGGCAACAGAAGCAGGTGTTTTTTAAAGAGAGCTTGGAACATTTCCAGCCATGTTGGTTTCAACAAAAGAGTTTAATTTTTAAAACAACACTTCCTGCTGTGTTTTTAACCATACAGCTACACATGAAGCACACAAATGTAACATATATGTGGTTTGCAGGAACGTGCAATGCCAGCATGACCTCTGGCAGATTAATGGCAGTTTAAACTCGTCAAATACATGTTGGCTGTCCAACCTGAAATGATGAGGTTGGATGCATCAGAGCCTTCTGTCACCAAAAAGGTGCAGAAATCCCTTCTCTCTGTCCTCCTCACGTCATTCCTCCCATCTCATCTCTTCATCTTCTTCACCCCTCCCACTCGCTCCTTCAGACCATCCGTCATCACACTGCTGGCATCACTTCGTCATCACCTCTGCTCTCTGCTGCTCCTCCTCTCTTTCACTTCCCTTTTCACACGGATTGGCCACAGGTATCAATACAGCTGATCATTACACACTCACACCCCGGGGCGATTTAACTGCAGCATGCATGTGTTTGTGTGAATCAGTTTCACTCAATAAAACTGCAGTTAGCATGTGTGTGTGGCCGTGTGTGTGTGTGTGTGTGTGTGTGTGTGTGCGCGCACTGGTGTGTGTAAGCATGCGTGTGTGTTTATCTTGTCGCTGCAGTCTTGCCTCGGCGCTAATAAACGCAGATGACCCGTGAAGACAGAATTCCCATTTAAATGGCAGCCTTAATTATTAAAGGTGTTTGAAGTGGATGGCAGGGCGTTAAAGGCTCAGTCCGTATAATCAGCATAAATAATACAGCGTGGTTTATAGCGTGTGATCAGGCTTGATTTTCATCTCCACAAACATCAACCTGAGACCTGGACCTGAATTGTAAGATGCGACGTGACTGAAACACTGCCAAACATGTAAATCTGAGACCTGGTCTGACCTGACGAAAAAGACGAAGAAGAGAGAGACATTTTTTTCTTTAAATCTGGCAACAAACCCACATATGTATCAGGCAAAACAGACAAACAAAACATACACAAATACAAGCCAACTACTAGCTCTATATCCTCTTAGTCATCCTTTTCTGCTGAGCTCAACTTTCTCTCTACAGCAAGTTCCCCGAAACTACAAATGCTTAAGTGACGGCAGCCTCCAGCAGCTGTAGGAATTATGATGAGAAGGTCAGGTGACATTATCACAGGGCAACAAAGTCTGCGTACGGAGGTTGGGTTTGATGGACATGTCAACAAAACGTCAAACACTAACACCAGAGACTGCTGGTAGTTTCCTGTTTCCAACTGTGGGTCAAGATTGACAACAGGACTCTAACCTTAACAAAATAGTGACTTTCTTAAAGCTTTTTTGTGCCTAAACCCAACCGAGAAGTTTCCACATACGACCCAGCTGCCAGAATATATTTTGCCGTTGTGCGTATCTGCAAACCACAGACATGTGACATTACATACTCACTATCGTCACAACAATCACAGTGTGTCTTAAATGAAACATGGCCGGTCGTGAACAGTGGTCTGCTGCTTGGCAGAAAATTGGGTGGTCAGCTGATTAGGAAGTCCATCGATGTGGTGCAGGACACATTGGTGTTCACACTGCTGAAAGAATGTGGCCGAATGCACCTCAGACCACCTCAGAATCTGGTCTGAGTGGTCAGATTTCAAGATGATTTTTTCCTGTGCTTAAAACTGTCCACTTGAGATCTGATCACCCAGGTTGGCAACACATTGTGACTCCAAACTCAGACTGTCTGACCAAAGACTTCTGTCTGTCTGAAATCCAGGACTAACTGTTGAGGGGACAGGTCTTTCTCTATTGCTGCCCCGAAATTCTGGATTTCTCTTCCTCCCACTTTCCGATTCTTTGTTTCGTTTACATTCAGTCTCTCAGTTTCAAAATAAACGCACTACGTCGGGACAATGGCGCAAAGTGTTTTTCCTTCAACGATGAACGAACGTGGTTGGGGTTAGGAAAAAAGAACAGGGTTTGGCTTTATATCTACAGGATGTGAACACCACTCTCGTGGGTGAAAGTCTGTAGTTGCTTGATCAATCCACCACCACTCCTGCGCACGCTACTCGGACTTTCTACCACCTCAAGTTTTGTTCTTGTCCTGCTGCGTTACCCTGTGATGCCGTCAGTTGCCGGTATCGTACCGACGTGAAATGACGGCTTTTTTGTTTTTTTGGAAGTCATTGCCCACTTGCCGGATTTCAGCGACTTTGGAGTGAGACCTGGTTGAGGATGTGTGTTAATACCAGGTGTAAAAAGGGCCATGTCCATCTGCTGTCTGCGTTGTCTTTAATTTACCATTTTATTCCATTTTTATCCCTCTCTCCTCTTTCCTCGCTGCTCTGCTTTTATTTTCTCTCCTCTCTCCCTCTTTATTCATTTTTCACGCCTCCTTCGCCGCTCCTCTTCCACCTGTTCACACGTTCCCCAGCTACGCGTATTTATCAGAACAACCCAGAATGCACTGCAGAGGTGTTGTGAAGGCTACCTGCCACTACACCTCTCTGCCAGCCAGCTGGACGCAGCTCATTACTTCCTGTATGTCAAACGGCCAATCAGAGAGTTTATTTCAGGTTTACAGGCGCTCGGCATGCTGGGTAACCCGCGCCGTGTGTGTGTGTGTGTATGTGTGTGTGTGTGCAAATTACCCATTAAGTTGGAACCACTGAGTCGAAACCCCAAAGTTACTTTGGCGTTATGTAACTCCTCATACTTCAAACCCCAACTCCCTGTTCACCCCCTCCTTCTTCTTCCTCCCTCCTCTCTGTCTCCTCCTCCTCAACCTCCCTCCTTTTCGTCTCTGTCTCTGTGTTCAGATATCAGAGGAAAGGTTAAAGCTGGATCAATAACCATGACCACATCTATCAGGGGGAGAAGAGAGGAAATGAGAGAGGAAACAGGAAAAGAAGAAAGGGAACAAGGAAAGGGGAAGAGGAGGAGAGGAAAATGAAGGAAAAGGGAGTAAGAGGAGAGGAAATAAAAGTAGAAGGGGAGGAGCTGAAGAACAGGAAAGGAAACAAGAGAAGACGAGGGGAGGAAATAAGACAAGAGAAGAGAGGAAATGGATGAGAGAGGAAAAAAGAGAGGAAATAAAATGAGGATGCAGGAGAGGAAATGAGAGGAGGAAGGAGGAGAGGAAACAGGAGGAGAAGAAAGGGAACGAGGAAAGGGGAAGAGGAGGACAGGAAAATAGAAAGAAAAGATGAGGAGAGAGGAAATAAGGGGAGAAAGAGAGGAGATGAAGAATGGGAAAGGAAACAAGAGGAGAGGAAAGGAGGAGAAAAGAGGCGAGGACAGAAGAAGAGAGAAGAGAGGAAATAAAAGGAGGAGGACAGAGGAGAGGAAATGAAATAAGAGGAAAAAAGAAGAGAGGAAAGGATACAAGAGGAGAGGAAATAAGAGGAGAAGAGAGGAGAGGTTACAGAGCAAGAAAGGGAGAGGAAAGGAAACCGGATAAACAAACAAAGCCAAGAAGACAAGAGGGAACAAGAGACAAAGAAAAAAGGGGAGACATCAGGAAGAGAAGAGGAAAGGAGACAAGTAAGGAAGTAGGTGGGTTCGCAGGACACAAGGAGAGGAAGGAGGAGGAGGAGCCGAAGGAAATAATGAGGAGATGAAGGAATTTTAAGGACGGAGGGCGAGTTGAGCGGATGACCAGGTTTCCCAGGAGACACAAGGTTAGGAGGGAAGAAAAGAATGAGAGGATGATGAAGGAGAGACGAAGAGGAAGGAGTGTGTGGAATGCTGAGCTGGAGTGTGTGTGTGTGTGTGTGTGTGTCCAGCAGCATGTATTGATCCCAGAGAGACATGGAGAGTATATTGGAGATGTAATTTGCATTGATCATGTTGGTGTATGCTGAAGAGGATGGACTCGCGCGCACACACACACACACACACACACACACACACACACACACACACACATGCAAAAATACACACATGTATGCATGTATATGAACTCCGTCAGGTCGGAGGGCCCAAACAAAAAGTGTGAACACTGCAGCTGATGGCTCGTAAGTGTCTGTTTGGTATGTGGGCCTCATTAGCAAACAGCTAAAAGCATGTGCTAATGCTCCGACACATGTTGGGGGCATTATAAAAATGTGAGCTTCTGCGGATCTGTCTCTTGGTTTTTGTGTTCGTGGTGGCGGTGTGGGTGGTGGACGATACGAAAATGCATTCTCCCTCCGACCTCGTCACATATTCACGTTTGGTCATGGACTGTCCACACTTTCAATCACCAGCCTCCCGGGTGAAAGTCAGTGGTCCCAGGCGCTGAATTTCGAAGACTTCAGAGTGGGACCAGGTCGTCTAGGAACTGATTATACGAAGGGAAGACTGCACCAGACAGGAAGGGGAAAAGTTAAAACACCCTCAACCTTAGTTTTGCTCTCTGTTACTCTTTTTAAATGTAAGGGTTTTCCCAGCCTATCTAAGACAACGACGGGTCGCCTGGGTGATTCTGACTGCTGCCTTGGTTAGAGCGTGTGTGTGTGTGTGTGCATGGGGGGCATTCAGATGTAGCGTCTTTAGTCTCGCCACCAGACAATCAGAGATCGCCGCCTTCTGATAGTCTGAGGACAGTCCTTTCTAAAGTGTGTTTAACACACCGGCAACAAAACAACGCCTCTTGCATTTTTGAAAATATAGCCCTCCCGGAAATGTGCGCTCCCCCTTTTCTCGTCCACAAGGCAACAAACACACAGAGAGCTTGAAAATGGATGCAGAGAGATTTAACTCCGTTTTATCAAACGTGTGCTCAGTCCACAAGATTGTGGAAATGAAGGACTTACAGCGACGTGAGCTATTTTGTACCGCTACACGTGTTTCTAGTCGGACTATGTTTATGAGCACAAGAGTTCAGCGAGCCACCGAAGGACCACCCTGCGGATTTACGATTGGTTCTGCAACGTAGGGAGTTTTTTTAAACTCTGAAATTGTATCCGCCCATCTAAACACAAAATCAGGGAGAAAGACATCAGTCTTTAGTTAAGCAAAGCGTCTAAAGACTGACTTGTGAGTCTATAGCGTCTTTTGCGCAAACAAACCCATTACTTTCAATGTAGATGTGCGTCATGGGCACTCACGAAACCAAAGCGACACCGTAGTGTTGTGTCAGATCCCAGTTCCCCCTCTGGCTGTGTCTCTCCTACTGTTTCCACGGAGCTCTGCCCCGTTTGAAAGGTGAAGGAAGCCCGTATGTGGAAAGACGTCGCCTCCAAGATGTAGAATGTGTATTATAGAAGAGAAAGACACATTTCAGGACCGCTGACTTGCATCATCAGAACAGACATGTCGTGTGATTTTCAGCCTCCTTTCATGTTTAATAGAGGGGGGACAATACCTGACAGTGATATTCTCAGCTGTCAGGATGTGCCTGCTTTAAAGGGTAAATATAATCATAGAAGGCTGAAAATCACAAGACATGTCTGTTCCGATTATACAAGTCAGTGGTGTGAAGCTCAAGCATGTGGGAGCCTCCTTTCATGTTCCCTGAAGGTTCTGCCTCAAAGATGGAGTCACTCATGGAGCAACGTTTCATCCAACCACAAGCTTCGTCATGACCTTATAGACTATGATGCATCGCTGTAGATTAAACTACCCAACACTTTATAGAGCAGTTAACATGAGCACAGCCTTGAACATGTACAGCAGGAAAATTCAAACAAACTACAAACTTTAACATCAGTAAAGTATCTGAATCTGAATGTGTGTGTGTGATTTTTTGTTGTGATTGGACACAATAAAGGATCTGCAGGTCTCAGTTTCCCATCACAAACACACACACACACTCCCAGCATTATATAATTTGCTCTAAAAGCCTGGCGTTGGTAAAACATTGTGGCAGCACTTAGTGTGTGTCACCTCGACCCCCATCATACAGAACACACACACACACCGACACATGCAAAGAGAGCATGAACACACACACACAACAAAGCGGGGAGCTGAAAGGAGGTTATCCAGGGTGAGAAACGGAGCAGAGGAGAGGGACGTGAAAAACACAATGAACCAGTCAGCAAGACGGAGAGACGGAGGGAGGGCGAATGTGATGAAAGGAAGGATGAGAGGGTGGGAAAAGGAGGGGGAGATGTAATATTAAGTAACGTGGAGACGAGAGGAGGGAGAGATGGAGAGAAAGAGAGGGTGACAACGAAGGTAAAGGATGTGACAGTAAAACAGGGAGGAGAGAACGAGGCTGCGGTACGGGGAAGGCTTATGTAAGTGTCCTGACAGTGTTCGTCAACCATCTCCTGAGACTGCCACACACACGAAACACAAATTAAATGAACACAAGACCAAAAGGGCATCTGGAGAGGCTAATGTGGCATCTGTTTGTTTGTCAACATCTGCTGTTGTCATGGCGTCCAGGGGCCAGTGTCCGAAATGGCCACGTGTCTCTCGCATTGCGTCTCTCTGTCTCCGACATCTCCCTCTTTTCCTGCTGTTACATCTCTCAGGGTGACGTGTGCTAAATGCCAGCAGGAGCAGAAATTCAAATGTAAGACGCCCACGTCCTCATTACATTTTTCATGTATGACTGTGAAGATAACAATGATACACCCGTGATATTTGAATGGAAATGAAGAGAGTTCGTGTAGATTTGAAGGACCTACAGAAGATTGAGATCCTCTAGATCCGAAACGGACCCAAACACGACCTCGACAGGTTAGACTGTTTGTATTTTTGCGTGACTTTCAGATCCAAACTACAGTAATGTCACGTCTACAGCAGGACGTTGTTCAGCAGTCAATATTTTAAGACATTACAGGTGCTGCATGTAATTAGCAGCATGGGTTAGCAGTTGGACCGAAACACCAACCCAAAGGGCCTGTCCCAATACCCACACTTCCCCTAGAAATACCCACTTGCACTTGGTTGTGCATGTTCACGTTAAGACTAGTGGTGTCCCAAGACAGAATTGATGTAGTAGTGAAAGTGGTTTCCAACACTTAAAACCCGCCCTTGATTCCAAGGGAGACCTGACCCACACTTTAAATGAAGTAGAAGATGAAATGTCCCAGAACACCTACAATTTGTTACTGTACGATCAGAATGTATGCGATACAAACAACAGATGGTTGGACTAGCGTAAACTCATCAGCAACTTGTCGAACACGGCGTCAAAATATTTAAACAAATCGACCTACCCGAACAAAATCGATCAGAACTAGAGGACGTCGTAGGCGCCTCCTGTTTTCAGCAATTCTTCTCCATTGATTCATCAGACGGAGAAGAATAAACATAACACACGCCACGACACAAACTCTGGAGGCGGCATTTTCAAACTTGAATGACTACCGGTGTCTTGCGTTGCTGCTACATGTGACATATGTTTGCATGGCGTCCATGCCGATTTGCATAAAGTGGTGTCTTGTTTCTTAGGGAAAGATCTCATCAAGGGTTATCTCGCAAACAAGGGCACTCAATACCAAGTGGGAGATTGAAGGGGTAGAAATGGGATTGGGCCAAAGCCTTGATAGTTGACAACCTGGAAGTGAGACAAAAGGCCAAAACACACTGCCGGCGAATGCAATGCGGCCAAAAATACGATTATTTTCAATACACATCCCTACAGCACTTTACGCCACTGTCCTATTTCCAGCATCGCACTTCCTAGAATCAAACGCATTTTTCCCCCACTCGCTCTCTGCTTGCACATACCAGCTCCCATAGCAGCTCTTTGTCTCAGCTCCTATAGCAGCTCGACTCCTCTCTTTACCACTGATGCAAAGAGAGCTCTGTCATTGTGTCTCATGTTTGACTAAGACTGGATGATGAGAGACTTGTTGATGAGGCCAAAAAGATAGTGCATGGTGTGCCATAGCTTTGGCGATCGGCTCTTAAGGCGAGATATCAAGTTTAATTACAGGATGGCCACACATGATTTTGAGCTAACGCACAGGTGGAAGAGGAACAAGTCTGTCAGTAAAAGTAGTAATAACTCTGTGTGGTTGTCTGTTAATGAAGTGCAGCGCAACGCCTCCAGTTTGTGCTCATGGCGGCACTTGACGCACGTAACACAGCATGCCGTGGCTTTGTTTCTCCGCAGAAACATACAGCACCTTTAAGTATTAATTTCCTTTTCTCCTCTCATGTTCGTCCTCCAGTCCTGATCACCCACAACACGTCTCACTCGTTGCCATCACTCCACACAGTTCTGTTTGTTGACATCTCTCTCTCTCTCCTCTAAACTCCATTAACTCCCACACTCTCTGTTCTCTCCTCCGTACTCGTCCCTCTCTCCTTCTCCGTCTCTCACTTTAGCAAACACTTGTGAATATGGCTGATTTTTGCTGACAGCTGTCTCTCTCTCTCTTTCATTTTATTCATCTTTGTCTGTCCGTGTTTGTGTGTCCTCCTCCATTCTCTGCTCATCTTTCACTTTTCATCTACGCGTCTGTTTGTGTCACTTCACTGACTTTTATTGGCATGAACGCTTATGCGAGACAATACTGACAAACAAGATTGTCGGGGCATCTGGAGTCTGCACACTTTAAGACTGTGTGACAGTTTTCTAATGCGACCAAGACTTGGATATGTGTACGCACAGAAAGGCAAAACAGACGATGAGAGCTGCTTACTGTGCGACTGAATATCACCAGATTCTAAGATCTAATTTAGAGTTTTATCTAAAGACAAATTACTACATTTGGAAAAAACCCTGCTCAACATGGAGTCGAAACATGACCAGGTCATACTACAACAAAGCAATGGATAGAACATACATCACACAAAGTTCTGGGTATCAAATCATAATAGAAAAGAGGCCAGAATAGAAGGAGTCATGGCTCAAAACCAGCCGCCACTGCCCGTCAACGAAAACAAAGACAACTATGGTTAAATGTGATAAGACCAAAGGATAAGGGAAGGTTTGGGAAAAAGTATTTCCTGTTGTAGGGATGACTAACGTTGTGTGTATTAAGGGTTATCATGTCCACCTCATCAGAAACTGGGCAGGTATTAAGAGGAATATTGGATTTCTCTGCAACGCTAACTTTTTAGCACATTAGCTAATGTTAGCTTTGATAGCAAAACAAACTGGAGGAAACTGTTCAAGTGTCGTCCTCTTTTGTGAGATTGGCTTCCTGTGACATCATCCATCCACTGAGTGAGAGCATACGGCTGTGTTACAAGTAAAAGTCCTGCATTCATAATGGTACTAATGTAAAAGTATGTAGGTTTAATCAGGAAAATGTACATAAAGTATTCAGATTAAAAAATACTCAATACAGAAAAATCTAAAAGATGAGATGAACTTTAACTGATTTTAAATAGATTCGGAAAAAACAGTTAAACATGACCATTTTTAATTGTTTTTCTGCCTTAAACCAATAATAATAATTAAAGAAATAATTTAAAAAAGTAAAGGTAAGAAAAGCTTTTCAAAAAAACAAACAAAATTGGACCATTTTTTGGATTTGGTTTTCTCATTTTTTGATCCATAGAAAAATAAATACATAAATTAAACTAAATAAAAACTGCTGTTTTTTTTTCTTTTTTAGCAAAAATGGGGGCAAAAATAAAGGAACAAAATGGGCCTGTTTACTGTTTTTAAAATTTTGGCAAGAAAACTGACTAAACTACTGAACTACTTCAGCAAATAATCACATTTATGAAGCTGAAACCAACATTTTTTGTCGTTTTTGCACAAACATGACCAAGATTTTCAGATTAGTCTGTATGTTTTGTGTGCAAAAATCAAAATTTCTTAGCCACTAAAGCCGTGAGTCAATGTAATGGAGTACAAAGTACAGCATTTGTTCTGAAATCTAGGGGAGCAATACAGAAAATGACATGACAGACTTATGTAAAGTGCAAATACCTCAAACATGTAGTCAGTACTTCGTAAGTACTTAGATCCCACCAGTGTAGGTAACATACTTGAGGAAGCTGGTGTTGGTTAATGTCAGCAGAACGTTCAGACAATTTGCAGCCATAATTATGCAAAACTAAAAAGCTGTAATTTCCTTTAATAATATAAAGAGTAAGTTACACTGTGAAATATTCCAACATAAAGAACTTGTAGTATCTCATCCCCCACTGTCTGTTTCTCCCACTCATGTACTGTCTGTCTCAGTGGCAGATATTTGGCGACATACATATTTTCTGTAACAGCTCTCTTCATCACTTCGTCTCTCTCTCTCCAGCAAACCCTCCATCTCTCACTTCTCAACAATCTGAGAATATCTTATTAACTGCTGACAGCTCTCTCTCTTCCTCTTCCTGCTTTCTAGCTCCTTACATCTCCTCATCGCCCTCCTTATTTCCTCCTTCTGTCTCCCTGCTCTAAATTTGAGAACATGTCTTATTTTAGGGGCTGAGAGTCACTCCTGCAGTCTCCAGAACGCCACGGGATGTTTTGAAAAATAACACTTTCTACTTTCTGTATGAGTCTTGCTCAAAGGACTGCTCTGCCAGAGCCGCAGCCAATTATACCTCCCAGCAAGGTGTAGTAGATGGCAGCCCACTTCAGCGCAGGCAGACAGCAGAAACGCAGGCTGGAGTCGAGTTTCTGTGAGTCACATCGCAAGAAAGCATGACGGATATTTAATTAGTGTGTAACTGTCTAAGGTGCAAACATAGGGAAGAGAATATGAGATTACAACCGGTTGTTGGGATAATAATGAGATTCAAACATTTCACAATCATGTCTGTGAAAACATGGATGCTTCACACACACCTTTCCCCCGGCAGCACAGAACATCTACACAATCAGCAGTGTCAAGGTGGACACCCAAGATCAGTGTCACCAATTCAGTATCTGACCAAATGAATCCTTTTGGATCAACACGTTCTCACTCCGACCTCGTCACATATTGACACTGGGTCATGGACTTTTTACGTCCACATACGGCGCAAAGTACCCTGGGTGTGTTGGTTGTTGACGTCCTGGGACATAGTGTCAAGTTCTGCCTGTTACATGCATTGTCTTCTTTCAAAATAAATGTACTCCATCGGTACAACACCGCAAATTTACAACCTTCAACAACAAAATGGGTGGTTGGGTTTAGGAAATAACAACAGGATTTGGCTTTAGAATCTTACGGGACATGAACACCGCTCTCTAAATTGAAAGCTGGTGTTTGTTGGACCCGTCCACCACCACTTCTGCCCGCCTAAATCAGACTTGCGCTGCCTTAACTTTCATCCACTGTGTTTCCCCCTGACGCTGCCGGCCGCTGATAAACTATAACAGCAACCAGCCGCGTATCATGCAGACATTAAACAACGCCTTTTTCACTGCCCAAGCGCCGGATCAGCTATATGAGAACTCTGGTAAAAAAAAAAAAAAAAAGATATACAGGCTAAAGTAGTCAAATTATGATTCAAATCAGAAACAGTCGTGCTTGACAAGAGATCCTGCAAAAGACGCAGAAGAACAGAGTCTGCACACTACTCTATGCTCCCATGAATATTTCATTAAATTACCAGTGAGGTGACCTTTCAAGCTTCATGCCTTTCAAAAAAAAAAAAAAAATTCTGACTGAGCCAAAATGAGTTTAATGTTGGTGTGTTAACTGACCAAACATCAGGACATCATCACTTTTGTAAAAAAAAAAAAAAATGTGAGCAAATTTTCAGAGGATGAAATGGACAGATAAAGTTAAAGAACTGTACGACTTTTTCACCCTTGAAGGCGTGTCGGTGCTGCAGAACCTTAAACATGATGAAGGGCTGAATTGAAGTGAAGGTGGGATGAAGTGCTTTTCCAGGCTGAAGGATTTAGGAGGATGGAGGGATGACAAAGCAGTGACGTGATATTTTGCAGAGGCAGGAGTGGTGACGGAGGGGAAGATTTAGGAGGAACTTTATGTCCCTGGTGGACAAATATAAAGGAAGGAGGGAGAGTGAAGGATAGACGGAGTCGGTCTTTCTTGAGTATTTACGGTACAGAACATTAAGCTGAATGGGCTGCGTGAGAAAGATAAAGAGAAGTATAAAACTGCTTACTTGCCCTTGTGTAGTGGTGACAGAGGTGATGAGTTAAACATCTTTGCGTGTGTTGATTTCTCCTTCGCCATTAATTCAAGGTCCACACAGTTTAACACTTTCAGCACCATGTTTGTGTTTGGCCATGTCACCAAGCTAGTTTGCTGTCTGTTATGTAGCTGTCTGTTGGTTACTCACTCTACAGCAGGAAACGGCGCTTCGAAATAAAAGCTGTCTGCCAGAAATTCACTGTACTTAAAGAGTATGTGTGGTTTTTACAAACATGACATGTCTGCAGGTCATTTGCGATCCATTTAAAATGGACCCAAGACCTACTTTTGGACCATGACCTACCAGTTGGGAACCACTGGTCTAAAGGTTTCTATCAGTACGGAGAGACGAGAGCCCCCAGTGAAAACAGACTTCAACAGAGTCTAACTGGGTCTCCATTACAGTTTTGTGCAATTTTGACAATTTCGATAAAGTACAATTGCGTTTCCATTGAAAGGTGTTTGACATCTAAGCCGTAATTCTCGAAAAGCTCCGTCTCGCGGGACTGTGTAATTCTTGTAAAAAAATGGACGTCCAGAGTCTACTCCGTAAAGTTATTGATGTTGGAACTTACCCATGCTGTTGATAACTGACGATAAGGTTTACACGATGGGTCGATGACCTAAAATGCTGTCCATGGCATCATAATACTTACATTTTGTCTTAGTTTCCCCCGTGTTGTTTTGGTTATACAGCAGCCGCTGTAAAACCGGAAGGACAAGAGCCCGTGCGGTGACATAGTGGGGTCACGTGACGTGTTGCGCTAAAAGTGCTTCCATTACACTTTTGTGTCTGTATTGACACATTTGAAGAACCACCTCATTTAGCGATTTCTGAGAGGTTTTGCAAAATTCAGGAGTTTCCATTACCTGTTTTCTATTGCAGATTAGATTAGATTTTGCGCATTTCTAAGGGTAATGGAAACCCAGCTTCTGAACGAAAGACGGTCTGCCACAACTAAAACATCGACTACTACGTTTTGATTTTCTATTTTTGAACTGGAGCGTTCATTAGGAGCGCTGTTGGAATGCATATATTGTTTGGTTATTCTTTGCATCACACTCTCGCAACACAGAGCGTATTCTGGGCACAGACGGAGCAGCAGCACATCAAGTGCAGTAACATTGAAACTTAACTGCTGGGTCTAAAAACTTGTCTCTCCATCGATCTGATCTGATCCGACCTAAACTCTAAACTCCACAAACTGCTGCTGAGGAAAAATATGAAGACTGCTGCCCCTGCTGCGTTCACAACCCCACAAAAACCTTGGAATTCAGAGACGACACAGACCGATACACAAGGGGTGCATCTGAATCACCGGACGTAGTAGAACATTCTGGTATTTTTGGTATACTGCATTTGACATACTTGGGACACACTAAATCTTTTTTCTGGCTCAGATATCTACTGGCTACACCACATCAGCCAGAGTCTCTGCAGATGTAAATGATGGTTGCGTTTATTTTTAGTTAGAGCCTTGTAAACAAATGCAAGAAGTTCCTGTGTGTATTGACAACTGAGAAAACCTTGGTGCAAACCTCCAAAATCTTTACCCCTGTGATCTTCCCTACCTGGGGGGAGAAAACCTGCCAGCAGTCCGTCTGGTGCTCTATCTATCCTCCCTCTTCAGATCTTTACCTTTGTCACCTCTGCTCCTCCAGAGACAGAAAGCACTTCACTTCCTGCTCTTATGTCTCCCTCAATCCATCTACGTATCATCCCGTAGCTGCTGTCACCCTGCTTCTCCTCCCCTCGCCCTGTCCTTCCACTCCAGCTTTCATCTGTCTGGCAGTATCCCTCTGTCGCAGAATGCTGGAAACAGCAGGGAACAGACAGGCGGACGGACGGAGAGAGACGGAGATCGCCTTGGGGTTTTCTAACTCTGTTTCTTTCTCCGACTCCATGCCATCAAATCTCCATCTCTTTGTCGCTCATGCGCTTGCCTGATCCCTCCAGCTCTCTATTCGTCTCTCTTTCTGTCCCATTAAATCTCTCGCTCGTGTTTATATCCGCTCACACTTGCTCCGGCTCATTATCCCGCTCAGCTCCATCCTTTCCCTCCCTGCCCCATTCATCCCGCCTCTCACCTGCTCACCCGCCCTCCCTCTGCTCCCCACACTTTGTGTCTATTGTGTACATCGTCTTGCGTTCTCACTCTCCTCTGACGAGTCCCATGAGGGGAGCGACAAAGTCCCTCAATCCCTCAAAGACGAGGAAATGTTGTACAGCATGTGTGTGTGTTTTAACAGATGTAACTAGGGCAGAGGGTTCTAGTCCATTATCCTCAAATGGCTCCACAGTGGAAAGTATTATACAAGCATATATGCCTCTGTGGCAGAGACTGTGCCATATAGAAATATACTGCAGACACATCAGCTATGAAAGCTTCTAAACATAAGATTATACATGCAGAACACATTTATGTTGCCAATATATGTGTTAAATGCCACACAGATAAAGGCAGCCAACTATAATACACCTTTTATGACCATGACTGTCCATATATTACAAACTATATACTTAATTTTTTATATGCTTTGTGTATTGGTAGCAACATAGACGACAAACAGTTAAAGAATCAATATGGAAATAACATATATTATAGGCCTCTGTCTGTATATGAAATTGTTCCAGTTAGCCTATTCCAAGATACGTCGTATGTTTCCAGCATCTACAAACATTACATAAACGGTCCGCCATTTTCATAAAGGCACAAATATTAGATTTCCATATAGGTCTGCAGCTTTGATTCCCATTTTACCAGACCGACACTCAATGCATCTAAATACCAAATGCCATATTTCTAATGTGCTGAGATTAATTGTTGGCTACAGTTAGCATGCAAACAAGCATTTAATAGCAACTGCATATTAGTGACAAATATTTTTAAACGCTTGAGGATGGGCTCATTACTACAAATTTGTGCCATCCGAGAGAAACAATAAAAACTAAAGTAATGATCAGAGTTGTCACAGTGAAATTTAAGGTGCACTGATGGATTGAGTAACATTACAAGTTAAAGTTCCACCTTAAAAGTCGCCGGCAGTCGACTCAGTGAATTGAGTTATCTTTTCTCAGACTCCAGCTGCTGTGAGAGGCAGCAAAACATCCTTTCATTTTATAGTTACAGTTTACTAGTGTCTCAAGGCAGTTGAATCGAACGCAGCTAGACTTAGTTTTGTCTTAGAAGACGTTTCACCTCTTATCCAAGAGGCTTCATCAGTTCATGCTTGTTTGACTAGGCTGGAGCTAGTCAAACTGGTGTGGAAAACCCCACATACATTAGCATGTTAGTACACTGACATCCCTTTAATAAGCAGCAGCATCTGCCGATTCTTGCTGTTCTTAAAGTCTGAACATATAATGGATATTCAGCATTTATATGTGAAGTCAGGCCATTACTAAAGTCTAAAAATGTTCATTCTGGATGCTAAATGTCAATATGGAAAGTCCTCCAAAAGTTTCTGCAATACTTTACTCCGGACCAAAGTGACTGACATTTCAACATTTCCATCCCTGGGGCCATGTTGCAAGAGTGGCTATAAATAAATCTCATGGTAATATCTATTTCTGCTGGTATCTGATAACCAACCTTGACACCAGTGAAAGTGCACATACATAAGCTACATAAATAATAAACTACACACGCACACAAGCATCACCTACTATTCTCTCATGGTTGTCGGCGATATTTTCACACACAAACACAACATCTCCGTTTTCAGGTGAACAAGCTTGCACCTCAAAATGTCAGGTTTCAAGTACCCAAGGAAAACTCAATTATATCAGCTGGATGACTGTGTGTTTCTGAGAGCCTAAAGAGACTTTAAGAGCCTAAAGGTTAAAAAAAACATCTGAAAAATATAAAATCAAAATTGCATAACTCTCCAGAGATCCATGAATATAGATGACTATTCAGGTTGAGTCCCTACCTCTTTTTGGTGGTATTTGATGGCCAGTTTGAGCTTGGCCAGGTCGTGGCACTGCCTGGGGTCCAGCTCCTCGCTCTGGTCATTGTCTCTGTGGTTCAGGATGGTTTCCAGCTCTCTAGAACTCCTGGCCTGGTCCAGAAGGTCTTTGGCGAACCGCTTGCACTGCTGCGACAGCTCCTCGTATTCCTGACGAAACTCGTTCTCCACCTGACGAGAGCAAGATAGCAGAGGCGTGGACGTGAGTGACATGGCTTGGACTCGAGTCAGACACACACAAATCTGATGACTTTAGACTTGACTTGACAAAATCCAAAAAGATTTGCAACTCAAACTGGACTTTAACACCTATGACTCATGACTTCACTTGGACTTGAGCCTATTAACCCGAAAATACTTGATACCTTCCCCAAAACTCAAAGATTAAGAAGTATGTAATTTAAAAAAGTGTGCCACAAATCAATCCATTTCTCTTTCTGTTCTGCACTCGTTGGAAAAAATGATGGCAAAGATATTTCCCATCAAGTACAAAAACTACGTGGTGGTCAACAAAAAATATGCAAATGCGCGACTCGATAATTGACAACAATGACGCAACAACTTCCAAATTCCTACGACATCTGAAAATGCGCAAACAAGAGTAGGTTGAAACTAAAGTGAACATAGTGAGTGAGCTCACAGACCTTTTTTTACAAATAAACGTACATTTTAAAAAGCACTCATGATTTTAATTTGGCATGACAATTGTTGAGACTTGTCTTGGTCTTGAATCTCAAAGTTTAGGACGGGGGTCAGCAACCTTTAATATCAAAAGAGCCATTTTGGCCTATTTTGTCTTTTTCTTTTTTAATCCATCTGGAGCCGCAGCACAAATCTGTTCCTTATAATGAAGGTAACACAGTCAATTAAGGCCCAATCCCGATATCCCCCCCTGCCCACTACCCCTTGGCCCTCGTAATGAAGCAACGAGGGGTTGAAATCTTTCCCTAGGAACTGGGACACCACTCACTACGTCACCATGTCGATCACATTCACGCATACGTGACTATTTTAAACAGGAAACTGCGAGCCATCTACATTTACAACCGGCATCTACAATGGAGTCTCCGGTTGAGTTCATCCTACCGATCGCGTTTACTGTATTCATCATGCTTCGTTTGATGAACGACAGCCGACAGGGGACTTTTGCTAGCTAGCTAGCTAACCAGCTAACATTACGAGTCAGCATAGTTATACTAGCTGGTGTGTTATCGTAATGTGAAAAATCAGACAATTTTGCAGAACAGCACAGATGACAGATGCCAGATAGTGCGAGCTAGCTAGCTAGCTACCTAACAAGCAACCTGACGATGGTAACATTAGCTATGTATGAATTTTTTCCCCGTCTTTTGGTCAGTGGTAGCCATGGCGACATCTACCCCTCGCTGGCAAGTCAGCATCTGAAATCCCTCACTCCGAAGGGCTAGTTTCATACCCTCTACCCCTCATGGGAACGTACAAATGTAGGGGTAGGGCCAAGAGATAGGGGGTCACCTAAATTTAAGAAAAAGCCCCAGGCTCTTGACGTATGACGCACATTTTAGTTGATGGTACGTTAAAACTTTTTTTTTTTTTAACTGAATGTGTAGGCTACACATTTTGGAAAATGTAAGAATCCCTCTCAGCCAACAACAATGATAAATGAAATTAAAAAGGTTGAAAATAACTGTTATTCATTTCCACATATTGTTTTTTTGTCAAAGCCACGTACAGCCACTGGAGAAGGGCTAAAGAGCTGTATGTGGCACCAGAGCCGCAGGTCGCCTACCCCTGGTTTAGGACCTAGGACTTGACTTGGGACATGTCAGGGTTCATTTCGGACTTGACTCATAACTATTATGCAACAACTTGACACTTACTTGTAACTTGCTAAACAATGACTTGGCCCCACTTCTACAAGACAGTACAGCAGAGGGTAGAGTACAGAAAACCTTGTTCCCAAGTATTTACGACGAGTCTATAGCTGTCCATAAATTTCACTTTCATTGCTCAGTACAGTCCCCAGCTCTTTAGAATTTGTGCTGCTGCAACAGCTTCATATGCTACTACTCATAAAGATATTGTTTCTCAAGATGAAACATAAAGAGATCACGATACGGCGTTCTCTCACAGCAGAAGAAAAGTGAAGAGTACACATAAATTAGAGATAAATAGTCACTTATAGTGGCACAAGTGAAGGACGCACTTGAGGGAAATGAGTAACATAAATGATATTTGATGCTGCCACTGCTTCCACAAAGGCTTTAACAGCCCATTAAGTTTAGGATGTGGCGTTCATCCAGTGGAGTTCACTTGGGTGCTTGGAGAATCGATGCCAAGGAGGACTGAAGCCGCTCTGGAGGCTCCTGCTGGACCAGCACTTTATTGTGACATTTTAAATTGGTGTCTCATTTAATCTGACAGTAAGCTGTATATCCTGGACATAAAAGCTGGCAGAAATCACAAGGCCTAATCCTGTCCTGGTCCAAATACTTCACTGACGAGTCACTGTGCAGCAGACTAAACCTTTTCTCCACAAAGAGAATAGGTGCAAACTATTTCCTCTGCAAAAGGAACAAACAAAATAAGTTTTGTCCAAACAGAAGGCATCGATATCAGCACCTTGCTGAGCTCTTTGAGTTCCCAGCCCAGTCTGAAGGCAGTGAGGATGGGATCTTCACTGGACAGAGCGATGAGGGAGGGTGAGGCCAGAGCCTTGTAGATGTTGAGTCGAGACCTTGAATGCCGAAGACTGTCGACCTACAGGAGAAGAAGCAGAGAGACAAAGTTCAATTTACCAACTCATATCATACCATGATCGGCTTTGACCACCAAAATATAGTCACTTCATTGTTGAGTGCAAGTGGATGAATGTGCCAAATTTAAAGAGGCATTCATGACATATCGTGTTCACGAGAATAGGACAGACAACTTGAAAACATATTGTCAACACTGTGTCTTCAGCTTCCACTTTAACAACAGTGGTCATCAAACACAACCATCAATATCAGCATCATCATTAATATCACCACCATCAATCAACCAGGTCTGACTCTTCCACTGCTGTGACAGTAGGAATGAAGTTCCAAAAGTTTGCACGGAAGACTTACAGTCTTTTTACCGTCTTTACGGTGAATTCAAACTCACTTTCCTTTTGTATTTCCGCAGTGTGATTACATAACAAGAAGAAAACCGAGTGGTTAAAGTGTTTTACACTACAGAAAAAAGACTTGTTAATGAGTAGAGATGGAAAATACAAGCGGGCATTGATTCATGGCGGGGGAAATGTAGAGTAGCTGACTATTTGAGATAAGATGCTGAAAATATGCTGGAAGTGCTGGAATTTTTCTGCAAACCGAACTGGGCATAGCAGGAGAAATAACCACTTACCTCTGAACTGGATACACACTCGACACAGTCACATCGTATCTGGTGTGGTCTGGGAATGGTGACCTGTAGAGAACAACAGCATAATGAAGGGCAAATCATCATCATCACAGCTGACATCTAGATAATTCATTGATTTTATTCATTATCCATAACTGCTTATCCTGTTTGGGGCGGCGGGGGGCTGGAGCTTATCCTAGCTGACACTGAGCAAGAGGCGGCGTAAGCCCTGGACAGGACATAGAGACAGACAACCATTCGCACTCACATTCACACCTTCGGGCAATTTAGGGTCACCAATTGACCTGCGTGTCTTTGCACTGTGGGAGGAAGCTGGAGCACCAGGAGGAAACCCACGCTGACACAGGGAGAACATGCGAACTCCACACACAAGCGAACGTGGTTTCTTGGTGCCACCTTTCTTTTTAAATGTGGAGCTACTGACCTTCCGCTGGACGAGGAGCTTGATGATCTCGTAGTTGTTGGTGTGAGCAGCGAGCATGATGGGAGTTATGTCCGGGGTGAACTCTGAAAACTGACTGTCCATCATCAGCGAGGGAACCTGAAGAAAAGCAAAGAACAAAAACTCTTTTATAAAATCCCATAACCATACGAGAGGTGCACGACAATGACCTGCTGATATCTCCTACTGAATAATCCAACATCAGTTTGATAGTTGGTTAAACCTTTCTGGTTAGACTGTCGTTTAACAAGAGACAACAACAAAACTCTAATGAGCCTTTACAGTGCAGTTAAAAAGCCATGATTCAGCTCTACATGCGGTGCTGTTACGTGAGGGGAACAACTCAAAGCAAAAGACAAATTAGCCAAATGATGAATCTAATTAAACTCACTTGAATCAGATTAAAACAAATTAAATTAGTGTAATGCATTCGGCAAAAGAAGTTTCCCGCTGCAGAGGTACATTTATTTAAAGCCACATCCTCTCCAAACCTCATTATATCCCTCATTGACGCCACTCTGAACACCTGCTGTAGTCTGAGGAAAACAGAGAATAAAAGAGCGTTTTATTACCGAGCGAGAACCAGGTGGTTTGTTACAACAACAGATAATGGACATATTAGAATAAGAGAGTTTAGAGGCTCAGAACACTGGTTCAGCTTGTTTGAGCCCAGGAGAGCTGACCGTTCTGCAATCACGCTGCTGTGTTTTAGATATTTGGATCCATGTCCCGACCTTTACAAGCAGACACTGGTTCCCATTCATTGCAACACAATACAAAAATCCATTAGCAGACTCTTGACACTTGTTACAGTATATAATAACTCTACCGATGAATGGACATCAATGGCTGCCTGGAATGAAACGACTAACAACGAAAAGTAAAATTTACACAATTTGTGTAGTTTTCTGCAGTTAAAAAGTTAAAACTTTAAGTCCAGCATTTTAAAAAAATCTCAATATTTTAGAGGATGGAAGAAGTTATACTCTCATATCTATCTATTTTGTCAAGTTTTTTGTATTTTAATTACATTTAATTTGAAGACAGAACTTGGTAAGTAAACCAAAAAAGTATGATTTATGTAAAAAATGTACTGACATGAACAGTGAAAATGTGTGGCAACATAGCTAATAGAATTTACAATTTTTTTATTTTAATGAATGAAATGAAAACAAATAAAATAATTATAATGATAATAAAAAATAATATAAATAAAATTAAAACATTTGGTGTATTTCAGCTATGTGTTGAATTTACTTTTTATGTTAGTTATGTCATAACTAAACTTCCTTCTGTTTTGCTTGATTTAATTACATGGAATTTTAAAGTTTTTTTTATGTTAGAATTAAATGACTCAATTGATTGAAATTATGTAAGAAATTGAAATATATAATACTGACATGACAGATCAAACCAGGTTGGGAATCACTTACATGCGATTTGAAGCTGCATCACACCTCACACCTGCCTGATGATGATGATGCTAACTATCAGTTTTTCACTGTTTAAATGATAATTCAAGATTTTGGAAAATATGCTTATTAGTTTTGCTGCTGAGAGTAAGACAAAACTTTAATGTCTGTATGATAAAAGTTAAAGCTTGCAGCTGGTTAGCTTAGCTTAGCACAAAGACTGCAGGAAACAACGAGCCTGACTCTAAAGCTCACTATGTTATATCTCATTTGTTTATCTGAAAACCCTGGAGAACTTTGATTTTATGATTATATGGGAGTTAAGTGCCGGATTATTTCTTGTTCAGGTGCAGTAACATCCTCGAGTCTCTGCTGGTTGCCAACAAAAATAGTGACACGTAATGAAAGTTTTGGATCTTTTATTCCAAAAAAAAAAAAAAAGAAATTACCAATCTATGTTTTAAGGCCCTGAGCACACAAAAGCATTTTGCAGGTTGCAAAACATGAGCCATTAAAAAGAAATTGTATAATTTACACTGTAGAATCTGTCGGCAGTCCTGTGTGAAAGACAACGACAGCACCCCTTCCACTCCTCACAACAGTTTGTTTTTACCGCCGTTTGGTTCGAGTTGCAGGTAGGTGTTATTCATTCATTTATTTTTTTAACGATGGATTTCCAGATTGCAAGGTGCGTCGCAACGCAAAACCAGCAAACAAAAAGCTTCATTCTGGTTAATATCAATTTCAAAAACTGCTAAAACGCTGGCTTTTAATTGGAATAATGCAATTGCCTCAGTTTTTAAATTTTAATCATTTGCTTTTACATATCTTTTGTTTACCCTTTTGACTTTAATTCATTGATTTTTTAATTTATTTTTATTTTTTATTGTTGTAATTTTTCATCTTCCAATTCTTTTTGCCTTTATCGTTTATTTTTGTTTTTATTCATACATTTTGTCTGCATTGTTTCAGTTTTGCTCTGTGAAGCACTTGCGCGTAAATGTTCATATAAAAGGTGGATAATCTCCAAAGAGCTGCTGTCGAGCGCACCCCGGTCCAACAACACAACAAATTAAAGCCTTTATAATCCCCATGGAGCTGAATCAACAGCTTTCTAATAAAATTTAACATCAACTTTATTTTTATTTTTTTGTGTTTCCACCTCCCCTACATTTTCACACACAAATAATGAACGATGAAATACATAAACAAATTAAGGATAACACTTCGCTTTAACCTCCTCTACGTAGCATTTAAAAGCACTGGATAAACATTTCTGTTTTTAACACATCGCAAGTTGACAGTTTTAGGTGTTTATTTATGCACAGTACTTGTCAACAATTATAACTTCTATTTTATATAAGCTGTGTTCTCCTCAACAGTTGTTGATAAATACATTGATAAACACTTATATCTGCGCACAACCATAAACCATTCATTAAATGTTTATATGCAGCGTATAAATGCTTGATACAAAATAAAGTGTCACTAAACTAAGAATAAAGATTGATATGTGCCTGCATGTCGCAAAACACAAGACGTCTAAATCCTGTGATACAGACACACACTCACACACTCACACACTCACACTCCAAGACATCAGAAGAAGGAGTGAGAGGATCGGACTTGAGGAAGAGGAGGGAACGATCAAGGGATCACATGTGGACTCTCTTTCATCTCTCAGTGGGAGAACCAGGCAGAGTGCTTCTCCCCGTCCTTCTTATCTTATCTTCACTCTCTCCGTCTCTATCTTCTCCTCTGCCTTTCACTCCTCCTCACCTCCTCTGTCTGACTGCCATCTCCTCTCCTCCCTTTACACCACCTCCTCTTCATCGTTTTCTCCCATCTTTCTCCCCGTCCATCTTTGTTTTTCTGTCTGCTCCCTCTCCTCAGCCCTCTCTCCTCCTTTTCTGCCGCTCCCTCTGTCTCTCCCTCCTCACTGCTGCCAAAAACCTTTTTCCTCATCTTTTCTCTCTCCTTCTCACTCCCCCTCTCCCTCTTTTTTTTTTTTTTTTTTTTTTCTCTGGCGTGATGAGGAGCGTTAGAGCAGCTGCCACGGGCTGGGCATCACACACTGATTAAAGAGACAGGAAGATCACACACACACAAACACACACGCACACACACACAGGTAAGTACAAACAAACACACAGGTAAATGACCTATATAGTTTGTGTGCGGCTGTGTCTTTTCCTTGATGTTTATTATGAAAGGATCTGTTTTAAAAGCTTTTATCTTTTGCTGCATCGTAATGTTCCTGAGTTTCCTGCTGCTGCTGCTGATGAGGGCCGTTCAGGATACACTCCCACTACGACTGACCCACATAAGAAGAAAGAATATTTTACACTCCGCAATATTTCGCGTTGTCACATTGTTTTTTGTGCTGTACGTCACATCAGCGGTTTTCCAAATCAAAGTCGTGGAGAGCTTATACTCCAACCAGAGGACAGTCAGACCCTGTCCCAAAAGTACAGGCCTCCATTTTTCATTTATATAATTATTTCCTATAGAAGCCACTATGTTCACCAATGTGGCCAAAAAATGATAAGAAACTTCTAAAAAAAGTAACTCAGTATCATTCTTTGCTCTTCTGTGATACTGAGTCAATATTTTGTGAAAGTTTCTCATTTCTTTGAGATGCTGTTATGTTTAGACACCAACTCATTATACTGAGACACTAAGTTATAACTTTGAGACACTAACTCATCATTTCAAGGGACTAAATCATGATTTGGAGAAACTAAGTCAATTTGTGAGAAACCAGGTGATTACGTTAAGATACTAACTCATTGCTTTGAGAAACTACTTCTGTATTTCAAGATACTAGATCTGATTTTGAGACACTACGTCTATATTTTAAGATACTAAGTCATTACTTTGAGACACAAAGTCTTTGTTTTAAGATACTAAGTCATTACTTTGAGACAGTAAGTCATTTTCATTACTTTTAGACACTATGTCATTATAATGACGCATTATTCTAGAAATTATGACTTAGTGTCTCAGAAATTATGACTTAGTGTCTGTGAAATGATAACTCAGTGTCTCAAAATAACGACATAGGGTCTCAGATATGATGACTTAGTGTTTCAAAGTAATGACTTAGTATCTTAAAATAAAGTCATAGTGTCTCAAAATGACCTAGTGTCTCAAAACAATGACTTAGTGTCTCAAAATGACTTAATGTCTCAGAAATTCTGACTTAGTGTCTCAAAATGACTTAGTTTCTCAAAACAATGACTTAGTGTCCCAAAATAATTTTAAGACACTGTGTCATTATTTCTGAGACACTGAGTGATTATTTCAAGAGACTAGATTTTATTTTGAGAACCTAGTTATTATTTTAAGAAATATATCAACAGAGACACTAAGTGAGTAATTACTTTGAGCGACTAGATCTGATAAAGAGAAACTAAGTGATTATTCTGAGACACTAAGTCACTATTTTGAGACACTGGGTCCAGTTTTGAGAAACTAAGCAATTATTTTGAGACACTAAGTTGTTATTTTGAGATATTCTATCATTACTTTGAGGAAGGTTTCTCATTACATTGAGCCACTAACTGATTATCTGGATAAACCAGGACCCTGTCAGACTGAATGTAATTTAAACCCAGCTGTGGTCAGGTCCAGGAGGGGAGTCTGGGAGAGCAGGAACTGAGAAGGCTTACACGCAGCTGCTGCTCAGCACCTGCTTTCCCTCCATATCAACCAAACACAAATCAGCAGATGAAGCATTACGAAGGAAACAGTCCTTTTGATGTCATCTTCCTCCTTTCCTCTGTGATGTTCCCCTGTTGTTTCTAAATATCGTCAGAATCTGGCTATTTACGATGAGGTGGGAAGAAACCCACCATGGAGCCGCTGATTTACTGGAAACGCAAATTAACTGCAGACTCCCTCGAAGTTATATAAAGGAAATCAATAAACAGTGAATGTGCAGGTTTGTGCTGCAAATTAAGATTTTTGATTCAATTTTCAACTGATTTTTTTGTTACTGATGATTGTTTTTACAATTTTGTTTTTTTAAAACACATTAAAATAAAATATAAGCTAAATTGTAATTAAATAAATACAGATTTATATAAAAACAGACAAAGTGACGTTAACATGCACATTTTATACCCATATATCCACTGATAGAAGTGCACATGTGCATCCACACACAGAACAAAACAACCACAAAATTATATTCGACTCCAGCAACACACACACACACACACTTAATCTTTTTTTTCACACACTTCACACATCAAAGGAAAGTGTGAGAGCGAGGCTGCGAAACCTTTTCCTCATCTGCATAGCTCTGTCTCTCTCTCTCTGTGTAACTACTTCCCTCACGTCCTCTCTCCGTCACTCCTTATGTCCCTCTGTTCTTATTCCTTCCCTCGCTTCTCCCATTTTTATTTGGCTCTGCTTCAGTCTCTTATCTCTTATCTCCCTCCATCACTCATGCAACTCTCCTCCTTTTTTTGATTTTTGGGCGCTCAAGGCAAACACCTTCAGATTTCATCCGTGTTTTATCGCTCCCTTCTGTCCTTCCTTCCCTCCTCTCCACCTTCCTTGCGTTGCTGCCTCGCTCCTTCCATTTCCGCGGAGCTGCCGGTGTAGAAAACTGCATTTGCTCGTAGTTAATCATGGAGACGGAGAGGAAGGGGAGGAGTGCAGATGAAAAGGGGAGCGAGGGAGGAGGATGGCGATGAGAGAGGGAGAGAGGGGGAGTCGGATTGAGTCAGATGGAGAGGGACGGCAGAAAGGTCAACAGTTTTGCTCGCCAGGGGAAGATAAAAGGCATCGACTCTACCTGTCAGCTGAGGAAGAGCGAAACACACACATGCACTTCTTAATATAGGCATCACATGTAAACACGCACATGGACAGCTACTTTAACATGTGTATACAATTCTGCACACTTTATGCGTCCAACCTCGTGTGCATCTGAGTCTTAGTTACGCCGCTGCTGCTGCTGCATCTGTGAAGCTCTCACACGGCACAACATGCAGTTTACAGTGAGAACGGTTTCAGCACCTCTTTATGATCTTTGAAACAATGGCTCCTTGATCATAGGAGCACAAAAGCAGGCTACCCGGGTTGTAGCGCTAATTGTGTAGCAGAGCACTGTTAAGCTGTGGCCCCTATTATCAATCAGGATGACTCAAACAAACATTTTGTTACTGTAACTGAAATATGAAACCAGTCTTATCAGTAAGGTTGTCATGAGAACCGATACCGACACCAAGTCGATGCCAACACGCAAAAACATACGTCGGTACCTGTTTTTTTCGCTACCGTAAGTACCGGATACAACTTTGCCCTCAGCGTGCCGTGTTGATTTCTGTCGGAACCGACGGGGGCAGTATACGCGCGTCAGTCTGTTCCGAGGACGAGCGCCGAAGAAAACCGCATGTTCTCCATTGTCTTTGCTAGAAACAATGGCCTCTACAAGTGCTGCTGGAGCCACAACACCTCAGCTTGTCGAAAAGTTTGGCAGTAGGAGTCGCGCGTGGAGATATTTTGCATTTGAGGCAGATGAAACCAGTGTGCAAATGGTGCCAAAGGAGGAAACTTAAAACCTGGCTGAACACTTAAAAGACAGACACCCTGACTTGTTTAAGGAATTCAAGGTGAGTGAGTTTCAATTTACTGTCACTTGTGTTATGTTATACTTATCCTGAAATATACGTTACATTACGTTTATAGGTGCGGCTACTAGTACTCGCTACCTTACGTTATAATTTATCCTGTAACAGATGGCTAACGTTATGTGACGGTAAAGATACCGTCTTTAACGTTACTTAACGTTGTGTTTCAAGCAATCATTATTTGACTAATTGTCCATCATCATATCTGTAAATTCAAACTACTCTGTAGATGTACATGCATAACGTTATGTGCTGCTTTCTTACAGTCTCTGAACTTATGTTATTTGAACTGACTCTTAATGTTTCTTTTACAGTGTCAGTCTGGGGATGATGTTGACCAGGAGAGGCAGGAGAGTCCGACAACAACACAGCCAACATTTTTTGAAAGGAACAGAAAATATGACTCAAATTCATTTGAAGCAGTGCAAAACAGTTTTAACAAAGTAGTGAATTTAGAAATACATGAGTTCTGTTTTGTGATTTTTATCGTGGTATCAAATGAGTATTGAGAATCGTGGAAATTCACTGGTATTGGTATCAACTACTGACATTCTGTTATCGTGACAAGCCTACTTATCAGTTCTCTCAGAGTTGATGATTAAAACTAAACTCTAAACTCTCACAGGGATCGGCTGTGAAGTCCTGCTGCCGGTGGCCGCTTGCTCCGCTGCCATTCAGCGGCTAACAAGCAAAGCTAACGGCTAACAGTCACCGCTACAACTAACAAACTCCACAAATACATTCAGCAGCTCCACCGTCCACAGTCAGACACACACAGCTGATAATTTTTTCATGAATTACAGCTCACAATTCGCACCGACGGCTGATGCTGCTCTGGTGTGAGTGTTTTTGCTGGCTAGCTAACATCGTGACGCAGACTATTTACCAGACTGTCGCTCATGAGGCATTTGAAGATTGTCAAGTCTCGTCTCGTCAATGAAAATTAGGCATAGATTTTGTCTGAGATTTTAATATCAAGATCTATCTTTCGTTCCTTTTCGTCATGGAAAAAAAGTTGTAGTTTTTGTCAACAAAATTAACACTGGATTAAAGTCAAATTAAAGGCTTTCACGGGGATAAGCTTTAGCGATGATTGGATCTTCAAACTGTATTTGAATTTCCATTTCACTGTAAACTGCAAATATTCTATTGCCTCATTTGGAGAAAAACAAAAAAATCAGCGGAGCGTCATTGCAGCACGCTGCAGCAGCACCGTCACCTGCCCCTGGTGTTTTGGATTCTGTAATTGAACTGAAACGCAGTATTCCAGCAATTATCCTTTCTTAAACCTCACCACAAATTATTAACATAATCATATTATAACACTTCACTGAGGATTTTTAGATGCTAATTAAGTAATTTAGCTGCACCATTATCTGTAAATGATAATGAAAGAGTTCAACATTTAAAAATGCTCTCACATCTGAGTGGAGATAATAACAGCGGCTCTCTGGTTTATTCATCAAATATTAATAAACCTGTAATATATTACAGTTCAATTTTTATTATTTATTTTATTTATCTTAAAGACTACAGCTGAGCAATCAACTAACGCCACAGGAGGCTGTGATTATTGTCTGTGGCAAATAAAGGGGAGTGAAAAAAGACAGAAGAAGACGAAAGACGAGACGGACGGCACGTGGAAAGAACGAGAAACTGACAGGGAGAAGATGAGGAGGAAAAAAAAAACAAACAGAAAAGTAAAATGAGAAACAGAAACACAGCAAGAACAGATTTGTTCCCATCCTCGTCCAACTGAGAGGCGACCAAAAACCTTCCCACAATCCTCTGCTCTCGGCCAAGGGTTGGTTGCCACGGCAACGCGGAACCTCACAGCCTCAGACGGTCCAGGAATTAATGCACAAGAAGAAGAAGAAGTCTCTGTTTTTTTTTCTCCTCCTCTCTCATCTTTTTCTCCTTCTCTTTATTTTTAAACATCTCCTTGTTCGTCTGCGCTCCCTCCTGATTTTAAGGCTCTCTTTTTTTTTTACTTCCTCTCTCTGAATCTCTCCTTCTCGATCCTCCTTAACACCTACACGTTAACTGAACTGTGCAACATGTTCTTTTACTCTCTCTTTCACACACACACACACACACACACACACACACACACACACACACACAGAGAAATGAGGCAGGCATGCAGACAAATATAATGTCTGTCTCTAAATCCTATTTCACAGTGTGTCTATAAAACGAGCTGTTTAATTTCCATCCTCTCAGCAGAATGTGGCATGGAGCATTACAATGAATGGATGTACTACTCATTACCACACACACACGCACACACACACACACACACACACACTGCCGCACATTTACTGATGAGTGAATGCAAACACGTGCATGCATGAATGAGTCTGGATACAATGGATTAATATACATCCGCTGAGGACACGTCTGCAAGCGCACCTGTTTCTCGCCGCTGGGCCTCCTGTGCGACAGCAGCAGCTCCACGGCGCCCACGACCTCCTTCCTGATGGCGTAGAGCAAGGCGTCGCCCGTGTGGATGCCGTGGTCGAGCAGGAGCTCCATGATCTCCAGGTTCTCGTTCTCGATGGCGATGAGGAGCGCGCTGCGGCCCAGAGGGTCCAGGCAGTTCACGTCCATGTTGTAGTAGACCTCCGCCTCCCGGAGGGCATGTTTGACACCCGCATAGTCACCTGGTGGGGCAGAGGGAGGGTGGAGGGGTGAAGGAACAGATGTGGGGTTAAGTGTTTTAAGGCAGTGGTATCCAACTGTTACACAGGCCAGATTTCTCCTAAAGCGGGATTTATATTAGTGCGGCAGACCTGTAAGTGCTGTAAAGGTGACTTGATTCAAAACACACATTAAACACACATCAAACATGGCTTAATAGAGACAGTTTCAAACACAAGTACACAAATCAGCTTCAATATAACTCGCGGCCTTCACAGACAAACAACAACAAACAACAAACTTTATCTGGACACATTTTCCCCACAAATACAACATGCTAACATTTTTAGCACAAGCCTATGGCATTTTACATTGTCTAAATTAGCCTAGCAGCTAGCAGACTTTTCCTCTACTCATATGAAGGACAGATCACTTCAAATATGACCCCTTGTAATCACCAACATTTGTAAGCTACTTTAATTTAATTCCATATTACAACCTCAAAAATTCAAATTTAAGACATTTTAAGAGTTTTTATTAAATACCACAGCATAAGAAAAATCTGTTACAAGTAAACAGTAAATAGTCCTGCTTAAAAGTAAAAGTTACATAAGTATAATCAGGAAAAAGTACTTGAGACATTCACAGTGGAAGCACTTCATGCTAAGAAATGAGACGGAGCTCATTTTGAACTAATGATTATGATCATCATGGATGAATCTGCTGATTGTTTTAAATACTTTGCCATTTTTATTAATTTGGTTTATGTGATTCATAAGTAAACAGGAAGAATGCGATTTGAACATGCTCTTATGCAGAGTGATTTTTTTTTTTCAGCATCTTGTTCAAGGGCACACCGACAGGACAACAGTCAGCTGTTGCTGTGATAACACCTGTGAACTGTTGGCAGCAACAGAGTCTGACTGTCCAGCTGCTGCCACCGTTCAGCCAACACACAGTGTCGACTCAGCATCATTTACGAGGTGAGTGGATCAGCAGGATGGCGGTGTCGAGGGAAATGTTATGCTGTTAATGGAGATAAAACGCACCTTTCTCCACGGCGGTGAGGTAGGCTCTCTCCTCTGCAGACAGCTCCACCTCAGCCCGGACGATCTGAAGCGGGATGCGGTCGCGGTACGGCGAGTACGTCGCCTAAAAAAAACACAAAAATATGAACACAAAACACTTTAAAATACAGAGAATCATGTCTGTTAAAATACAAAAAATCTATTGTGGTTGTATGTTTACACAAACCAGTCAGGTTGCAAGCTCAGTGTCACCAATTCAGTATCTGACCGAATGTCTCCCCTTTTGTTCCTGAGACATGACCTTAAATAATGGCCATAGAAGAGTTTTATGCAGAACATTATGATGTCACAGTGAAGTTGACCTTTGACCTTTTGGATACAAAATGTCACCACTTCATCATTTCATCCTGTTAGACATTAGTGTGAAGTTTGTGAAAATTAGAGTACGAATTCTTGAGATATCTCCAAACAATGCTTTGTGAGGTCACAGTAACCTTGACCTTTGACCTTCAACCATGAAATTCTGATCAGTTCATTCTCTAGTCCAAGTGGAAGTTTCTGACAAATCAGAGAAAGCTCCACCAAGGCCTTGTTGAGATGATGTGCTCAAGAGAATGAGATGGATGCAAGGTCACAGTGATCTTGACCTTTGACCGCCAAATTCTGAGTTCATTTTTGAGTCCAAGTGGATTTTTTTTTTTTTTTTTGCCAAATTTGAGAAAAATACCTCAAGGTCTTCTTGAGGTATTGCATTTACAAGAAATTGACGCTGAAACTGAAGAGACTGATACAAGGTCACAGTGACCTTGACCATTAAAATCTAATCTGTTCATTCTTGAGTCCAAGAGTCATTTGTGCCAAATTTGAACACATTTTCTTAAGCTGTTCTTGAGATATTGCCTTCACAAGAATAAGATGGATGCAAGGTTACAATGACCTTGAGCTTTGACCATCAAAATCTAATCTGTTCATTGTTGAGTCCAAGAGTCATTTGTGCCAGATTTGAAGAAATTTCCATAAGCTGCTCTTGAGATATCCCCTTCACATGCATGAGGTAGACAAGGTCACAGTCACCTTGACCTTTAATTGCCAAAATCTGCTGAATGAGCTGACTCATTATTGACTCCATGTAGACGTTTGTACCAAAGTCCCTCAAGGTGTTTTTCACAAGAATGACATAGACGAGGTCACAGTGACCTTTGACCACCAAATTCCAATCAGTTCATCCTTGAAACATTTGCAACAAATTCTAAAAAAGAGGCGTCTTTAAGATATTGTATTCTCAAGAATGGGACAGATACATAGATCTACGAATAGACAGACAGATGGACAACTCAGAAACATAATGCCTCAAGCCGCAACTATCGCCTGCGCTGAGGCATAAAACACAGTCTTAGCTACAGAAGTCAGATTTTTTTCCTTCTTCACTGTTAAAGCACAATAGTAGGTGTCGCTTTTTCCACAAATATTGACATGAAGCTAAACGAGCATGATACAGGGATATCGGCACGTCATCGGTATTGGCTAGCAGTGCGGGAAAAAAACGATACAGCATAGGATCGCGATATTTTTGTATTGCAATATCGTATCATCGTATTGTATCAAGGTGAGATGAACAGACTGAAAACTTTATCTTATTAAATAAGACAGATGTTTTCCTTCGGGGACATAATATAGAGCTGAGAAAAGGTAATAAATCGCAATATTTTTTATCGCAATACTCAGCATGTCACAACATATCTAAAATCGCAATACTATTGAATTGTGACTTGGGTATTGTGATAGTATCATATCATGGATACTCTGGTGATTCCCAGATATTGGCCGTGTAATGAGCTATCAGGATCAGCCAACATGTTTTTTCTTAATTTGCACAACGAATACATATTACATACATTGAAAAATATCATATATCGTCTCCATCTGCTGGTGTGTCATCACGATAAGAGTACGCATGTATGATACGGTGTTAATTCCACTACAGAAGAGAAAATTAGGTAGGTATATCAATATCGGCAAATGGGTTTTTACATATCGGCATATCAGATATCAGCAAAAAAATCCAATATCCTGCATCCCTAATATGACGCCATTAAAAACAAAGCTTTCCTGCAGCTTCAGTGATTTATTAAAAGCTGCTGACAGACTTGTTGTACATGTGTAGACTGTCACTGTGAAGTCTGGAAACTTCTTTCAGTCTAAAGCCTGAGAAAATAGTTCGATGTGATTTCTGTGATGAGAGTTACGGAGCGTCTTCGCTCGTGTCAGCCGTTATTATCACACTTTTATTAAATATTACATCAAGTTTCAGGGGAAATTAACGACTGAGGTGGTTGTTTGTACTGTCATCTGGAGGCTACATTAATAACAAGACGAGATGCGTCAGGATCTGTGTGATTCAGCTCAGCGGGTGACGATGATTGATCAATCACATGGTGATTAATCAGAGCAGCGATGTCAGGACAAAAAGGAAAGCCTTGAGAGTTTTTAAACGCCTCAGTCAGTCCCAATTAGGCAGGAATCTGTGAGGGATAACTCACCATTTGGACATACGTCTTATCCATCTGCACTGATTTAACTTTATTTAAACTGTATTAACCGGATCTGTTGAATCAGTGACTCTGTGAGCAGACAGGGAGTGTGTTAAAGACACAGACTGACATTGCTGTCTCCAGAGCCATGTGGCTAAAACTGTAAATATTTGATTCATGGCTGTTTGGTTTGGGGCTTAAACGGGCCTACAAGTCAAATAAATCAGCTGTTTGCAAAAAATCCTCTTTCATATCTGCAGTTTTCATGCAGTGGTGGAGATTTTATTTTATTAGTCAACCTTTCAAAACAGAGTCAACAAAATCCATCATTACGTTACAGCAGAACGAGACACATGAAACAGACTGCTGATGAAAATACAAATTTGGTGTTGAATTAACCCTCAAG
Organism: Epinephelus cyanopodus; assembly: GCA_026686955.1. NCBI lineage: Eukaryota > Metazoa > Chordata > Actinopteri > Perciformes > Serranidae > Epinephelus > Epinephelus cyanopodus. Next base: position 6,724,772 of record CM048934.1, on the reverse strand, counting down.
TTAAAATGAAAAGCATCAGTGGTGGGAGGTGATTCACTCATGGATGATTTCATTAGTCAGCTGTCAGCACTGACAGACTTTTTTGCCTCTGTGTTTAATCTGGTACATCTATCTTTGTGGAGACCAACAGACCGAGTTACAAATATCACTTCAGCTAGAAAACCGGCAATTGATTACAACCATGGAGATGTGTAAAACGGCAAACTTGTTGATTTCTAGTGCTATTTTCAGGCATATCTGAAATGTTTAATCTTTTGAAACCTGAGCAAATTAGCATGAGAAGATGGCAGAGAAGAAATTACCCAAAAATTTGGCAGGAAATTAGTAAAAACAGAAAATTAAAAACAAATTAGTAAAAAAAAAGGAAAAAAATAAATGACTTGAAAAGAGTGCTTGAAATTTTAATAATTCTGTATCATAATTTTTAAATGTAATAATAATAATAATAAGTATTATTCCTTAGCTTTTTATCTATTTTTTATTTTTAAACAATTTTCTAAATGTTTTTTTTTTTCAGCTCTTTGTGGGGCATCTCTTACCAACTTGCTCACTGCCTTTTTCAAGGTGAAATCGCACCAATTAGCTCAGGGTTCAAAAGTTTAACTACTTGTGAAAGGTGTGTGAAAGCAGCACAAGAAAGGTGATGTCGCTCCAGGTTTCAAACACTGAAACAAACACCTATCTGACGTTTCAGCTGTGTTTATTTAACATACACTTTAATATGCTTTGTTACCGTGTTTTATAAATCAAAGGAAATGACCCACAGGGACTTCATGTCAATCACAACATTGTGTGAATGTGTTTGTGTTTGACTCACCTTCTTGTAGTACAACTGTGTCATGGGATTCATCTGGCCAGTCTGGAAGAAAGACAGAAAGAAAGAGGTGAGAGTTACTAAGGAAAAACAGGAAAAGGAATATTAACAATACAGCAACAATATTATAGATATTGTTCCCTTTAAACATGTCACAAAGTCATGAGAAAGAAAGAAAAATGCGGTGTTTCAACACAACAAAACAGTTCAGCATTTGCTCCAATGCCAGCACTCCTTCTCTGAGTCATAACCCAGTCAGTCCTGGACAAACATCCACAAATCTGCTCACAATCCCGTCCACCTCTGACTCAGTTAGCTTAAGCACCCCACGTTGAAGCACTATCCATTTCGAGGTGGTGAAACTTTAATATTTTGTCGTGTAACTGTCTTGCTTTTTATTTTATTTTCTGTTGGCTTGGCTGACAGACAGGCAGCCAGCTAGCCACGTTAATATGCAGAAACATAGTGCCGGTCTCCACTGGTTAGCTAATGTTAGCCTTGGTCACTCTGCACTGTGCACCACCTGTGTCGTGAAGGAGCTAGCTATCAGCACCGATCATTCGTCCCAGTGGCCGGATGACTTTGCTACAGAAGTCGCCAGGTTGCCCCTTGTGAGGAAGCAGATTCATTTTGAGCTGTAAACCCCCTTTAGCATTGTTAACTATGTTAGCGCCACTAGCCGTGTTGTCACTGCAACCTGGGGGGAGACCGCGTTACTAGCGGCGATTGCCAAACAAGCGGTGTGCGGTGCGGCAAACTGGAGAGTAGCAGAATTAACTGGCTGACATTTGTAGCTGCTCCAAGATATTCGCAATATTAATATTTAACATTTGAGCGCTGATATTCCGAATCCTAGCACCATGGAAGTGTGTAGTAAGCATTTCAAAACCTCAAAGTCAAAATGTCCTCACAAAAACAATGTCCCTGTACGTCAGGATAACGACATGACCTTCTGTGGATTATACAGACTAAACTGTACAGTGTTTCTGAAAAAGCGCATTGCTGTTGAGTTTTTTCTTTTTTTCAAATGTTATTTTCCAGTGCTGTGTGTACACAAACAAACTCCCGCTGGTTGAAATCCCAGCAGCAAACATTTCAAAATCATGGCAAATGAAACCCAAACTGTCTGCATGACTAGATACCACTATAGGCTGAGCAGGAAACCTTTTTTTTTTAATGTCAGTAAAGCTTAAAATTTAGACAAGTGAACTGTGAACGTCCTTATCTGTGCTGCTGCATGATTACACAGAGAGATGATAAACAACAATAATGAATTTTCACCCAAATCTGAGCCTGAGTAAAATCTTAATATAACATTTCCAGAGTTCTTAAAGTAAACTTAAAGACCTTAGACTGCATATTTTTACTTGACTAAAGACCAGTAAGAACCCAGTCTGACATCTGAAGACTCGCAGAGAACCAGCAGAGTGCACTTCCAGCACAGATAAAACCCTGCAGCCCGAACCTGAACTGACACAGTGAGAGACAGTGATGGACGGGCGGACAGTTGAAGCAGTGCAGATTAGTGACTCTACATACATTCAGCAAAATATGCAGCGTACAGACCAAGGATAAGCCTCGTCCCACAGTGTAAGACGCTCTAGTCTTGTTAATACATGTAATCCCCATGAAGCGCTGCCTCCTGGAGAATGTTTAGAAGCTCTGCCTCTTTGCACCTTTGTGTTTATTTGTGTAGGTCGACTTATTGCACTGTAATTGCCCCACGTTTTTTTTATTTTGGGAGTAAGCGTTGTAGACAGATGATGCATTTTGATTGCTTTACATTTACTTACGCAGTGTGGGATTAATTTTCCAGCAGTGGGGAGCCGTCGGAGTGAATCCAAATGAAATCAATAGTAGCGTAGGGTAGGAGAAAAGTTAACAGCACTTATTACCGAGGTTAGCAACACCTTCTTTAAATACTACTGATACAAACGCTAATAATGTAGATATTCTGAAGCCTGCTACTTCAAATATCAGAATATTAAACAGTTTACGCATTGAACTGTCAAAACAATATTTGCATCAATGAGAAAAAGACACTAAAGGGTTTGATTATATTCTTTTATACGATGCTTCTGTTTGTGAGCAGACCGCTGGCTGCTCACGGTGCACAAAATCACGCTGATGATGACAAATACGCCACACACACAGGCACAGATGTGGGTTAGGGCTCAGTCTGACACTGTAAATTGAATCTATTATTGCAGCTGTGATACAGATCTGCTTTTCAACAGGGCTGCTCGAGGGACGGGAAGCAGAGACCATGTACAGACCACCAAACACACATCCACAGTCAGTCACGTATAACGTAGCCTGGAATTTCAACCAAGCTGTTGTATCATCATGCAACACTGTGGTAAAGATGGACCAACAACCTTGCTGCTGATTAATGACGGGGGCATTAGAGCTGACGGTACATTTTTGGTAATTTGGATCTTAATACTGCACCTGAAATAACGAAAAACTAGAATAACCGCCATGTGGTTGTAAAATAAGTTGCACTTACAGTTTACATGCATGTCTGTGAAAACATGGATACATGGAACAAGGTGAACCACCAAGAAGAGTGTCACCAATTCAGTATGCGACCAAACGTCTCCCCTTGTGTTTCTGAGATATGATGCTGAGTCATGGCAAGAACATGATGATGTCACGGTAAAGCTGAACGTTTGACTTTTTATGATATAAAATGTCACCACTTCATTCTTTTATCCTCATGTGTGTGAAATTTTGTCTTTATTAGCATATGCATTCTTGAGTTATGGCCACAAACATATTACGTGAGGTCACAGTGACCTTGACCTTTGACTACCAGATTCTAATCAGTTCATTTTTAAGTCCAAGTGGATGTTAATGCCAAATTTGAAATCCTTGAAATATCTCGTTCACAAGAAAGAGACAGATGAGGCCACAGCGACCTTGATCTTGACCCTTGACCACGAAAAATCTAGTCACTTCGTCTTTGAGTCCAATTGGAAGTTTGTGCCAAATTTGAAGAAATTCCCTCTAGGAGTTCTTGAGATATCACATTCACAAAAATAATGTCACGGTGACTTTGACCTTTACCTGTGACCACATGTAAGGCGGGATGGACAGACAGCTCCGGCCATGGAGGCAAAAAAACACTGCAACTTAAGCCAACACGTGCAACATACAATGTATACATGGCGTAAATCAACATGCTGACAACAGAAGCAGAAAATGGCTCAAAGTTACAATACAACAAAAGTTTCCAGGAGACCTCTAAAAACAAGGTGGCGCACTCATTAATCCTTTGGTGGTGGAAAATGAACACCATTTTAGTTTTAACATTCTGGGGGCCAGACTCTGATATTACTCGAGATACCAACCTGTCATTATTCTTGTGCTTTATCTAACTGCATTTGCTTCCTTTAAAGTTGCACTGTGTTGAAGGCAGATCCATCAGCATTTTTTGTGGGTTGTACATATCATGCGCTTGATATCCTGCTGTATCTGCTGTTGATACTTCACACCACAAGCAATAATGGGATGTAAACAAAAGCACATGGTTAGGCTAAAGGCTAGTTCACATTACACGATTTTCATCCTGATTTTGCGTCGGCAACTGTGTTACGACCTGTGTGTGCACACCACAACATTTCTCCACTGAGGCCTCACGACAGAGCCCCAGACGTCAACACGGTGATGTCACCAAACTACGTTTTTTAACTTGGAGATGACACTTAACTTATTAGACAGATATATAGAGAGGAGGGTGACGTCACATTTCTTCCGTCCTCCTGCGTGCTGACATGGGACGTACTGTATCCCGCCTCTCATTGGCTGATGCTCTTTGTCAGTTGTGTCAGACTTGTCCAGTTTTCTAGCATGCCAGATATCCAGTCCCAGTCGCAGATGAGGGTGCGACTTGCTCGTAGGCTACATGAGGACTCGTCGTGGCAGACTATCTGCTGACTCACCTCTGACCCAAGGTGGCTCTCAAGTTCCTTTGCGACGTCAAAATCGCAGTGAAAATCGTGTAATGTGAACTAGGCTTGAGGCAACAAAAGCGCGTGGCTATCAATGGCGGGACGTCAACAAAACCATGTGGATAGATTAAGAAAATAACTTAACGGTTTGGATCAAGAGCCTTCTACCAGCTTATATATTGTGCTTCCAACTGACGCTGTTCTACAGTATATCATGCAGGAGCTAGCGGTGCCATCTCAATGACCGGTGGCGTATCATAACGCTGCAAAAGGCTCCGTCCGGCCGCATTACAAACTGACGCCACCTGGCAGTGTCGCATACCACCACGAAAGGTGGCTTGTGCATCGGTATCTGGCTCTGAAATCACCGACAAAGCAGCGGTATTTGATGACTTCGAAATGAGAACTAACGCAGCGTCCACAGCAGCACAATGCTGGTAAATAATCAGACAAGATTAGATAATTAGATTAATAACAGGCAAGGACGCCACCAAGGTCAGACATTCATGGATATTTGTTGAGACTGTTAGAAAGTGGCTAAACTAATCATGTGACAAAATGCATCAGGATCTGCCTCCTTCGGATCGTTACAAATGTGCTCTGTATTTTTGTTTCTGATCACAGACTGTGAATCTAAACCCTTGCGTTGTCTGAGGAGTATATGCACAAATCACATGTAGCCAAATGAGTTCCCCCGCTGCTTCCTTACAGTCAAAAAGCTTTAATGAAGCTGAAACGAACAAGAAATCCTCAGCTGTGACACTCTGCCCCCAGCTGAAGTGTTGTTGGTATTTAAAATCTGCGTCCTCGTCAAGAACCCTAAACCTTTAAAATACTCAAAAGGCCACAAACACACTGCAGCTAAACACACTTGTGGCTCCTCACCCTGTCAAGTTCAAACACAGTTGGCTTGTAAAGAAGAGTGACAAATCACTGGCAGAAAGATACAGATCCTGAATCCTAAATCGGAGCGTGCACCCACTAAGCCCGCTGAAACAGAAATCCCTATCTCTGCTGGCAGATAGCGGAGGGCTGACGCGGTCACAAGCGGCAGATTTATTGGCCTTAAAGTGATGCAGAATGTTTTGCTCCGCTGACATTGTTGTTGCTTTAAAGTATTGTGTTTGTGAGGAGAGAAAGAAGATGTCTCTGCTGTCAGTGGACCCTTTATCAACAGCTGACAGATAAATTAATGCCTCCAGTTACCAGCTTTGTCAAGTGGACTGAAAGTACTGACTCCGCTGGCAGTTTCCATGGTGCTTTGGAGTATAAATGTTACCAGGGGTTATTTACAGTTACTGCGAGGCTGACAGTCATTCCCCCCCAAAAAACTGAATTTATGTGGATACTTTTACTCGATGTACTTTAATTTATTTCGGCAATAATGAGGCTGATTAAACTCTATTAGCCACAGAGGAAGAGGCAGGAGGAAACACTGTGACCTCGGCATCTTGTATGTGTTTGACCTTTTTGTAATGAGTCGCTGTTTGCCATTTTAATTCAGCTGATTTATTTGCAGAGCATTAATTCAACATCCAGGAAGACCTTCAGTGACCACAACAGGACCGCAGTGGTTTGGGACTCAAGTGACGTGAACTGATCTGAGCTGAGTTTACTGAACCAGACGAGATTAGATTGGACTGTAACAAACTGAGAAATGACTTGATCTGGAGTTGTTATTCAATCTATCCGGGAGCTGCCAAGTAGAGTTCCGGTAATCAGCTGGTAGGATGAAGGAGAGGTGCAGCTCAGTTGCCAGAAGAAAATGTTGGCATTGTACATTTCTGCAAACCAAGGATGTGTTACATTTGTATGTTTTATAGGTATAATAGCAACATTTCTAAAGAGCCATCGTGTGTGAGCTGACTGTCATCTGGAGGTGTAGGGGATGGTGGATGGCGTGACACCCAGACCACTGCTACAGACCAATAAAATCTGTTGTTTTTCAGTATATCAACACAACTTCAGCCGCCTTTTAGCCATCAAACATGGGTGCTTTTTATTGCCCCATTGCTGTATTTCCACAGGGGTTCATGCCACAAACAGCTGTTGTTTTCTACCAGGCTGCAGTGAGAGTCTCTCTCCATGGGATACTTAAAAATAGCAGCTTTGTGCATTTAGTCCTTCTCAGGCAAGCTCAGGGGTTTAGTGTTGCTGTAGCCCACAGGAACAACACTCCACGATGCTTTTTTTTACTTCGAGTGAGGATTAGAATATATGCAAAACCAGCCACAACTCAGCCCTGAGCAGAGTGACCGTCCTCTACTGACCAATCAGACTGCAGCGTTCACAGCTCCACCTTTAGTACCAGATCTGTGTGTTGAAGAGGACGATGAAGATATACTTTATTGAATTCATTTTTTTTAGACACAGAGGCCCGAAACACACACATGCAAAAACAGGACCTGTCTGCATCACTGAAATTAAAAAGACCTCTTCTCTTTGTGTTATGTGTTGTGATTTGATCATAACGTTGCATGGAAAAATTCAGATCACTAATGAATGAAAAGCTTTTCCTTTATTATGAAGACAAATAATTGTTATTCTAACATATATTTTAAATTCATATGATGATGATGGAGAATGCATGCATAAGAGGGAAATTTATATGACAAGCATCTTAAATCCTCCGTAATATTCAGCAGACCCATCTGAACTTAAATGAGTCAGAATAAACATCCGTAACAGTCGCAGTGACCCTGCTAAAATGTCTTAAAGCAAGAGCAGAACCTTCTCTGTCTAACATGCTGCACACAGCCAGGCTAAAAATAAAATGAAATACAATAAAATTGTATTTCCAACAGTGAACAGGATTAGAAGGCAATGTAACAGTGCTGGGGAATATCTGGAACTTCAGTTGCTAAACGCTCCCTCATGTTCATTAGCTGCTCTCTAACAGTGTCTGTCTGCAGTTTTTTAAAGCTTTTAAACCAGAAGAGTGAAGTTGTGGGCCTTCAGATGAAAAAAGCTCTGCACGCGTGCAAAGGCGAGGGCAGCTGCAGATTCAGCTGATCATTCTCTGCAGGTTCATCACTACAGAAACATCTTTCACACTGTCACCAACAAAATATCAATATAGCTGTTTTCTTAGTCTAAACCATCACCAGTCCTTTGTTTTGTAAGACCGCCATCCACTTGCATCACCTCCAAACAAATTTTGTGCGGTACAAGAAACAAAGCACTTCCTGGACAAGCAAAAATGCGCAGGCTAACACAATTCAGGCAGCATTTTGTTACCAAAATGAAGCCATTTAGTAATAAACACAATAGAGGTATTTTTTAGGAGGCAGGGTTGCAAGGGGACAAAGCACTGCTGTGAAACAGAGGCACTATGGTCAGCAGCTGCTTTATAAATGTAAGTGTAGCACTAATGTACTAAATACAAACAGTAGCAGCTCCACTACAACATGGATCGAGCAGAAATTCATTCAAATCGGCAGAAAAATTGTTGCCATTTCTGCAAAAATAACCACTTTTCATGGCATTATGCCCCATGGAAAAACATAGATAACACCCACGTTTTGGAGCCTTAAAAGCTACCGGAAAAAAAAAAACAGCAGGTCCCTATAAAACAACAAACCAATGCTTGGTGCCTAAAATGCAGCCAGAAACACAGTGACAGGTTTGTACAAAACACCCACATCTAGGGGCTAAAAAGCAGCTGGAAACACATTGACAGGTTGCTACAAAACACAGACTCTTGGTGCCTTGGAAGCAGCTGGAACCACAGTGGAAGATTGCTAAAAAACATTTACATCTAGGGGCTAAAAAGCAGCTGGAAACACAGTGACAGATTGCTACAAAACATTTCCATCTAGGGGCTAAAAAGCAGCTGGAAATACATTGATGGGTTGCAACAAAACTCCCACACTTGGTGCCTAAAAAACAGCTATATATATATACCAACTAGTCGCTACTAAAACACCTATATTTGCAGCCTTAAAAGCATCTGGGAACAAACCAAGAGGTCTCTATCAATCAACAAAAAAATATTTGGTGCCTAAAATGCAGCCAGAAAGACAGTGATGGGTTTCTACAAAATACCTACATCTAGGAGCTAAAAAGCAGCTGGAAATACACTGATGGGTTGCTACAAAACAACCATGATTGATGCCTAAAAAGGAGCTAGAAATATACCAACTAGATGCAGCAAAACACCGCTTGAAACACACTGACAGGTGGCTACAAAACATCTATGTTTGTAGCTTGATATGGTAACAGAAACACACAGTGCCAACATTTTCTTCTGGCGACTGAGCTGAGAGATGAGAAAGTTTTTTTCTTTGACACAGTGTTATAACAAGTCAGGTCAAGTCAAGATACGCTGAGTTAAATCTATATTTGGTCATGTTTTTTTAAAATAAATTACTTTTCTCACCAACTTAAGGGAAAATGTGTTATTAGTAATTCTTAAAACATATTTCATATAAATGTTTGTATGCTTGATATACATTTATTTTCTATTCCCACAAACATGTTTTTATTAATGTGCTGCATTTTTCTTGTTTGTCTTGCGGGCTGTTTTGACAAATCATGTGTAAAACCCTTCACGGCTGTTGTGACAGCTAAACAGTGCAACAAATGATATTTTCATGCATCCCAGTACATGTGTTTTGCTGCGGGAGTTCGCTGTGTGCCAGCAGAGCATCCAAAACCGTTAAAATCTCACACAAAAAAAATTCATTTTCTGACCACACTAGGAAACACTTCCTGTGTAGGACTAGCGAATGGAAGCAGATTTAGACCTGCTGAATGCTGCAGTGCTCTGACTGCCCCTTTGCTAATTAGTTTTTTTTCCTAGTAAGAAAATCGCACGGAGCTGCTGAGTCTGCTGCAGAGGAGCAGCAGTTTGTTGCACTTCCTGTTAGTTAGGATAAAATGAGGCAGTGCTATTCCTCAGTCTGACCTTTGGGCTCTGCACTCGTATTTTTGGGGTCAAAATAAACAATTGGAGCGGCCTCAATTCCTGCAAAAGATAACTTCATTTAACCCTGATTTATTTGAGGGCCAAGCCTCGCTGAAGGTGTGAGACTGCTGCTGGAAAATAAATACATCTTGCACTGGACTCCACATTAGTGATTGAGATCTGCACACGCCTGCAGGTTATGCTGCTGAGAGTCTGTTGCTGCCTAAATTATGTGGATGAGATTAAATTATGTGGATGAGATTAATCCTGCAGTGGCGGATGTGCAGTGGCTGGAATGCAGATGCGTTTAAGATCTGCATAGTGAGGCAGAATTTATGCTGACGGCTTTACAATGCTCCACTGACTGTGGTACAGCAATGCAGATAAACTCCCCTGCTTGGCTCCTATCTCACGCCATCGCTCCTTCTTTCCCTTTTTCCCCACAAGTTTTTCAGGACTCTCGTCCACCAGGAATTTCAAAATCCTTCTTTTTCTGCCACATCCGTCAGTAATTTCCTGTTCCTCTGCAGCCCTTACCTTCATTTCCCTCCTGTCTGAACACTGTGTCCCTTTTTAACTCCCATGATCTCCCCTCATCTCCCGCCTGCATTCACACCTGCATTTTGAGCATGTAGCTATTTGTAACCACACAATATTTCCCTCTTTCTTCTTATCTTTCCTCCCCGGCCTGAACACCCTCATCTTTCACTCTCTGCGTCTTTCAGATTTTCTGCTCTATTTTCTGTCTCTTGTCTCCATCCTTGGGAAGAAGACGAAGTTAAAAAAAAAACAAAAAAAACTCCATCTTGAACTCCCCTCATAATTCTTATCTTTCCTCTCTTTCCGTCTCATTGCCTTCTCTTGCTGCTCCCATCTTGTTTTCCCCTCGGCTGCAGTAGAAACAATTCTCCTCGACTCTCCATCTGCATCTGTCCCTCTTTTTCTCCTCCTGCATCTTTTAAACAGCGGTGTTTGTTTACAGTCAGTGTGGAGTATCCGAAAACTCATCATCATACTGACTTGGCCCCTTTTTGCACAAATCCTCATTTGAATTTTCTTAAAAAAGAACAAATCCTACTTTACCAAACATAATATGCGACTAACAAATGGAGCGCAAAGCTTTCAAAATAAACCCACTGGCAGCATAGTGCCCCGTCATTTGCATAGCAAACACTAGATGCATTATAGACAGAAGTTAAGGTAGCAGACAGGAAGTGCTGATAAGAACAAGAAGCGCTGTTGAAAGTCAGTTCAGGGAAATAGGACATTAACTGATGCAGCATGGCAGCAATCTGCAATGATGCTGCTCGCTGCCAGCAGCGTGTCACACAAACAGACAGACAATAGTGGCGCGACAGGCTGCCATTCACTCTGACTGCAAAAGGCAGCCTGGTGCCGCCACCCCAGCGATTCTAATCTCTCACCTGAGAAGGTAAGAAAGGGTCAACTCTATGCCAATTCCCTCCATTGTGAGGGAGCAGCAACCCACAGACAACTAATCATGCGGGAGCACAGCTGTTAGCTCCATCTCAACTATGTAAAAGCCTTCCAGCGACTGTGGGAAAGGCTGATCGTCGCAGTGCACAGCTCCCCTGTTCAACCTAACGAGGTGCTGGGGTTTGTAATGGCCCTGGAAATGAACTACTTTGTTGTTCGCTGGTATGGCAGCAATGGGAGAAAATCAATGTCCAATCACAGCCGAGTATGCCAGTCACAAAACACAACATTCCTCCAATCTCCTCTTGCACGCCTGCTACTTTGAGTCTGTGTGTGTGAAGGCACAAATATCTATACAGTGGCAAACATGCACGTAGCCTGCATTCATGGGGTGTCGAAATAATTGGGAAATGAGTTCTTGACAGCAAAAATGCAGGTATCCTTTAACTGAAGACATTTCGATACGACTTGCTACATGGCAGTTTCAATAAATACCCTAAAGGTACGGAGTATCCATACCCTGCCCTAATAGGTCGGGTAGGAATTTGGTGTAAGGGTGCTTTCAGACATCGAGTTGTCTTGCTTTGGTTCGTGTTCTCACAGCAGCATTTACAAGAAGCCAAGATCAAATGCCTTGTGCGAGAAAGCTGCTCTTGATTGGTCAGAATTTCTATGCGGGAAAAATCCAGGAAGTAAACAAAACGTTGAAGAAGATAAATGTGACACTTTCTAATGTCACAATGGAGGGACAACTACGCAGGTTGATTTTAGCGCTGCTCATCCTGCACTATATTGCTGTCATTGTTCATTTTAGTCAAACCGTACAGTTTGCCAAGTCAACACCCTGAAAGAATATCTGTGAAGAACATTTAAAAGCATTGGTTCAGGTCTTTTGAGAAATAGTTTCCAGAAGCCGCCCTGTCTGCTCCGCCCTGTCTGCTCCGCCCCTGACACACACCAGATTTTGGGTACAATGTACAACAAAGGTCCTGCTTTCACCTCCAAACCCCAGAACACTCTGCGGCCAGCTGATGTAACTTTCTAACCAATATTTATGGCTGCTTTTCAGCACGTTTGCCAATCTCTTGTCTCGTATTGGCAGAGGCGTAACTCAACTTTACATCAAACGTTAATTCAAAGAGCAGCAGCGGCAATCTGAAAATCATCTCTTGACGATCTACACAATGCTGTAAATATCCCAAATTCACATTTCATGATTTCGTCTTCTAATACAGTTCATGAGAAATGTTGCTTATGAAGATTATATTATTAAGGTGAGCCTATTAAAACATTTGGGCAAATCCAAATGATGCAGCTGCAGGTAGAGAAAACCCAGCCTCTGTTTAAAGCGGCTGCAAGAAGAGAAAATTCATCGCTCCTGTTTAAAGTGGCTGCAGGAGATTTTATGATACTTGTAGTAGCTGTTAAAGACTTTGATGCACTTGTCCCTGAGCGACTTAATGACCCGCGCTGATCTGACTTCCTGCCAAACTCCCCTCAGATCCTCTGACTCTGTTCTTTAAGCCCAGCTTAAATCCAGGACTGACTTACGGCGAGGATGTTTTCTCATCCTCACAGCCAGAAAACACAGGACAGCTTCAAACACAAGATCAACACTATTGTTAGGGGTTTGCAGCTCCAAGTGAAGCCACTTACTGAGACCGGAGTGTGGCCAAAAGCAATGTTGTCCTGCTAGCTAGCTCGCACCGGACCGCGTGGTGCGCAGTGCAGAGCAGCAAAGGCTAACATTAGCTAACCAGTGGAGACTGGAGGGTGGGGGCATGATCGTCCCTCTGCCAGATCTCATGAGAATATGTTGCTAAAACAAAGAGACCTCTCCTGATTTGAGCGTCCAAATGTCTAGAAGGGTTGAGGCCTGTGAAAAATGCATGCAATATTTCCTTCAGTGACGATGGGGCAAATGGAAAAGTCACAATCTGTTCTCATGCTCACGTTTCTTATTGGAATGAATAGACCTAGGGCTACGGCTCGTCTACTAAAGACGCGGGCAACAGGACAGGAAATGAACCTAAAGTGGGACAGACAGTCCTCAGATACTGTACACCTCTGCATTTTGGGCTGTGTGTGTAACCTAAACAAGAAACATTTTGATTCCTTGTATCTTCGTATCTGCACTCTTTTGTTAATGAAGCACGTATTGTCAGCGGCAGACATTATATATCCGTGTGAGGGCCAAACAGCAGCAGAAAACAGTGGAATAAGCAGAAAGTGTCCCTTTCGTCTTCGGCCACTCAGCAATAAAGCTGCAGGCCTAATGAGAGAAAGTGCTGCGAGCAGAACTTAAGAGCCAAGCGGTTACTGCTTTTTATTATATGTGGGTGGCTCTCCCTCGCTCATCACTCATCCTTTCACATTTCTTCTTCTTAACTCTCTCCCCATCTCTATCGTCGTCCGTTTCAGCATCTCTCCGCCTCACTCCTTCTCCCTCCTTCTTCACGGCTCTTTTCCCTCCATCTTTGACCTTTCTGTCTCCCTCCCTCCAGTCTGTTCACTCCCTTTTCTGCCTTATCTCTAGTGCTTTCACAGCGACATTGTGCAGCTTCTACAACAATCAAGCCCAAAGGTTTCCATAAGTGCACACATAAGCAGGCTCCTCCAGTGCTCGGTGACACGGTGACACCTCTTCAGTGCTTCGGGAAAATGTGCCTCACGTAAAACATTACTTTGGACACGTTTGTCCCTGTGAGGGGCAACAAGTGCTACAGATTAAACAGCAGAACACATTTGGAAATCCTTAAGGTGCTTTCACACCTGCCATGTTTGGTTGGTTCAGTCGGACTAAAGTTCGTTCGACCCTAAGTGCGGTTCATTTGGGCAGGTGCGAACACCGAAATCGCACTCGGGTACACACCAAAACAACCGGACCGAGACCTTCGTGAAGAGGTGGTCTTAGTCGGTTACAAACTCTAATACAGACCAAAGCAAAACTACTCTAGTCTGAAAGCACCCAACTCAGCTATGAGGGCACACAGAGTACAGCGAACGTTATCTTGTAGTTCCTCTTCAAAGGAGGCAAGTGTTTTGGCGCATTTCAAATTTAATAACCTAATTATTAGCTCTACAAGGTAAAGGTGAGGCATTAATAACTGATATGCCATCACACACAGACAGCAAAAGGGAACAGGCCGGCCGCCCAACTCACACTGCAACACATTCAGCTGAGAAAATATCGCTGTCCACAGTCGGTTTCATTTCAGGAGCCCTAACTTTCACTGGTACCAGCGTCACAGCAGAGCTGCTGCTCTGCACTGCTGGAGACAAAACACACTCTCGGCTACGGCTGCAAAGAGTCTGTAAATCTTTGGAAATGTTCCAATGGAAGTTAAGCTCAGGAATTGTACCTTTTAGTAGGGAACTTATTTTGAGACATATGCACATAAAGTGAGAGACATGGAGAGAATATGAAAGCCTGAGAGGAAGATTATTTTTGGAGGGGGATTAATGGGAATGGTTTTTTTTTCTCTGGAACAGAAGTTCAATACAATGTTAAATGAGTCAGCTCATTTAGTTGAAATTCAACTCAACAAAATCTATTTTTGTTACATCAAACACACATTAAACATGGCTTATTAGAGACAATTTCAAACACAAGTACACAAATCAGCTTCACTATAACTCGCAGCATTCACAGACAAACACTTGTCTTTATCTGGACACATTTTCCCCACAAATACAACATGCTAACATTATTAGCACAAGCCTATGGCATTTTACATTGTGTAAATTAGCCTAGCTGGCAAACTTTTTGTCTGCTCATATAAAGCCAGTGAAAACAGCAGCATCTCTCATTTACAGCTCACAAGGTTCACAGACAAAACAACTGTCTTATACTAAACATGTTGTCCAAACAAACATACTAACATTATTAGCACAAGCCTATGGCATTTTACATTGTATAAATTAGCGTAGTGATTAGCGGAAATTTCCTTTATTCACACAAAACCATCTCTGATATTTATTTTTTTGTTGTTGTTGTGTTGAAAACGTACCAAACAGTGACACCACTGTATTGAACTGAACCATGAATTAACCAACTGTTACACCCCGACCATGCATGTACATGTACACTGTAAAAAGTAACTGTCCTCCTTCCTCCTGCATCTTGTCTTCCTCATCTCCCTCACTCCACAAACGTCACCTCCTTCTGTCTCCGTAAATATCAACTATCTGCCACCTCATCTTTCTCTAATCCGTGCTCATCTTTCACCCTTGATTTCTCCCTCCTCCTCCTCCTCCTCATTTCGATCTCCTCCTCTTCCTCTGCTACAGTTTAACCGTCCCTTCATTCATCCTCGCAATATTCCCCCATTACTTTAGCCATTCATCTCGCCCTCTTTAACTCCACTCCATCACTCCTCCCGCTGCCCTCTGGTAGTTTTTCTCCACCTGTCTCGCTCCATCTCTCCCGTACTTCATCAAACTCCCTAGCTCTATCTTTTACTCCTACACTTTCTTTCTCCTCTCGGTGTCTCTCGCTGCATCGCTGAATGTTTTCAGGTTATGGTTTTTGCTAAATCCATTTTCTCTGCTTTTTAAAAGTCTGTCACTCTTTCCTCTAAATTCCACCTTCATCATTTCTCTCTCAAGCTATTGTCTGTGCCTCCTCTCCTCGTTGATCCTCCTCTTCATCTCCATGTTTCTCTTTCACTCAATAGACTCCTGATCTCGCATTCTTCTCACAGCCTCAACCATCTTCCCCTTCCTCTCTTTCTCCCTCCGTTCCCACAGGACTGCCTGTCTTCCTCCCTCCATCTTTGCCCTTTTCCTGTCTATAAACAGATGTGTTTGCATAAAAGACAGATGGAAGGAAGGCAAACACAATGATGCGTATTATACGATGAGCTTGTATCTATTGTTTCTGCTCTTATTAGGGAACCTTTATGAGATACATAATTTAAGTAATTATTCCATGTGAATAAATGCTGGTAAATGGAAGGGAACGCTAATGTTGCTAATGCTAATAACAAAGTGTCCAAACCACATTTAGGTAAATATCGCCTGTGACCTCAGGCCACACATACACACACACACACACAGACACACACACACACACACACACAGAGGCCTCCTCATTCATTCCAGTGAGTCCACAGAGACGACACAGTGAGGAGTCCTGTCGCTACCGGATGAAAAACAAAAGCATCACGCTGGTTCTGGTTGTGGTTCAGCGTCCTGTTGACTTCCTGGAAAACTGCACACCTTCCACTAAGTACCACAAAAACTTTGGTGTAGTTATGAGGCATGTGATCAGACTGTTGGTCTCCACCCAGACCTCCATCACCACACTGATGAATCAGAAAAAGGACATCGGAAAAATAAATAAATTAGATCTCAACCATGTTGTTTGGTGTAGTTTTAACAGAAACAGAAGGGAGAAACATGTTTTTGACATCTAACAGGAGGGACCAGAACTTGTAAAATGTATTTGTAATATTACTTAAAAGGCATTTTATGAGATGTCATAATTAGCTGGGTACCAAACTTCAGTACTTTCATGGTACAGACCATATTATTTTGATACTACTGAGTATTGAAAAATGCCTGCTCATTCTGCACTAAATTTGACACCTAAGGAAAAATACTAGCAACATGAGCCAATAAGCATGATGCATGCTTGTACCAGGAGCTAATAATGCTGGTGACAAGCTGTCTAATGTTACATGTCGTATAGAGGCATGCAGGAAAACATTATATCATGCCCAGGGACGGGCTCGTGTGTGTTGTATTTTGAGAGTCTTGATAAAAGTTTTTTAGAATTAGGGGTGTGCCATGTCATCTCGTTCACGGTACTACCGGTATCATTTTTATGATATGATCAGTGGCGTGCACAGACTTTTTGAAGGGCAGGGGCGAAAATAAATAAAAAAGGGCACTTTAGCGCACATTTTGGCTCCCAGGAGGACACTTTAGGGCGTGTTTTTCAACAATTGGGCCCCCAAGCATGGCTGAAAGCGAAATCAAAAGTTCCAAAACGAGGAGCAGCTTCAGTAGTGTGGAATAAACTGTGGCGTCCTGCATGTTTTAAGAACAGCCCAGACTTCTCAGACTCTTTTCGTGACTTGCCGCTCAGGGAACTCAGTCAGCGGCTCCTCTGGCAGCAGCTCCGCATTTCTGCGTCTCCTCTCTCGCTGTGCGCACACGGGAGTATAGTTTTTACTGATTATTTGAAGTCAAACTGTAAAACTATATCACTTGTTTTGTTACAATTCTATTTTCTTAAATTAATAATATTTTTAATACTAATTTGTCATATGTTATCGCAAAAATACCCTTAAATATCGTGATATTATGCCTTGTTCAGGAACTGGTATCGAAGTCAAGGTTTTGGCACCAATATCATACATTTCTGAATGATTCTCAGCTCTCGTCATATCGCCTTTGTTGCTTGGTATCTTCTCTTGAACCCATTCCAGAGTCCTATAGTAAAGCTTTGTAAATTTTGTATTGTGAAACGATTAACTGATTAGTCAACATATCAATAAGCTGACTGAAAGAAAATGAATCACCAACTAATCTGAGGATCAATGAATCAACTGGGTCATTTTTCACACTAAAACATGGTCCGTTTTTTGGCTCCTGCTCCTCTAATGTGAGGACTCTCTGCTCTCCTCTGTTTCATATCACAGTAAACTGAATATCTGTGGCGTTTGGAGTGGTCAGATGAAACTAAGCAATAAGAAGATGTCACATTGGGCTCTGGGAACTTTAGCGAAAATAATCAATGAATTGATCAATAATGAAAGTAATCATAAGCTGCAGCCCTAAAAGTTGGCACTAAAAGCATTTTTGACAGCGAGCCAATGGAGAAGAAAATGAACGTCCTTATTTGAGTCCTACTTTTCTCTCTCTCTCTCACACACACACACACACACACACACACACACACAGTTAAATTAACTTGCACAACTATAATACTTTGCTTTTTATCTCATAAACGGAGACAGAAAAGAAAAGTTACCGCTGCTGTGACGGACGTTTCAGAGTTGTACAGAAGCAGGACACAAGCCAGCCTCTTGGAGGGCCGACTCACCAGTTTGTACTTCCTGTTCTCTACCTGTAGCAACACACCCACACAAATGTGTCTACCTAATGTCAATACAAAGCCTACTTATTGATCCCCAGGCAGACACAGTCTCTTCCCCCTTCAGCAGCAAGGGCAGGTTCAGGTCCTACCACCCACCATGTGACTCTGCGGTGTTAATGTAAGGCATAATGAGATGAGATGATAAACAGCTACAGGGCAAAGGCAGAGCAACTGGAAGAAGAAAAGAAGGACTATATGTTATATGATGACATGAGAGCGAAGGAGAGGAGGAGAGAAATGGAAGTAATTAAGAAAAGGGGAAGACAGTCATCCATGGGCATTGAGACTCGGCAGCAGCATCTGTACTTGTCTTAGCTTTGGAAAAGGAATTAAAATATATAAAGCAAGAAAAGCAAAATGTGAGGATTGATGGAGAAAAAGAGGAGAAGAAGAACGTGTCAACAAAGGGAACGTCATGTAAGAAGTGGTGTAAAATGGAGCAGAGAGGGAGGAGGAATAACAGAGGAGGAAGAGGAGAATCTTAATGAGCATCCTTATTTCATGTTGAGGGGCGATAACCCAGGAAGACAAACCCTGCTCTGCTCTGTTGTGTTCGAGGACTGTAGTGCTGCAGCTTTGATGAAAAATGGCATAAAGGGGTTAAAGTCAGGGCAAACGGGGATCTTAATTGGAATCTTAATTAGTCCCCAAACAATTTGAACCCTGGAAATGTAACCCGAGGAGGAGTGAGTGTGGCTGCAGAGCTGCAGCGCTGATGGAGGATGGAGGGGGATTTGGAGCGCAGCCTGCAGGGCTTTCCTGAGGCTGATGGAGGGGTTTAAGGTGCTGGGCGTCGCGAGCAGGGAGGTTTTGGCAGGAGTCGGGGTAGGGATTCAACATGCAAACAGGAAATCAGATTGTTAACACTCTGCTGAGTGCTGAACATGAACGGCATGCTTAGTGAAGCGTCCATTAGAGCCAGAAGACACAAAAGTTCTGGCTCTCTGTGATGATTGTCAGTGCAGGAGGTCTTTTCACATGTAGTCTGTTTTTGGGAGAATTTAATCCGGGGCGACTCGCAGTGGATTTTCTTGCAACAAAAAAAAAATCACACTGACAACTAGAAAAGTGCACTCAGATGGAGTAGAGTGCAGATCTCTGCCAGGAGGGCTGCCTGACCTGCGCACGGCCACGCTGGACAATTCTTGCTTCAGAGGCGGATAAAAATACACGCCTCGTCAATTTTTGACCGAGTCGCAGCATGTTGCACAGAGCAGATTGATTTCTTCTGCTAACACGCACTGTATGTAAAATATAAATACAATTATTATTAAGTCAGTTTCCATAACCGGACTTTTAGCAGTATCAGCTTAGCCTGTAGGCTACAGTACAACAACTCCACAGCCTGCTTACTTACTTATGGTAGAGGCACAAATACCAAGGAAAAATGACCAAATCAACAAAATCTGCATGTCTACAAAAGTGGGCAGGCAACAAAAGGAGCAAAACCTGTAGGAATTGTCCTTCCCAGCTACCCTTAGTCAAGATAATAGTGAAGACAACAAAAAAGGAATGAATGACATATTAGGTATGGAATTACTCTGCAGATGCTCCGGTTCAAAATGAGACCAGACCTTTCTATGGACGTCAGTGAGCCTCAGTTAAGGCCAAAATGTGGCGTGTAACAGACATTAAGGCTTGTTGTCTTCAGTTGGGATGATTTCTGGAAAACCTGCAGCCTCTACCGAACAGTTAAGAGGAGTGAGGAGTCAAAAAAAGGTAAAAAACAGACAATAAAACAAGTTTACAACAACTGTGATTCACCTCGACTACGACAGGTCCTTGAGCAAACAGTGATATATGTGCAAACAAAAAATTAGGCTGATTGATCCAGTAGTTTGTAAGATTAGCTGCAGACTGACAGATGCATACGCTCAAGCGACAATCACTGCAGCCAGCTTGACAACAATAACTCCTAATGTTCCTCCTAATTCTGTGAAGCAATAAAATGTAGCACTGTGCCCAAGATGAATTTCCATCAGGGGACAATAAAGTTTACCTTACCTTAATGTCTTGTTTGTAAATATATATATATATCTGTACAGAAAACAGCAGTGTCAATCCAACCTGGTCTCACTTCCAAGTTGTCCAAATCCAGTGTTTGGGCAGTGACAAAAAAATATGATTAGTAAATATGCTGAACCATTGCGATGGATTCAGAGTTTGCAGTGACGGCAATTATGTAAATTCGTGGTGTTGTACCGACGTAGTGTGTTTATTTCGAAAGACGACAACTTGACGCAGTGTCCCAGACGTCAACAACCAACACACTCAGGGTACCTTGCAAGTTGTTTGTGGACGTAGAAAGTCCACGACCGAACATCGATGTGACGAGGTCGGAGCGAGAATGTGTTGGTCGATCTGCAACTTGCAAAGCCCCCTTTTCCTATTTCCGACCCCCCTCAACTCACACTCATCTTTGAACTCAATAGTCAATATATGCAACGTTTAACATGTTCCTGTGTTTTTAGATCGACTCCAAAGATATCCATGGTCTACGCCTCTTCATGTCCGCAGACACTAGAGTCCATCGGTTCAAAGTTGTGCATAATTAAGGACATGCTGCTTTGAGCGACAGGCTAACTACTGATAGCGTCCTCTGCTTCAGTCAGATCTCGTCCAAATATGGTCCCTTCCATCTCCATAACCCAAGATGGCGACGGCCGAAATGCCAGCTTCAAAATGGGAGTCAACAAACTAATGAGTGACGTCACAAAGCCATACTTTCATACAGTGAACCTGGCGAAGTACTCAAAGCTGCCTCTGTAGTAGGTCCCACTACAATCTGTGTCTCCAGGACCACATTCTGCCGCACACATGCAGACACACGAAACAATACCAGCTTGGCCGTGGCGGCTGGAAACAAGAGTGACTCCCCTAAAGGCTCCACAGAACATGTAAACACGTTTTCTCCTCTTTAACCTTTGTTTAACAGGCCGACTTAATTACAAACTTCTTATTTACAACCTCAGCCTGGCACGAGAGGCAGGAGGAGCCGCAGAAGAAGAAGAAAACGAGACAACAGAGAGAATTCTGGCAAATAAAACTATGTTGGCAGATGATGCAATCCTTTGTTGTGTAACGCTCTAAATATAGAACCAAAAGGCATTCGGCATTTGGGGAGACGAGACCGCCAGCTGAACTGAAAATATCTCAACCCCAGTGCTACCTACAATCCTGGGGGAGCCTCTGCCTGTGTCTCCCTCTGCCTCTAATCCCTCTATCCCCCCTTTTTCTCCTCAACCATCCCTCTTTTCCTCCATGCTGACTTTGGTTTCATGTCGCCGCGACTAATTTCACTTCTCCTTCAGTCCTCCAATTATCCCTTTCTCCGCTAATCCCACTTCTCCTTTTCGTTAATTCCTCTTTTTCTTTCACTTGCTTTTAGTACGCCATTTTGGTAAAATCTCATTCCTGCAGAAGCCCTTCACCTCTCTTGTTATTCATCCACCCGGCTTTCCTGTCCATCCCATAATCCTTCTGGTATCTCCTCTATCCATCCTCCCTCCCCAGACTTTTATTCCTCCTCTCCTCTTTCTCTGTTTCCTGTCATCCTTCACCTCCTCTCACCTTTATCTATCCTGCCGTCTGTTCCCTCCATCATCCCTCACCTCTTCTCCTCCACCTCTCTGTCTTCTCATTTATCTCCACTGTCATCTCCTCCCTCCATCCCTCATCCCCTCTCCTCATCTATCCTGTCGTCCCCTTCTCCTCCTCATCCCTCCTCCTGACATTTATCTACCTCTTCTCCTCTACCTCCCTTATAAATCCATCATTCCCCTACCTCTCTCTTTCATCCCTTACTCTGTCACATTTTATGATTTATCCCCGAAATCCTAGCTCATCCTCTTCCTCCCTTTCTGCCTCACCTTTCTCTATTCATCCTTTCATCCCCTGCCCTCTCCTCCTTTCAGCCTGTGTTTGATTCAATTAACATTCCTCCTCCTCTCCCTCCCATTGTTCCCTCTCCTCCTTTTTCTCAGTACATTTTGTGCATTTAGCCGACGCTCTCACCCGCAGGTCACAGCACTCAAGCTAAACACGGCTCACAGCAATGTCAGTGTTTTAATAAACACCTCAGACACAACAACAAATAACCTCCAACAACAAAACATTTTCTCTGAGACTGGAGTGTCTTTTCGTCATCAAATCTCTCAGGAGAAGAAGAAACGTCTGTTTCAGTGAGTCCGATTTAATTAAAACTCTCATCTGTTTATTCAGTGCTTCAGCCAGTTTCCTGATGTGACATATCTCTTTTATTTTGGCTGGAAAAGGTAAAAAAAAAAACCTGGCAGTTGATTTTTTTTTCAGTTGGCACAAAAGTCAAAAAGTTAATTTTGGAAGCTGGTGGTGGAGCGCTACATGAGTCGCTTTTGATTAGAAAGCAAATGCAACTTGGACTGAAATGCAGCTTTAAAAACACAAAGAGGGACATCTGTGTGTTTTAAGCTGCAGCACGTGTTGTTGAGTGCTTACAGGAAGCAGCTGACACTGCAGGGAAAAACCTAATGTAGTCTGCTCAGTCTCTAATTCAATTCGAAATCAACCTGAGCTTGCAGAGATCAATTCAACTTAAATCAATCAGTGAATCCCCGGTGCAAACGCCCAATCGGCTTTTCATGTGGCAACCAGAGCTGCACGATTTGCATTTGTATTTATTAGGATCCCCATCAGCTGAGGCAGATACAGCAGCTACTCTTCCTGGAGTCCACACGTAAACAAAGCGTACAACAACAAACAAACAAAACACCAAGACACAGAGTAAAAGTACAACTTTAGGGTGAGACACGGCAGGTGAATAGGCTAAAATTTTAAAATAATAGATATCATCATGAAACTTCCTCAGTCGATTACTTACAATAGCATGAAAAAAAATGTATTACAAGATTTTTAAATTGTAATGTATAATTATGCAAATTAGGTATTGTCTCATTAAATATGCTCTAATTTGCATATATTTTAGGACGATAAATCTGAACATCTGATAAAGCCAGGTGCAAAATTCTTTTTTCATTTTGTTTACATATAATATTACAGAGAGATTTCAGGATATCTGCTTTTATTACCTGGAAAATCTAAATATACTGTCCATAGCCTTAAAAAAATCGATTTTTGCCATATTTTTGGTAATAAAATGTCACATACATCAGGCTAGGAATGATTTATTAACGAATCCTTGTGTAGATATCTTCAGAGTATAGCTAGGTGTATTACTGGAAAGTTTGGTGTACATAAGTGTTACAGAGGCTGAGACTTCGACTTGGAGTGTGACAAAAAACTCATTTTGAGAAACCGCAGTCAAAGATTTACATAGGGGAATTTAAATACATTTCTATTGGAAACAATTGCTCACAAACAGAATAAATGTTCAGGCCCTTAGTAATAATACTATAGTTTATTTCAAGCTCATGAAAATTGATCATTTAATAACATGACAGGCATATAAGACCTACAACTGTAGTAACCCAACTAATAAGCATATTGGCCTACACTGCAAAGTGCTAACTTTTTGGTAAATTCAGGAGAAACTTACTGCTGCAAGTAGACAAATGTAATAAAATAAACGTCTAAATGTATAATTTGAATATTTTCTTTATAGCAGTTTGAAAGAATAAGGAGTAAACTAGCCCAAAATCTCAAAATTGACCACTGCATGAAAAATCTACGTTTTTGTCTGCTATGTCTCGTCTCACAGAAATTTCACATGTTCATATCCCAGCCTGCACTAACTGAAAAACAACCACATAGATCAACTGTGCGAGCAGCTTATTATGACCCATGCTAACATTTATAGGAAGAGAAGCAGTGTAGCCAAAAAAGCAACAAAGTCCATGTAATGTACAAATATTTAAAAAAAGCCCCGGTAGGTCAGGAAGGAGAACGTGTGGCTGATGGGTCAAACAAACACACGACTTTCACTCAGGAGACCAGTATGTGTGTCCTGAACTCAATGACGTGACCTGTTTGTGACTATGTCAAGTGAAATATGAGATGTAACGTTTGCGACAAAGGCGTTTATTTACTGCCAAATCGTGATGTTTTTCCTAAACCTATAGTTTTGGAGTGGAACTGCGACCATTTGATGACGTTGAGGACGTGTCAGTGAAAATCAACCTATTCGGTCATTTAGCTATGAGAGTGCATTGTCATATAACAAATATGTACGATATATTGATATATTTTCAAGCAAGATATAGATTGTCAAGTTGGGTTACGTGAGGTATACTAGTGTGCATCTCTCCTCTCTGACGCCCTCCGCACAGCTCCGCCCCCTCATTCACTCACAGCTTCACTTTTAACACTCAGAGAGACACAGAGCTGCTCCTCTGCTTAATCTGTCTGTTCATTAGTCTACAGTGAGACATCGGTCTACATTTTGTACGAGCTTACTGCAACACTCGTGCAGTACAGTGCTGCGCTGCGTGTGTGGGAGACAGAGCTGCTTGATTGTGTGTGAGGTGGTGGCACATCGTCATTTCCCCTGGTAGTTGTAGTCTAATGTGTGACACTGGGACAGCACCTGGATGCAGGCAAAAACACCTAAAATGACATACCCAAATTCAAATGTCTATAGCTTCTGAACCGCTCTGACTACATGCATGCATGAGGTCTTGCCAGAAAGGAAACTCCCTGAAGTTTCTTGTGAAAGTGTCAGAAACACTCTAGGTGATACAGAGACAGAGTAATGGGCCTCTGAAGTCAGTAAAAGGTGAAGATTTTGCCTAAAATAAAATAAAATAAAAAATGATTTTCAGGATAGATAACTGTCTGTGGCTTCATCTGAGCAGGTAAATGACACTGTGGGACTGTAGGCACACTATCAGTGAACATTTGTTTCAAATTTGAGGAAGACTGCTCAAAGTGTGACCATTCTACAGTGTTTTTTCCATGAAAAGATCCAGGCGGAGCTCCAAATGACAAGAGCGCTCACTCCGCTTCAAAACAGCACTATCAGTGATCAAACAACTCAGCCAGCTTTTAACTTCTCCTTCCCTCCCTCAGCCTCTCTGTTGATGCATAAATACAATTAATACCCTGAATAAATAAAAATATTTAAGACATTTTACAGCTCCAGCTTCATTTGAAAGGCCAACAGATGGAAAACAACTTTATAACTCCGCCCACAAAGATCTTTAATTGTGTCAAACCTACTTGATACTTTTATACTCATGTTATAGTTTAGTGTGCTGTGCTGCAAACCTTTACACCTCTGTAGCTCCAGTGCTGTGTTTATTTTATATCATTTTTCATCATTTATTATCTACATGTTGTGTAGCTACATATTTTCAAATTTCATTTTGCTCACAGTCTGATTTTATAAACGTGTGTGTGACATCTCAAATATGTGTACAGTAGCTTTAAGTAAACTGTACAGTGCAGAAGGTAACAGAGCACACTATATCACCAAATACGTTTCTATATGTAGCTACAATTAAACACATGTACAATTCTGGGAAGCAAATTTAAGTAAAAGACGTTCCGCTACCTCCTTTTTCCTTCCTTCCTTCCTTCACTCTTTCCTTCCTGCCTTTAATTTAGTCATACGTAATTATACGATGAGCTATAATTGAATTTGTTGCGCTACATCAGTCTTCTTAATTGGCCTGGTCTCTGTGATGCAGTGTGTGTGTGTGTGCAGAGGGTTACGTGGCTCTGCATGCAAATGCGAGGTTGAAAGAGTCCTCTACGAGTATCGGTAAGTGTGTGTTTGTAAGTGTGTGACTGTCTCTAATCTGTGAGTGTAAGTGTGCCCTGATCTGCATCGTTGGACTTGGTATTAAAGGAAGAACACACACACACACACACACACACACACACACACTGGGAATTTTCCTAAACAGTGATAAATTGAGCTATTATCACATCTGTGTGAGGCGACGAGGTGTGTAGTTTCTGTGTGTGTGTTAGAAGAAGTGAGGACACTTGGGACTGCAGCTACACCTTTAGATTCTCAGCACGTTCAAGTGTGTGTGTGTGTGTGTGTGTGTGTGAGAGAGAGACAGAGAGAGAGAAAATAAAACTCCTTGTATTGCTGCTGTTTCCCGGCATTCATAAATTCTCTCTCATACACACACACACACATACACACACACACATACACATACATGTCTCTTGTGGCGCTTAGTCATGACGAAGGGAGGCAGAGGGATCGCCATGGAAACACTACATGGAGTGGACCAGTCAGATAGCAGCTGTGGTTGAAGCAGCAGGTTTGTGTGCGCCTCATCCTCCCACAGGGCCGTTGCTTATACTACTCAAACAACATTTTCCGTCGTCTACTTCGTGGTCCAGCAGAGGGCGCTCTTTAAAGTCGCTCTTCAACTTGACCCAGTGCCAGCTGACTAACTAACAGTTATGCTCAGATTGTCTTCAGATTATCTGATCAATATTCTATCCACTGACTCATCAATAATTTGACTAATCTTTTGAGCTCATGTCATTTTATTTAAATGGTTGTAAAGCCTTCTTTTAAATCATTATTACTAAATGCGGCAGCAATATGAGTGAATGATCAGCAGTGTATTAAATCAATATCGTGATTGAAAGCAAACACAGGAGCGGGAACGTATCAGTGTGACTAACAGATCGATATCGTTTTCAGAGGCTGAAAAACAGCAGTGAAGAAAAACAGCATTAGTCATTTGTTTTATGAAACGTCCTGTTTTGACGCTCCCGTCTCCGAATACTCGCCGCCCTCTGCAGAAAAATGACAACATCTGTCATTTGTTCAAACAGCTTAAAAAGATTTATGAGTATTTCCATTGTCAGAGAATAAAGTAGTGTGATGACCTCGCAGCGCAGTGTTTCACTCTCTGAGCTCTGCAGGACTTCAGCTCAGCACCATGGACAGCTCAGCAACGTGTCTGCTGTCCTAGTTGCCTTTTTTTCCGTCTGAATTATTGTGGTTTTGCAAGGCTGTTACCACTTATATACAGTGTGGCCAGAAGTTTACGAGCCTGTACAGTTTGTGTGGCATCAGTTGTTTCAAAGGAGAAAGAAGGTTGATGTTGTTATAGAGTGACAAATCTGACATGAGGAGGAGGTCAGGGAGGATGGTGATCATCCATCCATTTTCATCTGCTTATCCGGGGTCGGGTCGCGGGCAAAGCACCCCAGACGTCCCTCTCCCCAGCGACGCTTTCCAGCTCCTCCAGGGGGACCCCAAGGTGCTCCCAGCTGGACGTACCCAGAACACCTCTAATGGGAGGATCTTGATCAGATGCCCGAACTGCCTCAACTTTCGACACGACTCTACTAGACAGGGTAGCAGCACAACTCCACCTAATGCAGGCTGACGGCGCCCCAGATTCAAACGTCCAAAAACACATAATTGAAACCACAAAATATCTCCATACTGCTCGTCCGTAGTGATCCAAGTGTTGAAGTCTTCAAATGAGGTTTTTCCAAACAACTTTTTATGTCGGGGCTTCAGGACACTTGGATCACTACGGACACTACAGATATTTTGTGGTTTCAATTACGTGTTTTTAGACGTTTGAATCTGGGGCGTCGTCAGCCTCCATTAAGTGGAGTTGTGCTGCTACCCACTCTCCCCTTGGATCTCCACAAGTGCTGTGAGGACTCTAAAACTTCACCTGAGCCTCCCTCGGCACATGGGTGAGTAGATAAACTGAATTTTCATTTTTGGGTGCACTATCCCTTTAAGGCAACCAAGTGTTGGCAAACTTGTGGCAATAGTTTGTCTTTGTCTCTTTCCAAATCCAGCATGACAACGTCCCTGCGCAGAAAGCCAGCTCCACTGGGATGAAAGGAAGCAGCGACTGTGAGCCAAGCCTCATCAAACATCAGTGCTGGACCTCAGTGATGCAACTGTGGCCGAATGGGAGCAAATCCCTGCACATCTGGTGGAAAGAACACTCGCATATGGTGTCAAGTTTGCACACTTCATACAGCAAAAACAACTCCTTCACATCTTGTTGGTTTCTTTTAATGACAAGATGAATTTCCCTTACCTTAACAAAGTAGAATTCATTTCCTAAACGACCTGCCAGTGTCTCTTCAACAAATGATAAATGATTTTGTTGTTTAGATTTGAGCTCTGTTGGTTATCAATGAGATCAGTGTTCATGTTAATGAACTCACATCCAGGAGCAACAAGGTTGAATATGTCAGTCACCTTGTTTACACACTCAGTGTGTTATCATTACTGTGAAAAACACACACACACAAACACACGTAGGCAAGTGTCCATAAAAACAGGCCTCGGGCTAATTAGTCTCCCCTGTACACAACCTGTGTGTGTGTGTGTGTGTGTGTGTGTTGGGTTAATAAGCCAGAAAGACAGCAGGCAGACGTTAAGACGGGTCCCTTTGATCTGATGCAGCTAAGTACTTCCCGGAAACACACACACACACACACACACACACACACAGAAGCTTTCTCAACAGAGATGACAATAGGCAGTTTTATTGTGACATCTGCACTCAACTCTTGAGTCAACGCACACACACACACACACACACACACACACACACACTCTGTTATTGTTGCTCTGACAGCAGAAGAAAAACAGGCTTTCTTATTATGGATCATTCAGCTACACACTCAGTTACACTAAAAATGTGGTGTACTAACCTGTGTGTGTGTGTGTGTGTGTGTGTGTGTGTGTGTGTGTGTGTTGGGGGGGGGGTTACAGCACAGCAGGTCACGTGAAGGGCAGTATCGCACTTTGCATTTAAAATCTGAAGCAAGTAAAACAAGGCGAGACGGCACAAAGGGGAAGAAGTAGAAACGTATGAGAGGCAATAAACAAAAATGAATGGTGGGTGGAAACAAAATTGTTGTTCAGGATGGACTGCATCACCCTGTTGAACGTATCCTGCCAGCGCAGCGACAGCACCTAATGAACAAACGGAGATTGATTAAATTGGAATTGAGTCAAGACCTTTGCTAGTCAAGGCCAACGGTGCATTGAGATCCTCCTTCTTCTGACTTCAGAGTGTTTACGAGCTTTAATCTGTAACGTGGAAACAACGCAGACGCTACACAAATCACGTCTTATTTTTCAACGCGTTTAAACACGTCGCTAACAAAGGGAGAAGCAAACGGATCGGGTGAGCCATGAAATATGATCTGCAACTCATTTTTCAGATTTTTCCAACACCACAACAGGCTAAATATTTTACCTCTATTAATGTAAACGTATACGTGTTGACTGGTGATGCATTGAAGAAAAGTTTTGCGGGGTGGGCAGCACCAGCTGTGCAATGTGCCACAGAGAAACTGACACCTTATTTTGCAAAAAACAAAACTCGACAGGTTCGAAAGGCTCCATACATTTACACGAGTCAACGTGAGGGATCCTTTGAGAATAATCAGTCCGCCCATCGCTAGAAGGAATAAGTGAAGAAGAGATTTTGGGAAATGAAGCAACAGAAGGAGGAAGTGACACCTCGAAGATATTTGACTTTTCTAGCTGCTTCGTCCACATAGAGGCAGCTGGTCATCTGAAATCCCATTAACATGCACAAAGATACATAATATGAATAATTAGCTCCATACATCATCAGCACCAATGTGTCATAAGAGTGTGAACAGCCTGTTCCTGTTACAGCGTTGCATGATGGATGTGCCAATGGTTGTGTTTTATACCTTGATGCGTATCAGCTTAAGTAACTTTTAATGAAGTGGGCTTTGAAATTAAACTCTCTGTCTCTCCTACAACAGTAAGGCAATGCGGTCTTCTCTGTCCATTAAGTAGCTATTAGCCCTGTGGAACTCATTACAGACTGTGCTGGCAGGCAAACGACAAAAACATCAAATCCTGATCGTAAAAAGCCGCCGAGCGAGCAGGCGAGGCTGAGAGAAAGAGAGTTATCAAGGCAAAAACAGGGACTGGAGACAGATGTACTGAGTCAGCTGTCCTTTTACAGTCTGTCTAAGGTCCCGTCAGCCCGCAGTTGTCAAAATGTCAAAATAAAATTGCCCTGCCAAGACAGAAAAAAGCAAATCAAGAAACGAGGAGAGCTCAAAAGATATCAACGTGGGGGGAAATGATTGACAGCTTCAAATGACAGAAATTAAACTACATTTGAAACACAGGTTAGTGCAAGGCACTTTTTGACAAAATAATGAGTTCAAAGTTTTTGTCTTTGAAATTATAGACAAAATATGTGACGTTCCGCCCAAATGTGGGCGCACTTTGTAAATGAACGTTTCTCAGGTGGAAGAGAGATTAAAAACAGGACAAGGGCTGAGAGACAGAAGGAGACAGATGGAGGAGATTCACTTCCTCCTGCTCCAATGTGAAAAGCAGCCCTGTGAATATACCAGCGTGACTTTGCTTCAGTGACACGGAGGGAAAAAGTCTAAATATTCATCGTTGAGGAAGAAACTGACAGATAAACGTCTGACTACCACCTGAGGAAGAGACACTGAGGTCATGAGGCATTTAACTGTTCATACACTGACGCTGCCAGGACACTATTGTAATCCTACGTATTCTTCTTTCTTTTTCTTTTCCGAGGAAATCATACTTCCCATGGGTGAAAACTCAACAAACTTTGCACAAAGGTCCAGTCTCATGCCAGATATCCTCAGCTGTAAACTCAAGCCAATAGTCCTGATGGTGGCGCTACAGCAAGCGTCTAAAGTTCAGAAATTCATAACAAATCAACCATACATGACTTCACAACTTTCATCAAAGTGTAGCCCCAATACTGAAGAAACTTTTGGGCATTTAAACCTATTAAAATTATGAGGTTCATCACTCAATTATTGCTCAGTTGACACCAACACTTGCTACAGAGCATCTTCAGACTGTCCTGCACAAACGATCCACACAGATTTTTGATTTGTCAAAAATTGAGCCTACAGTGCATCAAAACGTTTGACTGTAAACGGTACTGTAAACATATACATGCAAATTCTTGCTAAATAAAAAATGACAAGGTTCTGGAGTCATGGTAGATGATGTGTGGCAAATTTCAGAATTTTATCTCAAAAACTGAATTTTTGACAGCATTTTGAATTTTGCTCTAATGAGTCAATGTAAAAACGACAATTTTAAACATCACTTTTTCACTTATGGAGCAAATCAGTCATTGTAAGAAACAAATTACCAACATCTCCATGCTGTCTAGATGCAATATGTGTATTTTCAGATTTTTGTCTTAATAACTGAATTTTTTACAGTGGTTTCAAATCTGCCTTTCCATGCACAGATGGCTGCTTTCCTACTCAACAGTGAATGGCTTCCTCAGTTTGTGAAGCCACTGTTGAGTTGCTACTTGCCAATTAGCTCAGAGCGGTAGATGACCGTCTTAGGTTCCAGAGGTTGCTCAGAATTGCCTAAAAATGCCCGGACCTGACCCATCGCTGTGCAGCAGCTCTAATTATCACCAACTTCTCAAAAACAAACACTTTAGGAAAACTGTGACTGTTTATGTAAAAAGTGTTATGAAAGCTTTGAAGACTAAAGCAGAGTGAAACAGAGGATAACAGAGAGAAGGAGTGATGAGGAGGAAAAAGGGACAGACAGAGTTGGAAAGAATGAGTAAAAGAAAAGAGAAAGGGATGAGTTTTTGTTTCTTCTTCCTATGTGATGCTCTAACAAACGCATATTAGTGTTTGAATGCAGATAAAGCTTCATTGAACTCCACTAAAGTGAATTTGCAATGGGAGAGTTGGAGGTGGATGACAGCCAGAGAAAGATGAAGGGGAGGAAGGAGCTGGAGGGATTTTGGGGATGGAGAAAAGAACGAGAAGGATTAACCAATAAATGTTCCAGAAAATTGCTGAACAAGATGCTCTCGCAGTTTTCTGAAGCTTAAAGGCATAGTGTGGATTTTGTGAAGAGGGGTTGTGTGAGGTACTTATCCATGGTCGGTGTATTACCTACAGTAGATGGCGGTCGACATGCAAAGAGTGTGGAGACGCAGGCAGGAGTGCTGACCAGTGATACATTTGACAGCTATTTTAGGTTTAGTCTTGAGATTATGTCAAATTTAAGTCATTTTTATCCTTGATATTGTCGTCAACCTTTGTCATTATGTTTTATAAATATGCATTTTTATCTGTAAACTAATCCAGTGAGACTAATTCATGCATCAGAAATTAGTATCAATGTGACAGATTGTACAAAAATTACTACAAATAAGTTCTTCACATTTCTACAAATTTCTCCAGCAGTGTTTGACAGTTTTAAGGGCTGATTTACGAGCGCACGCTTACTGATCATCATTTGAAAAGCTCAACATCTCTCTGTTTATGCTTTCAGAAACTTTGACGCCATGAATAACTAACCTGAGACACCTATGATTTGTCTCTGTGCTAATTGTAAACTCTGATGTATCCATGTGACTGTTAAGAAGCAGAAAAATAACTAATGCCACATGTTAGTCTGGAGTTGGTGATTAAAACTAAACTTTCATCTCTGTCAGAGAAAACTGGTCTGATTTCAGACTCTTTACTTACAGCGCAAATCCGGTGTCTGTTTGCCGCTTGCTCCGCTGCCATTCAGCGGCTAACGAGTGAAGCTAACTGCTAACAGCCCCCGCTGCGACTAACAAGCTCCACAATTCAATTCAGCAGCCCACCATCCACATTTGAAGATAATTACGAGCATGGCCGTTCTCGGCTTTCAATCTCTAGTCCACCATAACATTTTCGACACATCTCATCTTGTCAGGGAAAATGAAACATGGATTTTGACTTAGTTTTGTTTTGTTTTTGTCATGGAAAAAAAGGCTGACAAAAAATTTTTTGCCAAAGTTTTCGTCAATGAAATTAACACTGGTACATGGAAGTTGAGCAATGCACTGCTGTGGATTGGGGTAGCAGCAAAATGTATTTTAGCCAATTAAAAATATCAAAATCAGTTTATGCTTTATTTAGAATATTTTCACCCCTTTGCCTCGCTAACGCTGCCTTGCTCAGTTAGCCTGTGTTACTGTGTGACTGTAGTTAATGTGGACTAACCCTTTGAAACACCAAAGTCGCACAATCACACAGTTACACTGGATTTGGTTGTTTGAAGGACTTTCAATGAGCAGAGACTCAACAGGTCTTTGTGCTGATACAAGCTCTGATGTCTCACATTTCAGAGTTTATGAGGTGTTGTAGCAGAAAATTAAAGACCTGCAATCAAACGTGGATGTTGGAAAAAGGATAAAGTGGATTTCCTGCTTAAAAGGGGCCATAAAAAATTAATTTGGATAAATTGTGAGTTAGGAGGTGACGCTCAATTATACTAAGGGATTGGTCTAATAGTCCGCCTTCATTAATATAAATGGGTTTGACAAAATATTCAACACGCTCAACATGAGCACCTGAATGCATCACAGCCAAAAATGGCTTATGAGGAAACCTCCCCTATTAAATAACAACATATATAAAAAGAAAAAGATAAACTTGAAGATTGCAGAATTTATATTCCAAACTAAGAAGTAATGCAAAATTATTAGAGATGTACAATTTACGAAAAAACAAATGAATTAATGAAGTGGATGATTAAGATGATTATTATAGAGAAGGAAGTAGGTTGTTCAGACAACATGGAAGATAAAAGTATTTCAAGTGTCTTGCGGAATATGAGTGAATGTCTGAGGAAGACTTACAAAAGTTCTGGACAAATGCTCATCAAGTCATAGATGAGATGTCACTATAGCAGTGTGTTGTGTTGTTGCCGAAAAAAGTTGTGATCAGCATTTAGTTGTACTACAAAACTCTCTAAGGAGTCGGATGTTCAGTTTTTCTGGTAAGTGCATTTTGTTTTAATGCAATATAATCTGTTTTTCACTGGCAAAAGTTAGCATTAGCATTATCAGAGTTGATTTACATGCACCATCTAACAAAGCTAGCAGCTAGCGTTAAGGTTATCTCCATCCTCTTGTCTAAATTATGTCACTTCTGGCTCCAAAATCCAAGATGGCGACGGCCAAAATGCAAAAGTGGACTCCACAAACAAATGGATGATGTCACAGTGGCTACATCGGTTATTTTTAGTCTCAATTTGGCAAATAAGTGATTTAAAACAAAAACTCTCTGATCAAAGAAAAGGTGTAGAAGAAAATGAATCTCAGCAAACACCCAGAGCCACCTTTCAGTTCTACTTCGGACACATTTTTGTCTGTAAAAAGTACTGAGGTTTGAAACCCAGCTCCTGTCCTGTTCTCCCCCTGCAATGTGACACGTGTGATGTCCCACAGCGTACCAGCATGGGCAACCATTCTCTATGACCTGACC
The DNA here is from genome assembly GCA_026686955.1 of Epinephelus cyanopodus. Lineage (NCBI taxonomy): Eukaryota > Metazoa > Chordata > Actinopteri > Perciformes > Serranidae > Epinephelus > Epinephelus cyanopodus. The sequence goes on along the minus strand of CM048934.1, from coordinate 6,690,351 downwards.
ACTCTCGTCTATCCACAGCCATGAGGATAAAAAAATACAAGCTGCCAAAATCGTCTGGGCCACAGAGCTGCATGCTTTAAGCTGCGACATCAAAAGACAAAAACAGACTTTTGCAAAAATAGATTTAATGAATGTTCAGAGAAATCGACTCACTGCAGGCGTCGTCTTATCTGCTCGGTGAACAGTGCACGCCAAATTTTCCCGCACAGGAGAAACCAAACCACTGCCTAAAAACTGATCTCAGCAAGAGGGGGAAATTATGAGATGAAAGGAAATAATGAGAGCGAGAGAAAGCGGTGGAGGGAGGAACGGGAGGATGTGAGATGTGACAGCGTTTCCTGTCCCGGGGGTCGTCCGTTGTTGCGGCGGCTCCCTAACGACCGTGGCTGTCATGGTTACCGGCATGGCTGTCCTGACAACTAGCGTGGCGTGTCATACATGCACAACGCCGTCTGGGGACAATCTGTCGGGGTATGACACATCTCACACACACGCGCACACACACAATAACATGCATGTCGCGGAGAAAGGCACATATCAACATACACTCACAGACATGCAGCACTGAGAATGACACAAATACACACTGAAACATTCTTACACACACACAAACACACACACACACACACACACACGCTACTGATACTGAAACATAAAAAACAAACAGAATATAGACACACCACACACACACACACAACTTCATAATTCCATATCGTACAGCTGGCGGGGCGTCGAGCAGAAATCTCAAGACACACACACACAAAAAACATGTACACACACATACAGTTGTTGGTATGCAAGCATAAGCAAATACACACAAGCGTTCGAAAGATGTGCACACACACTGATGTGCACAATTGCGCAACAGTGACAAATATCACTTCCCCCGTTTCCCTTCATCTCTCTCTCTCACTGCACACACATTCTTGTTCTTCTATCTGTGTGAGGACTATACGTTACACGTGCATTTCCACTAATGTGCACAACATTTTTGTCTGTTCCAACAGTCACTATGTCGGATTAGGTGATTGTGGAGTCGTAAAATCGTGCCTAGACTTGGCCGACCGGCATGTCAGACTACATATTGATACACGAACAAACATCCCTGGTCGACCTTATATGACATGCGTGATGTCATCGGGTTATTCTTGTCCTATTTCTATTATTATCACTAATATTTCAGTCTCTGTGTTTGTTCACGTGCCGGCCGACATGTATTGTAGTAACGTAAAAAGCGCCACCAGATGGGCGGAGCTACATTTGAAGCGTCTACAAATGTTTCACAATAAAAGCCTCTCTAGAAAAAGAAGGGATTATCTCAACTGATGTGATAAGGGACTTTTAATTTGAAACGGATACAGGAAGTGTTGAGTTTAAAATGACGGCTTAATGTATTAACTTTATTAAGGAAAACAGGAGCGGATAAAAAGTTAAAAATATAAACACACAGAGGGATTAATAAATTACTTTATATCCTCCATTATGAAGAAATAACATTGTTTGCTAGCTAGCCTCTGCTGTTTCACACCATCATTTTCCCTTTTTAATCTGTTTGGTAACGTCCCCAGAGGAAATATCTAAAAGGCTGGGGTGCTGTTGTCATACAGTTGTCTACGGCAACAGATCGCTCTGTGTTCCTACTGGTCAAAGTGACAGCTGTGACTGAAACCTTATTGTTACCTGAGCCTTAAAACCATTTCTTAACCCTCAAAAGCCCTTTGAAGAAGCCACAATGTCCTCACTTTCCAAATATGTCCTCACTCTGTCGCTTAAAAAAAGGTTTTGGTCCCCACTACGTAACAAGTACAAGCACACACACGCATACAGCCGCACACCCTCTCTGCAGTGCTTGAGTGTGTGTGTGTGTAGATATGAATACGCAAAAGCATTAATATTAAAACATGCAGCAAGAATGACAAACACTCTCCCTCCCTCTCTCTGTCTCTCTCTGGTCATGTGATCTAATCAGAGCTAATGTGTTGCTGTAGTGGCCTCAGAGGGCTGTCCATCAGTCAGACAGCCCGGCTAAAGACACCATGGAACCCTCCCCGGGGCGGCGGAGACACACACACACACACACACACACACACACACACACACACACACACACACACACACACACGCACACACACTGACGTGTTGCTACACAAACACATAAATCAAGCACGTACACAAAAACACAAACACACTATAATGATCAAGCTGCAGAGAAATGTCATTGAGACAAACACACACCGGCAAAAATAACACACACATACACATAAATGAACATAATGGGATTCCATGACGGCACACACACATTACAGCGTGCTGCATAGGTCAATGAGTAGTTAGAGAGATGGAGCACTAGATGAGGAAATGGAGGCGATGTGGAAGAGTCACTGTGTGTATGTGTGTGTGTGTGTGTGTGTAAAGGGGGTTATTGGTATTGATCCAATCTCCTCTCTGTGGCTCCAACATGCACATTCTCCCTCCTGCAGAGCCGCAGCATTTGCATTTCAGACGCTGAGTCCAGGGTCTCATCGTGGCCGTCGGACATGCCCGCGTGGAGGGATCAAACGTGTGACATTTAAGCAACATTGGCTAATGACTGGGCTTCAGTCCGAGACAAGTGTTTGAAGCGTCAGCGTCAAATCAGGGTGTTTGAAGTTTGTTTGTACTGATATCGACCTAAAAAACTCAAAGTTTACAGTGAATGCATCTGCTGTGTTTTGCTAAACATACATATCAGTAAATTTAAAAATAAAAAAAAATAATACAAAATAATTAAAACACAAATAAAAAAAAAAAATGAATACACTTTTTATCAGCTTTGTGCCATACATACAAAAACATTTTTAAATCTTATTAACACAGAGTTTGTTCATTTACGGTTCACACTGATTAAATTAAAATGTATTAATACATAATAAATAAAAATGAAATTTAAAGTAAAATGATTTTTTTTTAAAAAAGTAATAAAATAAAAAATATCTTTTTATCTTTTCATGTGCTTGTGTACATGTTTTGTATTATGCATTTGCTAAATACAAAAACAGAAAAAGTTATTTGTAAAACAATGTAAACCTTTAATAGTATATAATAATAAACTATGAAGTGTTTAGCAAGAAAGGGTTATCTTTAAGGTTTGATTTGTACCTGTCTATTTGGGTTATTGATTTATTTAAGACATTATTCTCAAACAGATTATCAAAGTTCAGGTCACCCTAAAAAATTCAAGATTTTTAAAATTATTTATCATCATTCTTTTATCAAAAACTACATCAAAATGTAGTGAATTTACTGTCTGGATAAAGAGGAATATTGACCTTTAAACCTATTTAGTTCCTTTTATATAAACCATGTTGTCTTCCCACCATCTCTTATCATTAATGATAATTTTCATGACGACAACATCGATAACAGACTGAAACAGAGCTTGCAGAGTGAGACACTGAACTTTTTTTTTTTTTTTGGAAAGAGGATGAAAAGAGATTGCTTGACCTTTAGTTCCCCTTCAAATGTTCCCCTGTGGCCTGAATAAATATGATCTGTCACAAGCATGAAATTCATCTCCTCCCTTGACTCATGCACAGCCTGCAGCTGTAAGGTTAATGTACGTGTTGTCATTTACCGAGAGACGCCGCAGCTCAAATCAGATTTTTACCAACGGCGACAGAAGCTGAGGGGCAGAAGAAGAGCTTGGATAATCGCAGAGCGAGGTTAGGGAGGCATGTAGACGAAATGGGGAAAACTTTGTCCACACAATATTCTACTGGAACCTACATATTATCGTATATTAATACGTGCAAGGTTATTGCCGAAAACTACATTTGAACAATTCAGCTAGGCCTGTAACTAATGATTAATTTCTTTGTTGACTAATCTGTCGATTATTTCTTCGAAAAATAAAAAAATGGGTTAAAATGTTGAAAAATGTCGGTCTGTCTCTCCCAAACCCCCAAATTATGTCATCAAATGTCTTGTTTCGTACTCATGCCAAAGGGTTTTAGTTCACCGTCATGGGAGTGTGTAAAGCTGCCAATATTAAAACGTGAGAAGCTGCAATAAGAGTATTTTGGGATACTTTTATAGTACAAACAAAATCCTAATTTTGATCAAAGACACAGTCCGTGTCATTTGGTTGCTGTCATCTGTCAGTGGTGTCATATCCGGTTTGCATTGTTTGCCAGAGGCTGTCATAAATTGACCTTTTAACCAGTTCTAAGCCACATTTTGATGATACACGTTGTAGGTCTTGGTCATTTGAACTATCTACTTTAATGTCATCGGATGTCTGGATCTGAGCAAACATTAGATATTGTATGTTTAACAATAAGAGAGAGAGCGAGAGAGAGCAAGAAAATGAGTAGTGAAACCGTTTCACATACTCAGAGTCTATCTGTATCTTCTTTTTGACAACACTGCCTGACAGAAGACGAAATGCACAGAGTATATAATGCACGTAAATGATGTTCCATCTTTTCTGAAACGTAGACAAGAGGCACATTAATAATTCCGTCCACAGCAGTTTAAATATAGCCGTGAGAAACACAGACTGCCGCACGTTTCTGGTTTGAATAATGCATCAGCCCCTCGTGCACATCAGATCTGTCTTGGTGGGATTTGTGGTGGTGAGGAGACGTTGCAGGATTACACAGTGCAAGACAGATGATGGGCAGCAGACAACACACACAACATGCTACAATCAGCGTGTGAGGTGGAGGAGGAGTGAAGAGAAAACCAGAGGTCGTTGCTAATTGTTAGATGGAAACCGGACAACACAAGAAATGAGTTGTTGCAGTGTGCTGCAGTCAGCCGATCCACTCCTCTAAGTTAAAATGGTAAAATCCCCTGTGCCTTTGTGTGTGTGTGTGTGTTCTTGAGCCCAGATCAATGTATGGATTGATCCTAAGCAGTAAACTGAACCTCTACATCAGTTTGGGGCGACCAGCAATAAACCAACACAGACATGTTTATGGGCCATGAGGAGCAGTGATGCACAGGGAGAAATATCAATAAAGTGCAATCAGGGAGGGAAATGACCAGCAGCCTCCAAACACAAGCTGCTAAATGATTACATTTCACTGCAGGTGGTGAGTTTGTCCGACTGATGTTTTTATTCCAAAATGTAGAAAATGACATATTTCGATTAGTATTTCTTGTTTTTGCTCTCAGGTCTCATGTCGAGCAGTTCCTTAGGGAGTCGAGTATCAAATATCAGGCAATGAATTGGAAGTAAAATCTAAAATCTTTGTTTTATAACTTAAGTCGTAAACCACTTCCAAGCAGAAAAAAGTGCCCAGATATACTAGACACGACAGCACTCAGGGTGCCTGATCATCAAGCTGTTGCCCTGAGAACACGCTGGAGGTGCTCAAAGCTTTGCCAAAATAGAGTCAGGACAAGCGAGTTTCAAACACGCAACACATCATTTAACATGTTCATTGACACACGAAGCAGGTTAGGACATAGTCATTGGAAAACACTGAAACAATCTGATGTTCGCTCACATGCTCGTTCACATTGCAGCGTCAGGGAAACAACAAATCCTCCAAATCAAACTACACAAAAGAATAATTCATAGATGTTCTTCATTTTCTAAAGTGACAGTCAGATGAGCAGGATGACATCATTTATATGTGTCCTCCAAAAAGGCTGCAAGTAATGCAATAATAAAACTGTTTTCTGATGTAATGCCACTTAGCGTTAAGTAAGGTTGAGGCAGCGTTGAGGAAGAAGAAGTTAAAAACAGCAAAGCTAAGTGACGGAAATAATCTAGCTTGATTGACGGGAGCTACTTAGAAAAGGAAGTTTAAACTACTTTGTGACAAAGTGATCAAATTGACAAGATTGGATGATGCAAATTTATAACACGATATACTGCAAAAAGTCACATGCCAGCAAAAATTATGACACTCAAGTGCCGTGAAGACGAGCTGCTGAAGTTCAAACTGAGCATTGGAATGAGGAAGAAAGGTGATTTAAGTGACGTTGAACGTGGTTGTTGGTGTAAAATACTTAATATTCAGTGGTCTATAAACATGTGTTCAGGACTACCTTAAGAAAGGGAAGACAATAAGATCTGTACAGGTGTATTACACTAAATCTAATCGGAATTCATTTATTTATTTAGCTTATATTCTATCGAAATTGAATTCACCATAACACGGTAAATTCCCCCAAATGCAGATGAAGACTAATGTAGTTACAATTTCATATTAATCTGCGGCTGATCGCATTTACACAAAGTCTTTTCCATCCTCGCCATCCACAGTCAGGAGCATTTAAATGACAGGCCACGCACTTATTTTCACATTTCACAGACTTTAATTAAAGACCGCCGGCTTGTGTCCTAACGAATGACGTCCTTGGAAATTGAAAGAGAGAGAAAGCGCTTGACGTTCTCAGAGCTCATTAAGCAGAGTAACTGATCTGTGGCTTTTTAATCACGGCTGCCATTGATCTGAACATTTTACTACAAAAGGTTTCATATTTCAGCTTTTTTTTTTCTTTACTGCTGTCAAATGATGGAACAATTCGTGTTATTGATGATGACCGCTGAATGAGATCAGCCGCTGGTCCGAAGACAGTTTGTCTGACAGTTTGAAAAATTCATTGACAGAGAAGTGATGGTAGCAGGATAAATGTTACAGTGATGGAGGTTTATTTGAGGTTTGATCTTCTTAAACTATGATTAGTAATATAAGCACACTCTGTCATCTGTTAGTGTATTTGATTTTGTCCTTTAGTGGCACTGAAGAATTTGAAACCTTAGCCTGTTGAAATGAATACAAAGGATTTAAAAGGATTTCTCTTTGTCTGGGAACAGTTTGGTAAAATACACATTTTATAGGGGAACCATTCCCTAACCAAAGCCCCTTTTACACAACCAGATTTTCGGCGAATGTTGGGCCGTTTTGCCACCAGGTTGTGAGCGTTTAGACACAAAGAACCGGATTGGCGAGTTGCTCCGAGGTGCCCAATTTTCCACCTCGTAGGGTAGACATATTGGCGGAAGTTGTTTGGTTTAAAAAGAACGAGGTGCCTTTCTGCAACGGGAGGAGCTGTTGATGACGCCGCACGTGCGACCCACTGGCGGTGGATAAACAGGAAACAGCTGATAGCAGGAATTAGCGAGCAGCTAGTAGCAAGAGGGAAAAGCAAATTTGTCAGACCTGCACTCCCTCCTTGCCCTCACAAATGAAGAGGCCATTAACCGTCAGATGACGGGGACGGTGAAGGACGGGCCGACTTACGAGGGAATCGCCGAAGGACTGACCAGCGTCACTGTTTACGTCACACGCTGAGCTACACGTTTTATTACTTGCTCACGCCCCCCATTGCCCGAAAAAAAGCTGGACATACACTTTACACCTGGAGTCTTTTTCTGCCCCCATTTTTGAGCCGAACTCATTTTGGAGTCTGGCTGATTGTCAGCTTCATCGGGTAACGTTTGTACAGGGGGAGGCAGGATCGACCATGGCCCCATCAACTGCCCCTGAGCAGCCTCCAGACATTTGGATGAATTTCTGACATGTCATAAATTATGACCGGGCTGTCACAAGGCTTTCACACAGATGAAGCAGAGCAATGAGTCAATTCCCCAAGGTTATTTTTTTCTATCTATTGCACACAGTAGCCGATACCAAACTAGTTTGTTGGTGCTATCTTGCTAACTTGTGTGCAGTTGTGAACTGTGTGACCCTTTTTGGGATATCTGTCTCTACACTATTGTGAACCACATCTCCGATAGCAAACAACGCTCTCCACAACCCCGAAGCTTTCACACTGATTCTTATTGACAGTCACTCGACAGGCCGTCTATTTTACACCAACAGTATGAGCACTCAGGTCGACACAACATTTCTAAACCTTGCTTGTATCGTAAACTTAATGTCCAGCTTAACAAATTTAACACGTAGGCATATTTCCCGAAATGCCAAATTACTGCTTTAATGCTACACAGCCCCTTAAAATCCAACATGCTCTCATCCCAACTCATCAAATATCACCGCAAATTTCAGGTCCACGTAAGACATTCCAGGACATTGCGTCAATTTACGGCTGTTACATGCTTTGCGTCTTTTCAAAATACATTTCTGTTTCTGAGGAAATGTTAGATGCACACGGTCATTTTCAAAATAAATTAACGTCACTGAAACATCTGGTATTTACGCGCTAGGTGACATGAGGCAGCTGTGGCTCGTAGGTAGAGCAGGTCGTCCACTCGTCAGAAGTGTATCAAACCGCCATGTAAGGTGTTTTTTGGCGTGTTTGTCTGACGCCTGCGAACTGTACTTGACTGACTTTCTTTTATTGAATACAATCCCTGCCTGAGGAGCCCGCTTTGGGGTTTAAGTCTTGTTTTCTCCTCTCAAACATGAAGACACTCCGCGCTAACAGCAGTTTGATAAACTGCGAGCAGCAGAACAGAAATCAACTCATGAGAAGCTTCTCTCTCACAGTTCACCTCCATCTTCAGGAGTTAATGTGTATGCAGGCAGATGGAGGTTATGATCGCGGGCTTTAACACATTCAATGGTAAAGAAATTGAAGACGCCTGTTTATGTGATATTGATTTTTAAATTAAATGTCAGAGCTCTCTGTGGTGCACTGTGATAGACTGCAATGAGCAGCTGCTTACTAAAGCACTCCTTAAAGGGTGAGATGTCATAAAAAGCTGAAGTGAGCGTGTGATCAAAACTGTGCGCAGCTTCAAAGGGAAACCGGGTGCAGTCAGCTTCCACACATTAGCACATTGTCTTCCCCTGATGTCTTCCATTAAGTGGAGAAATCTGAGAGTGCACACACGAATGTGAGCCTTCTGGTGCTCAGAGTGGGAAACAGCTGATCGGCTGAAGATGGATGGCCCTGATAACCAACTACAGGACATACTGCAATTATAAACCCTGGATTATAAAGAAATGACCACAAAGTGCATTAAAAGAAAAGAAAGTGAGGTCAGTCTTGCTCCTTGTTTTCTATATGATTATAATTAATCACAGAAAGTGTTCACTGCTGATGTTCACTGGGAGACACTTGAAACCACACGATGCATGCTGGTTGATTTGTGTTAGAGTTGATCCTAATTTGCTCTGATGTCATGCACACGTGGGCAGATTTAACCTCATGAAATTGAGGCTGCCACAGTTTTTATAACCAGGTGCTCCAGTTGCTCTCCTCTGACTGTAGGACCCAGGGCATGATGGGAAGTGCCTGAGCTGATTGTCTTGTTTTGTTTTGTAGAAAATCCCAGTTTTCTGTGTAATTGTGACATTTAATGCTAAATTGTAGAAGGACCTTTTTAATGTAGGTAACAGAGTAATTTCACAGTTGTATTATTTAAGTAAAGGATCTGAATGCCTCCTCAACCACTGTCGCTGGTGGAGACACAAAGGGTAAAACGGCCTCTTCTTAATATGAAGTCAAACCAAATTTTATTATCTTGGCAGCCATCCTTTATCATCTTGGAATATCTTCCTCGATTCAAGGCAGCACAACATCCCAAATATCTTTTTAAACTTGAACCGAAGGCACCGGCTGTCTTTCGTCTTGGTAAAGCGGTTTAACAAAACATTTCTGTAGCTGAGGAATAACTTTCCTTTTCTAAAAAAACAAAAAAGCCAGTCTGTCAGGTAATTGCCGAGCGTCCTTGAATAACAACCTGTGAACTGTGCTGGATTAGAGCAGCAGCTAAACACTGGCAACACAATGAGACACATCTCAACAGCACACGTATCAGGAATCTGACACTAATTCCCAGACTGTGCGGTAAGTATGAAATGATGTCAGGTCTCCGTGTTGTCGCCTGCAGTGGTTCTATGAGGAAATGGATCCTATGAATAATTTAACCATCAATCTTTAATTGGCTGAGCTGTCTATAAAAGGTTAAATACAATGTAAATCAATATTATGTCCCCATTAACGCAGGGCAAATGACCAATAAAAAGTTAAATTACTTGTGAAAGTGCAGAAAGGCCTGATGGAGTCAGCGAGGGCATTGAATTTCACAAAGAGCTGGACTTTAATTTCTCTGAGACTGTGTGAGAAAACAAAACTGCAGGTTTCCTCTTAGATTCAGACAGAAAGAAAGCCATATATCCTGAGAGGATTATTATGGCACAGTAGAACTTTTAAAAAAGTTTTTTTGTGAAAGTTGACGAGTTAAAGTAGGCCACTTCAAGATTTTCTTGGTTGCTACCTTTTTATAAAGCCCTGACCTCCCTGAATACTGTGGGTTAACACGCCCATAAATGTCCTGAACACACAACATAAGAAGAAAATCACCTCATGGTTGTGCGCCTCCGTGCACCAGTAAGGTTTCTCTCTTAGTTAACATCCATGTCTGTGAAAACATGGATGCTTCACACACGTCTTCCCCCCGACAGCACAGACGATCTATACAATCAGCACAGTCTCACGATTAGTGTCAGCAATTCAGTATCCGACAAAATGTCCCGCCTTCTGTTCCCGTCATGTCAAGAAAAATGTTTTTGCAAAACATTATGACGTCACAGTGAAGCTGACCTTTGACCTTTCGGATATAAAATGTCATCGCTTCATTATTTTATCCTGTTAAACATACATGTGAAATTTTGTCATAATAAGTGTATGAATTCTTGAGTTACATCCACAAGAATGTTTCAGGAGTTTTATCACAGTGACCTTGACTTTTGACCTTCAACCACCAAATTTGAATCAGTTCATCGTTGAGTCCGAGTAGACGTTTGTGCCAAATTTGAGGAAATTCCCTCAAAGCGCTCTTTAGCTATTATGTTAATAAGATTGGGATGGATAGACAGATAAGTGTATAATCACTAAGGCTGTCAAAAAAAATTTGAAGTTTGAAATATATTTGAATACATATATTTTTTATAAGTTCGAACCTAAATTTGATAATTCGAATATCACAGTGCACTGAAGTATCAGAATGGATGTTTTCATCTGAGTGTCACGTTCATATTGCACCAGCAATAAGTATCATATTTATATTTGTGTTTTTTTTTGTTTTTTTTTAATAATAATAATAATAATAATAAATTATTTAAAAATAATAATAATAAATTTGAATATTATTCGAACTCTACTAAATTAATTTGAAAATATCACCTGACAATAGGAATCATTGTGTTTTTGTTACCTTAGAATGAGCCGCTGATCTCTACGTACGGAGCTGGTCCTCATCTGTCTCATCCTGTCATGTTGTTCTACAGCAGCCCAGAAGGGACAAACCAAACACTGGCTCTAGAAAATCCAGAAAATGATCTAGAAATCAGCCACCGTGGTTCTCCTACCAACTGTTCATATGATGTCCTGTGGAATAAGGGCAAAACGGATGATGTAATGTACTCAGTTCTGAGGCAGAGAGGTTAGATTTAGAAAATGAAATTTAAATGTGTTTTGCTGGAGATGCTTTATGCATGACATTTTCATTGAGTTTGTAATGTTGAATATTTCTAGGTCTCAACATAGGCAGGAAAGTCCTTTGCATGAATTACACGGGAAATGTTGGGACATCACGCTTTAGATTCTCTCAGCACATTTTGTTTCTAATACTTAGATCTTGAATGCAGGACTTTTACTTGCACCAGAGTATTTATCCTTTGTGGTATTCAAACATTTACTTGAGCAAAATATTGTAATGTGTTTTTAAAGCCTGCAGAAAGCTGGAAAGAGGAGAAAGAACATGGATTGACACTTTCTAAGTGGCCGCACGACGCTAACATTATGATTTTATCTCATGTGTTTGGTGTTAACTTTGATGTTCTGCTGTAATTTTAATCCTGTCCAGATCGACATCTGGTGTTTACCTCGACTGCTGAGCTGTGAAACCCGGTGTCTTTGCTCACAGAGGCTGCATAACCAGAGCAACATCTCTGTTTAGATTAAATTAGATGAAACTGTATCGATCCCTGAGGAATAACTGGGTTGTTGTGGGAGCAGCAGTAATGGGATTCACAAAGGTGGGGGGGGAACAAAACTGTATAAGGCACTCAAACAGAATATAAAATAATCAATAAAGAGCAGAGAGTCGTTTCAGCACGGGCTGGTGCCAAGAAAAACTACAGGAGCTGCTTCATCTGACGAGTTTCTGGAGCCCTCGGTTATCATGTTTTATATGTCTTCCTGTCCAGGTAGTGGCTAAAAGTATCGACGAGTGGCCGCAGAATCTAATTACTGACCTCCCCAGGTGATCCTATGCTCTCCTCAGTGGTCGCTGAGGACTTATTTCATGATTAAGCCACAAAGGAGACAATAACAGATGGATAATAGATAGTTCGTCACAGGGTTGTTGTTTTCTAAGCACTTTATGAAAACTGGGTAACTCCATCAGAACTGCTCCACATGGGGCCTCTCCGTGAAATTATTTTATCAACTTTTAAGTCTTTAAAGTGCCAAGAACAATGTAAATGTAGTCATTTGCAATTACAGGCAGCCCAGTCACATACAACTGAGACACTGCTGCATTTCCAGCGGCGTTTTCGCCACTAAGCATCTGTGTCTTTTAGCATCCACTGGGGATAGTGCCATGAAAAGTGCTTGTTTTTATGTCCAGACATTGTTGCATTAACAGCTGCAATAGTGCCACATAAAGCGGTTGTATTTGCCAGTGACGTTTTAGTGATTAGACATGGGTTTTTTTTAGCAACCTGTGGCTCTGTTTCTAGTTGGGATAATGCCATGACAAGTGGTTGTTTATTATCGAGACACTGCTGCATTTCCTGCAAATTTTTAGCCATCCAACAAGAGTGTTTTTTTAGTAACCTGTTGCTCTGTTTCCACTGGGGATGGTGCTACAAAATGTGGTTGTTTATTACTGCGACACTGCTGCATTTCCAGCAGCTTTTTAGCCACCAAACATGGATGCTTTTAACAAACCCGTTGTTTTTTTTACTGGGGATATTGCCACAACAAATGGTTGTTTATACTTGAGACAATACTGCATTTCCAGCAGCTTTTTAGCCACCAAATGAGGGTGATTTTTTTAGCAACCTGTTGCTCTGTTTCCACTGTGGATGATGCTACAAAAAGTGGGCGTTTATTACTATGACACAGCTGTATTTCCAGTTGCTTTTTATCCATCTGATGTGGGTGTTTTTTTAAGCAACCTGTGGCTCTGTTTCTAGTAGAGATAATGCCATGACAAGTGGTTGTTTATTACCAAGACACTGCTGCATTTACAGCGGCTTTTTGGCCACCAAACATCTGTGTCTTTTAGCATCCACTAGGGATAGTGCCATGAAAGCGCTTGTTTTTATGCCCAGACATTGTTACATTTCCAGCCACAATACTGCTGCAAAAAGCAGTTTTTTACAGGAACATTGCTGCATTTCTTGCAGGAATTGTGACCCTAAAATTGGGTATTTTGAGCAAAAAAAAATAGCTCTTTCTAAATACAACCAAGCGGCTTTCATTAACTGTTTACGTTTACTAATTTGCAGCTTTTCTAAATTTTTTATCATTGTAACTTGAATATCTTTGAGTTTAGTGCAGGTGATTTAATAGAAATTGTAAATTGTGACGAGCATCTCTGTGTTCTGACATGTTAGAGATTAAACTTTACTGGTTGATAAATTAACCTCCACCTACTTCGAACCAGAGAGGAAGAGCACAGATTAAAACACATAAACCTTTCATGTACAATACGCAGTCTGGTTATAAATTTTACTATTGTTTCCACACAGGATCCAATTTATTTTCATAAGAAACCAATTAAGAAACCAGGTTTTCATCCCAGCAACAGCTCACATTTCTGTTGAGTGTCCTCAATCAAGGCTCACTAACTGGATATGTGTGTGTGTGTGTGTGTGTGTGTGTGTGTGTGTGTGTGTGTGTGTGTGTGTGTGTGTGTGTGTGAATTAGTCTGTCGGCTAAATGAGTCAAATGTAAAGCGAAGCCTCTCGGGTACAGCGGCTGTGTTAACACCCTGTCTGTCTGCCAGGACGCCTGCTGTGCTGATGTTCCCTCTGAAGCTGAGGAGAAACCCTCCAACAGCATGAAAATGCTCCTGTTTCACACTGCGCCTGGCCAACAGAGCCTGCTGCTAAATACCCCCGACCACAAGTTCTCATTCTCTGAGTGAGACCTCTGAAAGGATCTCTGGTTTGACAGGAAGTGAAACTGCAAGGTCAGGCAGAGGTTGTTGCCTGTCAGAGGCCATAAAAGCAGCTGCTGCACGGGGAGCAGAGGAGGTAAAAAGTTGAGTGACGGTCACCTTTGATTCATGGAGACCGGAAAGAATGTATAAAGCACTATGTGCATGTCAGGTGAGATCCACTGATGTGTGAGAGAGATCATGAAATAAAAATGTGTGTGACAGAGAAATGACATGTCATTGCATTAAAGTTAGATCACGCAACCAGTTTTTAAAAGTTCTGCAGCTTCACTTTTATCCGTCAAAATTTCACAAACACAGTTTTGGTCTCAAAAGAAAAGTCAGTCTTAAAAAAGCAGAGCTGTTGTGTAACTGATGAGTTTAAGAAGAGTGCAGACGTTGCGTAGAAACAAGTGAACTAGTAAACTTTACTTCACCCGCATATCTCTAAGGCTGTGTTCACATCGCAGGCAAAAGTGGCCCAATCAGATTTTTTCATATGTGCTCCTGAATCAGATAAAGGTTGGATATTTTGCAATACGACCTCAGTCTGAACATTCGTATTAGAATCCATGACTTTTACGTAATTCTAGCCATGTTAGACAACCTGTCTTAACCTGCCACTGCTACCAGCCAACACAACCCGACTCCTGCGTGCTTCCTCAGGGAGATGGGTGTCTTGCCACGGGACACTTGTGGAGAGGCGCTGATAGATGAAGTAAAAAGAAGCCCTTGACATCCTGAAACTGAGCATGAAATCGCTTCAATACAGCCATTTATGAGATGATCCCACCACTCAGCGCTCTGACTCCACGTCCACACACACCTCCACACAGAAGAAGCAGCCAGGCAAGCTGTAATATCAAATATGTCTCTCCTTCTTCTCATCGTCTTCCTCATTATTTTCTGCTCATGGATTTGTGGGCTTTCACTGCACATCAGCCTACGAATGAAACCGTAAACGCTGACCTCAGTGGCCTCCATGGTTACTTCCGTATGACACTCGTTCACACTGGAATCTGATATTGACCACATTTTAAAAAGTGCATAAACAGCTGAACAATAAAAATCGGACCTGTGCAATAAATCTGAGTTAAGTACTTGCAGTGTGAACGTAACCTAAAGCATTTAAGGTTCCAGTGCTGCAAAAAACATCTCTCAATTTCATACAAAGTCAGAGTGTATGATAAATTTTGGAAACACTTAGCATAGCGTTAGCTCAGGCAGGACACAATGTCAAGCTCAGCTCACATCCCAGCTACATCAGCTGATCTCAAACAGTCCAGTGAGCTGATAGATCACATGATTCCTTTCTATGCAACCAATCAGTGAATCTCATTCAGGGCGCCCTATTTAAACTGCTCTGGCCTGCCTGCTGTTGCAGAAATGTGCTTTCTCTGCCTTAGGCTTTGTGCATAGGCTTAGGAAAAGCAGAGAGGCCCCAGAACAGAGCCATACCAACAAATATAACACTGCAAATGGAAGTAAAGTTTTTTTTTTTTTTTAAAACAAAACTGGTCCTGACTAAACTAAGTGTCACTAATAAATATAAATATATGGTGCTTTGCATGAAATAGACAGCAATATAAAAATATAAAGAGATGAAGAATATAAACTGTGTGACTCATTATTTTAATTATCAGCTCACCTGCCGAGAATATTCTCCATTAATTGATCAATACAATAATGGACAAGATATTTTCAGAGCACAGGATGATCTCTTCAAATTGTTTTGTTTTGTCAACAGTCCAAAAACCAAAGATAATCAGTTCACATCTGTGATAGAGAAAAACTTTATCACAATAAAAGAGCAGAAATTTTGGCCATTTTTTCTTGAAAACTATCAAAATAGTCTCTGTTTATCTTTCTGTCAATCAACTAAGTGACTAGTCAGACATATACACCTCAAACTGTGAAGAAAATCCTTAAAAAATATGTTCAAAGGAGTGTTTTAAATCAACAAAGCAGCCTCAATCGTGTCTTTTTAAACATGTTTGAACCACCACCATTAATACATTTACGTGACATTTCCAGAGTGGATTTTGAAGATAAATGAATCATGCTACGGATCCTCAGAGGGGCCAGAATCAGTGGATGTGAGTTCACGAGCTCATGAGGAGGTGCATTCATGAGAGAAGGTGGAAAAACACATCAGAGAAGAGAAGGTGAAATGTCGCTGTAGTGCCACCAAAATCAGGTGATAAAATAGTGTGCCAAGGCAAACCAATAAATGTGGTAAACAACAATGACTTCAGCAGCCCATCCTCTCTCTTTTTTCTCTTTCTCTCTCTCTCTCACTCACACACACAGACACACACACACACACACACACACACACACTGAGTGTTAATTTTTAATCCTATTTGCAGGCTGCAGACGGCCAGGAGACGAGCGAGCAGAGACGACAGCCGAGGGAGGGAGGGGGAGATATATAGCGAGAGAGATGGGAAATGATGAGACAGGCCATATTGGGACACACACTCACACACACTCTCACACACACAGAGGTGAGAAGATGGGTGAGAAGTAGAGGAGACAATGCGACAGGCGAGGAGATGAAAGTGGTGAAACAGAGCAGCGCCGAGACTCTCTCCATGAAAGACGGCTGTTGCTGCTGGTACTGTGACTTCGGAGAGATTTCACCAAAGATTTCAATAAAACGTGTCCGAGAACATTTCTCACGTTCTCCTGGATCGAAACTGTGGGGCTTTTATTTTGACTTTATTTGCACTGCTGATAATAATTCACAGCCAGCCTCTGTATGATGATACTGGCTGTAAAGATTTCAGCATGATGTAAGCGTCAGAAATGTCCCTGTGCCTGTTCTCAGTGGAGGAGAAACTATTATATAAATAAATCACCAACAGTTATAATAGGTGATGATTTTTTAAGATTTTTATCTTGAAAAAAAAAGCTGCTTTTCTCTGTTTTATATAACTGTACGACTGTATGACCAGAATTTGAGGCCAGTCCTGGGGGGCATCTTGACAGCTGCACTTTTAGATACAGTCCCCCCTCTATTAAACATGAAAGGAGGCCCCCACATGCTTGAGCTTCACACTGCTGACTTGTGTCATCACAACAGACATGTCCTGTGATTTTCAGCCTTCTGTGATTATATTTACCCTTTATAGCAGGCACATCCTGACAGCTGAGAATATCACTGTCAGGTATTGTCCCCCCTTCTATTAAACATGAAAAGAGGCTGAAAATCACAGGACATGTCTGTTCTGATGATGCAAGTCAGTGGTCCTGAAATGTGTCTTTCTCTTCTATAATAAACATTGAAGGTGACGTCTTTCCACATACAACCCATGCACACACACGCTTTAACCAAGGTGGCGACCAGTCAGGGAAAACCCTGCATATATCAAGAAAAAAACAGAAAATTCTCACATTTGAGGAGCTTGAAAGAAAAAGTATTTACATGATTAATTGATTATCAAAGCTCATTCTTACAGATTAATTTTCTGTCAATCTATAAATCAGTACATTTTAATGTTGGGAAAAAAATCTCTTATAGTTTGTAGCTTACCACCTCTGCTAACCATTTCCCTGATGGAAACCCTGTTGCTGTGCCTTGAATAGCTGCAAATGCTCTGTTAAAAAAAGGCAGATGAGGCTAATAAAATACAGGAAGAAGTGGATTCCAATAACCCATGTTGTTCAGTCAAAGAGCACATTGATAAACAACAATAAAACGAAAGAAGAGTGACTTCTCTCTATTAAAGTCAGTAATGCGATGGCACAGCTGCACCTCCCTGACGGAGGAGGACGGTGACGGATCAGATCAGGAGTTTGGCCCAGAACTCCCTTAAAAACATCTCTGACACCTCTGTTGTACGACAGAACAATCTCCTCCCCGGGGAGAAATAAAACAACATGTTAACACTGCGAGTAGTTTGCCACTCTGTGTCCCAAAAGGAGGACAGATTGAGTGACTCCTGTCAAGCTGCTCGGCGTCAGCGTGAGCGCCGTCTGAATGCGAAGCAGAGCCGGGGCTGAGCGCGCAGGCTGAACTGGATAAATAAAGATTTGAAATAAACGCTCGCTCCTCACAGGTTGTTATGTGGCAGCATTACTGTCTCTAAATCTCCGGTCCCGGTGAGGAGCCGGCTCTGTTGACTGATTTTCGGTGTAAGCCTCTTTAAACGGCAGAGGAAGACGCCGGAGATTTAGATTGTTTCTGTGATAAATCCCTCCTCAGACCTGATGCCTAAGCTCAACTTAGTGCTGTTTTCCAGTCGCTCTGCGTTATTGATCTTCAGCAAAGCTACTGCCATGGAGATACTGCCGCCATATTCTAATGAGAGACACCCGTCAATTTGGTTTCTAAACCTTCATTATCTCAGGGAGCAAATTTAGAGTCATACTCTGGGTGTAGGTGCTGAGCTAAAAGACACTGACATTTATCAGGCCAGGCATGACATGGACATTTAAGTGGAAAGAAGGGTTCTTTTGTGGCCTTGTTATTCTTAGGTTCAAGTGCAAGCGATGCACAGAGAGTGTGGAGGCAACCGACAATACACTGCTCCAAATGCCATGTGCACATCAAATCTGAGCTGCATGTAACTTGGTACAAAAACTTTGTTATGCACAGCTGCAATCTCTCACGTAACGACACTCGACACTTTTCAGATGCTCTCAAGCCACACGTCCATTTTCACACCCAGTGAAAAACAAATTTATAACTCATGATGTCGCAGTGTGAAAAGAGGACACTGAAGGGACATGGACTGACGAGACGGAGCAGCACAGCACAGGCGTTTGGATTTCTGCCCACTGCCCTTTGCCGCGTGCTGTCTTCACGCTCGACCCTCCTTTTATACCTGTGTCAAGGTGCACATTAATAATCCTCCAGGACTGTAACATGCTCATGTTTAAC
Source organism: Epinephelus cyanopodus (assembly GCA_026686955.1). Classification (NCBI taxonomy): domain Eukaryota; kingdom Metazoa; phylum Chordata; class Actinopteri; order Perciformes; family Serranidae; genus Epinephelus; species Epinephelus cyanopodus. Next base: position 6,671,389 of record CM048934.1, on the reverse strand, counting down.
CCAAACAATGTGTCATGTGACTGCGGTTGGTTCAGATCGAGGTCGGAACACGTTCTCGCCACGAACGAACCGCACTAGAGTTCGTTTACGACCGGACCAAGACCACCTCAACAAGAAGGTCTCGGTGCGGTTGTCTTGGTGCGCACATGGTTGGTTACGCTGCCCTGGTTGTAGATTCTGACAAAAATGAAAAGCCGCTTTGAAATGAAGATAAAGCTCTTGCCACCTTTGCCTCAGGAAAACCCCATTATTGTGTAATTATCAGTTTCCTCTGAGTGACACAGTGATTCAGGAGGTTTACTTCTACCAAGAATCAAACCTGCGACCTTCTTCTCTCCCGTCTCTTCACTCCATACTTGTCCTGATTTGTATTTCTGTCCTCACTCTGCCTCTCTCACTCTAAATCCCCTCCAGCTATATCCTTTCATTTTAATTTTCAACCTGCCCACATTTGGATATGAGTCGTCTGTCTTTCTTTCCATCTCCTCACCCAAACCTATTTCACTCAATGCCTCTCTCTTTCTCATCCACCTCTTCCTCTCGGGCAGATTAAATCTCTTTGCTTTAATTTTGATTTGATCATCTTTCCTCTCCATGTTGACCCTCCCTTCATGCCGCAAAGCTGAGCTTTCTGAAAACTCTGGAGCAAAATAAAAAACAACTAAACAGGACGAGGTCAAAGTCTACTATAGGGATGGACTGCATGTAAAATACTGAAGGGCTTCGGCGGCATTTGGCCATCACTCATTCACAGACTTTCATGTTTACAGCGCTGGACCAGCTGCTGCACTCGAGCCAAAAATTAATGTAAATATTGTGCTAGAATGAAAAACACACTTAGACAAAGACACACAGCAGAAGGGAGCTGCTGTCTCCGGAGCTGTACCCACTGACCATTTAACACAACCCTCCCCTCTTCAGCTCCGGTTCGTGACATACATCCCCATGCTGAGCGACTGGTTGAGGCTGCACAGCCATTCTCCACCCTAAGAGGCAAGTTCCACCGCTAACAATAGTTGGTAAAACATCCTAGTGCTGCCGATCAACTGGCCAAACCAACAAACTGGTCAACTTCTGGTAAAGACAGGTATGAAAGGAAGGTCGAGCATGTAGACAGCATGCGGCAAAGGGCAGTGGGTAGAAATCCAGAGTAATAGTTGTGCATCGACTCTATGCAGAGCCTACGCCGTAGCCTACACATGTGGTCTAAGCTATTGTGAGCATTTTTACATGTGCTGTGGTGTGTGTGTGTGTTGCTGCAGTTACGCCTCCAAAACACTAGACGGCAATAAGTGCTGTAAAGTTTGATAGATTCAAAACACACATTAAACATGACTTAATAGAGACAATTTCAAACACAAGTACACAAATCAGCTTCACTGTAACGCTCAGTTCTCACAGACAAAACACTTGTATTTTGCTGGACACATTTTCCAACAAATACAACATGCTAACATTATTAGCGCAAGCCTATGGCATTTTACATTCTGTGAATTAGCCTAGGAGCTAGCAGACTTTTCCTCTCCTTCTTTTCTCATATGAAGCCATGGACAAGAGCAACATTTAACAAAGGTAACATTACGAAATTCAGCTCGAAAGGGTCACCAACAAAACATTTTTCATACTAGACACATTTTCCCAACAAATACAACATGCTAATGTTATTAGCATTGGCCTGTGACGTTTTACAGTGCGTATGATTTCCTCTGCTCACATGAAGCCACAAATAACAAGCTTAACAAATGTAACATTACAAAATTTGGCTCCATTTTACTCACAAGGTTCACCGCCAAAACAACTATCTCACGCTAAACACTTTTTCCCCACAAATACAACATGCTAACGTTATTAGCACAAGTCTATGGCATTTTACATTCCGTAAATTAGCCTAGGAGCTAGCAGACTTTTCCTCTGCTCATATGAAGCTAGGAATGACAACCTTAACGAAGGTAGCATTGCCAGATTTAGTTCTGTTACAACTCGCAAGGTTCACCGACAAAACAATTGTCTCATGCTAAACACGTTTTCCCCACAAATACAACATGCTAATGTTATTAGCATTGGTCTGTGACGTTTTACACTGCGTAAGTTTTCCTCTACTCACATGAAGCCACAAATAACAACCTTAACAAAAGTAAACAACATTTGGCTGACTTAAAACTCACAAGGTTCACCGACAGAACAATTGTCTCATACTAGACACTTTCTCCCCACAAATACAACATGCTAATGTTATTAGCATTAGCCTGTGGAATTTTATGTTGCATAACTTAGCTTAGCAACCAGTGGAGTTTTTGAATTCAAGATAAAGCACACACAGGACTTAATATGCCATTCGGTGGGGACTTTATTGTCTTCACAATTTATCTGTGAAATATGAGAGTCATTTCCACTGATGGAAATTGTTTTCCACCTCCAAATATAAACAAGGAGAGCGCAGGCCAGACAGTCGAACTGAGTACACTTTCATATCTGTTTATTCATTGCAAGTAATATTGCTATTGTGATACGTTATCATGTACCACATATTTTCTTCCTATCCTGCAGCCCTGGTGTAGAAGCACAGTGTCTTCACATGGGAACAGCATTTTAAAATTAGTCAGCCTCGTGTGGACGTAGAGTCAAATGTCTCTCTTAAATGAAGGTCTCCCGAAACTCTTCTCTCGTTCTCTCTGACTCTTTGCTGTAATTGATGGTACGTCAAAGTCAGAGAGCAGGACAATTATTATTCTATTGTGTTGTTGCCATTGGAGAGCCGACCAGCTGCACACTGGTACTGCAATTACACACACAGGGACAGGGGCATCCGTCACTCCTGATAACATGCGCTCAAAGCATACACACTAATAGATACTGACACACACTAACTAACAGCAGCAACACACACACACACACAGATGAATAAAAGACAGGTATTCTGCTGCTCTCCTCCACACATAAAAATCAAATTCAGCCCATTATCTGGGAAAGTAATTGCTGTGTTTTTGTAATGGCCCCGCGCTCATTGTTCGTCACATCATGGATGACTGCTTTTCCTGCACATTAAGGCTAAAATAAATTGCTTTATTTCAACGACGACACACTCGCCGTCCTGCCGCTGGTTTGTCTTCGTCAAGTAATGGATTGGGGCTGTGTATTGGGTTTAAACATGTCAGGCTGGAGTCAATAGAGGTCTCTGCACTTCCGAGGATCACCAGGGAGGAATGAGGTCCCCACTTTCCTGCAGTTATTATTAGGTGTCTCAGGCAATTCTGTTCATGTGCGGTGCATTTCGGAAAATCACTCACTTTGCATTCTCTAATTGGCAACATAAACTACAACTCACTGCAGTGGCCCCGTGAGTCTCTAATGCTCATTACACACCGGAAAACTAAACGGCTGGATGGCTGGGAAAGAGACGACTTTGCTTTTCTTAAATCTTTACCACTAGTGGGGCAAAAATGAAGAGCTCGTCCCGAGGGTGGTGCTAAATTTAAAAGGCTTTATCCGTTTTTATGGTGGCTAATTTAGGACATCTGGCTAGGACGCTGGACTCTGCCAGCCTTGTGTACTTGAGTGCTTTGAGCTAAGTTAGCAGCTATGTTTATTCCTACTTGAAGCCCTAATGTGTGTTCCCAATACAAGTTTTCCATTCAACTCAAATATTGAAATACACTTTGCTGTAATTTAATGTCTTCGTTAGAGTTATAACAAATGAAGTAAAATCCAAATACAAGCATTGGCATTATTTTGGTTTATTTCATTCTGGGACTGGTGTCTCAAATGTGCCAACTAACCTTTTTAAACATTTGGTTGACTGTCGCACATGCATATATATTGTCATGTAGGTTTGCATGACCACCGGTTTATGACAAAATCACTTGAGGACACCGCTTTCTGGCTAAGCTCCCTCTTCACCACAACAGACCAGTTAAGCGCCTGCACCACCACTGACGCCGCCCCAATCCGCCTGCCAATCTCCTGCTCCATCCTACCCTCACTCATGAACAAGATCCCAAGATACTTAAACTCCTCTACCTGAGGCAGGACCTCCCCCGACCTGGAGTGGGCAATCCACTCTTTTCCGGCTGAGGACCATGGCCTTAGACTTGGAGGTCAGGACGCCCCATTTTTTTCTACACTACTGAAGCTGCTCTTCTTTCTGGAACCACCGTGGAGTCGTTGGTTGTTGGTGACCAGTGACATCTTTTACGGCCCCCTAATGATGTATTTTCTTACTGCCTTTGTCTTTCAGTTTTGTAAACTTTCGGTAAAATTCCTGGAATTTTGCGACCGTAGTGATGATCCAAACAGAGATGCGTGTTGACGACATGAGGACACACAGACGCGCTTATGACTGTTATCCTGACATAAAGATACAGACGCACATGTGCAGGAGAGATGCACACATGTTTAAAACATGAGCTCACATGCTCGGCAGACATGAGGAGAGTGAACACTGGCGGCGAATGAGGCTGCCAATAAGTTCACATGTCAGTGATCAGTCAATGTTTATGTTCGTCGGGGTCGATGTGAAGAGGAGACGACGTCTCTCAGGTCACCTGCCTCGTGAACTCCATGAACCTCCATCAATACACTCAGGTACAGAGAGGGATGACTGTGTGTCTCAACTGTTCTAATTCATTACGACGTAACATCACTAGGGTCAGTCACATATTGGTCGGGCTCTAATGAAAAGAAAACACAAAACTGACACCTGAAACTCTGAGCTCTGACCTCCTATCACAAAACAAAAGTCATTGGAAATCTGCGTCTGAAAGAGAAGCAGATGTGACGGGCCGACACTGGCAGGTCGTCCTTGAGCAGGACATTTGAAACCCATCTGCTTATTGTCCCTCACTCTGTGTAAACGGGTTACATATGCCAGGAACATAAATCCTAATGTACAGCACTGGTCCACTGGGAGCCTGCGTTTGACAGCCCTGACTTTATTTCCTTGCCTCTAATGGAAGGGCTTTTAAAACTTTTAAATAATATGTTTCTTCCTGCAGCTCTGCAGTGACAGAGGAGACAGTGACCTGCTGGGACGAACACGCATGTTAACTCTTTGTTTCTCAGTGACCTCTCTGCATCTGTCAGTCTCCGAGCAGCTGGCCTTCCATTGCACCAAGTCTACTCTAATGGTGCCACTGCTTTGAATATCACAGACCTCTTTTGTACTTGTTATGTAATCAAGGTGAGCAAAGGCAGTTAAATTTACTCTGGAATTTATGAGCAACTCCCAATTTTCATTCTTCGTTTCTTTCTCTGTCTCGCTTCAGAGGGGTCGCTCCCAACCAGCAGCTTTGGAGACACTTATCTGAATTTCAAAGGCAGCGTTTGTTGGTTTACTTACTCTGGTTTGTTTTTGAACTCGGGTGTCTCCAAATGTTCTTTGAATAAGTGAAGCGAGGTGTCTGTGGCGGCTGGTGTGAACAAAGTAAAGGAAGCATTCACAAAATGTAAGATTTTAAGGGAGTTCTTCGTCAGAAGGCACAGACAAAAAAAAAAAAATATATATATATATATATATATATATATATATATATACGGCGTGACACATTATAACCATTGTAACCACCTGAAGCTGCTATTCACAGAAATCACGCTTGTCTGTTTTTTGTTTCGTTTTTCTCTACGCAAGGCAAAAGTCGGAAAAACTACACAGAACTTTAAAAATATAAAAACAATCTGCTTTAAAATGATTCAAATGAAAACCTCATTGTACCAAAGCCAATGCAACCTTTTCACATTTCACATTACAATCAATCAAATCAATGTATCTCAGAGTTAAAACAATCAAGTTGATAATGCAGTGTTAGTTAATGTAGCATACATGCTTTCAGAGCCTTGTCCATGAGTCTAATATCCTTGAGGACAATAGGCCTATTGCAGTTTAACAGGCAAGTCTAATTGTTTCATCCTTTCAGCACCACTTTTCCACCAAACTAGCTCAAACTAGTTTGGTGCCATCCAGTGAAAGAGCATTTCCACCACTGTAATCATGGATGCGTCATCAATAGACGACACTGATTACCCTCGAGCTTGTGTTCTCTTATTACAGGTATTTGTTTCATCCAAACAATCAAGCATTGACCAACTATTGATGATAAGAACACTGCGTCTCACTCGACCTCCCCACGGTTGCCTTCGTCTTCCTCCATTTCCAACCTGGTTAATGAAGGTACGGCCACAGATTTTGTCGTGGTTCGCGCTTCAAGTCAAGCTAAACCTGCTATTTTTTGGATCCAGCTGGAAACCAAGCTGTTTCTATGATTTCCTGCTGTCTTTGCTCTGTAGATTTTATCTTTATCTCTGTATTGGTTTCAAAACATCTTGGCAAAGAACTGCAGTTGAAAATTAGTCAGTTGGGATGCCTGCTGGATTAGTGGGTAGCGCAGGTGTCCCGTATACAAAGGGGCAATGTCCTTGATAATCCAACAGTTGTGCTGATGCTGAAACCCCCTGTAGACCTACTTTATTCCACAAAAAGAAAATTGATCAGGAGTCTATTAGGGAATCTATTAAGAATCGGACCAGTAAACAGAATCAATAATGACTTTTGTATCAATAAAATTGTATCAATTCCCAAATCCATACTAGGAGGATTTAAAGATAATTGATGAGTAACATCAACATTTCTAGATCTCAATCTTTACATAGCTCTATCTGTTTGACTTTGACACTCTCTTTCTTTAACACACACACACACACACACACACACACAGATAGAAACACCTTCCTCCAAAGCCTTGATGACTAAGCTGCAGAGGTCAAAGGCTGTACATCAGATGTCTAGACAGCATTCTCCAGACAATTTGACATTACACCCCTTCATGATGTTATTGCAGGTGTGCAGGTGTGTGTGTGTGTGTGTGTGTGTGTATGTGCGTGACGAGCAGAGTGAGGAAGTACAAGTGTGTGTATGAGTGTTATAAAACGGTGACAGTGATTGATCTGCTGGAAGAACCTTCTGCGGTGCCAGTTTTCAGCGTGTTGTGTCAGTCTGTGATGTAACAAAAACAAACCGACAGACGCTAACCTGTTAAACTAATTCGTCTATAAATAGAAACGTTATGTAGCTGGGCAGCTCAGCAGAGCGAGGCATCGCTCAGACAACCTAGTCACTTGAATAAATGTTGACTCTGTGAATTTCAGCAAATCATGGACACGTTACATTTGTACATTATCATTTAGTCGATACGTTGAAACTTGACGTTTCCTTATCTTTTAACAACGCTGTGAGTAATGTGGGGTTATGTTCAGGCACTTGGTTATGGTTAGGACCTAAGCCTAAAATGGTAAGGCCTAGAATACCCACTTTCAGGGTTTTTTCTGCTGCTTTGTGACACTATCCCTGCAAGAAATGCAGTGATATCTTTGTGAAAACAACTGTTTTTCATGGTACTATCCTCACAAGAAACCCAGCAGTGTCTCTGTAAAATAACATCTTTTCATGGTGCTAACCTGGCTAGAAAATCAGCAACATCTCAATAAAAACCAGCCCCTTTTTGTGGCACTATCCCCGCAAGAAATGCAATGATATCTTTGTAAAATCAATTGTTTTTCATGGTACTATCCTCACAAGAAACCCAGTAATGTCTTTGTAAAGTAACATCTTTTCATGGTGCAACATCTCAGTAAAAACCAGCCGCTTTTTGTGGCACTATCCCCGCAAGAAATGCAGTGATATCTTTGTACAACAAAAAAAACAAAAACCAGCTGATATCCATGGCACTATTCTGGTGAGAACACAGCAACTGGTCGCTAAAAACACGCATGTTTTGTGGCTAAAAAGCTACTGGAAACAGTGCTCTGCAGCTTGGCAGCCATGTTGCCATCATCAACTCCACCTCCAGATGACACTCAGCTCATATTCACATTCATATCCATATTCATGTATATAAATGTGACGTATCCCTGGTTTGCAGAAAAGGACACTGCCAACATTTTCTTGTGGTGGCTGAGCTGGCTCAGACTAATGTGCAGGTTCAGTTCCCACACTGGCACTTTAAATAAACAGGAAGCGTCACCTAAAATGAAACCGTTTTATAAACTTGCTGCCAATCAAAATAAAAATGAGCAATGCAACTGACAGAACTGAATGTAGTCTCAACATGCTGGATGTCATAACTGATGCTGTTTGACAGTTTTAATTTGACGTTACATTACTCACAAATGCTCACATCTGTCAGAGCACTTCTGAACTGCCAGCATGAACAAAACTCAGGGAATACTTTCTCTGGTAGCTTCCTTACTGTCGGTCCATCAGTGGTGCTTTTGGTTTAGTTCAGTTCTGTATTGAAGTGGCATTAATATCAGCCTGACCCTGAGGGAACTTTGTAATCATCCGTGCACTGGTTTTAATAAGCAGCACACATGAAAAAGAGCCCATTCAAGAGGGGCAGTTCTTTAACACACAACCCTGATCAAAAACTTTTCTCAGTCTACTAAACTGGCAAATTTTAAATCCCAAAAGAGCTGAAAGTGAATGAAATGGCCACTGAAACTGTTAATATGTATAAACAAAAATACACATTCGTAGATCGGTCTTGATGAATCGGGACTATGAGTTTTTTAAGGATATGGAACAGAAGAAATATTTTTCAGTTTAGTTTAAAGCTGCAATTTAACACTACTTTCCTAATCTGTGGATCACCCTCTGGATTAATCCATTAATTGTAGGGATGTCTCGAGCACATTTTTTTGCATCCGATCCGATACAAGTCCTTTATTTTGAAACCGAGTCCGACACTGAGTCCAATCCGATACTTAAGCATTAAGAAAGAAAGAAAAAAACAATGCATCCAAGTTGTCCAAAAAGGTTTGTTTTTTATTTAAATAGCATGCAAAAAGCTTGAGAGATGAAAAACCTGGCCATTTTTGTTGTTTTGATTCCTTTGATCTCTTATTACCAATTCCGATTTTGTAAAAAATAACGTGATCGGTGCCGATACCCGATCCAATCGGTAAATGAAGCTGTAAAAGCAAATGAAGCTGTCCACACACTATTAAATTCTCTATTCTCCTCTGAAACTTTACATTTTTGGATTCGGAATCCATAGCTAGCCTATAGCTACTGTAGGGAGCCACCACTCTTGAGGTTTGGCAAAATTCGGAGAAAGAGGCATCAGGCCATGGACGTTTGACACACATTTTAGTTGACAAAATGTTGAAAAAAAGATTCAATTGGCGCATAGGTGTGTAATTTCTTCAGGCCTACAATAATGATAAAGGAAAATTAAAATGCTAAAACATTTGTCGCTATTTGTCAAAGCCCCAGGGAGACACCGAAGAAGAGCTGAAGAGCCACAAAACTAAGTTTCCCTCACAAATTCAATGCAACACAGAGTGAGTAACTGACACACAAATGGGGGTGAAGTATTCCTTCAAGCGCCACAACAATCCGTCTTGTCATAGCTTCATTCCATCCTAATGTTTACCAAAGGGTTAAATCAGATTGTTGAAACACAAACACAACTTCTGGCACCTTAAAAAGATACTGAAACTTGACTTTGGAGCCCACGTGGACGCCGTGCATGAACAAGCCAGATTTCCGTAATGGTTACCTCACCGACAGAGACTGCTTGATTACAGACGTCCATTAACTTTATTTGTTGGAGTGGATACCAATGTGGTATCTGCAAAACCATAAAAACCCTCCATAAAAGAACATAATTGTTCCTAATCAATATTAGCCGAAAATGCTGCTTATTGTGTTGGATTGTGAGGAAACATTAGCTCATTAATTGCCTGCACAGGAAGTCCTGGCCCCCTGAGGTCATCCCATGGTGCAGCTCTTTCTACAATAATACCTGCAGCTGGCTGCTGGACACTGCCGGTTGATTTGCGTCTTCATCGACAAGCAGGCGAGACAAAGAGCGGCAGAATTCGAGGTCACAGAGGACACCTCATGCATTTTCAAATTAGCGCTGGAGTCTCAGCACCACAGTGAGACAACAGAGACAGAAGGCATCATTACTATTCCTCTACTAATTGTGCAGCACGTCATTTTCATTTCCAAAAGTGAACAGTCTCGTTTGATGGTGTCAGTGTGGGAGCTTGAGCTTGTCCCGATTCTGCTGTGTTCCAGTAAACGGCCACGACACCACTAAACCCTGCTCGCCGGAGACCAGGAAGGCGCCCTGTCGTCCCTCGTGCCTCCTGATAAAATGTTTAATTAGCTAATGTTTCCAGGCAACGACCACCGAGACGACTCTGGTGTGAATCAGGGTGAAGCAGTGGGACGGAGATAAGGGGGGAAATGTCTAGGTGCAATATTAAAACCACAAAAACAGTAGGAAATCCAGTGAACTTACATTTAGCATTATGTTTGATGATGTTCAGATGAATATACCGAATTAAATACAGAATATGGAATAAAGAGTATGAGCAGTATGAGCTTAGTAGGCAGTGCAGGTACAGTAAAAGTGTTGGTGCAGCTCAGCAGTCTTTTGGTGAAAGGCTGCTTTGTTAAGTTGCACCTCATTTCAAGGTGCTACTGCACTGTGACACTGTGCTTTTCAACATGACTGGATGTTTTTGCCTTTGGTGCTACTGCAACCGAAAGACGAGAGAGAATCATCTAAAAGGTTTCCTTGTTCACAAAATAGGACGTTTCACCTACAGTATAATGTGCAGTAAATACTGTGCAGTGAGTACATGTTCATTGCAATATTTGGCATGGTTAATAAGCGACTAAAATAGTGTACATTTATTTTCAGGCTCTGTGGTGTGCCGATGTTGCTCCCGGGATTCCCAGCTAGCCGGTCCTCCTGACGACAGCGGACTTTAAAAAACACAGCAGTCACCAATTTTATTTGTTTCACGTTTTATTTGGAGATTTTTTTATTTATTATTTAGGCCAATTATTAAAGAGTAAATGTTTAATTATTAAAGGCTAAACAGATATTCAGCAGCCTGTTGAGATTATTCCAAATCTGTTTATTGTTCAATGTTATGTTGAAGTTTGAAGGTTATTGTTACCGTTTTTAATAAAGTGTTCGAGTTGAAGTTGAAGTATCGTCTGCTGTGTGTGTAAGTGCGAATTATAAAAATAAAGAATGCTGAATTCCAGGCCACTTTTGCAAGATGACATTTTGCAAATGTTTCATATCTAGTGTCTCGGCACATTTACGATCTGTCGTTAGCGGCATTAGCTTGTTTGCATTATTATGTAGTGTAGCGATTGCACTGAACGCCCCATGTCAGACACAAAAAAAGCCGCCCTTTCACGTCGGCATGATACGCAGCGTGTGGCAAAACGCGACCAGGCGACAACAGAAGTTAAGAGGTCACAAAGTCTGAGTAGGTGGATGGGTCCAACAATGACTGACTTCAGTATGAACGTGAAGCAAGCCCTGTTTTGTTTTTCTAAACCAAACCACGTGCTTTTGTGTGTGGCATTTTACTTCCCATAGGGTAACCGGGCAATCCTTATTGGTAAGTCTTGATTTGTTTTCCTCACAGGCAAACAACGCTTGTGAGGCAAAAATCTACATACGTGACTGTTAATGTGATCACCTGTGTGTGTGTGTGTGTGTGTGTGTGTGTGTGTGTGTGTGTGAGTCTGTCTGTCTATGTGTGTCCGTCCTCCAGCTCATTAGTAGATGTTTCTATAGAGGACGATGTCGAAGCTGCTGTTTTGAAAGTGATGATGTCATTATACTCGCTGATTAATACGATTCAATACAAGCTCTGTGTGTGTGTGTGTGTGAAGGTAATAAAACATGGATGACAGAGGGAGGCAGCATGTGCGTGTGTGCGTGTGTGATCAGTGACGTAACTCTCTGATTAATAGAGCTACCGCTTCCTGCGCCATCAAAACAACTGCATTAACTCAGTGTGTGTGTGTGTGTGTGTGTGCGTGTGTGTGTGCGTGTGCATGTGTGTGTGTGTGTGTGTGTGTGTGCGAAGGACAGTTCATAACAGAGAGAACAGCCCTCTCTAAGTACAATATACATCATTGTTAGTCAAGCTTACAAATGCAGTGTGTGTGCGTGTGTGTGTGTGCGTGTGTGTGCGCACTGCAGCACATGTTAGTCGTCCCCATCATACATCAGCAACACATTACTCAGCTGCCTGTGTTCAAATGCGTGTTTGCGCCTGCAAGTGTGTTCGCATATATGAATATATAGTATCTATTTGTTTGCGCGCGCGTGTGTGTGTGTGTGTGTGTGTGTGTGTGTGTGTGTGTGTGGTAATCTATGATGGTATAGGTTGCAATGATTTGCCTCCTGAGAGGGTCATTGTGAATGTTATCATAACAGAGGAGGAGAGTAGACGGGATGGGATGAGGACTTGAGACAAGGTGAGGAAAATAGGAGGAGAGGAAACAAGGAGAAGATATGAGAGGAGACAAGTAGAGGAGAGGAGGTGAGGAATGAAGGAGACATGGGACAAGATAAGGGGGAAAGGAGGAAAGGGAACAAGGAGAAAAGTAAAGATGACAAGAAGGGCAAAAGGACAGGAAATGAGAGGAGAGAAAATGAGCAGAATAAAAAGGAGATGAGGAGAAAGATGGAGAGGAGAGAAAGAAAAAAAGAGGAGACAAGGAGAGGACTGAGGGAACCAGGGAAAAAGAGAGGAGTAAACAAGAGGAAAAGAGAAAAGAGTAAAAGAGAGGTGAGAATGAGAAAATGAGGAGATGAGACAAGGAGAGGAAACAGGAGGGGAGAAAATGAAAGGAGGAGAGAAACACAGGAGCAGAAAAGAGAGCAAAAAAGGGGAGGCGACATGGAGAGGACTGAGGAAAAGAAGTAACAAGAGAAAAGAAAGAAGGGGGAGGCGAGGAGATAGATCACGGGAGTAGATGACAAGAGAGGAGGTGAAAAAATGGAGTAGAAAGGACGAGGAGAAAAGTAACAATGAGAAGATGAGAGGAGATGAGACAAAGAGGGATGGGAGGAGGAGGAGGTCAGGAGAGATAAGAAATAGAGAAGGAGGTGAGGGGAGGATGATAAAAGAAAGGGCCGTAAAATGAGTGGGGAGTTATTGCTCCAACAAGAGGAGCGAAGGAGAGTAGAGAAGGATCTTGTAAAAGAAAAGGAAGTGAGGAGGAGGGTGGAGGAGAAGGAGGGAGGAGATCTTACAAGAGGTGGAATCTGAACCGAAATAGATGAGTTGAGAGAGAGATGAGAGGAAGGAAAAGGAGGTTGCGTGAGAAGGACGAGACTCTCGACGTCAAGTGGAGCGCCGAAAGGAGAACAAGGAGGGAGGAAAGGAGGGGAGGGAGAAAGGGAGAAATAAATTAGAAAAGGAGGATGAGGAGATGGATAAATAAGGGCAGTGAAAAGGGGAAATAAAAGGAAACATGAGCGCAGAGAAAGGAGGACGAGTTGCAGAGAGGGTAAAGATGGAGAGAAAAGACAGAGGGATGGAGGAGTACGTGAAAACGATCAGCGGGGAAAGATGGAGGAAAATACAGAGAGGAGCGTCCACGGTGGGATGAAGTGTGCCGCCTGCGTTTCACTCTGCTGCACAATGCAATCACAAGCCGAGCACCTCTCCCTCCATCTATCTGCTGGAAAGTGAAAAGTGGAGGAGGAAGAAAGAGGGAGAGAGAGGAAGGGAGGAGAGATGGAAAGACAGAGAGAGAGAGAGAGGGGGAGAGAGAGGCTTGTGATATTTAAAAAAGAAAAGTCCTCGCCCACACAGGTCAGAGACGAGCAAAATCGCAAACCAAAAAAAGGATTTGAAACTTTTTGTCAGCCTGAAAGCTGCTGCTCATCACACACACACACACACACACACACACACACACACACACCACTATTAACCCAATACTGATGATTATAATCAGAGTCGTAACTTGTGGCACAAAGGGAGTGTGCCAATTTTGTTTTCCCTGGTAGCTATCTGCAGTTACCAAAGAGAATCAAGACGTTGGAACAACTGAAGTAACCGTGGAAAACAAAATGTAGTTGCTAGGCTATTAGCAATCTGGTTGTCTCTGCAGCAGCCGCACCATCAACACTACCACTTTGATTTTTCAAGCCCACTTCAGACCAAAGAGTCACAACGACACGAGTAAAAACAGGCAACTACTGCTTCACACCAATGCAACTGGATGAGATGGTGTATCATCGCTATGCAACAACTCTGTACTGGCCACAGCTGCATTTGTAGTGATGAAACGGCGAAAACTAGAAACAAAACGAGTTTTCATTATAAATACGCCACAAGAATATAAATGACCAGCGGCAATTAATCAGTCGGTGAGAATGTGTGTGTGGGCGGGGCATAAGCACATATAGCGAGCAGCAGCGGCGACCCATTGTCCCACACTGGCACACCGTGAGGACAGAAACAGAGGACGCGGCAGGGATGCTGATGGGCTATAGAAACAGGTGTCGTGATTTAAAACCAGCTGTTGCCGATTTGACCAGCGGAGTTGCAGGGGACGCCATCAGACGCCATCATCATCTGGTCTTAACACCTGGGCTTAAGGCCACTGGTTATCAACCTGGGGGTAACGCCAAAGCTTCACCGGGGGTCACATATTGATTTCAAGAGGTGTAAGGAAACTTTTTGAAAACACATACAGTCGGTCAGAGATTTTTTCTAAACAGCCTCATCCTGCATTAGAATAGTACGCAGTTGAACCACCGAAAAGCTCGTCTCTTGAGCCGGCTGCGGTTGTTGCCAGGTTAAACGGTCCGTGCGGTGAACTAACAAGGCGGAACATAATTGCCGTCACTGCAAACTCTGAATCCATCGCAATGGTTCAGCATATTTACTTAAACGGAAGACGGAAACGGAAATTCGCCTCCTCCACCCAAATCAAATAGAAATGCCAAAAAATCGAGGGTCTGCCCCCAGAGGCTGTATCGCCGTCTGCCGGAAGTCAGATCCAAATACACCCGATGGGTTCCAAGAATGCCGAAAAGCTAACAGAACAAAAGTCAAGTAAACACAGAATTTCCCAAAGAAGAAGCCTTTTAAGTTTTTATGAGGAAAAAGAAACATAATACAGAGAATCATATAAAAGGTTATTATAATAGGTAATATCCATAAAATATGTCACTCAGTCAGGGGTTGCAGTTTACTTGATGATAAAAAGGGGTGCCTTAAGGCGAAGGTTGGGAACCACTGCGTTTAGACGACAAAATGTCAGAAAATATATAACAAAGCCGAAATCAAGGTTCTTTAAACCTTTTTAAAGAACCTTCTTTTTTTGTCAGATCAGCATCTAAAACTCAAAGATATTCGATTAACAATCATATAACACACAGAAAAGCAGCAAATCTTCCCATCTGAGGAGCTGGAACCACAGACTGTTTGGAGGTCCTGCTTAGAGAATAACAGATTTCCAGGTCAGATTTTTTCAGTCACTGCAAGCAACCAAATGTTGTTGTGCCTCCGACTGCAAAAAGTTGCCAACCGCAGCACTTTCCAGTAAACAACATCCTCTTGCATCAGTTGCAGCTCGAAGAACTTGCCAATAAGGGCAACGAGCAGAAAATGTAAATTATACATCAGAGTTTGTGTCAGTAAAATCAGCTAGTTTTTCTCTTCAGTAGCACATAAACACATGATTTGTTTTCACTTTTTTCATTTCAGCTTAACAACAGATATGTGACTGAAATCTTAAGAGCAGACTGTCCTCACCGGCATAACAACAGTACAGGCCAGATGCCGAAAACAACTTTCGTTGACGTCCATCTGCCAGCAAACTTCAGTGGTCATCATTTATCAATAATACAAGTATTATAATGTTACTATTGCACAACATTCCCTGAGGAGGGAGGTTTGTATTCAGTCCTACCAAAACTCAGCATTTGTTTCTCCGGACCATGAACACAACATCCACCCCTGAAGTCATCCAAGTACTTTCCTCTTTTAATCACGAACATGATCTTTCCCTAATGCTTAACAAGTCTGTGAAATGACTTTTAAAAGACTAAATTCTGGCGTTTGAGTTTAGATTAGCTCTACCAAAGACTGGGGATCTTCCACGTCACTATTTGCAGGACTACACCTAGATCCCGTTGGAAGTAATTTCCCATCGTTACATTCTAAATTAAAGCTGCAGGCAGCGTTGGGCGGGACGTCGGATTCCTGCCATTTCAGCCTTCAGCTCACGTAGACAGTTAAAGACAAAAGTTTTATACGATTGTAGACCCTTCCCCACTCTAGCTCACAGCTGACAATATCTCCACATTTGCTCATGTTACTTTCAGAGACATAGCTGTCTTCTTGTTTGATTTTGGTCAGGGGTGTCTTCAGCTGAGGTCCCTAAATATGACATATCAACAATTCCTTACGTGTCTGCAAAAACACATAGCTCTAGAAACACAAGATAAGAGACGTCACATGTAGACGGTACTCTTGTCAGAATAATCCATAAAGATAAAAAAGCATTTGCACTCAAGTTTGCTGTTTTGGTGGGAGGAGACTGTGGGAATGAGAGGAGAACCATTTCAAAAATTAAGCGTTCTCACTAAATTTAAGTGCTGGTTGTCACAAACGGGTGAAGAACTCACAAAGCCGACTCACAGACTGAGATAAAAGGTCAGGGTCTTGAAGCAGGCTCAGGTTGGTACACTGGTCGTCAGTCACACAGGCAAAGGTATCCAATCGAGACGCAAAAAGGATCTTCAATAGGCAAGGAAAACACTCTGGGAAACGCTTGAACTCTTTTTCAGAAGTAAAGACAATGTGGCATCAAATGAGGCGAGGACAGGGACTTGAATGAACTAGGACAAGGGACGCAATGAGACACAGGTCGAACACATTAGGGCGGGGCAAGAAATCACAAAGAAGGGAAACTTGACAGGACGTGGGATCCGAAACGAGACGAGACAATGGTTACCAAAATAAAAGGTAGTTTGAGCTTGACTGGTCACGACACTGGTTGGTGGATCGGATACACGCCGAACTAAACAGCGATTGTTGTTCACTCCACAACTCCGAACCGAGACTTGCGTTCCACCATTAAACTTCAGTATTTGCATAAGCCAAGACTAAAAATACCTCAGACTGAGTACCTTACATCAAATGGTCGAGAGCTCAAGACGGAAATCTCTCCTAGTTTTATCCAACATTGGAAATTTGCCTGTGACACTGACATTGCTTGAAAAGTAACATAACTTTGACTCGTACTGTGAAGCAATACTTTTACGAGTGACTCCTGTTTTTCTCTTCTTTTTCTTTTTTTTTTTGTATCGTGCACACCCACGAGCAGGCGAGCGGTGTGATCCACATCCCCGTCGCCAGTTTCACACTCTTCCACTGATCGACAGTTGGTAGCGCTGACGCCAAAAGCAGCGTCGCAATGTGCCAACAAAGCAACGGGAAAGGGAAAAAAAAAAAAAGACTGCAAGCTCGGAGACATGGAAGTAAACAATGCAGCATTTAAAATATCTGATGCTTTGCAAACGTTTTAGGAGGAAAGGAAAACACATTCAGGTGACAGAATGTGTTTCGGCGAGAAAAGCTGAATGTAAACATCAATTTGCTTGTTTATTTCCCACAGGGCACCTTTAACCAGATGTTACCCAGATGTTTACAATAGGAAAACACGCTTTCTGTATCAGTTATACAGCGCTTTTGGGAGCTCGCTGACAAATGACCTGTTTTAGCATTGTTTAAGGGCGATATGTGTGTACTGTATCCACATATACACACTGGGCTCCAGGTGCTCTTGTTCCACGTCTCTATATTTCAGCTCATCAGTGAGGCCGCAGCCATCTGCTGATTGCGTCCAATGATGCAAAGCTAAAGCAAGAGACACCACTCATCCTGCCAGTGCTGACAATTCCCATCCCGAGGCACAAACTGGTGAGAACTAGCTGATACTGGAGACCAGTCCTGAAACAGTTTTAATCTATTATTCTGATGCAGAGCTCAGATATGATCCATTTTTTTCCCCGTCTGTCTGACAGCTGAAACTCTTGCTCCCTCTTTGCACTCCACAGAACTAAGCCACTGTCTTCTGTTAAATCCCTTCTTTAAACAAACATTCATGTTAAAGCCCTGTCTCAAAGTGCTCCAGTTTTGTTCGGTTTCATCACTGTTATCCCTTTTTCATGCCTTGCTTTTTTTCTGCGTCTTGTCCCAGCACTTTGTGCGCTTAAAGTACGCTGCACTATTGTTTTGCAACATAAAATAACCTATTTATCGTGCGCTTTAGGAGGAGGAAGGCACACAAGCACGCCTGCTTTGGAGGTCATACCAGATTGGCTCCAGTGTTTCAGAGGCAGCCATCTCCGCAGCTGCTGAGGTAACGTTTGGATGGCGCACAAGAAAAAGATGAGAAAGAGGGACGGGGGGATCACTGAAGTGTGATCTGTTACGCAATCAACACCATCAGCACAAACATCAGTGCTGAAAAACAAGAAAAACACTGACATTTTGTGTCTGAGGTGACGTTCAGTGTCGAAACAATACAGAGGTGGATCAACGTGCTGACTCAGAGTCTGGTCGTAAGAGATGATTTGTTGTGGGGTCTAATTAGTCAGAGCTGTGTGATCTTCGCAAAGAACGTCGTTGGGTTTTGTTGATTAGCGCCACGTCCAATTTATTTCACTGTCAACACGTATAGCGACACTTTTTCATTTAGTTGTTTCACCTAAACAGAGTGAGAAAGCGAAACGTGCCGATCGGAAGTTCACAGAGCTCTAGTTAAGTTCGACCAGCTCTCAAGAACTCATTGCAGTTTTAAATGGTATAAACAGAGAGAGGCAGTACGGGAGACCGGGGTTGGTTGGCACACTTTTCACTCTCTGCTTTACGTCTCTGGCATAATAGGCAGTTTGCAGAGATCGCCACCAAGCATCGCCAACAGCCCAGAATGGATAAAACAAACACTGGAACTAGACAGGGTTGTTCACATTTCTGCACTTTCGAGTCTACCCCTGTGGTTTATGAGAGCGTCAAAAAACAGTCATCTTTTTTAACATGAAACCGCTTTACTCAGTGTTTTTACCGGTTTTAATCACCCGGTCCATTTGTTTTTAAGAGGAGGAGACCTTTGCGAATGATTTGGCTCCTGGTAAAAACCTCCTGAAAGTCTGGATCTTAAGTTATGAAAAAAAAAGAAAGAAAAGGATTAGCAGGTGCTAGGCTAGCTGCCTGTCTCCAACATGCCAAGCAGCATTGGAGAAACCCTGATTTGTGATTTCATTTAGTGTTTTCACAGGCTTAAATGACCTGGTCTGTTTGTTTTGGAGAGGAAGAGACCTCTGTGGGTAATTCAAAACCTCCTGAATGATGAACAGCGAAGGAATTCTAACCAGGAGAAGTTTCAGCTGGTTGCAATATGCAATCCTCACCACTAGATGCCACTAATCCCTCAGATCTTACACACTGCTTTATCAGTCGGAGTGTCTGATACTTTTGTCACTGGTCATTCAAAATGATCTTTTTAATGAAATCAGCAATATAAACCTTGTTTTTAAACTTTCAAAATTATCTCACAAAACACAGATACAACACAACTGGCCCAAATTTGCACCACTTCGTGCCTTTTGTGCATCAATTTATGGTGTAAATGTCCTTTATTTTGTCAAAGTAAAAGTCCTCTGCAACTTCAGTGTTTGTTTGTTTTTCTTAACCCCGATGCAGCCAGCTACCATCACTTTCAAATCTTTTATCAAAATGTAGCTTCCATTGTCTGTTAATTAGACGTAACACTTTTCCAATATCTCTATCTGACACAGTTTAGTTAGTCCACAGACCAATTTTTTCCTGACTATAAAACTGAAACGTCAACCTCACCGAAAAAGTCAGTGACTTTCAGATGTTTTAACACAGTGGATGAGTGCAGCAAATATTCTGACGTTACAGTTTTGTTTCTGCAACCTTCCAAGGACCACAAAACAGCCAGCAGCAACCAGCCTGGTCTCCCCTAAATCCTGACAGGTCCATGTTTTCAAATGTAAACATCAGCGAACATCGAGAAGCCAGCTGACTTAGCATCCTGCCAGCCAAAGTACAGGCACTTGAAAATAAACTGGACAACCATTTGCTTGAAAAATGACTCGAAATTGTTGCAGATTTATTTCAAACTCGCCACGTAGTCGTTTCAAGCCAGCAGAACTCTGCATCGGCTCCGACTGAGATGATAATCATTCTGCAACTTTTGTCATTTTGTGATAATTAGTAGGATCCTAATTATTTCAGCGTCTGTTGCCGTCTCATGCAAACACGCTTTCTCTCACAAAACTTCAGATTAAAGCGAACGTCTCTCTCAAAACTGCTGACGAGCTGATGTTTTATAATTAATAAAGTCTCCAGAAACAATTAGGCACAATTATTGTTCACCCACTGCTGGATGCTCATATTGTAGATTTGCTGTTTGCCATCTGTGCTCTGTGTGTGTGTGTGTGTGTGTGTGTGTGTGTGTGTGTGTGTGTGTGTGTGTGTGTGTGTGTTGCAGCAACAGAAACTTAATGTTTTGCCTGACATTTAAAAAGGAGGCTATACTTTCCTCCGGGTGGACAGGGGAAACACTTAAGAGGGCTGACTAAGGGTTTAATATGCAGGGGAAACCCTATGGGCCCGCGAGCGCGCGCCGGCGTGCACGCACACGCATAAAACCCCACCACACACACATTCTGCAGCTCCATCCATCTCTCTTTTCAGTTTTTTTTTTTTTGTTTTTTTTTATGCGTTTTGTTCCTCATTTATGCGCGCACACACACAGGTCTGTATGTAAACACAGAGCAGGGACATTTGCACGCGCGCGCGTAAAAACTGCACAATCTCCATCTCATGCGCACGCCGAACGCCAAACGCACGAACGCGCAAAGACGAGAGCCTACTGAGACCCACACAAACTCCGCAGCCCGCGTCTCTCCCTCACACACACACACACACACACACACACACACACACACACACACACACACACACACACACACACACACACACTGAGCAGCTCGCACGCACTCTCTCTGCACCCCCTCTCTTTCCAGCATTAGTCAATAGTCAGGATACATAAACCACCCACCAGTCACCCAAAGCATCTCCCAGCCAAACCCTCTCTCTCTCTCTCTCTCTCTCTCTCTCTCTCTCTCTCCAGCAACTCCAGCATCACCACCGTCTCTCTGCCTCACAATCAAACCGTCTCAAACACCCAGAATCGCATGAATAAAACAGGGATCCGGGTAAACAGCAGCATATCCACACAGCTTGTTGTCAGCATGCAGCCGAGAAAAGGAGGAAAGCCAGCTCAAGTGATGGGAAGGTGTAATACAGTCAGCACATGTGGGAGGGATGGAGGGAACATTTCTTTTAATAACACAAAGTCAGCCTTTCTTTACATCAGATCACACCTGAGACACATTTGGACGCAAAGCACTTGAGGCAGATTTGTAGTTGAAGACAAAACGCAGCAAAGTCTTAAAGCACATCTTGCTGCTCCTGCTCTCTGAAAACTGATATTCCACATTATGGCCGACGTTTAATTTTTCCCTTTAAAGCGGGGTTAACACTGGTGACAGGTCTGAGTGCCGGCGCCGTCACAACCCCCGCGCGCCACTCGCGTCTTAACGGTCACAGTTGGAGTTAATTAATCAATTACGGATGCTCACAGGTGTTAATTCGGGTTTTAATCCGGATTTGAAAGCTGAGAAAGGAAACAGTTGCTGCTGTGGTGTTTCTTACCTGTTTGCCGGAGACCTTCTCTCTCCGTCTGCGCAGGAATAAACAAAAACAACCGTCTCTCCTCCAAATTAACGATTAGTCCCCTCTCTCTCCCCGGGGGTCTCGCGCACCTCACGTGCGGCGCTCTCGCACTCCTCTCTATCTCTCCGCTCTCTGCGCGTCTCTGTGTCTGTCTGTCTCTTCTTTTCTCGCGGGATTTCCTCCTCCGCCTTCCTCCTGTCTTCTCCTCCTCCTCCTCCTCCACCGCCTCCTCCTCCTCCTCCTTCTTCTGGGTCTGATCAGCTCGTCCTCCTCGCGCCACCTGGACGGAGACGGAGCGGCTCGCGAGGCTTGTGCTCGTGGTGCTGATGCTGCTGCTGCTTCTCCGCGCGACCCATCCTGTTGTCAGCGGGCTTCTGCTGCGGAGGGGAAGAGGAGATAAGAGAAGAGAAGAGGAGGGGAAGGAGCTCTCTTTCTCTCCCTCCTCTCTATCCTCAATAAAAAAAAAAAAAGCAGCACAGAGCTGAAGCTACAGGTGATGGAGGGAGGTTTTTAAAAATCCACAACGGTGTCGGTGCAGCTCACAGCTGCGTGTCACTGCGATGCTCCCTGCCTGGTTCCTGGTTCCTGGAGTGCGCGTCGGTAACTGCAACGACGCTGGTTTGAAGCCGGCAGGAGACCACCGCACATCCTCTCTCTGCTCCCCCCGCACTGCCTCGCTCTCCACTCAACACTGTTCAACAAGATGCCAAAACACTTACTTTTGACAGTGCATTTCAGAGGAAAGCTACTTTTTACTACCTTACTTTTATGTGATTTTTTTTTAAGTTGCAAAGTATTTTTTTCCATACAGAACACCCAATAAATTAAAAAAAAAATGTGACGTATTTTTTTTGCAATAATGCATTCTTACACTTATATGAAATTTAAGACCAAATCTGCAATGGAAATACACATTACATATATGCAACAGGTTCAGTTATACAGCAGTAATATGTGTCAGATATATATTAGCAATAATAAGTATCATAATTACACAGAATTCGTTTCAGTCGGTACTACCTGACACGTTTAGGCCTCCTGTACCCCTACGGTCACCTTTGGGGCCACCCAAAGCAACACATTCTCACTCCAACCTCTCTGCATATTGACGTTTGGTAACTTTCCACGACCACGCAGGACGTGCAACGTACCCTGGGTGTGTTGGTTGTTGACAAGTTCAGCCTGTTACATGCATCGTCTTCTTTCAAAATACACTTTTTTCACAGGAAATTTAACGCTTACAAATGAACGCGCTTCGTCGGTACAACACTGCGGATTTACTTTTTTTTCCTTCAACAGCAAATGCATGCTTGGGTTTAGGAAAAAAGATCAGGGTTTGGCTTTAGAATCTTACGGGACACGAATAATGCTCTCTCAAGTGACAGTCGATGTTTGTTTGGGTGTCACCAGCTTAAAAGTGGTAGGATACTTCATTAAAATGCCTGATAATGCATCCTAACGGAAGCATATAAAGTGAAACCAAAATAGGACCAAGAATAGATCCCTGTGGTGCCCCACACATAAGCGGAGCTGAATGCAACAAATTTGTGGTACCTGTACTTTACTTGCGTATTTCCATTTCAGTACAAAGTACTCAGATTATTTTCCTTGTGGAAAAGTAGAAATTATACAGAATACCTTATTCTGTGTTTTCACTGGTTTAAATCAGCTGGTCCGTTTGTTTTGGAGAGGAAGAAACCTCTGCAGATAATTCGGCTTTCAGTAAAAACTTCCTGAACCATCAACACTAAAGGAATTCTAACCAGTCATGTTGGATCTGGACGTGGAAAGTCCATGACCAAACGTTGATATGTGACAAGGTCAGAGTGAGAACGCGTGTCCTCTGTGATGGTTAGAACTTGTTGGACCCATCCACCACCACCCCTACCAGCACCCGCCCTATTGGGACTTTGGTCCTTAGGTCACATTGTCATCCAGTGGCGTTATTTACTGATGCTGTTTTTCGTTGGCACCTGACACAGAAATCAATACCCAAGCAGCGGTATTTGACAACAGAAGGGTTGCTTTCGTAGCTCCCTCTTAGGTGCATGCTGCTCACGGTCTGGTCCATGGTCACCGCCTTTTATAAAGTGTCTGCCTACCTGCACGCTGTGCTCAGGAAACACAGCAAAATAAGAAGAAAATAAGAAACTGCAGGCAGAGCGCAGACTCCCTGCAGATAAATACACTTCCTCACACTTTTATTGAGTGATGATTGATGATTACTTTTGTATGAGTCTATTTATTGTTCTATAGAAAGAACCTGCCTACCTTTAATGTTCTCTATTCCATCACTGACCACTGTTTTTATCCATGCCTCGCTTTCTAATTAGAGCTGTCAATCATTGCCAGGGGGCGGGTCCCAGGTGCACAGACCAGCTGGAAATTGGACGGCGCAGCCTGAATGCTGAGGAGGCTTTGAAGCAAAGGTCCAGTCAGACCTGCACTGAAAGTAAATGATGACCTCAAGTAGTTCATGAAGGGAAGGTTGTTGGACTTTAAAGAGGCAGACGGGTGAAAAGGACTTTACTAGTTTCAGTCATGAAGAAGCAATCAGGCCAGGGGAAACAACATCCAAGTATTCCATTACAAAATGTTTTTTTGTGGCATTCTTTGCAATTCTGATCTCCCCATAACCCTTTTTTCATAAGTTTTTGCACAATTATTTAATACCTCGTTGGCTGCTCTCATGCCTGTCCGCAGCAATGCTGCCAGTCTGAGTTGCCCACATTTCTTCGCCTTGACAGACAGGTGAAGCCTTCAGGGCAGCAGAGCAGTGCAGAGCAGCAAGTCCAAAGAGCACAGAGTCAGGAAAATGACCGAAAAATGCCAGAGCATCAGTGGCGCAGGAGTGGACTGAATCTATAACCTTCATTAAAACATTAATCTGCTTTAGATAGATTATTAAAACATAAAATCTGAGCTCCAGTAGTTGTTGAGATATTTCAGTCCTAAGTTGCGGACCGACAGACCAACTGACTGCTAACATGGCTGAAACTGAAGGATGATATAAACACAATTTATACCACATTTCTATAACAATGTGCCACAATAAAGAGAAACCTCCACATTGTTCAGTTTTGCATGCTGATAGCCGATATACTGATATGTAACAATTTATTTGTCCAATAAACAATATCAGTATTTATATATCCACCTTTTTCCCACCTAATTTAAGTGATCATCAAGTCTCCTCTGTAATCAGCATCATATTATGCATGCATACTCTTATCGTGATGGCCCATCAGCAGATGGAGACATGAAATACGATGCTTTTCAATCTATGAAATCTTACTACATAATGACAAAACTCTGTGTGTGTGTCTGTTCCACGTTTTTCTCCTCACTGACTTGGTCAATCCATGTGAAATTTGGCACAGTGGTAGAGGGTCATGGGAGGATGCCAATGAAGCAATATTACATCAGTTGGCCAAAGGGGGGCGCTATAGCAACCCATTGAAATGTCACACTTTGAATGGGCATATCTCATGCCCCGTATGTCGTAGAGACATGAAACTTTGCACAGAGATGTCTCTCCTCATGAGGAACACGTTTGCCTCAAGAACCCGTAACTTCCGCTTATATAGATTTTCCACCAATTTGAATTTTTTGAAAAACACTAAAAATCGATCTCTGGACTAGTATTAACTAATTATGCAAATTAGGAAAAAGCATTTTGAACAATTCTGACAGCTCATCACAACGACACTAATGGCTGATTCCGATGATTTACCGATATCATCAGCATGTTAGCCAATTCCGATATTTTACTTATTCCGATGTTATCTTGCATCCCTTGTTTGAATTAACTCAATGGGCATTTTAGTGGTTATGAGTGACAAAGATAAGGGTTAGAAGGGTCCTATTAAACGGACTGGTGGGTTCAGATGGCAAAATTATACAATAGACATGCATTTTTAATTAGATAATCTCTCATTCGCACATTTAGACTTAAAACTTAAGAAAATGTGTGCTGCAAAAATAATTGTCTCAGTATACGTAATCAACTGGGGAAGTTTCATGATATTATTTCAATTTTGTACCCTGTTCACCTGTAGTCTCAATTTTGGTCTGAATATTTCTGAAATTTTGAAATACATATCTTTAAAGGACATTTTTTTTAAAGTATGTTTTTCTCAAACTCATTTCTCACATTTTTATGGCTGTTGATGGTATTTTCTGATTTATGTGGTGATGCAAGATATCCAAAACTCCCTCTGTAAAAACCTTTGACTCTAATATGTCAACAAAATGAAATAAGAATTTTGAACCTGGCTTTATCCAATGTTGAGATTTATTTAATTTTAATATTCAGTAGTTATTAAAAACATTAATACACAATTTCAGAAAACTTTAAATACAAAAAAATAATTGTCTTAATGTAAGGAACATTTGAATATAAGTTATATCTATTAGTTGGTGTATGTTATGTAGCATTACGTTACCAACAAACATACTCATTTTAAGCCAAACCATGATGAGTATTGGTGCCTAAACCAATCAAAATTGAAAGTAAAACCTAACTTGTTCCCTTAAACCTACTATTTCCAATGACAACAGCAACAACAACATTTAATGGGCTGACAACAGTATTACGAACCTACTGGTAAGTGTAGCAAGACCCTGCCAACTCATATCTCTAAAGCTGATACACACTGACGATTTCATTATGTCTTAATCAGGGGTCTGCAACCTTTACAATCAAAAGAGACATTTTTGGCCTCAACAAAAAGAAAATACATGGAGCTGCAAAAAACACATGGAAGCCTTATAATGAAGATAGCACAGCCTATTTTATCTCAGTTAGCCAATAGGTCTAAATGAGCATTTATAAGTATGTTGGCTTTTTTAGATTATTTGGTCCTTTAAATTTGCAGTGATGGTGGTGAAAGCAAATAAACCAGTCTACATGCTGGTAAATTCCCATTTTTCCCCCGTTTATATGGAATTAGAATTCATAGCTAGCTTACCTAGAGAGACTCAAGAGCAGCCATTGCAAAATTTATAGGAAAAGGCACCAGGCCGTAGACTGACAAAGCACATTCTTGGTGATAAAATGTTAAACCATTTTTGTATTCAGTGTATAGGCTACACACTTAAACAGCAGGAGAATTTGAGAATCACTCTCGGCCTACAACAGTGATGAATAAAAATTAAAATCTTAAATAAAAAAAGGTTATTCATTTCCATATAGTTTTTTTTTTTTTTTTTTAGCGTTCAAATAAAAAATTTGCTTTGCTTTGTAATAAAACCCTGAAAATTGATTGATTGTTTTCTCTACTGCACTCTTGCTTCCTTTGTTGCATTTGTGCTCTCATTTTGTTGTTTGAACTTTATTTATTTCATTCTGTTTTTATTGTTAATGGTTTTTTAGGGCTTGTGTCTGCCTTTTGAATTGCCTCTATGTTTAAAATGTGCTGCATAAATAAAGCTGACTTGCCCAAAAAAAGTCAAAAAGCTTGTAGAAATTCATTATGAGAGTTCTGATACTGCAGCACTACAGGAACTGTAATGGGACATTTAGCTATTCCGAATACAATGTCGCTGCACTGCACTCACTAATCTCGTCTGGTGCTAACTGTTCCAGTGGGAATGAATGAATGTGTGTGTGACTGTGTGTGTGTGTGTGTGTGTGTGTGTGTGTGTGTGTGTGTGTGTGTGTGTGTGTGTGTGTGTGTGTGTGAATGGGGACACGTATAATCCATCATAACGCAGACACCTGGTGCCTCCGCCATTACTCCTGCAGTGATCTGGACATTGTGTGCGTGCGTGTGTGTGTGTGTGTGTGTGTGTCTGCCCAGCGTGTGTGGGAGTCAGTATCCATGGGACACACTGATTCAATTACTGGATCATCATGACGAGATGAATGGAAAAGGCAGAGAGGGGAGGAAGGGGACAGGAAGGAGGTGGGGAGAGACAGTAGAGGAATAAAGGAGGCGACCACACAGGGCAAGGAAAGGATAGAGGTGGAGGGAATTTAAAAGAGGGAGAGGGACGAGTAAAAATGTAGGGGAGGAAAGAGAGGATGGAAATTGTGGATGGATGACAGAGCAGGAAAGAAGAGGGGAGACGAGATAAAACAGAGAGATGGATAAGAGAGAGTGGAAAGATAGAAGAGAGACGGGGTTGTTCATCTGCGTGAGTGTGTGACATTTTCCAGAACAGCCGCCCGTCGAAGTGAAAGCACTATGACGCGTGTGTGTTTGTGTATCTGTGTGTAAAATTTGTCTTGAATGGATCAGTCTGAGCTTAAGCAGTGTTTACACACACACACACACACACACACTGGACTGGTATGCTACCATATAAGCAGAAGCCAAGAAGACAACCTGCGTTTTTATACTGAATGAGGTACAGTAAGAAGTGTGTGAGACCTCTAGCTCAGCTTTTTTTAGCTGTTATATTTTAGTTTAAAATAATTATTTGGGCTGGGAATCTCCAGGCATCTCATGATTTGATTCGATTATGATTCAGAGGGCAACAATTTGATGATAAATTAATTATTGAAATATCACAATGCATTAATTTTTTTTATTTCTATTCATGATATACTGTATCTCGCTGACAACTTGATACTTTACTTGTGTACAGCAAGGCTCCTGTCCAGGTCCCTTTTCCATTCAACTTCGTAGAAACCAAAATGCTTCCATACCTTGTATCCATCTGTTGGACACGCTAATCTTTGGGAGGATATTACATACTACAATATTTCACCAGAAATAGTTTGCAGATGCTACATAATATGGAAGAGTAAATGTTCCGCAGCCTTTGTATTTTAAAAAGTTAACTGCATTAATTAATTGACTGAAAGCCTCTCGCAGTGTCCTGCTTGTATGGGAGTAATAAAATGAGGGGGAGGCAGAGCGCACTGCTGTTTTGTGTACGTTATGTCTCCAGCAGTGGAGGGCAGCGTCTCTGCTGCATATTGTCTTTGTGAAAAGCTAAAATGCTGAGCAGACTGAGCAAAGGCCTTTTTGAGGTGAAATGGACTGAGCATGGAGCATAAAATAATCTTTAGCATAGCACAATTTTCTTTACTTTTCTTTACTTCATCCTTAAGGCCAAGACACTAACCAACTTCAGAGAACTAGCGGCAACAAAAGGCAACTGTTGCATTGCCTCACGTTGCCTGTGTCTCCACCAAAATGTTTTATATGAACACAAAAAGTTTCAAAATTACCAAGAAAGACACAGAATTACCACAAAGAGACAAATCAGAGAAAGACATACACATTACCTAAGAGACACAAGTACAAAATTTATAATACACATACAACTACGAGGAGAAACAAAATCCCTAAAAGATACACAAAATTACGTCCAAGTGACACATAATGACCACAAAGAAACACAAAGTTACCTCAAAGAGACACAAAATTACCACAGAGACACAAAATGCTTAAATGACACATAAAATTACCTCAAAGAGACCCCAAATCCCTAAAAGAGACACATAATGACTACAAAGAACACAACACAAAAGAACAAAATGTACACAAGACACAAAGATACCTCCAAGAGATGCAAAAGTACCACAAAGACACACAGAATTACCACAAAGACATGCAAAATCCCTAAAAGAGATGCAAAATTACTTTGAAGAGACACAAAATTACCTCAAAGAGATGCAAAATTATCACAAAGAGATGCAAAATCACCTCAAAGAGACCTTAAAGAGATGCAAAATTACCACAAAGACACACAGAATTACCACAAAGACATGCAAAATTACCTCAAAGAGCCACAAAATAACCTCAAAGAGACACAAAATTACCTCCAAGAGATGCAAAATTACTTCAAAGAGACACAAAATTACCCCAAAGAGATGCAAAATTATCACAAAGAGATGCAAAATCACCTCAAAGAGACACAAAATTACCTCAAAGGGACACAAAATTACCTTAAAGAGATGCAAAATTACCTCAAATGGATGCACAATTACCACAAAGAGATGTAAAATCACCTCAGAGACCCAAAAAACCCTAAAAGACACACAAAATTATTTCAAAGTGA
This sequence comes from Epinephelus cyanopodus, assembly GCA_026686955.1. NCBI lineage: Eukaryota > Metazoa > Chordata > Actinopteri > Perciformes > Serranidae > Epinephelus > Epinephelus cyanopodus. The sequence goes on along the minus strand of CM048934.1, from coordinate 6,641,767 downwards.
CACAAAACAACAACAAGAAGAAATAAACTGTCCAAAAGAGATGCAAAATGACCACACAGAGACCCAAAATCATTAAAAGAGACACACAATGACTATAAAGAACATAAAACAACAACACACAAGAACAAAATTTACACAGGGAGACACAAAGTTACCTCAAAGAAACGCAAAATTACCACAGAGACCCAAAATCCCTAAAAGAGACACACAATGACTACAAAGTACACAAAACTACAACACAAAAGCACAAAGAGACACAAAAGGACACAACAAAACCAAAAAGCAGTGCAAACAACAGGCAAAAGCACAACTAAGTCTGTGTCTTGACGCTGTGTAGGAGAGGTGCTGGGGCCCTCTGCATGTTAGTGCCCAGGGGCCCCATTGTCTCACAATCCACCCATGACCACTGTAGTTACAAGATTTCTATCTATTTGTCTATCCTTTAGCTGAGCTGATCCTTCATCTCCTCCTGCTGGTTAATTTGTGTACTACATCACAGAAACATCTTCTGTCATCTGTCTTTCTAATGTTTTTCTCCTCCTGCTGCTTTACACTCTGATATCTGCTGATGTATAAATGCATATTCATGTAGAACGTGCTGGGGTGTGTGTGAGATGCCATCACATATTGATGATATTACTGGAAACATTAATATAGACAGTCTTATTATCTGTGAGACATGAGCGGCTCTGCATCAGCATTCAATCAAACCTAACGTTCATTGCAGACACACATTTCTGTCTCTGTCTCTCTTCCTTCCTCCCGTCTTGTTATTTTGTTTACGACATATCGTACTTGTCATCGGCCCAGAGACTGAACGTTTAGACGTGCCTGCTTTGCTTCTCTCGCACATAATCTCTCATCTCGCGCTGTCTTTCTATATTTTGCTTTATCTCTCACACACACACACACACCAAACAAACTGCAAACTCCGCACAGAGAGGGTTCGAAACAAAATAAATAATAAAAAAACAATGTTTTCTTTTTGGGGCATAATCCTGCTCAGCTCATGACATCACTTCCCCCTTACATTATGACATCACAACGGGGTCTAATATTCTTCAACTTTCTATTGTGCACTGTGTCAATTAATTATTTTTATTGCCCTTAAGTACGTCTCTCCTGACTGAACTTTTACTACTCTTACTCCCTCTCCTCTCCAGTGTCTCGTTTATCACCTTCTCCTCCTGCTCCTCTTCTCCCCTCCTGTTCTTCTTCACCATGCTCTCCTCTTTAAAACACTTGAGGACATATATGTCCTTCCCTTGTCACTCACAGCCTCACTGTCTTTCCCGTCCCCTCATTCACATCTTCATCCTCTCCCTTTGTGTCACCGTCCCATTTGTCTCCCGCTAACGAGTCAGTGTCAGCCGTGGCGTTCTGGTTAAACTCTGAGATTTGCCTCGCTAACTGATTCGCTTCGGTCCGACAAGCAGCAAATTAGGCCTGCATGTGTGTGTGTGTCCTGTACACATGCGCGAGTGTGTGTTCGTGTGTTAGGTATATTTATGTCTTTTGTGTGTGTGTGTGTGTGTGTGTGTGTGTGGTGTGTGTGTGTGTGTGTGTGTGTGTGTGTGTGTGTGTGTTCTCGCTTCCTTCATCAAGATGACCCCCAATTAAGACAAGGGCAACCTCAAGGGGAGGACAGAAACTGAGAGATGCTAAGAGGGAGAGAGAGTGAAAACCAGAATTAGACAAACTGATAATCAAAGTATAATAACTGTTAACAAGAAGAAACAGCAGAGGACCGCCCTCATCTCTCATGTGATTTGACCAGAAAGCATTCAGCCATGATGAAAATGGTTTGGCGTGGACTGGAGGGAGCAGAGGGTTGATTAAATCTCCATCGCAGTGATTATGGCGTCGTCAGTGAGCTGCCAGGAGGTGACGAGCCAAAAGCTATCGTTATCGTCTGCTGCAGTTAGTCTGGCTTTAACTCCCACTCCCAAATACTGTCCTGATGAGATACAATGCTCACAACATGCTCCTGCCATCTTCTTACACTCCCTCTGATTGCCCAAACTGGCCTGTACACATTCTAGAAAAACATGACGCAGACCTCCTGTCTGTTTCTGTAAACTGAAACCATTTCCCTCAGTGGAAACAAAGCTTTTAATTTCACAGATATGAAACAATAAATTGTGAAGACATTAAAGCCTCCACAAAAAATGCATTTAAAGTCTTGTGTGTGATTTATCCCGGCTTCATGTGAGCAGAGGAAGAGTCCGCTAGCTGCTAGGCTAATTTATATAATGTAAAATACCATAGGCTTGTGCTAATAATGTTAGCATGTTGTATTTGTGGGGAAATGTGTCCAGATAAAGACACGTGTTTGTCTGTGAATGCTGTGAGTTATAGTGAAGATGGTTTTTTCTGTTGTTATAGCGCCAGCCAGTTGCCAATTAGAGTTAAATTTCTCCAGTCACCTTGAGGCGTCCTGTTCTACATATCTACCAAGTTTAGTAAAAAGAAATGAGCTCTCTAGCGCCCCCATTTTGTTTGATGGGGTCAATAATGGAGGGGTCCCCTCAGATTATGTGTGGTCATATGCCTACAAAGTTGCGTGGTGATGGGTGAAACCCTTGAGATGTTATACACCTTTATGTGATGAGCCACGCCCTCTGCAATATTCATTGCCTTATAGAAGCTCAGTTTTAGTAAGTTTTCCAACTTTTGCCAAGAGGGAACTTTAGATATTGGTCCCTAGATTATGTTCACCCAGTTTCATGCAGATCGCTCAAACTTCCTAGGAAGAGATCCATTTGAAGTGTTTTTCAAAAAATTCAAAATGGCGGAATACAGCCCTACTACTATGGACCGGCAAATCGCAGTTGGTTCAATCGAGCCACCGCGTAGACTAGAGCCAAGCTGCACCATCGTGGTTCAATAGTGATCGAGGGTCGCGGACACTTTTCTGGCCTGGAAAAGAAGTTCACAAAGTATTCTCCTCTGTCAGGCAACACTGTGGGGACATCGACTGGATGGAAGTTTGAAGGCATTTAATGTCTGAATGACGGGCCATGTTTTTTGTGCTTTGATTCATTGTTTTCAGTGTAGACGGTGTAGTAGGTGGACTTTCATTGTCTTAACTTGGGTTCTTGTCCGGCCCTGTTTCCCTCATTAAACTATAGCAGCGACCAGCCGCGTATCATGCCATCGTTAAAGGACGGCTTGTTTTGTAGGTTCCTGACGCTGCGAGTCACTATCCAATTGCCGGATTTTGACGAATTCGGAGTGAGGCCCAGTTGTTTGGACACAATCGTCCCCCTGTCCTCTACCATGGAAACTGGACTGCAATCCATTTGCAATGTCGGACCTCCGGCCTCATTAAGACGAGGTTTCTAGTGTCAAACTACTGTTAAACTTTACACTCCCCACATTAAGTCTTACTTGAAAGTGTCCTGTGTATTTTATCATAGTATAAGTTGAATATTGCAGCTTTAATACCAGCTCCAGCCCTCCCGATACTCCCTGTGTCACTGGATACCCATAATCTCCTTACTGAGTGGCCTCTGGGGTGTACTCAAATGGTCACAAGCTCGATATCTTCGGCAGAGGGCAGAGGTTGAAGGAAATGGCTCTTAGCTCCGTGATGTCTTTACATAACACCATAAAGCCGGTCTCTTGTGAATAAAAGACTTTGCAGGGCGAATTCAGCCGGCTGGAGGATTAGAAACAGCTTTCTCTCTCTTTCTCTTTCAGATCTTTTCTCTGCCCATGCATGTTCAGTCGTTCCTCCCCCGTCATCCCCCGCTCTCTCCGTGTCTCTCTGTGGGGTTTTTTCGTGTGTAAAAACCCATATTGCTGGATTACGCCAAAGTCACCTTGCCCTCGCACTTCAGCTCTCAGACGAGTCACACACAGTCTTTCATCTAAGCACTCTGTCTCACACCTACATCTCTGTGTCACCAACACACTCTGTCCTCTCGTTCTCTCAAACACACACACACACACGCTTGTAGAGATCTGAGGAGGCTGCATGAGTTTAGTGTGACCCTGACGGAGAGAAGACAAATCACAAAGCTTTAAAAAAAGAAGTGATTTCATGGTGCTCATTTCTTCAAGTCTTGGTGGAGGCAGTGCCACAGTCTGTGGTTATCTTTCTTGGGCTGGAGAGATAAACTTGGCCGACTCGGCTTGTACAGAGAAGGGAGAGGATAATCTGTTTCAATGACAAATTGATTCCTGCTGTGTATGTCCATGAAGCACATTAGAGACGTCTTTTCACCATATGTTGTAATTTTTCATTACAAATATTTCTGCTCTGCTCTCTCTTTAGGACTCTCTAACAATTTCACACTCCTCTTAAAGGTCCAGTGTGTAAGTGAGTTATGTTGGCAGGAAACAAATATAATTTTGCTAACTATGATTTCTAATAAGAATAGTTAATTTCAGTACCCTAGAAATTTCAAATTTAATACAATACTCTGAAAAATAACAATTAAATTTTCCAAGCATCAATCTCCAAGGCTGAAAAATTAAGTGTCAAAAACTGCAGTTCCTCCAATGGCCACTTGAGGCTGGCTGCAACGCAGAGTAAATCCTCCCAGATCTACATGTTAAATTGCCCCAACTTTACAGTAGAAATAATGTTGTCCCCATTATGTCCATAGAGGAAAACTTTATCAACATCTGTTTTATCCAATGAGATTAAGTTTTCACTCTGTTCATTTCACTTCAGACATTTTTGCAGCAGCAAAATGTATCTAGTGGACTGAAAAGCAACTGATTACACCCATCAGCCAAAACGTTAAAACCATTGACAGGTGAAGTGAGTAATATCAATCATTTCATTACAATGCATGTCCTGCTGGGACATCTTTGGTCCTGGCATTCATGTGGATGCCCCTTTACACACTCCACCCACATAAACATTGTCATAGACTTACGGCCTATTTCCACCAGATGCGTGTCGGTTGCGTCTCTGCTCCGGCACAGCAGCGGAGTCGATAGGATTCAATTCTAGTCAATGTGTGTGTTTCCACCGGCTGCAGCTATGCTGTGTTCCAGCTCCATCTCAGCTGCAGCAATCCAGAGCCTTCCGCAACAGATACGCAGGACTTCTATTTTTGCTGGACGCCGGAGCACAACGCAGCAATTCAGCACAGAGCAGATCGCAGGAAGTCATGCACAGAAACAAAATAAAACATCCGCTGACACCATGGACGAGGAGATATTAATCATGGCAGTGCACCCGGATGTCTTTCAGCAGGGCTGCACCGTTCAGCACAGCAAACGCAGCCAGCGAGTATTGATGGACGGCGGAGCACGCAGCATGTCTGTTGCCGTTCCACAATCCGTGGAAATCCGTGGTAAGAACCCTCACTGATTGCAGCAGTACCCCTGATGGCAGTGGCCCCCCAGCGAGGCAGTCCACCATGCCAAACCACAAAAACTGCTCAGGAATGGTCCAAGGAACGTGACAAAGTGCTCAAGGTATTGGCCTAGCTTTTAAATTCCCCAGATCCCAATCTGATCGAGCATCTGTGGGACAAACCGGTGCCCCAGAGGTCCTTTGTCCGGGCCTCGACTGCATGGTCAGAGCCAAGTCTGATCTATGACGGGGCCTCTGACCTGTCGAGGCATTGAGGCCTGTGTTGTTTGGCACCAAGGCGTTGTCGACGAACCCTTTTAAAATTGGGGTCTGCGAGGGAGGGTACCGGCATGCTCAGTGGATGTTCAATCGGATTAGGGTCTGGGGACTTTGGAGGCCAAGTTGACGCCTTGAGCTTAGTCACGTCTGCCGAGCCATTCCTGAGTACTTTTTGTGGTGTGGCTGGGTGCGTTGTCCTGCCTGGGGGGGCGCACTGCCATCAGGGAGTGCCACTGCCAATAGGAGAGTGTACTTGGTCTGTAATGGTGTTTGAGTGGGTGGTGCGTGTCAAGTGGCATCCACATGAATGCCAGAGCAAAAGGTCTCACAGCAGAACATTGCACTGCCACAACATGATCAATGTTACTCACTTCACCAGTCAGTGGTTTACAGTTTTTGGCTGATCGGTGTATATTATTCTAGTAGGCTACCTAAAGTTTAATTTGTATTTGTCTTATTAAAAATGTATATAATTTGTGACGATACAATACTGCCACACAAAAGTACGCTGGATCAATACAAACTAAGGTATTTAAAAGGTTCAAAGGAAGCAAGTTTTAGATGTTGTTTCCTTATACTGACGAAGATTCCCAAAGCTGTCTGAGCTTGTGCTTTGCTGTGTTTGGTGCGCTCAGGATCAGTCAGTGAAACTGTGTTACATTTGTGTGGTATCATCACTGTGAGCTCCTCTCCAGACGTTTCGGTCTGTCTCCTCCCGTCTTTGATTTACAGCTCTACAAAGTTTTACCAAGTGTTGATGACTTTGGTGTTGCCTTCAGTGACACTTGGTGCGTCAAGTAACATTAATCAAGAGTAAGTGAAATTAATGTCAGTCCAGATGATGGATGTAACCGGTCTGCAGGCAGCGATTATAGGAAGGACGAGAATGAAGAAGGCAAAGTATGAAAACAAAGAGAGAGACACATGTTCGACTAAATTCTGTTGTGCTCTATTTTGGCTTCATCACAAAACATCCGCCGTCCTCCTTTCACACCTGAGCTGGTAAACAGATTAGCATCCCGTCCTGAAACAATCCCATCAGCCCCGGCTTCCTGTGCCCATTACACTTTCATCCCCGCCTGCCAGTCCGTGCCTGGACTCTGCTCAGAGTGTTTGATAGCAGCGGTAAAAACAAAGATTAGGTGGCGAGGAAGAGGAAGAGGAGGAGGAAGAGAAGGGGGGGGGGGTTTCATCAGATGAATGCTCTTTCAATTTTTCATTTCCCCAGGGTGCGAGGGCACGTGGCGATGAAGTACAGAGAGTTTGTGAACGTGTGTGTCTGAGAAAAGAAAAAGAATCGAAAGAAAAGAAAGCCTGACATACCTGACTAACACAAAAACACAGGGAAAGGTTTAGCCTCACTAAAATATCTTGGAGGCGGAAACAGTCTTATTGGTTGAGTCACTCAAGAGGCTGCTTCACCGGCTGAGAGCTGAAGCCTTGCAGGGCAATTTTTAGGATGGCAGCTCGAGTGGATTCATGTGACAAAGTGGCTTTAAAAAGATATTTTTCAAACTATATATATATATCTATATCCCAATAAGCTGTGCTTTAAACTGAGAAATTGTAAAGGTAAGAAGGAAGACAGCAACGTCACAAACAGCAGCGATACATACTACATGTTAAAACAGTGGTTATCAAGTCACACCAAAGGGCAAACCAAAATCTCAAGGCACACTATACATCTCTAACTTTTTGTATGGGCCCAGTTGCATATTGCTGTAATAATGTGTGGTTATCACAAAATCCCACCACACCATTTGAGAACGTTGACCGTGAAGGCCTGCAAAACAAAACAGTTTTCTTCTTGTAGTCAAAGTAACACCGTGTTAGTAATTGATATACAAACACTCATTTGAGGGGTGAATCATTCCTTTAAAATCATTTCTTTTAAAGTCAAAGCATGTCAGAAAAGCTGCAGGAGGAAGGTGTGTTGGCTACACACACTCAAATCATAGTTAGTTGCTTCATATCATCATATTATCATCATATTATATTATCTGTCTGTTCCCACTGGCTGGTCTTCACATTGTAGGAGCCTTCTGCAGGAAGGTGCTGTACTATAGAGTTGGACACTAGATGGCAACAAAACGCTAAAAATCTACTTGGTGAGAATGAACACTTGCAGACATAAAACCAAACACAGTCAGCTAGAGAGCTGAGGAGAGATTTAACAACAGAAAACTCCACCTCAGGTCCCATTATTGAGAGTAATCTAATAATAAGCAAACCACTGAGAAATACTGTCATTCATTCATTGTCATCCATTCAAAATATACCTGGACAGGTCTGATTCCTGCAATAGGTGTAAAGGTTCACCCGCTATATTCAAGACAATTTCTAAATTACTGGGTAAAACAGTAGCCCTCTTTGGAATCTCCTCTGCGCTCAGTATGACCGAGTCAACACAACACATCTTTGCTTTGACCACCTGACAAAATCTGGCAACCTTTTTTAATGCACAGTATATTGACTCACTAACTATCAGCACAGTAACATGAATAAGTGATCCAAACTTCCAGAAGGTGGGCAGGAGTGGGATGGAGGTTATTATAGGAGTCACAGAACTTTGTTTCTTTCCCTGTTTTTACCCATGTGTAGAGACTAAGAGTTAAAAAAAAAAACACACTGACTTTAACATCAGTTTTATATTGTTTATATTATATCAAATTTCCAGTTTACAAAATCTCACAGAGTTACACAATGTTTTCCAAATGTGCATAAAATCACGACAGCAGGAAACAAGTACATTTTAAAGCAGTTAAACACAGCTGTAGCTCTGCAGGGACTCCTCAGTGCAACAAAGAGACACAACATCACCCACACTACATCCACACTTAAATGTTTAGGGTATATTTACCGAGCCTGATATAAAATACCGTCAGTGTAACGTCTCACAGAAGCAGGGATGAGTGGAAATGGAGCGGTGATACACGTCAGAACTGATGAGGGAATGTGGAAACAGGTGAGCAGAAGGAAGTGACAGTCAGGTGACTGGGATGAGGGAAGTGTGAGTGCCCCTAGTGGACAGGTGGAGAATGGCAGTAAAGCTTAACAGAGATGCAGGGGCCTGGTGAAGTGGAGGCGTGGTGGAAAAGAGGGACAAAAGAAGCAGGACGGGATAAACAAACAGCTGTGGAAGGCATCATGACAGTCAGGATTGCAAAGTTTTCTGCACAAGTTGTCACCTGAGTGGGCGTCTCAAGGCTGCTGGGAAACTGTGCCTACTCAGGGCAACAACACAGTTTATCTCGGGAGCATTGGTACAATGGTCAACAAAGAAAGAAAAACTGGTTTGAACAGCTACAAAAAGGTTCACATGCTGAGTTCAATGCAATACAATGTCAGTTTACTCAGGACATCCATGCGCTAAAAGAAGGGTGCTCAAAGTGCAAGAAATTATAACAAAAAATTGAATTTTTGTAAATGCATGCGTACATTCATCCCTCAGACTACTGTTGCACACTTGAATAAAGACTCAGAGTGAATTATAGGTTTCTTTCTTTACTTGGCTTTCTACAATACACACACACATTGCAGCACATTGTTACACATGTCCAGACTCCCTCTTGTGGCCGAAAGTGGCAGCAGCTCTTGTCTGACTCTTCCATGATTGAGAAGAGGAAGCTGGAGCAAAGTGTGTTTTGTTAACTACATCACAACATGAAACGAAACATTCTTCAGTTAACAAGACATTATAACCTTTTAACATTTCCTGCGCATTTGCTTAAGCCATAAAATAAGATAAATGTAATGAAATGAAATAATATGAAATGAATAACAAATGAATAAGCAATATAAAGGATGTGGCTTCTCTTGCTTCTTAGATGGACTTCTTATTTGTACACTAAGGCCCAGTCCCATTTCTACCCCTTAAATCTTCCACTTGGTATTGAGTGATCTCGTTTGCGAGATAACCCTTGATGACGGAAGTGAGAAATATTAGGGTAGAGATCTTTCCCTAAGAAATGAGACAAAAAAACAAAAGTCAGTTTTAATTACAATGTAGTGTGTGAGGATGTGCAGCATTGTACACTAATGTAACTTTCTGTGGCATAATGTTAGCAGGGAAAGTATTTATTTTAGGCCAAACATTGATGTTATTATTATCATTATTTGAGGCTCTGAGCAATGGCCATTGTATAAAGAGTGAGTATGTCTGTACTGTGTAGAAGGGAGGGAGGAGTCTTGGATACGTCAAACAAACACAGGACTTTCACCCAGGAGACCGCAGTTCATATCCCCTGTGAAGCCAAAAAACAATGTTGAGTACTTTAAAATAATGCACTGTAGTATGCACATACGTGAATTTGTCATGCGACATACATCATGTTGTGCTAATAAGAGTTGTACGTATTTTAACCGAAACCATTATCATTTTTCTAAACCTATCTACGTACTTTTGTCGCCTAAACTCAAGGAAGAAAACTTCCAAAGAAGTAAATAAATCTACATTGGAAGTTTATTTTGAAACAAGACTATGCATTTGACAAGCTGAAAATGCTAGACGGAAACGCAGAGCATCATGATTTGACATGTAGAGCCACGGACCAAGTCTCTGTATTTGACAAGCTGAGAGTGAGAACGCGTTGTTTTCTGCTCTTACTCTCATTACACCTTTCATCCTGACTGAGCCATGTGACTAACACACGGTAACTTCCCTGCCCTGTAGAGAAACAGCAGAGGTAGTGAGAGGCTGCTCGGCAGGCAAAACCAGAACGCTGACATCAGCACCACACACCCGTCATGGTACTCCAGCAGTGACCACGCGTGCACAGCCGTGCAAATCAGTAACCCCACATATTTCAGAAACATGACAACCGTTATGGCCATGATGGTGAAGAATGCCCTCTTCTTTGATTGGTCGACACGTTTCCTGTCTCCACCCACTCCCCCCGGCCCTGGGCGATTGAGAACAAAGATAACGGAGAGGCTGCAGAAGGAAATAACAAGTAAACCAAAGGCAAAGACAGTGAAGAATGGGATTGTGGGTAAAACTGGGTTCAGTGAAGCCACGAAACACAGCACCCCCAAACAAACCAGCCAAATACAGCCGATAAAGGTGTTTCTGGCCCTGATGCCTCTCTCTGTTTTCAGACTCAGGTAGGTGATGGGGTGTATGACTGCTAGGTAGTGCTCCACACAGGTGAGACATTGAAACAACAACCGTCCAGTATAAACAATGAAGATGGTGTAGACGCCTGCTTTCATCATCCCCTGCCTTTGCGCGTAGATGCCGCTGCAGTAAAATCCGCACGCAAGCAAACCGATCGGCTCCATGGCGATTATATTGTAGGTGAGGAAGTCGGAGTGGCTCACTGTCCTCGCTGTGGACACCTGCCGTTGTTTCCACCATCGCTGGATACCCACGTAGAGGACAAAGGCGGAGAGAGGGAGCAGGAGGAGGAATGAGGTGCAGGTGAACGTGGTGAAGACTGCAGCGCCGACCGCGGACTCAGAGCACTTGTAGAAGTGTGGGTAGAGGAAGGAGTTAGACAGGAGAGGAGGGAGGAGGGACATGTTGGGTGACGAGGATGAGTCGAGAGACATTTCTGCTCAGACAGAAGCCTGTAAAAGAAATGGAAAGGAAGAAGTCAAGAGAGGGATTGAAGCGATGAATGTAATCCTGTCTCTTAGGTTCATATTAATACAGCAAATGAAGAAAAATAATGCTGCTTCATTGTTTTTTACTTAATGACAAAACATTGTGTGAAGTCCACAATATCAGCTTATAGCAACTGGTTTCACTAAAATGAACAATGACAGCAATATAGTCCACGATGAGCAGCGCTAAAATCAACCTGCGTAGTCGTCCCTCCATTGTGACATTAGAAAGTGTCACATTTATCTTGCAAGTATGCTCTTCTTCAACGTTTGCTTTACTTCCTGGATTTTTCCCACATGGAAATTCTGACCAATCAGGAGCAGCTTTCTCGCACAAGGCATTTGATCTGGTCCACTTGTAAATGCTGCTGTGAGAACCAACTCTGGGCAATTATACAACTTTGGAACAAACTTAGTCCCTGATTCAGAGGAAAGCGAGACAAATCAGTCTGAAAGCACCCATGGAGAAAGACAAGATGTGTTTACTTTATTAATAATTAAAGGTTGTGTAGGAAACTTTAAGAAAATCCTTGTTTGTAGTGATACTTCTCTTTGGCCGTTAAATTAACTGTAGTCAGCATCCTCTGTAGCCATGAGCGAGTACCTGCATCGGCCACAACAGTGAAGAACAACAGACTGAACAGGATTGACCTGCATCATGAGGACTAAATACTAGAAAATAAATAGCAATCATATTTAGAGTAACATTACTATCTGTTTCTTCCTATATTTAATTTGGACCATTTGACTCCATGATACTAACTAACCTGCCGCTTGAATATTACTTAATACTCAGCCAACGTTTCAAAGCAACCAAAGGCAAAAAACTTTCCCACCAAACATAATGTGAAAGCATTCATGTTTCCATCAAAACATAACTCTTGAAAGAGATTAATGACTTTATAGGTGGACATGTTGGGATAAATGATATCTAAAAATATCAAATCATGTTACCAGCCTATGTTCAACAATTACTACAATACCCAGGATTCATTGCAATGGCTGTGTTCTGTGATGCATTGCTTCATGGTATGCCACTGCCAAATGACACATCGTAAATTACAGACACTGGTTTGGCTCATTTTTGGGTTTCTAATCATTAATTACAACACAAGATGTTACATTGTGAGACATGATTCAGACCAAAGGTATTTTTGTTTGCGGTGGTCATCTGATGGAAAAACCCAATTCACTTCTAAATGTTTTGCTGTCTCAAGACAATTTGATACGACAATATACAGAGGGACACATAATTACTACCACTAAGTAAATTCTCCAGAGCAAGTCCTTGTTCTGGAGAATTTCACCCCTTCTGAAATATATTTAGTTGAACCAACCTTAGAAAAGAAAAAGCACCATTTCCCTCTATTGCTCACAGTTGATAGAAATATATGCAATCAGAGAACAGATGAGTCCAGTAAAGATATGGGAAATTGTGTTAATACAAAAATAGTAACAAACTGTATGAAAAAGTTAAGTTAATGCAGATAGTTTTATTTGAAAGAGCCAAAATGAAAAACCAGGACAGTAATCTGCAAATTTATATGCTGAGTCATCATGAGATGACCATAGATCAGATTTTACTGTACTGTATATAAATAAATTTGTCAACATATTAATAAGACACCAACCTTGTGGAGAGTGTTTGTTGTTCCTTATCTTGTCTACAAAGACTGGACTGCTTTGCCTCTGCTCTACTGTTAAATTAATACGTTTAATTTGGAAAAACAGCGTGAGCAGGTCTGTGGGATTTTTGCATGCAGCAAGTGCAATAGAGATGGAGTGATTTATTATACTATAAATGACAGTAGGCAAATTTTCTTGTCTGCAAAACAGCAATACTTGTACACTTGCTCAAGGGCACTTTAACTAAGTTGATTCTGGCTAACAAAGAACTTCACACAATATATTTTCCGCATCAATTCACTGTACTTACATGTATAGATGAATTACAGAGGATAAAATGATATGCATCTAAAGAGACACTGATGTCAATTTGTCATTTTTGTCCATCCATTACCATGAACATTTGACAGGATTCAAATGACTGGTGTGTATTCAAATCAAACTGAGCCACACAGCCAGTAGCACCTGTCAAAAACTTCAGATGAAGCTGGGAGTGGTGTGATTAATGTTCAGATCAGACCAAACCTAGTCTGCTAAGACAAAATCTAATTTACTAGTTGTAGATATGGTATTGTATATCTGTATACACACAATTTAGGAAAGTATGTGCTTTCTTGAATAACCAGGTAAATTTTTAGGCTTATTTGAGATGTATAATTTAATATCATCGCAAACAAAGTGAGAGGAGATACCTTTAAAGTGGCTTATTGTTTGCATGTACAAGATGAACAGAATAGGACCCAGGACAGAACCTTGGAGCACACCAGTACAACACATCTCACATAAGAACATATATATACCAGCAGCAACACAGAAGCTCCTCCAGGTAGGAGGAGAAGGTGACCCACAGATTCATAGTGAATAGGGACAATATCGTCCCGACCATAGCCCGATCCGGGCAAGCATAGGGCATTGGTTTAGATCAGGAAAGACAATGGGCATATTATTGTGTGTATTGTGTCACAGTGGACTAATACCAACGCTGCATCTTTGACACTTTGTTTTCTTTTTTTTCCAAAGATCCTGTTTGATTATTTTGCCTTCCACTATGTATTCTGTCACATCCATGATTTTGACCAATAGGAGCATAGAGTGCAACACACTTTAAACATGGCGAAGCAAAAGAGGAGTGATGTTGCAGAGTGTGAACACTGAAGGCAAAATGACCCACCTAAGTTCACCATTAGAAAAGCCACATGGCCTGCAGGAAAAATGGCTGATCAGAGTACGACAAGAGGATGGCCGAAACACGGTCAGTATGGGTCAATAGAACAATGGAAATGTGTGAAGCTCTTTGAGTTCCCTCTCTGAGTATAATTAAGTTGAAAGCTAAATTACACAAGTATATGTGTGTTGTGTAAAGGTTTTGGGTTAGTGAAAAGGATGTTAAGTTCATGCAAGACTGTCTGTACAAAGCATTAGCTAACTAACATCAGCTCAGATTACTGGGTAGCTGGCATTTGGCAAAGCTGACTACAAAGAAATCACAACAATTACTCACCGAATAGCATCCAAGCAATACATGTACATCAACATCAGTTAAACCGTTTTGCTTAGACCTGTATCATTACTGTGCTGACATTAGCTAAGCCCAGTGGTTATGTTACCTGTCCATGAATGGAGGGGCAATAAAGTTGCTTCGGCGTACTGCTTATGTTGGGCATGTGGTCATCTGTAGTGAATGAGCCAGGTTTTGAAGAGTTGTGGTTCTAGTGCAGGCTTTGTTGTGCTGTACTATGAGGAACTGGTCGTTGAAGAAAAACAAAAGCAGGGAAAGTGGTCACCTTTTTGTTCTTTCAAAATTAAATCCTCTGTTGTTTTGCTGTGAGAAATTCCAACCAGTTGTTTTGAATGTTTACTGGAGTACTTGAATGTTGTTAAGTGAAGTTAACGCAACGCAACGATAGCCAAATGGTGAGATCAGAAAAATGTGGTCTTTTTGTTCTCTGTCCGATAAAAGGTGGTAAAACTCCTTCAGTGTATAAAACAGGGATCTCTTAACAGCAAGCCAAAGCGTTGTAGAGAGAGACCCGTTTGAAGCTGCCCACCAATTGACAATTTGACATCATAGGTCTCACACCAGACTCAAGCTGTGGCAGTTGAAGAACCAGGTCCATGGCCGGGATTTCACACATAGATATGAAACATAGAGGACCCTGGGATGCTGAGTTCAACAGCTCTCCTGTGTTTGTAGAACAAAAGGGAATGAGGGCTCAACAACCATTTTGAGTTGACTGAGGCCTTTTAACAGAACGGGGAAACTACATATAGACATTTGGTATTTGTATGTGTTTCTGTGCAGGATTGAAAGTGCAGTGTTCATTCATGTGTGTGATGTGTGACCAGCGGAATGTGCAGGTCTGTGTTTGAATTCATCACATTTGCACATGACAAAAAGCCTTGATAAATCTGGTTCTCTGTGTCTTACATAAGTTAACTTTCAATTTAAGGATATTTTGTGAATACACACTCAGTTGTAGATATTGTCAGTACGTACATTTTCAGATTTTCAACAGCACTAACAAACCTTCCTTCATCATTGACAGGATTCAAATGACCTGGAACTAAAACTTGTGCTTATTCAAACAAACAGTGTCATGCAGCCCAGCACACCTGTCTGCCCTGTGGATGTGTGTGTGTGATCTACTTCTATCTTTGTGAGGACCTCAGGTTTGGACTGAGTACAGACATTTTTGGAAAGTGTGGACATTTTGTCATGTTCTAACTTTTCAAAGGTCAGATTACTGTAGAGTTTGAGAAAGGGCTGAGGTCATACATGCAGGTGTGATTATTAGTATTAAGTCAAGGAGGGTCAATCAAGCAGTTGCAGTGTGGACTTGTTGTTTTTTGATGCAAACATGACAGCAGCTGTGTTGTCAGCAGCGGCTGATGAATGACTTGTGGCCAACTATGGAAACCATACAGAGAAAAACAATAGGTGGGGCTGTGATGTACAGTCAGTACAGTAAATCTGCAACAGATACTCAGACAGAGGAGTCCACAGAGGGGGGAGATCAGAAACACATACAGGTAAGGTTGGTTTTCTCATCACTTTTTAATGTTATCAACTTTTTAAATCCACATTAGTGAGGATGCAGGCAGCTCATGTCAAGAAAGACTTGCTTTATGGAAAATGCAGGATCCAGCAATTATAAATATTGACTATCTTTCTATCACTTTCTATCATGTTTCTATCACTGAAGTACCCTTTAATTCTACAATGTTTTTTGAAGGTTAATAGATTAAAGTTTTACACTGAAAGCAGTTTCAACTGAATTTCTAAGCTGCTGAGTGGAAACACAAGAGTGGAAACATGAATGACCACCTTATAAAGTTATTATAGTGAACGTGTCAGCAAACAGTTTGCTTGCATTTGTTTTAAGGTTTTCTTTTCTGTCCACTTGAAGCATTTAACTTGAGCATTCACTCCCTCTTTTTTTGGCTCTGGTAAACACAAAATACGTGTATCTTTAGCTGCCAAATGTTCCACTGTGTTCACCAGCTGGTCTCTAACACTCTCTGTTGTTTAGTGCTGAACAGGTAGTGTACGGTGGGCTCATCTGAGCTCTTTGCCACTTTTAGGAACATTGTTGATGAGAGTTATGAGGATGAACCATATCAGTGAAACTGTAAAACCAGAGCAATGAGCTGACATACATTAACATATCTGTAGAGCTGAGGGGAAACAGTAGAGTAGAGTAGTAGCATCCAGTAGTTCGGTAGACCGAATGACTCAAAACTGAATTCGGAAAACTTAAACTTGCAAGAACAGGAGAGGAGAGGAATCCCTCCTCCAGGATTGATGGCATGAAAAATATGTATTTTATGTTTTCTCCACTGTATTTTTCTCTTCCAGATATGACAGTGAACTCGTCCTTCTCCTCCAATGACTCCCTTCCTGAATGCCGTTTTACCAAACCAGCCTCCTTTTTCTACATCACATACTACTTCACAAAGACTCTCCTCCTCCTCCCTCTCTGCATCCTCGTCCTCTACCTGGGTCTCCAACGATGGCGGCGACAGCGCTCCACCTCCACAGCAGCAGCAATGACTCACTCAGACAGCTTCACCTACCACATGGTCACCATGGAGCTGGTTGGTGTGTTAGGGAGCATCTTCCTCCTCTGTGGTGTCCTTTTATATCGTTCTGATATGTTAATGTTGGGGGAGTATTTCTGGTCCTTCACCTGGTATGGAGAGACTTTCTTCCACATGCTGACCTGTGTAGAGCGCTACCTGGCTGTCGTTCATCCCGTCACCTACCTGAGCCTGAGAGGAGAGAGAGGGATCAGAATCAGAAACATCAGCATTGGGTGTGTGTGGCTGTTTTGTGTTGGAATAACAATTTGTATAAATTTAAAATACTACGCGGATTTCGCTTTCTGCTTCTTGATTTTGTCCTTGATCATCGTGTCCTTCTGCAGCCTCTCTGTTCTCTGCGTTCTGATTCGTCCAGGGCCAGGGGAACAGGGTGGGGACAGGGAAAGAGTTGACCAATCAAAGCGGAGAGCTTTCTACACCATGGTGGTCATACTGGGAGTGCTGCTGTTGACCTCCTCTGCTAGTGTAGCTTGGGATTTTGCTCATATGTTGAGGGAAAGTGGGGAGTGTGCAATATCGGTAGCTGACATCTGGCTTAATATCCCCAGCAGTCTGGTGTTACCTCTGCTGTTTCTACACAGAGCAGGAACATTAGCTTGTTGTAAGAACAACTCCTAATGAGGTGAAGAATTAGATTTGCATAAATTGTATATTACAGGTTGGAGGTCACTTTGAGTCAATGTGTCTCACCCGGTTCTGATGTCGAAATCCCATTTCACACTCCATCATGTCGCCGGGAATGTAATCCTCTGGTGTAAAATGAGCACCACAAATAACCACGTTCTTCGTTGCTGATGCCACCTTGAAGTCCCGTCTCCTCACTTGGACAAAACGCACCCACGCATGAAAAGTTACACTTTTCCTATTCGTGGGAAAAGCACTCTAGAACTCTATGTCCAGATAGACTAGAGTTTGTGCAGCCTCCACAAATGCAGTATTACTTACTGACAAGGCAACTGACTACAGACTACCAACTAACTGTCCTGATATACCGCCAAACTACTACTGCACAGTTTACTGTATGTTGCAGCCTCAGAAAACCACAATTTTCACCATATTTTTTCCCTTTTTATCCATGAAGATGAGTTTTTAAAATTATTTTTTGAGTATAGTTGGCCTAATCATAAGCTCAGAAATGTAAATTCATAAAAACAAAATAGTCAAAGCAATTTTCAACCTGAAATATACACTTTAAAAGAAAACACTTTTTTTTCCTTCATGAAGTAAAGATGCTGTATATCATGGGCATCAGTTTCCTGTAAAACCACATACATAGTTATGATACATCTACCATACAAACTAATCATGATTAAACGACTATGAAATGTGGTTTGAATGGTTGTAGGACAAATAAGAATACTGGAATGAATATAATATGAATAATGTAATGTAATATGTTACACTGCAAGACAGGCTTATTATTCCAAGTGTGCAGTTCTGTGTATAGAAGTTACAATGTGATTGCATGAGTGGCTCCAAAGAAGCATGCTACTGTAATGGCTGTGAATGCTGAGCTTCATTACACTGGTTTTCATCATTCATGACTGGACTGAAAAAAGACTAAATGTGTTTTTGATATGTGTGCTTATTGTTTATTGTTCCTTTTTGATGTCAACAGCAAAAAATGCTTGAATCTTGTAATTGATGTGTGATTCATTTGCTTTAAATATTTGCACTGGGTGTTTTAAGAGTTGAATAACTGGCAGGATGATCCTATGAACTACTTGTCTTGACTGTTGTGTTTAAGAAATGAAAATAAAAATGCCCCAAAAAACATTGCTGGAATAAACAGGCCTTTACAAATACAAAGTTAAATACAAAGTTCAAATCAATATAAGGTATTAAATGTCTTCATAAAACAATAAAAACTAAGATTATCGAAACAGGCAGTGGTTGAAGACTGTAACCCTGTGGCGTCTTCCACGCTCAACACTCACTTCAGCACACCTGCTTTTAATTAAAGGTTTCCCAGATGCCAGCTAAGGTGGCATATTAGAGTGTCTCAAAAAAACAATAGGAAAGTAGGACTTGCTAGAAATGGCTCTAACAGGTCTTACAAGACCTAAAGAACTGTGATCATTCCAAGATCGCACAGTGATTGTGCAGACACAATAAAAGGGGCGTTCTTAAAACCATATATAAAGATCTAAAATCCAAAACACTCATATACACATTTCGATAAACATGACTTCCAGATATCTGTGACAAAAAACTTCTGTAGTGCTAGTAATGTGAAATCCTAATAAATGTCTCTTTTTCAAGATAAAACTGCACATTTTCCAGTGTCCTTTCATTGAATAACAGTAATAACAGTAGAAGTATGACTAATGATTGATGCCTCATCATGTTATGGCAGAGCACGTCTGATTATTTTTTTTGTATTCTTTCACATTCATGACTTTGACCAATAGGAGCACAGAGTGCTCCTCTATGCAGCACTTTATGCATGGTGAAGCAAAAGCAAAAGATGTTGCTGAGCGAGAACACACAAAGACAAAATGGCCACTTGAGTCAACACGGCCTGCAGGTAAAAATGGCTGATCAGAGTACTACAAGAAGATGCCCAAAAACATGCTCAGTATGGGACAAGAGACCAATGAAAACCTGTGAAGTTCCCTGTCTGAGTATAAGTATGTTGAAAGTCAAATTATATTAGTATATCTGTGTGATCTATGTTGTTTTAACGCGCCGGGTTAGTGAAAAGGATGTTGCAGTCTTTGCTGTGCTGCATTCTGAGGAACTGGTCGCTCTTCATCCCTGCAGAGTTAGCATTCGGTGCTGACGTCGCTGACATAATATGAAACATGGCTGTGCACACGTGCATGTATGAATTTCAAGTTCAGCTTACCCCTTGGGAATTTTGGTGCAGGGCAAAAACAGGGGGTTACTGACACTGAACACAACAAGAGGAGGGAAAGTGGTCACCTTTTTGTTCTTCCAAAATAAAATCCTCTGTTGTCTTGCAATGAAAAATCCAACTGGTTGTTTTTAATGTTTATTGGAGTACTTTGAAATTGTGAAGTGAATCTTACGCTTCTATAGCCAAATGGTGAGATCCGAAAATGTCCTGCTTTTGTTCCCTGTCTGAAAGACGTAGTAAAACTCCTTCAGTGTAGAGAACAGGGATCTCTCAACAGCAAGCCAAAGTGTTATAGAGAGAGACCGGTTTGCAGTTGCTCATCAATTTAATTGACAATTTGACATCATAGGTTTCACACCAAACTCAACCTAAGGCAGTTGAAATACTGGGTCAGTGGCTGGGATTTCACACATAGGTATGAAACATGGAGGACTCTGGGACACTGAGTTCAACAGCTCTCCTGTGTTTGTAGAACAAAAAAGAATGAGGGCTCAACAACCATTTTTAGTAGCCTGAGGCCCTTTAAAACAATTGGAAAACTATTTAATGACATTTGGTATTTGTATGTGTTTCTGTGCACGTATGAAGTGCAGTGTTCCTTCATTTGTGTTGTGTTGTGTTGTGTGTTTGAATTCATCACATTTGCACATGACAAAAAGCCTTGATAAATCTGGTGCTCTGTGTCTTGCACAAGTTAACTTTCAATTTAAGGATATTTTCTGAATACGCACTCAGTTGTAGATATTGTCAGTAGGTAGATTTACAGATTTTCAGTAACACTAACAAACCTTCCTTTATCATTGACAGGATTCAAATGACCTGGAACTAAAACTTGTGCTTATTCAAATAAACAGTGTCATGCAGCCCAGCACACCTGTGTGTGTGATCTACTTCTATCTTTGTGAGGACCTCAGGTTTAGACTGAGTGAGGACATTTTTGGAAAGTGTGGACATTTCGTCATGTTCTGACTTTTCAAAGGTCAGATTACTGTAGAGTTTGAGAAAGGGCTGAGGTGATACATGCAGGTGTGATTATTAGTATTAAGTCAAGGAGGGTCAATCAAGCAGCTGCCGTGTGGACTTGTTGTTTTTTTTATACCAACATGACAGCAGCTGTGTTGTCAGCAGCGGCTGATGAATGACTTGTGGCCAACTATGGAAACCATACAGAGAAAAACAATAGGTGGGGCTGTGATTTACAGTCAGTACAGTAAATCTGCAACAGATACTCAGACAGAGGAGTCCACAGAGGGGGGAGATCAGAAACAAATACAGGTAAGGTTGGTGTTCTTATCACTTTTTAATGTTAGCAGCTTTTTAAATCCACATTAGTGAGGATGCAGGCAGCTCATGTCGAGAAACACTTGCTTTATGGGAAACATAGGATCCAGCAATTTTAAACATTGACTTTGACCAGAAACTAAAAATCACGATTTTTCAGGTTCTGCTGCACAGATTTGATAATTGTTTTTAAAATCTGTCTATCACCAAAGTACAGTTTAATTCCACAATGTTTTGGGTTTTTTTAAGGTAAATAGTTTAAAGTTTTACACTGAAAGCAGTTTCAACTGAATTTCTAAGCTACTGAGTGGAAACACAAGAGTGTAAACTCAAATGACCACCTTATGAAGTTATTATAGTGAATGTGTCAGCAAACAGTTTGCTTGCATTTGTTTTAAGTTTTTCTTTTCTGTGCACTTGAAGCATTTAACTTGAGCATTCACTCTTTTTTTGGCTCTGGTAAACACAAAATACGTGTATCTTTAGCTGCCAAATGTTCCACTGCGTTCACCAGCTGGTTTCTAACACTCTCTGTTGTTTAGTGCTGAACAGGTAGTGTACGGTGGGCTCATCTGAGCTCTTTGCCACTTTTAGGAACATTGATGATGAGAGTTATGAAAATGAACCATATCAGTGAAACTGTAAAACCTGAGAAATGAGCTGACAGACAATAAAATTGCTGAGGTGAGGGGAAACAGTAGTGTCCAGTAGTTCGGTAGACCGAAACACCTAAAAATTGAATTCAGAAAACTTAAACTTGCAAAAAGAGGAATAAGAGGAGAGGAATCCCTTCGACGGGATTGATGGCATGAAAAATTTGTATTTTATGTTTTCTCCATTTGACTGTATTTTTCTCTTCCAGATATGACAGTAAACTCGTCCTTCTCTTCCAATTACTCCCTTCCCGATTGCCGTTTTACCAGACCAGCCTCCTTTCTCTTCATCACATACTACATCACACAGATTCTCCTCCTCCTCCCTCTCTGCATCCTCGTCCTCTACCTGGGTCTCCAACGATGGCGGCGACAGCGCTCCACCTCCACAGCAGCAGCCATGACTCACTCAGACAGCTTCACCTACCACATGGTCACCATGGAGCTGGTTGGTCTCTTCGGGATCTTCTTCCTCCTCTGTGGTGTCCCTTTATATCATTCTGATATATTATTGTTGGGCCACTATTTATCGTCCTTCACCTGGCATGGACAGACTTTCTTCCACATCCTGACCTGTGTGGAGCGCTACCTGGCTGTCGTTCATCCCGTCACCTACCTGAGCCTGAGAGGAGAGAGAGGGATCAGAATCAGAAATATCAGCATTGGGTGTGTGTGGCTGATTTGTGTTGGAGCAATAATGTTTTTTATTTTAAAACACTTAATAATTTTGGATTTCTGCTTCTTGATTTTGTCTGTGATCATCGTGTCCTTCTGCAGCCTCTCTGTTCTCCTTGTTCTGATTCGTCCAGGGCCAGGGGAACAGGGTGGGGACAGGGAAAGAGTTGACCAATCAAAGCGGAGAGCTTTCTACACCATCGTGGCCATACTGGGAGTGCTGCTGTTGAGGTGCTTTGCTAATGTGGTTTGGGATGTTGTTCATATGTTGAGGCAAGGTGGGGAGTGTGCAACATCGGTAGCTGAAATCTGGCTCAATCTCCCCAGCAGTCTGGTGTTACCTCTGCTGTTTCTACACAGAGCAGGAACGTTACCGTGTTGTAAGAACAACTCCTAATGAGGTGAAGGATCAGATTTGCATTAAAGTGTATATTTCAGGTTGGAGGTCACTTTGAGTCAATGTGTAGGAAATTGGTGTAGGAAGTCGATTGTGATTAAAAAAATTAAAAAAATACATACGACTGTGACTTTAGGAGTCGTATTTGTTACTTCCGTATTCATAAAATTGCTAAACCGGAAGTGACGTAGCATGGGAGAGCCCCTTATTCCAAGTACAGTAGAAGTACAGTAAAACAACGAGTCAATGACTAGCATTGACAGTAAAGAGGTTGTAAATGTTTATGCCGGGACATATGACGGGCCACAACGCTACACCTTTGAGCCAGCCAGATGGCAAAGGGAAATGCGGCAGATAAATGCGTCGTTTTGCCAGTCCTCTCATGACACAGCTCGTTTCCCTGATAGTCACTGGTCACCGGCGAGTGAAATTAAGCCCAGTGCAACTCGCTAGTCTCTGCAGCAAACATGAGCCTGCCCTTCGTGCACATTCGTAGCACTGCCTTTTCGCCATTGACAGATGGAGAAGGGTTCGCTCGCACACATTGTCTCATAGAGCTAGCTAGCTATGATATTTTCGTAAGCTTCCGAGTCCAACGGGTGTCATGTCATTGCCCTATAGGCTACGGGCATGCCCGAGGGGATGAACTGGATACGTTACAGGTGTTTACCAGTCTGTAACAATGTTAACAAACTACGGTTACCAATTACGCCTTACAACAATTAGTAGCTAATGTTACATTGTGCTGACAATTTGGAAGTTGGCAATCGTTAGAAAATAACTCACTCTGCGCAGATCCTGCTTTCGTCGAGCTGAGCTGTGTCCTGGCCGAGGCGGGGTCGGAAGTGTTGCTGATGGTAGAGCCGATGATGCTGCTGTGTGCAGAGAGGGAACTGCACCCACTCTCAGTCTCACCCGGTTCTGGTGTCGAAATCCCATTTCACACTCCATCATGTCGCCGGGAATATAATCCTCTGGTGGAAAGTGCGCGCCACAAATAACCATGTTCGTCATTGATGATGCCGCTGTGACGTCCCGTCTCCTCACTTGGACAAAACGCACCCACGTATGAAAAGTTGCACTTTTCCTATTCGTGGGAAAAGCATGAACTCTATGTCCAGATAGACTAGAGTTTGTGCAGCCTCCACAAACACAGTATTACTTACTGACAAGAAAACTGACTACAGACTACCAACTAACTGTCCTGATATTCCGCCAAACTACTACTGCGCAGTTTACTGTACGTTGCAGCCTCAGAAAACCACACTTTTCACCATATTTTTTGTCCTTTTTATTTATAAAGAAGAGTTTTTAAAATTATTTTTTGAGTATAGTTGGCCTAATCATAAGCTCAGAAATGTAAATTCATAAAAACAAAATAGTCAAAGCAATTTTCAACCTGAAATATACACTTTAAGAAAAATCACTTTTTTTTCCTTCAGGAAGTAAAGATGCTGTATATCATGGCCATCAGTTGCCTGTAAAACCACATACATAGTTATGATACATCTACCATACAAACTAATCATGATTAAACGACTATGAAATGTGGTTTGAATGGTTGTAGGAGAAATAAGAATACTGGAATTAATATAATATGAATAATGTAATGTAATGAAATATATTACACTGCAAGACAGGCTTATTATTCCAAGTGTGCAGTTCTGTGTATAGAAGTTACAATGTGATTGCATGAGTGGCTCCAAAGAAGCATGCTACTGTAATGGCTGTGAATGCTGAGCTTCATTACACTGGTTTTCATCATTCATGACTGGACTGAAAAAAGACTAAATGTGTTTTTGATGTGTGTGCTTATTGTTTATTGTTCCTTTTTGATGTCAACAGCAAAAAATGCTTGAATCTTGTAATTGATGTGTGATTCATTTGCTTTAAGTGTTTGCACTGGGTGTTTTAAGAGTTGATTAACTGGCAGGATGATCCTATGAACTACTTGTCTTGACTGTTGTGTTTAAGAAATGAAAATAAAAATGCCCCAAAAAACATTGCTGGAATAAACAGGCCTTTACAAATACAAAGTTAAATACAAAGTTCAAATCAATAAGGTATTAAATGTCTTCATAAAACAATAAAAACTAAGATTATCGTAACAGGCAGTGGTTGAAGACTGTAACCCTGTGGCGTCTTCCACGCTCAACACTCACTTCAGCACACCTGCTTTTAATTAAAGGTTTCCCAGATGCCAGCTAAGGTGGCATATTAGAGTGTCTCAAAAAAACAATAGGAAAGTAGGACTTGCTAGAAATGGCTCTAACAGGTCTTACAAGACCTAAAGAACTGTGATCATTCCAAGATCGCACAGTGATTGTGCAGACACAATAAAAGGGGCGTTCTTAAAACCATATATAAAGATCTAAAATCCAAAACACTCATATACACATTTCGATAAACATGACTTCCAGATATCTGTGACAAAAAACTTCTGTAGTGCTAGTAATGTGAAATCCTAATAAATGTCTCTTTTTCAAGATAAAACTGCACATTTTCCAGTGTTCTTTCATTGAATAACAGTAATAACAGTAGAAGTATGACTAATGATTGATGCCTCATCATGTTATGGCAGAGCACGTCTGATTATTTTTTTGTATTCTTTGACATTCATGACTTTGACCAATAGGAGCACAGAGCCCTCCTCTATGCAGCACGATACACATGGTGAAGAAAAGCAAGAGATGTTGCTGAGCGAGAACACACAAAGACAAAATGGCCACTTGAGTCAACACGGCCTGCAGGTAAAAATGGCTGATCAGAGTACTACAAGAAGATGCTCAAAAACATGCTCAGTATGGGACAAGAGACCAATGGAAACCTGTGAAGTTCCCTGTCTGAGTATAAGTATGTTGAAAGTCAAATTATATTAGTATATCTGTGTGATCTTGTTGTGTTAACGCGCCGGGTTACTGAAAAGGATGTTGCAGTCTTTGCTGTGCTGCATTCTGAGGAACTGGTCGCTCTTTATCCCTGCAGAGTTAGCATTCGGTGCTGACGTCGCTGACATAATATGAAACATGGCTGTGCACACGTGCATGTATGAATTTCACGTTCAGCTTACCTCTTGGGAATTTTGGTGCAGGGCAAAAACAGGGAGTTACTGACACTGAACACAACAAGAGGAGGGAAAGTGGTCACCTTTTTGTTCTTCCAAAATAAAATCCTCTGTTGTCTTGCAATGAAAAATCCAACTGGTTGTTTTTAATGTTTACTGGAGTACTTGGAAATTGTGAAGTGAATCTTAGGTTACTATAGCCAAATGGTGAGATCCGAAAACGTCCTGCCTTTGTTCCCTGTCTGAAAGACATAGTAACTCCTCCAGTGTAGAGAACAGGGATCTCTCAACACCAAGCCAAAGTGTTGTAGAGAGAGACCCGTTTGTAGTTGCTCATTAATTTAGTTGACAATTTGACATCATAGGTTTCACACCAAACTCAGCCTAAGCACTTGAAATACAGGGTCAGTCGCTGCGATTTCACACATAGGTATGAAACATGGAGGACTCTGGGACACTGAGTTCAACAGCTCTCCTGTGTTTGTAGAACAAAAAAGAATGAGGGCTCAACAACCATTTTTAGTAGCCTGAGACACTTTAAAACAATGAGAACTATGTAAAGACATTTGGTATTTGTATGTGTGCAGTGTTCATTCATGTGTGTTGTGTTGTGTTGTGTGTTTGAATTCATCACATTTGCACATGACAAAAAGCCTTGATAAATCTGGTGCTCTGTGTCTTGCACAAGTTAACTTTCAATTTAAGGATATTTTCTGAATACACTCAGGGTTGTAGATATATTATATATAGATATTGTCAGTAGGTACATTTTCAGATTTTCAATAGCACTAATAGACCTTCCTTTATCATTGACAGGATTCAAATGTCCTGTATGTAAAGCTTGTGCTTATTCAAACAAACAGTGTCATGCAGCCCAGCACACCTGTCTGTTATTATTAGTATTAAGTCAAGGAGGGTCAATCAAGCAGTTGCAGTGTGGACTTGTTGTTTTTTTATACCAACATGACAGTAGCTGTGTTGTCAGCAGCGGCTGATGAATGACTTGTGGCAAACTATGGAAACCATACAGAGAAAAACAATAGGTGGGGCTGTGATATACAGTCAGTACAGTAAATCTGCAACAGATACTCAGACAGAGGAGTCCACAGAGGGGGGAGATCAGAAACAAATACAGGTAAGGTTGGTTTTCTTATCACTTTTTAATGTTTTCACTTTTTAAATCCACATTAGTGAGGATGCAGGCAGCTCATGTTGAGAAACACTTGCTTTATGGGAAACATAGGATCCAGCAATTTTAAACATTGACTTTGACCAGAAACTAAAAATCACGATTTTTCAGGTTCTGCTGCGCAGATTTGATAATTGTTTTTAAAATCTGTCTATCACCAAAGCAGATTTAATTCCACAATGTTTTTTTTTTTTTTAAGGTAAATAGTTTAAAGTTTTACACTTAAAGCAGTTTCAACTGAATTTCTAAGCTACTGAGTGGAAACACAAGAGTGTAAACTCAAATGACCACCTTATGAAGTTATTATAGTGAACGTGTCAGCAAACAGTTTGCTTGCATTTGTTTTAAGTTTTTCTTTTCTGTGCACTTGAAGCATATAACATGAGCATTCACTCTATTTTTTTGGCTCTGATAAACACAAAATACGTGTATCTTTAGCTGCCAAATGTTCCACTGCGTTCACCAGCTGGTCTCTAACACTCTCTGTTGTTTAGTGCTGAACAGGTAGTGTACGGTGGGCTCATCTGAGCTCTTTGCCACTTTAAGGAACATTGATGATGAGAGTTATGAAAATGAACTATATCAGTGAAACTGTAAAACCAGAGCAATGAGCTGACAGACAATAAAATTGCTGAGGTGAGGGGAAACAGTAGCATCCAGTAGTTCGGTAGACCGAAACACCTAAAAACTGAATTCAGAAAACTTAAACTTGCAAAAAGAGGAAAAAGAGGAGAGGAATCCCTTCGACGGGGATTGATGGCATGAAAAATTTGTATTTTATGTTTTCTCCATTTGACTGTATTTTTCTCTTCCAGATATGACAGTGAACTCGTCCTTCTCCTCCAATGACTCCCTTCCCGATTGCCGTTTTACCAGACCAGCCTCCTTTCTCTTCATCACATACTACATCACACAGATTCTCCTCCTCCTCCCTCTCTGCATCCTCGTCCTCTACCTGGGTCTCCAACAATGGCGGCGACAGCGCTCCACCTCCACAGCAGCAAGCAATGACTCACTCAGACAGCTTCACCTACCACATGGTCACCATGGAGCTGGTTGGTCTCTTCGGGACCTTCTTCCTCCTCTGTGGTGTCCTTTTATATCATTCTGATATATTATTGTTGGGCCACAATTTCTGGGCTTTCACCTGGTATGGACAGACTTTCTTTCACATCCTGACCTGTGTGGAGCGCTACCTGGCTGTCGTTCATCCCGTCACCTACCTGAGCCTGAGAGGAGAGAGAGGGATCAGAATCAGAAACATCAGCATTGGGTGTGTGTGGCTGATTTGTGTTGGAGCAATAATATTTTTTATTTTAAAACACTTAATAATTTTGGATTTCTGCTTCTTGATTTTGTCCTTGATCATCGTGTCCTTCTGCAGCCTCTCTGTTCTCCTTGTTCTGATTCGTCCAGGGCCAGGGGAACAGGGTGGGGACAGGGAAAGAGTTGACCAATCAAAGCGGAGAGCTTTCTACACTATGGTGGCCATACTGGGAGTGCTGCTGTTGAGGTGCTTTGCTAATGTGGTTTGGGATGTTGTCCATATGTTGAGGCAAGGTGGGGAGTGTGCAACATCGGTAGCTGAAATGTGGCTCAATCTCCCCAGCAGTCTGGTGTTACCTCTGCTGTTTCTACACAGAGCAGGAACATTAGCGTGTTGTAAGAACAACTCCTAATGAGGTGAAGGATTAGATTTGCATTAAAGTGTATATTTTAGGTTGGAGGTCACTTTGAGTCAATGTGTAGGAAAATGATGTAGGAAGTCGATTGTCATTAAAAAAATTTAAAAAAAATACATACGACTGTGACTTTAGGAGTCGTATTTGTTACTTCCGTATTCATAAAGTCGCTAAACCGGAAGTGATGTAGCATCGGGGAGCCCCCTTATTCCAAGTACAGTAGAAGTACAGTAAAACAACGCGTCAATGACTAGCATTGACAGTAAAGAGGTTGTAAATGTTTATGCTGGGACATATGACGGGCCACAACCCTACACCTTTGAGCCAGCCAGACGGCAAAGGGAAATGCGGCAGGTAAATGCGTCGTTTTGCCAGTCCTCTCATGACACAGCTCGTTTCCCTGATAGTCACTGGTCACCGGGGGAGTGAAATTAAGCCCAGTGCAACTCGGTAGCCCTTCGTGCGCATTTGTAGCACTGCCTTTTCGCCATTGACAGACGGAGGAGGGTTCGCTCGCACACATTGTCTCATATAGCTAGCTAGTTATGATATTTTCATAAGCTTCCCAGTCCAACGGGTGTCATGTCATTGCCCTATAGGCTACGGGCATGCCCGAGGGGGATGAACTGGATAGGTTACAGGTGTTTACCAGTCTGTAACAATGTTAACAAACTTTGGTTAACAATTACGCCTTACAACAATTAGTAGCTAATGTTACATTGTGCTGACAATTTGGAAGTTGGCAATCGTTAGAAAATAACTCACTCTGCGCAGATCCTGCTTTTGTCGAGCTGAGCTGTGTCCTGGCCGAGGCGGGGTCAGAAGTGTTGCTGATGGTAGAGCCGATAATGCTGCTGTGTGCAGAGAGGGAACTGCACCCACTCTCAGTCTCACCCGGTTCTGGTGTCGAAATCCCATTTCACACTCCATCATGTCGCCGGGAATATAATCCTCTGGTGGAAAGTGCGCACCACAAATAACCATGTTCTTCGTTGATGATGCCGCTGTGATGTCCCGTCTCCTCACTTGGACAAAACGCACCCATGCATGAAAAGTTGCACTTTTCCTATTTGTGGGAAAAGCATGAACTCTATGTCCAGATAGACTAGAGTTTGTGCAGCCTCCACAAATGCAGTATTACTTACTGACAAGACAACTGACTACAGACTACCAACTAACTGTCCTGATATACCGCCAAACTACTACTGCGCAGTTTACTGTACATTGCAGCCTCAGAAAACCACACTTTTCACCATATTTTTGCCATTTTTATCCACAAAGATGAATTTTTTAAATTATTTTTTGGGTATAGTTGGCCTAATCATAAGCTCAGAAATGTAAATCCATAAAAAAAAAGTTGAAAAAATTTTCAACCTGAAATATACACTTTAAAAGAAATCACTTCCGATAGAAGCACGCAATTATCTATTTAAACAAATGCTGGTTTGGTCTCCATCCTACTCCTGAGAAAGATATAAGATGCGTTTTTGTTACGTCCTTCTGATTATTAAACATGTTATTTTTCCTTCATGAAGTAAAGATGCTGTATATCATGGGCATCAGTTTCCTGTAAAACCACATACATACTTATGATACATCTACCATACAAACTAATCATGATTAAACGACTATGAAATGTGGTTGTAATGGTTGTAGGACAAACAAGAATACTGGAATGAATATAGTATGGATAATGTAATATGTTAGACTGCAAGACAGGCTTCTTATTATTCCAAGTGTGCAGTTCTGTGTATAGAAGTTACAATGTGGTTGCATGAGTGGCTCCAAAGAAGCATGCTACTGTAATGGCTGTGAATGCTGAGCTTCATTACACTGGTTTTCATCATTCATGACTGGACTGAAAAAAGACTAAATGTGTTTTTGATATGTGTGTGCTTATTGTTTATTATTCCTTTTTGGTGTGAACAGCAAAAAATGCTTGAATCTTGTAATTGATGTGTGATTCATTTGCTTTAATTATTTGCACTGGGTGTTTTAAGAGTGGCGTCTTACATGCTCAACACTCACTTTAACACACCCACTTTTAATTAAAGGTTTCCTAGATGCCAGGTCAGGTGGCATATTAGAGTGTCTCAAAAAACAATAGGAAAGTAGGACTTGCTAGAAATGGCTCTAACAGGTCTTAAAAGACCTAAAGAACTGTGATTGTTCCTAGATCGCACAGTGATTGTGCAGACACAATAAAAGGGGCGTTCTTAAAACCATATATAAAGATCTAAAATCCAAAAACACTTCTAAACACATTTAGATAAACATGTTTGCCGAGAGTTCCAGGTATCTGTGACAAAAAAAAATCTGTAGTGCTGGTAATGTAAAATCCTAATAAATGTCTCTTTTTCACGATAAGCACGTCTGATTATTTTTTTGTATTCTGTCACATTCATGACTTTGACCAATAGGAGCACAGAGCGCTTTTCTATGCAGCACTTTACACATGGTGAAGCAAAGCAAAAGATGTTGCTGAGCGAGAACACACAAAGACAAAATTGCCACTTGAGTCAACACGGCCTGCAGGTAAAAATGGCTGATCAGAGTACTACAAGAAGATGCTCAAAAACATGCTCAGTATGGGACAAGAGACCAATGGAAACCTGTGAAGTTCCCTGTCTGAGTATAAGTATGTTGAAAGTCAAATTATATTAGTATATGTGTGTGATCTATGTTGCGTTAACATGCCAGGTTAGTGAAAAATATGTTGCAGTCTTTGCTGTGCTGCATTCTGAGGAACTGGTCGCTCTTTATCCCTGCAGAGTTAGCATTAGGTGCTGACGGCGCTGACATAATATGAAACATGGCTGTGCACACGTGCATGTATGAATTTCACGTTCAGCTTACCCCTTGGGAATTTTGGTGCAGGGCAAAAACAGGGGGTTACTGCCACTGAACAAAACAAGAGGAGGGAAAGTGGTCACCTTTTTGTTCTTCCAAAATAAAATCCTCTGTTGTCTTGCAATGAAAGATCCAACTGGTTGTTTTTAATGTTTACTGGAGGACTTGGAAATTGTGAAGTGAATCTTACGCTACTATAGCCAAATGGTGAGATCAGAAAACATCCTGCTTTTGTTCCCTGTCTGAAAGACGTAGTAAAACTCCTTCAGTGCAGAGATCAGGGATCTCTCAACAGCAAGCCAAAGTGTTGTAGAGAGTGATTGGTTTGTAGTTACTCATCAATTTAATTGACAATTTGACATCATAGGTTTCACACCAAACTCAATCTAAGGCAGTTTCTAGCATAGAAACATGGAGGACTCTGGGACACTGAGTTCAACAGCTCTCCTGTGTTTGTAGAACAAAAGAGAATGAGGGCTCAACAACCATTTTTAGTAGCCTGAGACACTTTAAAACAATGAGAACTATGTAAAGACATTTGGTATTTGTATGTGTGCAGTGTTCATTCATGTGTGTTGTGTTGTGTTGTGTGTTTGAATTCATCACATTTGCACATGACAAAAAGCCTTGATAAATCTGGTGCTCTGTGTCTTGCACAAGTTAACCCTTCAATTTAAGGATATTTTGTGAATACACACTCAGTTGTAGATATTGTCAGTAGGTACATTTTCAGATTTTCAATAGCACTAACAAAGCTTCCTTCATCATTGACAGGATTCAAATGTCCTGTAAATAAAACTTGTGCTTATTCAAACAAACAGTGTCATGCAGCCCAGCACACCTGTATGCCCTGTGGATGTGTGTGTGTGATCTACTTCTATCTTTGTGAGGACCTCAGGTTTGGACTGAGTGAGGACATTTTTGGAAAGTGTGGACATTTTGTCATGTTCTAACTTTTCAAAGGTCAGATTACTGTAGAGTTTGAGAAAGGGCTGAGGTCGTACATGCAGGTGTGATTATTAGTATTAAGTCAAGGAGGGTCAATCAAGCAGTTGCAGTGTGGACTTGTTTTATTTTTTTTGATGCAAACATGACAGCAGCTGTGTTGTCAATGACGGCTGATGAATGACTTGTGGCCAACTATGGAAACCACACAGAGAAAAACAATAGGTGGGGCTGTGATTTACAGTCAGTACAGTAAATCTGTCACAGATACTCAGACAGAGGAGTCCACAGAGGGGGGAGATCAGAAACAAATACAGGTAAGGTTGGTGTTTTCATCACTTTTTAATGTTAGCAACTTTTTAAATCCACCTTAGTGTGGACGCAGGCAGCTCATGTCGAGAAAGACGTGCATTATAGGAAGCCTATACCTGCCTTTTACCAGAAACTCACACGGAGGCACCAATTATGTTAGGAACAACAATATTAGGCCTCACCAAGGGGACACCATTAATGTTGTAAATTGGCTATCGGAAATAATTAATAATTATTAATAATAATTAATAATTCTGTTCAATAATGTGACTTGGTCAGAATGTTCTATCCATAAAAGGTGGGCAAAGCTGGAACAATCTCCCAGTCATTATCAGAGAGAGCACCACTCTTAGCACTTTCAAGGGGAAGCTGAAATCATGGTTACTAGAAAATCAAACATGCGACCACCTGTAACCTGTAATGCAATGCAATTGTTGGGTCATCATCAGAGTTTCTTTCTTTTCCATTACATGTATACATGTTACATGTATGATTTTTTTTTCTCATTGGTAATCTTTACATAATACATTTATGTATCACATTTCAGTGCAATAATTACACGCTTCTGCATGTGCAACTGAGTGTACCGGGCCTTGTGCAATATAAACTGGCACTTTAAACTGATGTGCACTTTAGGGCTTTGTGCAATTTCATCTGGCACCTTAGGGCATTGTGCAACTACATCTTGTACTCATGCACTTTAGCACTTGACACTTCACCCAGCACCTATGCACTTTACTCTTCAAAACGAAACTCTTATGGTCTCCCTACCTGTGGGCTAGCTCCCCACCCACAGTCAATCTGTATTGCATTTTATCTGTCTGTCTGTATATTATGGTTTGTGTTTTTTCAATGTGTTTTTCACTGTTAGTGCTTGTTTTATTGCTACTGCTCCTTTTTTTCTTACTGTGAAATGTTGTACTGTCCTAATTTCTTTTTATGTTAATAGGACTACGGATGGAAATTAGCGTCAAGCTACAATCCGGCATCTTTACATGTTTTAACATGTTCATCAATGTGCACTGTCCCATTCAAATAAATAAATAAACATAAACTTAATTAACATTAAATCCCATTGTGAGAGAGAGAGAGAGAGAGAGAGGGAGAGAGAGAGAGAGGGAGAGAGTCAGAGGCGTGTGTGGTGATCAAAGGGGCCGTTTGGCCTACAAATCAAAATGGCTGACAACAGAGATCTACAAGATGGCTGAATCAAAGCTGGCTTCAGATCGGGGGAGGGGTTTGTCTGACCGTGTGGTCAGGACAAAGACAAAGTAAAAGAAGCAGGAACTTTGTGTATAGCTCTGTTGAAAGCCTGTTTATCAATGAGTCTATGTCAATGTGACATGTGCTGCAAACAGTCTGGATTAGTGCAGAGATTGTTTAGTTGTGTACAAGAATCTGTCTGTGAACAGTATTAGCAAATTAAACAATTAGCTTTGGCAAAGCCAACTAACCAATGACCTGACTGCAAACTATCCCAACAATTACTCATATACTCGCATACAAGTTAAACAGTCTTGCTTAGCTTGTAAAACTGTTATAAAGCTAAGGCCAGTTGTTACGTTACCGATCCTTAAGTGGATGGAAGAAAGAGTCACTTGGTGGTGTGCTGCTTTTGTTAGCCGGCAGAAGAAGGCAGGAAAGAGCTGTGGTTCCAGATACAGTCTTTGGTGTGTCCTTTGTTCCAAAGGTGAAACTCCAAGGGAGCTGATCACTCAGGGTCTTTGCAGAGTTAGATGCTGGGTGCTAACTCACTTGGTTCTCCTGAGCTGAGGGGAAACAGTGGAGTAGCATAGCAGACGTTGGTAGTTCGGTAGACCAAACTACTAAAAATTGAATTCAGAAAGCTTAAACTTGCAAGAGGAAAACAAGAGGAAATCCTTCCACTAGGATTGATGGCATGCAAAATATGTATTTTATGTTTTCTCCATTTGACTCTATTTTTCTCTTCCAGATATGACAGTGAACTCGTCCTTCTCCTCCAATGACTCCCTGCCCGATTGCCGTCTTATCAGACCAGCCTCCTTTCTCTTCATCACATACTACATCACAAGGACTCTCCTCCTCCTCCCTCTCTGCATCCTCATCCTCTACCTGGGTCTCCAACGATGGCGGCGACAGCGCTCCACCTCCACAGCAGCAGCAATGACTCACTCAGACAGCTTCACCTACCACATGGTCACCATGGAGCTGGTTGGTGTCTTAGGGAGCATCGTTGGCCTCTGCAGTGTCGTTTTATATCGTTCTGATATATTATTGTTGGGGAAGTATTTCTGGATTGTCACCTGGCATGGAGAGACTTTCTTCCACATCCTGACCTGTGTGGAGCGCTACCTGGCTGTCGTTCATCCCGTCACCTACCTGAGCCTGAGAGGAGAGGGAGGGATCAGAATCAGAAATATCAGCATTGGGTGTGTGTGGCTGCTTTGTGTTGGAGCAATTATTTTTGTAATTTTAAAAACGGCGTTACTTTTTGATTTATGCCTCTTGATTTTGTCCGTGATCACTGTGTCCTTCTGCAGCCTTTCTGTTCTCTGCGTTCTGATTCGTCCAGGGCCAGGGGAACAGGGCGGGGACAGGGAGAGAGTTGACCAATCAAAGCGGAAAGCTTTCTACACCATCTTCGCCATACTGGGAGTGCTGCTGTTGAGATCCTCTGCTAATCTGGCTTGGGATGTTGTTCATATGTTGAGGGAAAGTACGGAGTGTGCAACAATTGCAGTGAAAGTCTGGCTTAATATTCCCAGCAGTCTGGTGTTACCCCTGCTGTTTCTACACAGAGCAGGAACATTAGCTTGTTGTAAGAACAACTCCTCATGAGGTTAAAGCTGCAGTAGGTCAAAAGCCTGAAAATGGTTTTGAGTCACATCTGAGTTAGGTTTTGTTCGTCTCCGCCCTGAGCCCCTCCTACCAGACGGGCACACGAGTATTTTATCCTACATGGTTATATTTCGCACAGCAGTCCTCCCCATCCCTTCCTCGCGGCCCTGCACATATAGCCCCGAGGCTTGGCCCTCCCTCTCTGTGCAGCAACCGAGTTCTGTCTTCCTTTTTTGGGTTGTTTAGCTGTGTTGCTAAATGCTGGAATTGCTATTTTACCGGGTGCACTGTTCACCATTGCCACTTGCTCTACCCTTCTGTTGGCGGCACGGGAGCGTGCATATGCAGTAGAACAGCCAATAGGAACACAGTGGTCTGAGTTGACCCTTGATTGGTTGATGCACATCGGCATGATACTGATTCCTTAGAGGCTGAATACAGAGCCATGGTGAGGTACAGAAACCTATTGTTTGTCTCAGACCACTTGATTTACATTATGCTTAGAGGATATTGTAAAATTTTTATTCAATTATACCAAAACAATGTTGCCTCCTGGGGCTTTGAGGATTAGATTTGCTCTAAATGAAGTCACTTCTGATAGAAGCAAGCAGTTGTCTATTTCAACATCTGCTGGTTTGGTCTCCATCCTATTCCTGAGAAAAATATATGATGATGATTATTAAACATGTTATTTTATTCTTCACAAAGTAAAGATACTGTATATCATGGGCATCAGTTTCCTGTAAAACCACATACATAGTTATGATGCATCTACCTTTGCTGTGAGTTGCTCCAAAGAAGCATATTATTGTAATGGGTGTGAATGCTGAGCTACATTACACTGGTTTTCATCATTCATGACTGGACTGAAAAGAGACTTAATATGTTTATAATATGTGTGCTTATTGTTTATTATTCTTTTGAGTGGAATAATAACAGCAAAAGATTGGCTTGAAACTTTTAATTGATGTGTGATTCATTTGCTTTAACCCTCTGGGGTCTAGGGGGTAATTGGCCGTTTTTGACTACTTTTCATTTTACCTTTAAATTTCACCTTAAAAAAACTGTTTACCTTGCCTTGTTTGGTATCATTCTTTTCAGCACAACCTCAGCTGTGTGACTTTACAGTTATTTTTTCATTTTGACATACTCTATTAACACACTGGACCTAAAATCACAAAGAAAACATAAAATCCGAGTAGGAAAAAGTTTGATTTTTTACTGTGAAAACCACAAACATGTCTAACGAACCATTTTTGTAACTTAGAATAAAAATATAAATTGTAAACTTCAAAAACATATGTCCTAATTTAGCAAACAACAATGTTATACATAACTATTACATTAAAATGCAAGCAATGCCTCAGGCGTTTTTGAACAACTAGCCTACTTACAAAACAATCAGATGCCACAAAAATAATTTGTCAAAGGGAAAAATGCCAGCACTCACACAATGTCCTTTTGATAAATTTAATAAACCAACTTGGGTGGCAGTACCAGAAACACAGACGTTTTGACAGAAAGTATTCTTATGTCGAAAGTCTGTGTTTGTTGCTGTTTTTGGCTGTGCACCTTTCTAGGGATTTATTTTGAGAGTGCTTGCTTTTCTCCTACGTGATTTTACAAAATTATTTGTGCCACTCTGAAAAAACAGTTCCTGTCCACCACAACACACTACAGGTGGAGGACACAGCAGGAGGACAACAGGAGGAGTGACACACACTGTGTGGCTCTGCTGCCTGGGCAAACGGAGATGCGGACTGGTGGGCGTGCCCTGCCACACCGTCGCTCCTCTGTGCGGACCTCCGAGTACCGCTCAATGCCGTCATCGGAGGCTCATTTCCTCTCTCCTCTTCCAAAACACACTACACACACACTGACTATACACTCCAAACACGCTAAACATCACAAATCCCAACTCATCTGTGATCGCGATCGCGGTCTCTCTCGCTGCCGTCACTCCACAACTTCCCCTCTCCTCCAGCAACAAATGATGTGTGTTGCCATACAATTTTGTGATTGGTTGACTGGTGCATTTTTCAACCAATAGGGAAAAGGGATGTCGTTTGTTTTTTTGTTTTTTGCTGTTGCCTTCAGCACTTTCGACAGGCCGAACGGCCCGTTTTTACCGTTTCTTCCTGCATCAAACACGGATCAAACAATATTCAATATTCAGGAAAATCATGGCGTTTATTATTTATCATAAGTCCGGTTTTATATGGCCTATCAAGATGATTTAAAAAGTGGTACAAAGTTCGAAGTTTGCACTTTCCACACAAAATGAAACAGAGACTCAGCGAGGCTGCGTCTTGCTGCTACGTCGTCTCAAATCGGTCACGTGATTTTGACGCGCCGGCGCGGTTCTGGACCGCAGAGGGTTAAGTAATTGCATTGGCTCTTTTAAGAGTTGATAAATTAGCAAGATTGCATGATGATGCTATGAACTGCTTGTCTTGGCTGTTGTGTTTAAATGAAAACAGAAATCCCCCAAAAAACATTGTGAGAATAAACAGGCCTTTACAAATACGAGGTGCAAATCAATGGGGTATTAAACGTATTCATAAAACAATAACAAATAAGATTATCCTAACAGGCAGTGGTTGAAGACTGTAACCCTGTGGCATCTTCCACTCACTTCAGCACACCTGCTTTTAATTAAAGGTTTCCCAGCTGCCAGGTCAGGTGGTGCATTAAAGGGTCTCAAAAAACAATAGGAAAGTAGGACTTGCTAGAAATGGCTCTAACAGGTCTTAAAAGACCTAGTCTCTATATACAGACTACATTCAGTGAATGTAGAGTCTGTAGGCAAACCCCAGAGATCTTGCCTCTGGAAGAAGAGTGTAAGAACCCTGGTTTCCAGTTGTAGGCTGTCTGAAGTGCGCGTGATATTGACCAAGAATGTAAAAGACCTAAAGAACTGTGATCATTCCTAGATCGCACAGTGAATGTGCAGACACAATAAGAAGGGGGGTTCTTAAAACCATATATAAAGATCTAAAATTCCAAAGGGCATGTTCAAAAGAGCCTCTCCCGCATGCAATCAAAACAAAGCTGGCCGAAATGAACCATGGCCCTGGTCACAGGTTTGTTTTTAAACAAGGAAGAGGCAGTTTCTTACGTGCCTTTACTCTAAAGTGAAACCAGAAATCAACATCTCTCGACATCATTGTAAGTAAGGGCGGTCCCTCAATGATTTCTCAAGATTGAATAAAAGTTGAATGAATGAAAAAGAGTCAGCAGGGGGTGCTCAACTTAAAGAAAATAATATTACATGACAGATGTTTTTGTGTCACAGAGGGTGAATACCAACACTGCACGTTTGATGCCTCATCATGTTGTGACAGAGCATGTCTGATGACTTTTTTATATTCTGTCACATTCATGACTTTGACCAATAGGAGCACAGAGCGCTTCTCTATGCAGCACTTTACACATGGTGAAGCAAAAGCAAAAGATGTTGCTGAGCGAGAACACACAAGGACAAAATGGCCACTTGAGTCAACACAGCCTGCAGGTAAAAATGGCTGATCAGAGTACTACAAGAAGATGCTCAAAAACATGCTCAGTATGGGACAAGAGACCAATGGAAACCTGTGAAGTTCCCTGTCTGAGTATAAGTATGTTGAAAGTCAAATTATATTAGTATATGTGTGTGATCTATGTTGTGTGAACGTGCCAGGTTAGTGAAAACGATGTTAAGTTAACAGGGGGTTACTGACACTGAAAAAAACAAGAGGAGGGAAAGTGGTCACCTTCTTGTTCTTGCAAAATAAAATCCTGTTGTCTTGCAATAAAAAATACAACTGGTTGTTTTTAATGTTTACTGGAGTACTTGAACATTGTGAAGTGAATCTTACGCTACTATAGCCAAATGGTGAGATCAGAAAAAGACCTGCCTTTGTTCCTTGTCTAAAAGATGTAGTAAAACTCCTTCAGTGTAGAGAACAGGGATCTCTCAACAGCAAGCCAAAGTGTTGTAGAGAGAGACCCGTTTGTAGTTGCTCATCAATTTAATTGACAATTTGACATCATATGTTTCACACCAAACTCAACCTAAGGCAGTTGAAATACTGGGTCAGTGGCTGGGATTTCACACATAGGTATGAAACATGGAGGACTCTGGGACACTGAGTTCAACAGCTCTCCTGTGTTTGTAGAACAAAAGAGAATGAGGGCTCAACAACCATTTTAGTAGCCTGAGACCCTTTAAAACAATGGGAAATCTATTTAACGACATTTGGTATTCATGTGTTTCTGTGCAGGTATGAAGGTGCAGTGTTCAGTCATGTGTGTGATGTGTGACAACAGGAATGCACAGATATAAAAAATAGAAAAAGAAAAAGTGTGGTGTGTTTGAATTCATCACATTTGCACATGACAAAAAGCCTTGATAAATCTGGTGCTCTGTGTCTTGCACAAGTTAATTTTCAATTTAAGGATATTTTTTGAATACACAGTCAGTTGTAGATATTGGCTGCGTTTCCCAGATTGCTCTTAGCACTAAGAGCTTCTTAAGAATGCTCTTGAGCCTCCCGTGAAAGAAAAACGTGTTTCCCAGATCACTCTTAGCTTAAGATCTGTCACTCAGAAGTTGTAAGCTCAAGCTGACCCATTCCTAACAGTCTTCTTAGCGACCAAACGCTCTCAGTTCCACCCAAGTCAGGCAAACTGATATTACACTAAGGAAGAAGATGTTAAAACAGTGAGCACGGTATGTATATTTTGATCTATTTTATACTTCAGATTTATATTGTTTAGCATTAATTGGTGACAGAAAAGAACAAATTTCATTCAGCAGGGAAATGCATATCCTTACTGTGCACACTTTGAATCTTGAATCTATATGTTTTATGATGACCCTATGTGCTTTCAAAGCTGTGGCACCTGAAGACCTCAGGTTTGGACTGAGTGAAGACATTTTGAAAGTGTGGACATTTTGCCATGTTTTAAGTTTTTAAGGTCAGATTACTGTAGAGTTTGAGAAAGGACTGAGGTCATACATGCAGGTGTGATTATTAGTAATGTATTAAGTCAAGGAGGGTCAATCAAGCAGTTGCAGTGTGGACTTGTTGTTTTTCAATGCAAACATGACAGCAGCTGAGCTGTCAGCAGCGGCTGATGAATGACTTGTGGCCAACTATGGAAACCACACAGAGAAAAACAATAGGTGGGGCTGTGATTTACAGTCAGTACAGTAAATCTGTCACAGATACAGGTAAGGTTGGTGTTCTCATTACTTTTTAATGTTATCAACTTTTTAAGTCATGCAGCTCATGCCGAGAAAGATTTGCTTTATGGGAAACGTAGGATCCAGCAATTTTTAACCTTGACTTTGACCAGAAACTAAAAAACAGAATTTCTCGGGTTTCTGCTTCACAGATTTTGATCATTGTTTTTAAAATCCTTCTATCACTGAAGTACCCTTTAATTCCACAATGTTTTTTGAAGGTTAATAGATCAAAGTTTTACACTTAAAGCAGTTTCTACTGAATATCTAAACTACTTAGTGGAAACACAACAGCGTAAACTCAAATGACCACCTTATAAAGTTATTATAGTGAACATGTTAACAAACAGTTCGCTTGCATTTGTTTTAAGTTTTTATTTTCTGTCCACTTGAAGTATTTAACTTGAGCATTCAGTCTTTTTTTGACTCTGGTAAACACAAAATACGTGTATCTTTAGCTGCCAAATGTTCCACTACCAGCTGGTCTCGAACACCCTCTGTTGTTTAGTGCTGAACAGGTGAACCAATTCAGTGAAACTGTAAAACCAGAGCAATGAGCTGACAGACATTAAAATTCTCTTCAGAGCTGAGGGGAAACAGTAGAGTAGAGTAGTAGAGTTCAGTAGTTCAGTAGACTGAACAACTCAAAATTTAATTCAGAAACCTTAAACTTCCAAGAAGAGGAGAGGAATCCCTCCTCCAGGACTGATGGCATGAAAAATTTGTATTTTATGTTTTCTCCATTTGACTGTATTTTTCTCTTCCAGATATGACAGTGAACTCGTCCTTCTCCTCCAATGACTCCCTTCCTAATTGCTATTTTACCAGACCAGCCTCCTTTCTCTTCATCACATACTACATCACAAAGATTCTCCTCCTCCTCCCTCTCTGCATCCTCGTCCTCTACCTGGGTCTCCAACGATGGCAGCGACAGCGCTCCACCTCCACAGCAGCAGCAATGACTCACTCAGACAGCTTCACCTACCACATGGTCACCATGGAGCTGGTTGGTCTCTTCGGGACCTTCTTCAACCTCTGTGGTGTCCTTTTATATCGTTCTGATATATTATTGTTGGGGAAGTATTTCTGGGCCTTCACTTGGCATGGAGAGGCTTTCTTTCACATCCTGACCTGTGTGGAGCGCTACCTGGCTGTCGTTCATCCCGTCACCTACTTGAGCCTGAGAGGAGAGAGAGGGATCAGAATCAGAAACATCAGCATTGGGTGTGTGTGGCTGTTTTGTGTTGGAGCAATAATTTGTACAACTTTAAGATACTTCATAGTTTTGGCTTTCTGCTTCTTGATTATTTCCTTGATCGTCGTGTCCTTCTGCAGCCTTTCTGTTCTCCTTGTTCTGATTCGTCCAGGGCCAGGGGAACAGGGTGGGGACAGGGAAAGAGTTGACCAATCAAAGCGGAGAGCTTTCTATACCATCGTGGCCATACTGGGAGTGCTGCTGTTGAGATCCTCTGTTAATCTGGCTTGGGCTGTTGTATATATGTTGATGGAAAGTA
The DNA here is from genome assembly GCA_026686955.1 of Epinephelus cyanopodus. Classification (NCBI taxonomy): domain Eukaryota; kingdom Metazoa; phylum Chordata; class Actinopteri; order Perciformes; family Serranidae; genus Epinephelus; species Epinephelus cyanopodus. The sequence goes on along the minus strand of CM048934.1, from coordinate 6,599,374 downwards.
GTATGTGTGCAACAACAGTAGCTACAGTCTGGCTCAATCTCCCCAGCAGCCTGGTGTTACCTCTGCTGTTTCTACACAGAGCAGGAACATTAGCGTGTTGTAAGAACAACTCCTAATGAGGTTAAGGAATAGATTTGTGTTGAATGAAATCAATTCTGATAGAAACAAGCAAATGTCTATTTAAACAAATGCTGGTTTGGTCTCCATCCTACTCCTGAGAAAAATATATGATGTGTTTTTGTTTTTGTCCTTCTGATTATTAAACATGTTATTTTTCCTTCATGAAGTAAAGATGCTGTATATTATGAGCATCACTTTCCTGTAAAGCCACATACATAGTTATGATACATCTATTTTGCTCAGTAATCATGATTAAAGACTATGAAATGTGGTTGTAATGGTTGTAGGAGAAAAAATAATACTGGAATGAATTTAGCATGGATAATGTAATATGTTAGACTGCAAGACAGGCTGATTATTCCAAGTGTGTAGTTCTGTGTATAGAAGTTACAATGTGGTTGCATTTCCTGTGAGTGGCGCCAAAGAAGCATTTGTTTATGATGTGTATTTGCTTATACACATATATATATATATATAAATATATATATATATATATAAATATATATATATATATATATTATATGAATGTATAAATGTATAATTTGTGTAGTAATAAATATTTATCATGGATGGACAACTGAGTTTGTTCTTTTCTTCATCTGCATAAATACTGACCAGAAGCACAAGGCCTCCACACCAGTTGTGTTGAGGAAAAATCTGAAACAGACACTACTGTTCTGTTTGTCAGAATTACTACTCTTAATGGACGCAAATTGTACATAGTAGTTTGTGTGCGAATGAGTAATGCAACATAATCATCCAATGGTTTGTTTATCACTAACTTATTCATTTGTGGGCAAGTATGTCTTTGCGTCTTTTTTTTTTTTTTTTTTTTTTTATTCAAATACAACATTTGAATTAAAATCTAATCTAAAGAGAGAGAGAGGTGAAGTGGTGCTGAGTTTTAACATCAGTTCAGTCTATTTGGATCAGATACTAAGACACAGGAGTCCACAGAGGGAGGAAGATCAGAAACAAATACTCATGAGGTTGGTGTTATTATTCCTGTTCAATATCACCATTTTCTTAATCCACATTACTGTGGATGAGTGAAATGGACAGAAAACAAACTACATTTTCCAGTTGACATATTTGTACGGTGAATAGTTTGATCTATAAACTCACAGGTTTTCCTAATGACTTTCTCTCAAAAATTTGGGGCATTCATGGAGGCTTGCACTAAGTATGTAGTGAGCAGTGCAAATGCACAACCATGCAATCAAATTACGGATCACATCCTTATGGGATTTTTATCCTTACTGTACCTCGGCATAGTTTAAAAAAAGTTACATGTGCCATAACAAGTCCCCCACTGAAGGCACCGCACTGAGAGCACGCAAAGTGGTTTTTGGTTTCAACTGTTGAGCAGTTTTGTATTGCCTATATAGCTTCATGTTGTTTCCTCGGTGGTGATTTATTCTGCTGTTGGTTCAATAAGAAGAATCAAGTTTAATTTTATGAAGTTTAATATTGCATTTGCCCGTACTGTCTTTATTGTCTGACTTTTTTTTTTTTTTTGTCTCTTTTCTGGTTGATTCTAGTAAAGCTGAAGTGACTGATATCAGCTTGAGAGCAGGATGGATTTTTGAGATGTAGAGCATCTTGTCCTTATTATCTCCTGAGGGGGTTTACATTCATTCTCACAGCTGTGTACATTCCACTGTACCATCAAGAGGACCGAGAGCTTACAGCTGCAGGCTGCTTTTGTTGTGGCCGCAGATTTTAACAACGCCAACTTGTGAACACACATTAGCTGTGCTACATGAGGTAACTGTTGGAGCAGTTTACCATAGGACCCAAAATGCAAACACAACCAGGAAACGGGCAAAGGTTAAAGCCAGTTTATTGTAGTTTGCAGATGTGGAGCTGAAGGCTTGAATGAAATGATGGCTGAGGTGGACAGAGAATGGTTAAGCATTAGTTGAAGGAAATGAAATAAATTCACTTCAAAACAAATGCTTTGACCTGCATTTAAAACCTTTTATATTTTATGTAAATCAGGTTATTTAGAAAAAATCTCATTATTTGGCAGCGGACGCATGGGAAAGTGTAAATTCTTAGGTTTTGTCAATATTTCTGTTAATACTTTGAGAGCATCACAGGACAAAAGCCTTCTCCTCGGATTGATGAACAGGCAAAAGATGTTATTTGTTTACTGTCTCCATTTGATTGTCTTTTTCTCTTCCAGATATGGCAGAAAACTCTTCCTCCAACAACTCCCTTCATAGCATTTTATCTTTGGACATTTATTGCTACATCACCAAACCAAGCTCCCTAATCTTTGCCACATACTTCTTCATCCATATCCTCCTCCTCCTCCCTCTCTGCATCTTCGCACTCTACCTGGGTCTCCAACGATGGCAGCGACAGCGCTCCACCTCCACAGCAGCAATGAGTCACTCAGACAGCTTCACTTACCACATGGTCGCCATGGAGCTGGTTGGTGTCTCAGGGAGCATCCTCTGCTGGTGCGGTATCATTTTGGATAATGCTTATATATTATACGTGGGTTTTATTCCTTGGGCCTTCACCTGGTATGGACAAACGTTCTTCCACATGCTGACCTGTGTGGAGCGCTACCTGGCTGTCGTTCATGCCGTCACCTACATGAGCCTGAGAGGAGAGAGAGGGATCAGAATCAGAAACATCAGCACTGGTTGTGCTTGGCTGTTTTGCTTTGGAGCAACAAGTCTAATTAATGAAAACGGCTCCTTAGTTGTGGATTTCTGCCTCTTGATTATCTCTGTGATCATCGTGTCCTTCTGCAGCCTCTCTGTTCTGTACGTTCTGATTCGTCCAGGGCCAGGGGAACAGGGCGGGGACAGGGAGAGAGTTGACCAGTCAAAGCGGAGGGCTTTCTACACCATTGTGGCCATACTGGCAGTGCTGCTGTTGAGGTGTTTATCAACTCTGATTCGGACTGTTCTTCACATGTTCATGGAAAGTGAGTGTGTGATATCAGCATTTGAGCACTGGCTTAATCTCCTCAGCAGTCTGGTGTTACCTCTGCTGTTTCTACACAGGGCAGGACATTAGCATGTTGTAAGAACAACAATGAATGAGGTTAAGGATCAGATTTATAGAATTTCTGATGCAAGCAATCAGTTGTCTATGTATCCTTTTGAGACCCTGTGCCCTTAAATAAGGACGTCACATTTTGGGTTTACTTGACCTTGTGCTTCATTCTACTTAACTCAGACCTGTTGTCCTCCTTCATGGACACATTTTTGTGCCATCTAGTTGCCGTAAGAGTATAATACACTAATCCATGTAAAAACAAGATGGCCGCCATCTCTGCCAAGTCAGTCTGCAGCCGATCCCAACACAAACGTGGACAAGGTCCAAAACCTGATCACATGTTATGGTTGAAACTGGTTTATTTATAATTAATGATGTTTGTAGTTTGACATGACAACAAATTTGACCAATTTAGGAACAGTTACATGCTAAGACACTGTTAATTAGGAAGGAAGGAATTTTTTATCGTCTGGTTTGAGGACATCATTGACAACTGTTAGTTTTTTATACTTCACGTCTTACTGATCCGAAATAGCTAGGAGAAATTAAAAATGCTAAAACAAAGGTTCAGGTCTCAGGAGGTTAGAGATCCCCTGGTTTGCTTTCTTCTACTCCTGAGAAAAATGTGTGATTTGTTTATGTTATGACCATAGTCCCAAACCTCACCTATGGTCATGAGCTCTGGGTAGTGACTGAAAGAATGAGGTCTAGGATACAAGAGGCCGAAATGAGCTTATTCTGTGGGGTGGCTGGGCTCAGTCTTAGAGATAGGCTGAGGAGCTTGGACATCCGGAGGGAGCTCGGAGTAGAGCCGCTGCTCCTTCATGTTGCAACAGGTTAGTTAAGGTGGTTTGGGCATGCTCAGGATTGCTAAGACTGAATTTCCTGCTGAATTGCTTCAACTCTCACACTTCTTGCAGCAACATTCGTATGGTTTTAATGCATCAAAGACACAAACGTGCCTTGATGGTGTCAGATTTTATTCAATATCCTCAAGATCCATTCCATATTTCATTCCATGTCATTCCATATCTTCAAACTTCTTATGTACTGAAGTTTAATTATATAGTCAAGGTACATTTCATATATTCAAATATTTATTCCACATATTCAAACTTTCATTCTGTGTATAATTATATTTTCAAATTTAATTCCATGTCTTAAACCTTCATGCCATGTATTTAAAGTATTTAGACTTTCAATCCATATATTCTAACTTTATATGATATATTCCATCTGAGGCTCTTTTCATGTATTCCAACTTATATTCTACATTTAATTATATTTTCAAATTTCATTTATGTCTTTAAATTTCATGGCATGTATTTAAAATATTTAAACTATCATTCTATTTGTTCCAATTTCATTCCATATATCCAGACTTTATTTGATATATGCCAACTTTCATTTTATATCTTGAGGTTCATTCCATATATTCCAACTTTTATTCTGTGTATTCTGAATTTAATTCCTTCTAATTCATAATTTGTGATATTTCGGTACTAGACCTTTGTTTGCCTGATGAAGGTCTAGTACCGAAACATCAGACATAAATTTTATATTGCAAGTTAGACAGTGTGCGGGAGTCCTTTTACAATTCAGTATATTCTGAATTTCATTCCTTGTGATTCGTTTCATTCCATATATTCAAATTTTCATTCCATATATTCAAATTTTCAGTCAATATGTAGTTATATTTTCAAATTTAATTCCACGTCTTTACCTTTTATTGCATGTATTTAAAGTATTTAGATTTTCATTCCATATATTCCAGCTTTCATTCTGTGTATTCTGACCTTCATTCCTTGTGATTTGTTTCATCCCATATATTCAATATTTTATTCCATATATTGTGACTGTCATTCCATTAAACACAAACTTCAAATTACACATGTAATAATTTTCTGAGTGGCATGCAATAATATACATAATATACATTCTTGTGGAGAGATTTAACTCACAGTACTGTACAATACATGAAACAAAAAGATATGATTAAAATAACGCAACTATGCAAAACAGACAGACTCCATCTAATGAACTGATAAAAGAAACCATCGTTGGATTGATGTTATGGTATTAATCTTATAGGCATAAAGGACTGTTTGCATTGTCACAGTGCAGTCTTTATGTTGAGGACACTCTGGGTGTCTAGAGGTAAAAAGTAAGATGGGCACCATGCAGATGTTTCTTCAGCTATGATAAGCATAGAGGAGAAAAGGTCTTCACAGAGGGTTACACACATCGACTACCCCACAGCATGGTGTGATTATCAAAGAAATTTGGTACCATTTAAAGCTGAGTAAAATGTAAGGGGATTTTAAGTTTTTGGTATGACTGTGTCCATGATCTTCTCTGATGTCACATTTGTGTTGTAATAAGCATATATTCAGAATTTTGATTAATAATTAAATTAATGACAATAACCAAATTTAACAGTAACGCCTGAAGGATTTCGGAAGAGGTTGACTATTCAGTCACCCTTGTGCAACATTAAACACACAGCAGGTATGATTCCAAATAATTATATTTATTCATAAAGTAACAAAGCAAAACCAAACACACAAACTCTAACTAACAATCAATATACAACCTTGGTGTGTGTGTGTGTGTGTGTGTGTGTGTGTGTGTGTGTGTGTGTGTGTGTGTGTGTGTGTGTGTGTGTGTGTGTGTGTGTGTGTGTTATAACAGAGCAAGAGCCACTATGTATTCTGTCACATCCATGACTTTGACCAATAGGAGCACAGAGCACTCTTCTATGCAGCACTGTGCAAATGGTGAAGCAAAAGCAAAAGCAAAAGATGTTGCTAAGCGAGAACATACAAAGACAAAATGGCCACTTGAGTCAACATGGCCTGCAGGTAAAAATGGCTGATCAGAGTACTACAAGAAGATGCTCAAAAACATGCTTAGTATGGGACAAGAGACCAATGCAAACTTATGGGACAAGTTCCTTGAGTTCCCTGTCTGAGTATAAGTATGTTGAAAGCCAAATTACGTGAGTATATGTGTGTGATCTATGTTGCATAAATGTGCCGGGTTAGTGAAAAGGATGTTAAGTTGCATGCAAGACTGTCCGTGTGAAGTATAATGTAACATCAGCTCAGGTTACTGGGTAGCTGGAGTTTGGCAAAGCTGCATACAAAGAGATCACAACAATAACTCACTGAATAGCAGCAAAGCAATACATGTACATTGACAACAGTTAACAGTTTTGCTTAGCCTGTACTGTTCATATGCTGACATTAGCTAAGCCCAGGGTTATGTTGCCACTTCATGAATGGAGATTTAAAAGAGTTGCTTTGGCGTGCAGCTTTTGTTAGCCAGTGACACAAACTTAAAACAAAAAGAGGGAAAGTGGTCACCTTTTTGTTCTTCCAAAATAAAATCCTCTGTTGTCTTGCAGTGAAAATTCCAACTGGTTGTTTTTACTGTTTGCTCGAGTACTTGAAAATTGTGAAGTGAATCTTATGCTACCATAGCCAGAAAAAGTGCTCTCTTTTTTCTTTGTCCAAAAGAGGTAATAAAACTCCTTCAGTGTATAAAACAGTGATCTCTTAACAGCAAGCCAAAGCGTTGTAGAGAGAGATTGGTTTGACAACCAAAATAACAACCATTTTGAGTTGACTGAGGCCTTTTTGGTATTTGAATGTGTTTCTGTGCAGGATTGAAAGTGCATTGTTCGTTCATGTTTGTGATGTGTGACCAGAGGAATGTAGAGGTCTGTGTTTGACTGCATCACATTTAGGCCTGACAAAAAGCCTTAATAAATCTGGCTCTCTGTGTCTTGCATAAGTTTTCAATTTGAGGATATTTTTTGAAGACACACTCAGTTGTAGATATTGTCAGTCGGTAGATTTACAGATTTTCAATAGAACCTACAAAGCTTCCTTTATCATTAACAGGATTCAAATGACCTGTAAGTAAAACTTGTGCTTATTCAAACAAACAGTGTCATGCAGCCCAGCACACCTGTGTGTGTGATCTACTTCTATCTTTGTGAGGACCTCAGGTTTGGACTGAGTGAGGACATTTTTGGAAAGTCTGGATATTTTGTCATCTTTGTCATCATCAACTTTTCAAAGGTCAGATTACTGCAGAGTTAAAGACACGGCTGAGGTCATACATGCAGGTGTGAAAATTAGTAATGTATTAAGTCAAGGAGGGTCAATCAAGCAGTTGCCGTGTGGACTTGTTGTTTTTCAATGCAAACATGACAGCAGCTGAGCTGTCAGCAGCGGCTGATGAATGACTTGGGGCCAACTATGGAAACCACACAGAGAAAAACAATACAGGAGCTCATTTTAACCAATATTATCATAATGAAGACATATTTGAATTCAGCTAGTGAGAGAAAAAGAGACAGAGAGGTGGGGCTGTGATTTACAGTCAGTACAGTAAATCTGCAACAGATACTCAGACAGAGGAGTCCACAGAGGGGGGAGATCAGAAAGAAATACAGGTAATTAATTACTTTTAAATGTTAGCAACTTTTTTAATCCACCTCAGTGAGGAAGCAGGCGGCTCCTGCCAAGAAAGACTTGCTTTATGGGAAACGTAGGATCGAGCATTTTTTTACCTTAACTTTGACCAGAAACTAAAAATCAGGATTTCTCGGATTCTGCTTCACAGATTTTAACGATTGTTTTTAAAATCTTTCTATCACCGAAGTACTCTTTAATTCCACAATGACTTTCTGAGGTTAATAGATCAAAGGTTTACACTTAAAGCAGCTTGAATTGAATTTCTGAGCTACTTAGTGGAAACACAATAATGACCACCTTATAAAGTTATTATAGTGAACATGTTTTAAGGTTTTCTTTTCTGTCCACTTGAAGCATTTAACTTGAGCATTCACTCTTTTTTTGGCTCTGGTAAACACAAAATACGTGTATATTTAGCTGCCAAATGTTCCACTGCGTTCACCAGCTGGTCTCTAACACTCTCTGTTGTTTAGTGCTGAACAGGTAGTGTACGGTGGGCTCATCTGAGCTCTTTGCCATTTTAGGATCATTGTTGATGAGAGTTATGAGAATGAACCATATCAGTGAAACTGTAAAACCAGAGCAATGAGCTGACAGACATTAAAATTCTTTGTAGAGCTGAGGGGAAACAGTAGAGTAGTAGAGTTTGGTAGTTCGGTAGACCGAACAACTCAAAATTGAATTAGGGAAACTAAAACTTACAAGAAGAGGAAAACTAGAGGAATCCCTCCTCCAGGATTGATGGCATGAAAAAATTGTATTTTATGTTTTCTCCACTTGACTATTTTTCTCTTCCAGATATGACAGTGAACTCGTCCTTCTCCTCCAATGATTCCCTTCCCGATTGCCTTTTTACCAGACCAGCCTCCTTTTTCTTTATCACATACTACATCACAAAGATTCTCCTCCTCCTCCCTCTCTGCATCCTCGTCCTCTACCTGGGTCTCCAACGATGGCAGCGACAGCGCTCCACCTCCACAGCAGCAATGACTCACTCAGACAGCTTCACCTACCACATGGTCGCCATGGAGCTGGTTGGTCTCTTTGAGAGCATCTTCGGCCTCTGTGGTTGTTCTGATATATTATTGTTGGGGGAGTATTTCTGGTCCTTCACCTGGCATGGAGAGACTTTCTTCCACATCCTGACCTGTGTGGAGCGCTACCTGGCTGTCGTTCATCCCGTCACCTACCTGAGCCTGAGAGGAGAGAGAGGGATCAGAATCAGAAATATCAGCATTGGGTGTGTGTGGCTGCTTTGTGTTGGAGCAATAATGTTTTTTATTTTAAAACACTTAATAATTTTGGATTTCTGCTTCTTGATTATTTCCTTGATAATCGTGTCCTTCTGCAGCCTCTCTGTTCTCCTTGTTCTGATTCGTCCAGGGCCAGGGGAACAGGGTGGGGACAGGGAAAGAGTTGACCAATCAAAGCGGAGAGCTTTCTACACCATCGTGGCCATACTGGGAGTGCTGCTGTTGAGATCCTCTGTTAATCTGGCTTGGGCTGTTGTATATATGTTGATGGAAAGTAGTATGTGTGCAACAACAGTAGCTACAGTCTGGCTCAATCTCCCCAGCAGTCTGGTGTTACCTCTGCTGTTTCTACACAGAGCAGGAACATTAGCGTGTTGTAAGAACAACTCCTAATGAGGTTAAGGAATAGATTTGCTTTAAATGAAATCACTTCTGATAGAAGCACGCGATTATCTTTTTAAACAAATGCTGGTTTGGTCACCATTCTACTCCTGAGAAAAATATATGATGTGTTTTTGTTACGTCCTTCTGATTATTAAACATGTTATTTTTCCTTCATGAAGTAAAGATGCTGTATATCAGGGGCATCAGTTTCCTGTAAAGCCACATACATAGTTATGATACATCTACCTTACTAAAACATCATGATTAAACGACTATGAAATGTGGTTTGAGTGGTTGTAGGAGAAAGTAGAATACTGGAATACTAATAATACTGGACAGGCTTATTATTCCAAGTGTTATGTCATTACACTGGTTTTCATCATTCATGACTGGACTGAAAAAAGACTAAATATGTGTGTGCTTATTGTTTATTATTCCTTTTTGGTGTGAACAGCAAAATATGGGCTTGAATCTTTTAATCGATGTGTGATTGATTTGCTTTATTTGCATTGGGTAGTAAAACTCCTTTAGTGTATTAAATGGGGATCTCTTAAACAGCAAGGCAAAACATTGTAGAGAGAGACCAGTTTGAAGTCGCTCGCCAATTTAATCGACAATTTGACTATGTGCCAGTACTTTTGCTGTTTAATTGGATGGTGATGAATCTACTCTGAAAATGTCACATGAAACACATTAAACTAACACCAGACTCTTTCTGTTACTGATGTAAAGGGTGGAAAAGCAGCCTAGTTAATGACTGATGAGGGCTGTGTGACTGAAATGTTACATTTATAATAACGGGAGTCAATTCACAGTATGTGGATTATTTTACTGACAGATTTTTTTCTGTTTTATCCTAGCTGCACATGTGCACCATCACTGCAGACTAAAATAAACTTCATCATTTCAAATATCATGTGTTTAATGTTGGAAATATCCATGTTTGTTAGAAGTTCTGTTTTAAAATCAGTGGAAATAAATGAATCCTCTGACCTTTAATACCATATAGGCTCCTCTTTTTTACCTGTCACTCCGGACTTTCTTTCATAGATACTTTTTCTTCTGTGATCTGATTGGTCAGATTTCGGGCTGTTGATACCCTTAAGTTATGCTGCTATGGAGCAGGTTAGCTGTTCAGCATAAGTTACCACGGTAATTTATCCAGATAAAAAGAGAACCAGCTTTTTAGTACTGAAAACCCAGAGTTAACCCCAAAGTTAGCTCGCTAACTCTTGCCTCACAGGGCTTTACAGCATACGACATCCCTCTGTCCTCAGGAACCTCGCAGCAGATAAAGAAAAACTCAAAGAGGAAAGTCTTAAGTCTAGTCTTAAATGTGGAGACGGTGTCTGCCTCCCGGACCACAACAGGAAGATGATTCCACAGGAGAGGAGCCTGATAGCTGAAGGCTCTGGCTCCTGATCTACTTCTGGAGACTTTAGGGACCACGAGTAACCCTGCGTTCTCCGAGCACAGAGTTCTGGTGGGATAATATGGCACTATGAGCTCTCTAAGATATGACGGAGCTTGACCATTTAGAGCTTTATAAGTTAACAGTAGGATTTTAAATCCAAATCTGGATTTTGCAGGGAGCCAGTGCAGAGAAGCTAAAACAGGAGAAATATGATCTTGTTTCTTAGTTCCTGTTAGTACACGTGCTGCTGCATTCTTTTTTAAACACTTACTAGAGCTACCTGATAATAGAGAGTTACAGTTATCCAGCCTTGAGGTAACAAAAGTGTGGATCAGTTTTTCTGCATCTTTTCTGGTCAGGATAGGCCTAATTTTCGCAATATTACGCAGATGAAAAAATGCAGTCCGTGAGATTTGTTACATATATGATATGAAACAAAGAAAAAGAAAAAGTGGTGTGTCTTTGAATTCATTACCTTTGCGCAAGACTAAATCTGGTGCTCTGTGTCTTGCACAAGTTAATTTTCAGTTTGAGGATATTTTTTTTGAATACACACTCAGTTGTAGATATTGTCAGTAGGTAGATTTACAGATTTTCAGTAGAACTTGCAAATCTTCCTTTATCATTAACAGGATTCAAATGCCCTGTAAATAAAACTTGTGCTTATTCAAACAAACAGTGTCATGCAGCCCAGCACACCTGTCTGCCCTGTGGATGTGTGTGTGATCTACTTCTATCTTTGTGAGGACCTCAGGTTTGGACTGAGTGAGGACATTTTCGGAAAGTGTGGATATTTTGTCATGTTCTGACTTTTCAAAGGTCAGATTACTGTAGAGTTAGAGAAAGGGCTGAGGTCATACATAATTAGTATTCCTGTAAGTCAAGGAGGGTCAATCAAGCAGTTGCAGTGTGGACTTTTTTTTGTTGTTGTTGTCTATGTAAACATGACAGCAGCTGTGTTGTCAGTGACGGCTGATGAATGACTTCTGGCCAACTATGGAAACCACACAGAGAAAAACAATACAGGAGCTCATTTTACCAGTATTGAAGGACCCAATATTATTATAATGAAGACATATTTGAATTCAGCTAGTGAGAGAAAAAGAGATAGAGAGGGCTGTAATTTACAGTCAGTACAGTAAATCTGCAACAGATACTCAGACAGAGGAGTCCACAGAGGGGAGAGATCAGAAACAAGTACAGGTAAGATTGGTGTTCTTATCACTATCAACTTTTTAAATCCACCTTAGTGTGGAAGCAGGCAGCTCATGCCTAGACAGACTTGCAGTATGGGAAGCCTTGGGTCCAGCAATTAGAAACTAAAAATCAGAATTTCTCGGCTTCTGCTGCACAGATTTTGATCATTGTCTCTAAAATCTGTCTATCACTGTAATATCCCTTTAATTCCATAGTGATTTTTTGAAGGTTAATAGATCAAAGTTTTACACTTTAAGCAGTTTCAACTGAATTTCTAAGCTACTTAGTGGCGACACAACAGTGTAAACATAAAGGACCACTTTACATACGGGGTGCCGTTTGTAAAGTGGCTCACGCTGAAAATAACATCAACATTTTGTCACATTTAGCTTTAAACAATGTTTAAGAAAGTTTTGTGAATTTTTTTAACATCACCTTTTACCACATTTACAGCAATATTTGCTAACTTAGAAATATATTAAATAGTGAAATCTAAATATTAAATGTGGCACCTAAATGTTAAATATTAAATCTAAATATTAAATGGAAATCTAAATGTTAAATCTAAATGCTAAATCTAAATCTAAACGTTAAATCTAAATCTAAATGTAAATGTTAAATTTAAATGTTCTGGGTGAAACTAAATATTTAGCTAATATGCAAATTCACACCGCCGGTCACCGGAAGTACCAAAATAAAAGCTCGAGATGGTCAGACTGTGTTTATAGAATCAAATGAGATATTAAAACCAACTTATCAGGGGAAATGAACAGTTGAACATACATTAGCGTGATAATAACTACCTAAAATAACAAGAAACATGTTTGGAGAAAGTTTATTTGATGTGTACTTTGAGTTGTTAGTGTCCCTTCGGAGGGAATCACCTGGTTGTTTAGAAATACTTCCGGGTAGAAAACCAGCAGAGTTTAGCTATATACATATATATGTGTATCTCACAGTTTTCACATCACTAGAGCACCGTTTAGACTAATCTGAGGTTTGTAAAGGCCATAAACACAATGATTGAAGACACATTACTATTTCTGTGTGCACGCTTTGAAATTAATAACATGGTTATCGTAGATTAGCTGGGCTAACTGTTAGCCATTAGCCCCGTTAGCAGTGTCTGTAATAACTCAATAAATAGTTCGTGAAAAAAATATGTTGTAACTAAGACATCCGCTGGAAAAAAAAAAAAAATTCACGGACCGTTCACTGAGTTAATGAGTCATTGCAGACACCGCTAATGGGGCTAACAGCTTACAGTTTTCTAATGGTTTTCTACCCGGACATATTCATAAACAACAAGGCAATTCCAGAAGGGACACTAACAACTCAAAGTACACATCAAATAAACTTTCTCCAAACATGTTTTTTGTTATTTTATGTAGTTATTATCACACTAATGTATGTTCAAGTGTTCATTTCCCCCGATAAGTTGGTTTTAATTCGATAATTTGATTCTATAAACACAGTCTGACCATCTCAAACTTTAATTTTGGTACTTCCGGTGACCGGTGGTGTGAATTTGCATATTAGCTAAATATTTAGTTTCACACAGAACATTTAGATTTAACAAGTAACATTTAGATTTAGATTTAACATTTAGATTTAGATTTAGTATTTAGATTTAGATTTAATATTTAACATTTAGATTTAGATTTAGATTTAGCATTTAGATTTAGATTTAGATTTAGATTTAACATTTAGATTTAGATTTAGATTTGGCATTTAGATTTAGATTTAATATTTAGATTTAACATTTAACATTTAGGTGCCACATTTGATATTTAGATTTAACTATTTAATATATTTCTAAGTTAACAAATATTGCTGTATATGTGGTAAAAGGTGATGTTAAAAAATTCACAACACTTTTTTTAACATTGTTTGAAGCTAAATGTGGCAAAATGTTGATGTTATTTTCAGCGTGAGCCACTTTACAAACGGCACCCTGTATTTACATGGTGAACATGTCAGCAAACAGTTTCCCAATTTTTTTTTTTTCTTTCTGCCCACTTGATGCTTTTATCTCCCGTGTTCACTCTTCTTTTTGGCTCTGGGTTGGTCCCTACCAATGCCTGGATAAAATACATGTATCTTTAGCTGCCAAATGTTCCATTACATTCACCAGCCCTCATATTCACATACCGAACAACTCAAAATTGAATTAGGGAAACTAAAACTTGCAAGAAGAGGAAAACTAGAGGAATCTTACCCCTAGGATTGATGGCATGAAAAATATGGATTTCTTATGTTTTCTCCATTTGACTGTATTTTTCTCTTCCAGATATGACAGTGAACTCGTCCTTCTCCTCCAATGATTCCCTTCCTAATTGCTATTTTACCAGACCAGCCTCCTTTTTCTTCATCACATACTACATCACAAGGATTCTCCTCCTCCTCCCTCTCTGCATCCTCGTCCTCTACCTGGGTCTCCAACGATGGCGGCGACAGCGCTCCACCTCCACAGCAGCAGCAATGACTCACTCAGACAGCTTCACCTACCACATGGTCACCATGGAGCTGGTTGGTCTCTTCGGGACCTTCTTCCTCCTCTGTGGTGTCCCTTTATATCATTCTGAAATTATATTGTTGGGCCACAATTTCTGGGCCTTCACCTGGCATGGACAGACTTTCTTCCACATGCTGACCTGTGTAGAGCGCTACCTGGCTGTCGTTCATCCCGTCACCTACCTGAGCCTGAGAGGAGAGAGAGGGATCAGAATCAGAAATATCAGCATTGGGTGTGTGTGTGGCTGATTTGTGTTGGAGCAACAATTTGTATGACTTTAAAATACTCTTTAGTTTTGGCTTTCTGCCTCATGATTTTGTCCGTGATCATCGTGTCCTTCTGCAGCCTCTCTGTTCTCTGCGTTCTGATTCGTCCAGGGCCAGGGGAACAGGGCGGGGGACAGGGAAAGAGTTGACCAATCAAAGCGGAGAGCTTTCTACACCATCGTGGCCATACTGGGAGTGCTGCTGTTGAGATCCTCTGCTAATCTGGCTTGGGCTGTTGTTCATATGTTGAGGGAAAGCAGGGATTGTTTAGCAACGGCAATTGAAATCTGTTTCAATCTTCCCAGCAGTCTGGTGTTACCTCTGCTGTTTCTACACAGAGCAGGAACATTAGCGTGTTGTAAGAACAACTCCTAATGAGGTGAAGGATTAGATTTGTGTTAAAAGAAATCACTTCTGATAGAAGCAAGCAGTTGTCTATTAACGATCTGCTGGTTTGGTCTCCATCCTACTCCTAAGAAAAATATATGATGTGTTTTTGTTACGTCCTTCTGATTATTAAACATGTTATTTTTCCTTCATGAAGTAAAGATGCTGTATATCATGGGCATCGGTTTCCTGTTAAACCACATACATAGTTATGATACATCTACTTTGCTCAGTAATCATGATTAAACGACTATGAAATGTGGTTTGAATGGTTGTAGGAGAAATAAGAATACTGGAATGAATATAGTATGGATAATGTCATATGTTGCACTGCAAGACAGGCTTCTTATTCCAAGTGTGTAGTTCTGTGTATAGAAGTTACAATGTGATTGCATGAGTGGCTCCAAAGAAGCATTTGTTTATGATATGTATCATTGTTTATTATTTCTTTTTGGTGTGTATAGGTGCATAGTTAATTGATGTTCAATTTATTTGCTTTTAGTACTTGCATTGGGTCTTTTAAGAGTTGGTTAATTTGTAGGATGATGCTATGAACTGATTGTCTTGACTTCAAACCTGAAATAAACAGGCAAATACAAAGTTCAAAGTTCAATGGGCTACAATACATTTTCATCAAACCATAAAAAATAAGATCTACCAAACAGGTAGCAGTTAAGGACTGTTTGTTAAGGAGCAAAAACAAAATGGCTGTATTTATTTTTTTGTTCAGTGTAGATGCCATACAAAACCGTGTGTCATGTGAGACGACTTTAAATTTTTGGTTTGTGTGTTCATGCATACATGTCTGATTTGTGTTGTAATAAACGTATACTCAAGAAAGGACAACTGAGGCTCATCTAGTTTGTTCTCCTACTCATCAAAATGAAGAAAGACCAGAAGTACAAGTTTTCCACATCAGGAGTCTTATTTATAAACATTGCATACACACAAAATGAAGCCCGAAAGAGACGTGCGCCACTTGGTGGGCGAAACTTTGACCCATGCTTACGAACTTTTTGGAGATGGGAAATTGGTGATGCAGACGATGAGGTGGAAGCCTGATTGTGGACACTTTCTGGCTTTTGTTTGTACATATGTTTTTAATATTGATCCTACGCATTGTTTTGTGAATGAGACCGCAGATGTGGTGTTCAAAAATCTGAAATGTACGCCAATGTGTGTTCTGATTTTAGACTTACTACTTTTACAAGACATGAAATTAGGTTGAGATTTTATAGCTGCAAACAAATTGTAGGTAGTGGTGTGTGTGTGTGTGTGTGTGCTAATCAGTAATACAACAGTATAATGAACCAAATAAAGGATTAAATGTAGGATACTAGGAATATATTTTCTTCACTATCTGTTGCTGTGTTGTTTATTCATTATTAAATCATCCTTTGTGGGTGAGTTTGTCTTTGCTACTTTTGTTATTTCATTCAAATAAAACATTTGAATGCAAATCTAATTTGCAGGGGGAGAGAGGTGCTGTGCTGTGATTTACAGTCAGTTCAGTATATTTGGATCAGTCAGTCACAGGAGTCCAGAGAGGGAGAAGATCAGAAACAAATACTGATAAGGTTGGTGTCGTTAATACTTTTATTGTATTCATTTTCTTTAATCACATGAGTGTGGACGACTAAAAACAAATTTAATCTACTA
Organism: Epinephelus cyanopodus; assembly: GCA_026686955.1. Lineage (NCBI taxonomy): Eukaryota > Metazoa > Chordata > Actinopteri > Perciformes > Serranidae > Epinephelus > Epinephelus cyanopodus. The sequence continues at coordinate 6,582,677 of CM048934.1, read as the reverse complement.
TTCTGACACCTGCACGGATGATACTTTGTTTTATAAAGTCTGTAGTTTTCCTAAAGACTCTCAACAGAAAATTCAAAAGGAGCACTTCACTGATTTAATACATGAAGGTTCATTTACTCATCATGGTTTTGGACCACTCATCCTGCATGTGAAAATAGTTTTATAATATTTTGCATACAAATGCACAACAATGCAATCAAATTAAGGATCACATCCTGATGGGTTATGATTGGCATACTGTACCTCGGCATAGTTAAACCTCAATTAATCACTCATTAATGCACCACCTGGAGAGCGTGCTAAGTGGCCCAAATCACAGCTGTGTGGTATAAAAAAAAAGTCGGTCCTAACTATAAGCTTTATCAAAGGCTATATCCTGCCGAAGTCTGCTGGCGCAGGTTCCAATGAAGAGGCCCCGCCCTCACTTCCAGCAAATCGTGTGCAAAACATTGTGGGGATTTTACACCCGTGGAGGATCCACACAAGCATCCTTCGAATTTCTTGGGAAGAAGGACTCAGTCTTTTGCGAAACTCGGAAGGATCTTAGACAGAGCAGTCTTTAGCTGGAGTCTATGAGGGAGTGTCCTTCAAATTCAGCCGTTCGAGGATCCTTCCTTGACTTTGAGAAACACCCCCAGAGTGAAAACAGACATGAGACACTAGGAGGGCGAAACAGGAAACTCAGGGGGGAGGTAAAGCTGAAACCCTAACAGTTACATGCCCAGCCATGTTTACACTGCTTTCAGGGATGGACGTAAGGCCCTCCCTCCCTTCCTTTGTTTTTCCTCAAACTTTTCTCAATACTTTCTTTAACATGTGAGCGACTTTAGAACAAAGAGCCTTTCCTGATTCCTCCTCTATTCGGCTTCTTCTTGACTCCTGTCTTCTTCAGACAAATGGTCCATGTGGTGGTTTCATGTGGTCCAGGCCTCGGATGAACAAATCAAAACATATTTTTAAAAACTTCAAAAGCATCACAGGAAACAGGCAAAAGATGTTATTTATTTACTGTCTCCATTTGATTGTCTTTTTCTCTTCCAGATATGGCAGTAAACTCTTCCTCCAACAACTCCCTTCATAGCTTTTTCTCATCGGACATTTATTGCTACATCACCAAACCAAGCTCCCTAATCTTTGCCACATACTTCTTCATCCATACCCTCCTCCTCCTCCCTCTCTGCATCTTCGCACTCTACCTGGGTCTCCAACGATGGCGGCGACAGCGCTCCACCTCCACAGCAGCAATGAGTCATTCAGACAGCTTCACCTACCACATGGTCGCCATAGAGCTGATTGGTGTCTCAGGGAGCATTATCTGCTGCTGCGGTATCATTGTGGATAATGCTTTTATATTGTATGTGGGTTTTATTCCTTGGACCTTCACCTGGTATGGAGAGATGTTCTTTCACATGCTGACCTGTGTGGAGCGCTACCTGGCTGTCGTTCATGCCGTCACCTACATGAGCCTGAGAGGAGAGAGAGGGATCAGAATCAGAAACATCAGCACTGGTTGTGCTTGGCTGCTTTCCTTTGGAGCAACAAGTCTAATTAATGAAAACAGCTCCTTAGTTGTGGATTTCTGCATCTTGATTTTCTCTGTGATCATCGTGTCCTTCTGCAGCCTCTCTGTTCTGTACGTTCTGATTCGTCCAGGGCCAGGAGAACAGGGCGGGGACAGGGAGAGAGTTGACGAGTCAAAGCGGAGAGCTTTCTACACCATCGTGGCCATACTGGGAGTGCTGCTGTTGAGGTGTTTATCAACTCTGATTTGGACTGTTGTTCATATGTTGATGGAACATGAGTGTGTGATAACAGCAGTTGACCTCTGGCTCAATCTCCCCAGTGGCCTGGTGTTACCTCTGCTGTTTCTACACAGGGCAGGAACATTAGCATGTTGTAAGAACAACTAATGAGGAAAAGGATTAGGTTTGTATTAAAGGAAATCATTTCTGATACAAGCAAGTAATTGGCTATATATCCTCCTGAGACCCTGTGCCCTCAAATTAGGACGTCACATTTTCGGTTTACTTGACCTTGTGCTTCATTCTACTTAACTCAGACCTGTTGTCCTCCTTCATGGACACATTTTTGTGCCATCTAGTTGCCGTAAGAGCACAATACACTAATCCATGTAAAAACAAGATGGCCGCCATCTCTGACAAGTCAGTCTGCAGCCGATCCCAACACAAACGTGGACAAGGTCCAAAACCTGATCACATGTTATGGTTGAAACTGGTTTATTTATGATGAACAATGTTTGCAGTTTGACATAACAACAAATTTGACCAATTGTACCAACAGTACAAGCTATGACACTGTTAATTAGGAAGTCACTGGGGCTTAATTATTGTCTTGTTTGAGGACATTGGGACAAACAGCTAGAAGAAATGCTAAAACAAAAGTTCAGGTCTCAGGAGGTTCAAGATCTACTGATTTGCTTTCTTCCTAGGCCTGAGAAAAATGGTGTGTATGTTATGATCATAGTCCCAACCCAATGGTCATGAGCTCTGAGTAGTGACTGAAAGAATGAGGTTGCGGATACGAGTGGCCGATATGACTTTCCTCTGTGGGGAGGCTGGGCTCGGCCTTAGAGATAGGGTGAGGAGCTTGGACATCCGGAGAGAGCTCGGAGTAGAGCTGCTGCTCCTTCATGCTGAAACAGGTTAGTTAAGGTGGTTCGGGCATCTGATCAGGATCCTCTTGGGAACCTCCTGATGGAGGTGTTTCAGGCATGTTCCACTGGTAGGAGGGAGAAGAACATGCTGGAGGGATTATATATCTCATCTGGCCTGGGAACACGTTGGGGTCCTCCAGGAGGAGCTGGAAAGCATCGCTGGGGAGAGGGACGTCTGTGGTGCTTTGCTTGGCCTGCTGCCCCCGCGGCCCAGGCTCGGATAAATAGATGAAAATGGGTGGATGTTAATGTTATGTTCCTCTGGTAACTAAACATGATTATTTTCTCTTAAACCCTCAGGGGACTCAGAGTAATGTTATAATTTTGGCATTTTCACTGGTTCTCTGATTTATTTAAGTCAAATATAAACACAAGTTTATATTTTATATTTTAAGTTTATTCCACATATTCAAACTTTCATTCCGTGTATAATTATATTTTCAAATTTCATTCCATGTCTTAAACTTTCGTGGCATGTATTTAAAGTATTTTCTTTCCATATATTCTAACTTTATATGATATATCCCAGCTCTCATTTTATATATTGAAGATCTTTTCATGTATTCCAACTTATATTCTATATTTAATTATATTTTCAAATTTCATTTTATGTCTTTAAATTTCATGGCATGTATTTAAAGTATTTAGACTTTCATTCTGTCTTTTCCACTTTCATTCAATATATCCAGACTTATTTGATATACACCATCTCTCATTTCATATATTGAGGCTCATTCCATATATTCCAACTTTAATTGATATATTCCAAATACCAGTTTATATATTCAGGTTAATTCCATATATTCCAACTTTCATTCAGTATATTCTGAATTTCATTCCTTGTGATTTGTTTCATTCCATATATTCACAATTTCATTCCATATATTCAAACTTTAATTGATATATTCCAAATATCAGTTTATATATTTAGGTTCATTCCATATATTCAAACTTTCATTCAGTATATTCTGAATTTCATTCCTTGTTATTTGTTTCATTCCATATATTCACAATTTCATTCCATATATTCAAACTTTCAGTCAATATGTAGTTATATTTTCAAATCTAATTCCATGTCTTTGCCTTTTATTGCATGTGTTTAAAGTTAGATTTTCATTCCATTACATTCCATATATTCCAAATTTCATTCTGTATAGTCTGACCTTCATTCCTTGTGATTTGTTTCATTCCATATATTCACAATTTCATTTCATATATTCAAACCTTAAATGATATTTTTCAAATTTCAGTTTATATATTCAGGTTCATTCCATATATTCCAACTTTCATTCAGTATATTATGAATTTCATTCCTTATATTTTGTTTCATTCCATATATTCAAACTTTCAGTCTATATGTAGTTATTTTCAAATTTAATTCCATGTCTTTACCTTTTATTGCATGTATTTAAAGTTAAAGTTAGATTTTCATTCCATTACATTCCATGTATTCCAAATTTCATTCTATGTATTCTGACCTTCATTCCTTGTGATTTGTTTCATTCCATATATTCAATATTTTATTCCATATATTGTGACTGTCATTACATTAAACACAAAGTTGAAATCAAACATTTAATGCTTTTCTGAATGGTATGCAATAATATACATTCTTGTGGAGAGGTTTGACTTACAGTACTGTACAATACATGAAACAAACAGATAAGATTAAAATAACGCAACTATGCAAAACAGACTCTATTTCATTTGAATGCTCAACAGACTATGTCCTCACATAATTTGAATTTTGTTAGGTGTCCATCTAATGAACTGAAAAAATAAACCATAGTTGGACTGATGTTGTGGTATAAATTCTTTAGGCATAAAGGAGTGTTTTCTTTTCAATTGACTTGTGATTCATTTGCAGATTATTTGCGTTTGGTCTGAAAAGACTTTAAGAACTATAATTGTTCCTTGTTCTTTCAGTGCGGACAAAGAAGGTTCTTAAAACTCTACAAAAAGGTTCAACCAGTCCAAACCCCCCTACAATACATATGGATATCTTTGCAGAGTATATACTGCAGAGATTTGCCTTTGGCATTAAATGGATATTATTTAAATGCCCTACATGCATGTATTTTACACCATATAGGTACATAAGTGAAGCAGATGATCTGGCATTACAGAATGATTGCACAGGAATTGTTTTGAGACCTGACATTTCTGATTTGGCTGTTCATGAATGCGATGCTTCCTGGTGAGATGATGCAAATCAGTTTATGACTCTATTTCAAGGGTCATCAACTACATTTTTCCGAGGCCAGAATGTTTCTAAGCAGACACCGTGGGGACCGACGTTCAAATTATATTAGATTTGAATGCACAGCAGCCTTTGTTTTCACATTATTTGAATTCTGTCATGTCTCCATCTGATGGACCGATAAAATAGACTACAGCTGCATCGATGTTGATGAATGCACGATTTGTGCATTGTCACGGTTGGGTTATCTGAGAGGCCTCTTTCACGCTGTGCAGGCTGTATGTGAGGAGAGTCTGGAGGTAAAGACCTTCCAGATGTTCCCACTGCTTTGATAAACAAGGACGAAAAACAGTCGTTGCACACATCGTCAACCCCCCATCATGTTATGTAATTCTTATGAAAGTTACCAACTGAATTTTTAAGCATTTACAAGTTGATTTACTACCAACAACATAATTGAACTGACAATGACTTCTTGAATTTTAAGCATCCGAAAACCATTTTGCCGAATCACTACAATATTTGTAAAGTATATGACACCCACTATCTTTAACTCGCTAATTCAGATCAAGTCTCCACCTACACAGGGATGTATGAAAACATAGTTTTTTGGCCATTCGTCCAGTCTAAAACTGCCTTGTACATCTGTACACAATTCCTGGAAGCTGAAAACTAGTCCTTGCATGACCTGCATACTCAGCAGACATGTCACCCACTGAGCATGTTTGCAACGCTCTGGGTCGGCACTTCCTGCCAACATCCAGCAAATTTGCACAGCCACTGGAAAGGAGTGGACCAACATTCCCAAGGCAACCATCAACAACCTGATCAACTCTATGTGAAGGAGATGTGTCGCACTGCACAAGGCAAATAGGATACTGACTCACTTTATAGGGCATCTCTGTAGCATTAGTCATGAGAAACCTGAATGAAAGTCTTATTTTCTTGAGGTCAAACTGCAGATTAAAGAGTGGCCTTTTGTTGTGACCAACCCAAGACACACCTGTTAGTAATCAGGAAGCTTAATCAGCATTTTGATATGCCACACCTGTCTGGTGGAAGGATCACCTGGAATGAGAGAGGTGCTCACTTTTAACAAATGTGCAACCATTATTTGGGAGAAATACATCTTTTGTGTGCATAAAAAAACACAGTTCTAGATCTTGAAGTTGAACCTGTGAAAAAGTGACCAAACTACAGCATAAACACGTAAGGAGACTTGAAGTGGTTTGACTGCGACGTCAGGTTTATGTTGTAATAAACATATTTGAGTTGGGAGTGCTGAGGTTCTCTAAGTTTGTTCTGTTATTCGTCAAAATGAAGACTGACCTGAACTTTTCCACATCAGATGTATGTTGAAAAATCAAAAATTTTGACCAATGTCTTCTTTTACACCACATTAAAAATTATGGACACAAATTCAGTAAGGCAACTATATAATAATTCACATAAAGGTTTAAATCTGGGAATATGTTTTCCACTTCAGCTGTTACTGTAAGTGTTTATTCATCAGTAAGATATTCACTGTGGGTACGTTTGTCTTTGCTACTTTTGTTGTTTCATTCAAATAACACATTTGAATGTAAATGAGGCAGAGAGGTGAGGTGCTGTGATTTACAGTCAGTCCAGTATATTTGGATCCTCAGATACTCAGACACAGGAGTCCAGAGAGGGAGAAGATCAGAAACAAATACTGATAAGGTTGGTGCTAATATTACTTTTTTAATATCATCTTACTCTTAAATCCACATTAGTGTTGATGACTGAAACATACAGAAAACAAGCTTTATCTTAGTGTTTAGACACTCAAATGGTGAAGAGGCAGTATCTCCATGAAACCCTTTTAACTTCCAACCACAATGTTTAGACCTCTTAATATTTTTTCCTGTCTTTTCTTTACATATTTATGTGCAAAGAAACTTTAAAGGGGAACATGAAGGTCCATTTAGTCATCATGGTTGGTACCTCTCACCCTGCATGTGCAAACAGATTTATAATGTCGCTCCGGAGGAGGTTTGAGGCTTGGGACTACAAATGTTCTGGGATGGACACATAACATAACATACTGAATTTATTTTCATTACTGTTACAAAGTCATAAGTGTTATTTGCGTGTAATCATACAATTTTCAGTTTTTAAGAAACCTGTCATTTTACTTTAAACACAAATTTCACTTTGCTACATTTAAAGTTACACCTCAATAGAAAACAAAAGTCACATGAATGAGTCCTGATAATCTGTGTGAGAATGGAACTAAAGAGAGAAGATACATCAGCTGCAGTCACACCTGTGCCAGGCCACGTATGTAGTATGCACGATACGATGTTATCACGATACTTAAGTCTTGATTCAATATTGTTGGCATTTTAAATATGTTGCGATATGCTGAGTGTCGCGATAAATCATATTGTGATATATTGCAATTACTTTTACCTAAGTAAATTTTGTACACAAGCACTTGTAGATTAACTTGATAAAAATGTATTGACATTAACAGTTCTTTTATTACATATAAAATATTCCAGTAGTTTTTCGACTTTTGCAAATTTCATACTGATAAGATACAGCTATTTTGATCCTTGAACCTCACGTCAGGATGTCTTGGCTTCTGCTGCAGATTTTGATGGTTCTTTAAATCTGTCTATCTATCACTTGAGTACTTGTTTATTTTAATGAGTTTTTTAGGTTAATATACGTTGAGGCAGCTTTAATTGAATTTGTAAGACACTATCACATATGAATCAAGATTCTGTTTCTGCATTGCCTATTTCTCACCTCGAATGTCCAGAAACATATTTTAGTGTACTGTTTAGCTGTAAAATGAGAAAGCTGGTTGTATGGAGGGCAGGACTTTGGTTGACTATTTCCAACATGGCAGCCCAACTTTTTCAATTTACAGCTAAATGCCAAAAGAAGTAGAAGAGGAGAAAGAGGAGTGACGGGATTATTTTTTTTTTCACAGGCTTTTTACTTTCAGGATATAATGATAGTTTCAACAAATATGATACAAAGTAATTTTTTTTTTATAAAAGTCACTAACTGTATCTTTAGCATCAAAGCATCTACACGTTGAGAATTAAAGACAAAAACTACAGTAATGCAAATGACAATGACTTCTTGAACTCAAAGGACCTAGACGTTTAAAGGTGCTCTCTGGCCTTCATCCACTCAAAAACCGCTGGTTTTCAGAAACTCGTGTGACATGCAGACAGGAAAAACAGAGTTTTTGGTTCGACACACCTGACGTTGCTCCATTATTCCCTTTGTGAGGCATCAGAAGTGAACATGACCCAAATGGTGATGCAAAGTCTGATACGACTGACAATGAACATCAGCCAATGAGAGGCGGAATACAGTACGTCCCATGTCAGCACACAGGAGGACGGAAGTAATGTGAAGAGGAGAAGCCGCAGTGTTGCCAGGTCCGCTTATTAGCCGCGACTTTGGGCTTGTTTTTTTGTCGCTTACAAATATTGGTAGTCACGGATTGCAGTTTTTTGGGCTTGCTCTCTAAACGTCGCCTTTCTCTATATAAATATGCATCACTTCTTTTGGGCTTGTTTCCATAGCCCTGGTTGCTTGTTTTTCTCTCAAGATCTTGCAACACTGACAAGCCGGCAAGCAACAACAACAATGGCGGCGTGCAGGATCACGGGGAGCGCGTTGTGTCTGGACCCAGGCTCTGGAGGCAGATCTGGTTCAACACAGAATATCCATACCTTTATGATGTGTCGTCTCCAAGTTAAAAAATGTACTTTGGTAACGTCTCCGCGTTATCTGGGGCTCTGTCGGCGAGGGCTCGGTGGAGAAATCTTGTGGTGTGCACACACAGGTCGTAACGCAGTTGGCGAGACTCCCGATGACAGAAACACATGTCGCCAGGTATGAACACCCAAAAGATTAGGATAGTCTCCGCGACGCAAAATCAGGGTGAAAATCAAGTCATGTGAACTAGGCTTTACTGACGTCACTGCTTCATGTAGACTTCTGAAAACAACTAGTTTTTAAGGATTTCTCTTTGGTCATCAACTTTGCATGGTTTTTGGGTGAGGGTTATATATCGACCTGTTGGTTTGACACGCTCCTCACAGTGCTTCAGTTGTGTTTTTGTGTAAAATCCCTCTTTTAGGATTGATAGATATGCAAAACATGCAATTAATATGTTTTCTCCATTTTCCTCTTCCAGATATGGCAGGAAACTCTTCCAATGACTCCATTCTTAATTCTAACCTCCCTGTGGCCATGCTTTGCTTCTTCACCAGACCAGGCTCCTTAGTTTATATTGCATTGAATATCACAAACATTCTCCTCCTCCTCCCTCTCTGCATCCTCATCCTCTACCTGGGTCTGCAGCGATGGCAGCGACAGCGCTCCACCTCCACAGCAGCAATGACGAGTCACTCGGACATCTTCACCTACCACATGGTCGCCATGGAGCTGATTCGTGTCGTAGGGTGCACCGTCTGCTTCTGCGCTATCATCTGGGGTCATGTCATCACATTCTATGCCGGGTACTTTCTTCGAGTCTTCACCTGGTATGGAGAGTTGTGCTTCCACATGCTGACCTGCGTGGAGCGCTACCTGGCTGTCGTTCATCCCGTCACCTACCTGAGCCTGAGAGGAGAGAGAGGGATCAGAATCAGAAACATCAGCATTGGGTGTGTGTGGCTGGTTTGTGTTGGAGCAGCAAGTCTGATAACTAAAGGGAACTCGGTAGCCGTGGATTTCTGCCTCATGACCTTCTCAGTGATCGTCATCGCCTTCTGCAGCCTTTCTGTTCTCTGCGTTCTGATTCGTCCAGGGCCAGGGGAACAGGGCGGGGACAGGGAGAGAGTTGACGAGTCAAAGCGGAGAGCTTTCTACACCATCATGGCCATACTGGGAGTGCTGCTGTTGAAGTGTTTTGGAAGTCTATTTGTGGTTGTTTTTCATACATTGGGGATAAATGAGTGTGTGATATCGACATCAGTTGATCACTGGTTTAATTTCCCCAGCAGTTTGGTGTTACCGCTGTTGTTTCTACACAGAGCAGGAACATTAGCGTGCAGTAAGAACAACACCTAATGAGGATAAGAATTAGATTTGCTTTAAATCACTTCATACAAGTAAGCAATTGCCCTATTTAAACATCTGCTGGTTTGGTCTGGTCACAAGCTGCTTTTGTGATTGTTGCAGCCTGAGTGTGCAGATGTGATGTAGACTTCATTATTATAAGCATTCAGAGCATTATTTGTTTAACTAAGTAGTGTTTTACCATTAAATTACAGATGTTTTTTGATACTGTTCTACAAAAACAGAAACCCATGATAGAGATGGGTTTTGAGGGGATAAATAGAAAATCACACCGTTATTTATTAATGTGAGTTCTTTTAACGCAGGCGTATTTCCAGGTAGCTATCAGCTCTGCCCTCAGGACTTTAGGTCAACAGACTATGGCCCAATCCCAAACCACTCCCTACCCACTACCACTTCACTACCGAGTGTCACTCGAAATCAAGTTGCACTCGCAGCTGTGGAGGACACTCCTGATTAAGGGGAAGTGTATGAAAGAGAAGCCAAACCACGGGACGCCCTCGCCAAATAGAGCAACAGGCTATTAAAAAAAACCATTTAAATATTAATTAAATTGAGTTATAATAAAAATAAACTTGAATGAGTCAGATAAGAGATACAGTGCAGTGTAATCAAAGTAATTCACTTGTTCATATTTTCTACACACGAAAAACGCATTTACAGCTTGATTCATCTGGGCAATCTCACCTCCATTCCTGTTTTGCAGCGTTCCTCTTTATAGCGAAGAGACTCTCATTTTTAATACATAGATTAACTGCTTTGTTTCTTCTTCTGTCCCTGTGAACACAGAGTTATAGATTTTTTAAAAATTGTGAGAATGGGATGAGGATTTTTTTTTTTAGACAGTTTTCAATAATTTATTTAAGCATATGGACATGTAGGTTTTCATCTTTTGACACCAAACATTCTGTGAGTTTGTTTGAGACTGTAAAGTCAGTGTGAGGAAAACAAATGTGTGTGTTTGATCTAAAATATTTTACAAAGTAGAAAGACGGAACTCTTTCATTTGTACGTTGTTTAGTGCCCAGCCCAGGTGGTTAAAGACGCAGCATGTGTTCGGCCCTTTAATGGGCCTGTACAATCCCTTGTATAAAATTGAGGCTTCAGTACATCAATTATGAGCCATTCATTTGATTTAGCTGTGACAGACAGAGTGAGTTCTGACACCTGACGATTACGGCACCCATCGATCCGATACAACACCACTTAATCCTGTTAAAACAACACTCGCAACATGCATTAATTTTTATGAAAAAAAGAAGAACTTCGATTAAAAAAAAGACAAATGAACTAACAAACACTACAAAACACACGCACATCCAAGTAACCAATGGAATGGGTACTGTACCAAAGAAATGTCTGGCAAAGTCCCATCATGTTGTGATTATACAAGAAACTAGGTGCCATTTAAAGCTGAGTGAAATGTAATAAGACTTTAAATCTTTTGGTGTGACTGTGTCCATGCGTACATGCTGTGCCATGATTTAATTAACTGAAGCTGCTGTATGTCGAGGGCATTGTTTTCCTTTGGAGGGGTTCAGCTTTGTGCACACATACTGTATACACACGACACAAAAAAGCTGTGATAAGAAAAACACGTCCATGCAAAATAGTTGACGATTCCAGTTGATTTGAATACATGGCAGACTTTGTCTTCACATCATTTGAATTGAGTCAAGTGTCCGTCTACTAATGATAATAATAATAAAACAAATGACAGCTGAAGTTGATGTGGTGGCATGTGTGATTTGTGCATATCATGATCTGATAGAAGGTACCTGCTGATGTGTCTACCCCTGTGTTAAACATGCAGGAGAAACAGTCCAAGGGTTACACACACTGTGCTGAGATCTTCTTAGATGTCAGATTTGTATTGTAATACATTTATATTCAAGTAAGGACACCTGAGGCTCATCAAGTTTGTTGTATTTTTCATCTAAATAAAGATGGACCAGAAGTAAGAGTTTTCCGCATAAGTCTGGTCTTGAAAAATCAGAAACTGACACAAGTGTCATTTCAGGGCTAAAATGACTAATTTATTTGTGGATATTTAAAAGTGTGTCATTTGTCAGTTTGTCATCACATTGTTTTTCACGCAAATAAAACATTTGAATGGAGCGACAGAGAGAGGGAGGGAGGGAGGTGTGAAGTGGGGCTGTGATTTGGATATTTAGGTCAGATGTTCAGACACAGGAGTCCACAGAGGGAGAAGATCAGGAACAAATACTGATAAGGTTGGTGCTATTGCTACTTTGTGATATTATTATCTCCTGAAGTCCACAGGACTACTGAAAACAAATTTATTTATTTATTTATTTATGTTACTGTTTGAACACTTGCACAGTGAATACTGTATTCTATAAACTCTATAAACATTTTTAAGTGTTTTTAAAAATGTGTCCTTTTACTTTTAAGTACTCTCAATGCAAATATCTGACTTTACTACATTTCAAGTCAATCCATTATAGATTAAAAACAGCAGTCAGATGAATCGGGCCAGATAGAGTATGTGTGAGAAAGGGAATAAAGACAGGAGATAAATCAGCAGCTGCAGCAAAGAAGAAGCTGCAGGTGTGTCTGTGGCCACAGGTGGGCAGAGCTCCATGGAGGTGACACTGCACCTCACTCTGAAGTTGTCGAAATCCAGCGCTTGGGCTGTGATTTCCAGCATCAGACACCGACAAAAAAGCTGTCCTTTAATTTCGGCATGATACGCAGCCTGTCCCCATTATAGTTTAATGGCAACCCGTGGCGTCAGGGGGAAACGCAGTGGGACAGGAATGAGAGTTAAGGAAGTCCAAGTAAAGTGGGCGGGAGTGGTGCTGGATGGCTCCAACAAACACTGGCTTTCACCAGGGAGAGTGTTCGTGTCCTCTCAGGTTCTAAAGCCAAACCCTGTTCGTTTTTTCCTAAAGCCAACAACATTCATTTAGCCTGGAAATCCACACTCAAATCACCCTTCCTACCTAAGTGGCAGCACTAACTGAGGCATATTAAATGCCACCGCACGCACTTGGATAGCACGATGGCCAATCGGAGCAAAAGACAAGGTGACGTATTCATTGCACTAAGCCCCATTGGTTTTATTGGTATTATACTTTTATTGGTATATTAAAATGGCAAAAATGTCCTTCCTGGAAGCGAAGGCTTCTAGGGCAGTCTTCTGTTCCTCTCTCAAGGAAAAAGATAAGTGTAGTTGGCTTAGCGTTTCTTCCAAAGCTAAACTGAATGGACACAGTCCTTCAGCAGCTGCCATCTTTACTTTTCGACTCCCTCTGTGCAGCGCTGTCATCATCATGTTACGCCCGCCTCTGTCAGATAGACTGATCTGATTGGTGCGATTTGCGAGTCATCAGGCTCTGCTCGTCGGGGCCAGATTCCCGTGCAGTGCAAATTCAGATTTGCTAGGGGCGGGGCATCTGGATTTCCAGGTTAACATTCGTTAGGAAGAAACGTGAATTTGCGGTGTTGTACCGACGTAGTGCTTTTATTTTGAAAGAAGACAATGCATGTAACAGGCAGAACTTGACACGGTGTCCCAGAACGTCAACAACCAACACAACCAGGGGACCTTGCACGTAGTATGTGGACGTGGAAAGTCCATGACCAAACGTCGATATGTGACGAGGTCAGAGTGAATCTCGACATGGAGGGGATGTTGAGAGTCTGAGACAAGAGACCAACATTTAACAAGAACCCCAGTTGACCAAAGCGCTGCACTTTGCTCATAAAGGTGTTGTTAATAGGGGAGTTCTAAGATTGATGGACATGCAAAGGATGTAATTTATGTTTGATTGTCTGTTTCTCTTCCAGATATGGCAGTAAACTCCTCCTTCTCCTCTTCCAATGACTCCTTTCTTTCCCTGACTATGTGCCTCATCACCAATCCAAGCCCTTTCATCTTCATCACATACTGCATCACAAACATCCTCCTCCTCCTCCCTCTCTGCATCCTCGTCATCTACCTGGGTCTCCAACGATGGCGGCGACAGCGCTCCACCTCCACAGCAGCAGTGACGAGTCACTCAGACACCTTCACCTACCACATGGTCGCCATGGAGCTGGTTGGTGTCTTAGGGATCACCCTCATCTGCTGTGCTATCTATGAGTTTCATATCATAATTGTCAGTGTGGGACGATATCTTTGGACCTTCATCTGGTACGGGGAGATTTCCTTTCACATCCTGACCTGTGTGGAGCGCTACCTGGCTGTCGTTCATCCCGTCACCTACCTGAGCCTGAGAGGAGAGAGAGGGATCAGAATCAGAAATATCAGCATTGGGTGTGTGTGGCTGCTCTCTGTTGGAGGAATGTGTCTGATTACTGAAGGCGGCTTCTTAATTGTGGATATCTGCATCTTGATTTTGTCCTTGATCACCGTGTCCTTCTGCAGCCTTTCTGTTCTCTGCGTTCTGATTCGTCCAGGGCCAGGGGAACAGGGCAGGGACAGGGAGAGAGTTGACCAATCAAAGCGGAGAGCTTTCTACACCATGGTGGCCATACTGGGAGTGCTGCTGCTGAAGTGTTTTGCAAGTCTGATTTGGGCTATTTTTCATATGTTGAAGGAAAAAGTGTGTGTGCTAATGACAGTTGAAGCCTGGTTCAATCTCCCCAGCAGTCTGGTGTTACCTCTGCTGTTTCTGCACAGAGCAGGAGCATTAGCGTGCTGTAAGAATTAGATCTGAATGAAATCACTTCACAGACAAGCAAGCGGGTGCAGCTGGTTTGGTCCCCACCTTAACCAAAGAGAAATATCTGGTGTGATTTTATTATGTTCTTCTGGTGTTGTTTTCTGTAAACATGAAATCTACCCTGACAGTGTCAGACTATATGTGTAATATATTGTGTTTATGAGTGTTATGCTTCTTTTGGAGAGTTTCAGCTTAGAGCACACATACTGCGACAACATGTGACAAAAATAACACGTCCATGCAAAACAGTTAATGCTTGGTGTTTGATTTGAATACACAGCAGGCTTTTCTTCGCATTATTTGAATTATGTCAGTCTAATGGTAGATTGATGCGGTAGAAATTAATGAGGGGTGAAGTAATGTCTGATTGTACATTGTCGTTATCTGGTAGAAGACCCTGCCGACATTCCTGCTCAGCCTCAACCAATAGTTACACACTGTATTTCTTGGATGTCAGATTTTTTATTGTAATAAAAATATATGAATGTAAGGACAACTGAGCATTATAATTTGTTTTATTTTTCATCTAAATGAAGTGCTACTTTTCATGTGTTGTTGAAAAATCTGAAACTGACGCCGTCGTCTATTCAGATGTTACAGTTACTACTTTAACAAGATGTCTGTTGAAAATGTGATGAGATATTACAGCTGGACACAGATAGTGTGCAGTGGTGTGTGCACTAGTCCAACACATTCTCACTCCAATCTCATTATATGTTGACATTTGGTAAATCACTTCCAGCAGTCAGTAATGCAACAATATAAATAAAATAAATAAAGGCTAACGAGTGAGATATGCCTTTTTGGCACAAACATTTTCAAATATAGACAAATGCATTAATGGGCATATATAAGTAAAACACATTTATTTTTGCTAACATATATTAATTATGCTTAAATCAATACTTATTTGTTTTTGATACATGGTTAATTATAAAGTCTTTTTCTCTGGTTGAATTTTCCATCAACCAGAATTGCTCTGCTTGGCAAATTGCCTCACCATATATGCATTTTTGCAACGTTGTGTCAGCGACCTGTCACCTTGTCGCTACCCTTTTAAGTCCCAATCTAGGATGTCCCGACCACAGTTACTGGCTTGTGGATGTATAACTCTATGAACCGTTCGAGTTGCGCTTACAGTTTACATCCATGTCCGTAAAACATGCTTCACACACGTATCTCCCCTGCAGCACAGAAGATCTGTACAATCAGCACAGCTTCAAGATGGACTCCCAAGATTAGTGTCACCAATTCAGTATCTGACCGAATGTCCACCCTTCTGGTCCTGAGATATATCATTGAGCAATGGCCAGAAAAGTGTTTTAGCAGAACATTTGTGTAAACGTTTGTCAAGATTAGTGTATTAATTCTTGAGTTATGGCTAACAAATGTTTTGTGAGGCCACAGTGACCTTGACCTTTGACTACAAAAATCTACTCAGTTAATTCTCGTGTCTGAATGAACGTTTGTGCCAAATTTGACGAAACTCCCTCACGGCTGTTTTGAGATTGTGTTCACAAGAATGAGGCGGATGCAAGATCACATTGACCTTGACCCTTGACCACAAAATTCTTATCAGTTAACTGCTGAGTCCACGGTCCACAAGATGTTCTGAAGATATCGTGTTCACAAGAACGAGAGATGGAAGTTCAAATTGACCACGACTCTTGAAAACCAAAATTAAATCAGTTCATTCTTTAATCCAAATGAACGTTTCTGCCAAATTAGAAAAAAAAAAATCCTTAGGGTGTTATTGAGATATTGCATTTACAAAAATTAGGCAGACAAGGTCACAGTGACATTTACTATGACCACCAAAATCAGTTCATTGTTTAGTTCAAGTGGATTTTTTTGCAAAATCTGAAGAAATTCCCTGAAGGCGTTACTGAGATATTGCATTCTCAAGAATGTAACAAATGGATGTGTGTACAGACACACAAACAAACGCATGGTCAACCCCAAAAAATGATGCCTCCACAGCTGGTGCACAGGCATCATTTTAAAAACCAGACAGAGGGCAGAGTCTCCACAGATAAATACACTTCCTGAAAGTCACAAGCAATTATATGCATGAGTCTGTACATTATTTCTCAGGAAAATCCTACATCATATACCTTTAACATAACATAACTTCTCAGTCCTTTTGCTAACACAGATGCATTTATGTACATTATATCTTAATATATTTTCAATTTGATCTGTCACTATAATCGTTCATTCATCAATAAAGTATCCGTCTGTTTGTCATTGCCACTTTGTTTTTTATTCAAATTAAACATTTGAATGTCTATCTAATTTAGACTTAGACAGGGAGAGAAGGAGGGGAGCTTTGATGTGGGGCTGCAATATACAGTCAGTACAGTTTATCTGGGTCAGATACTCAAACACAGGCGTCCACAGAGGGAGGACGACCACAGACAAACACTCATAAGGTTGGTGTTCTAATTTATTTGTCATTGTTGAATTCACATTGGTGTGGAAACTGAAACAGACAGAAAACAAGGTTTATCTTATTGTAGAATGTATAAATTTTGTTAACATAAAAAGATTTTCAAAGCAGTGTGAGCATAGATGGGTTGGTAAATTCCAATAAATAGTCGGTGCTGCTTCTGCTTCTTAATAGTGAGACCGATAAATCAGAGTTTACAGTGAACCTGGGTACACATTATGGTTATTACACATTAGTAGTCCCCTTTATGAGTTATTTATAATCGCATTGTCTGAGATTTTGAGCTTTTCAAATAATGATCACTGAGTCTGGGCTTGGAAATCATACTTTAAACCTGTCAAAAACTGCTGGTGTCGAAATGAAATTTGAACATTTGATACAACCTGCCGCGTTGATTTCAGGTTCTGATATCTGTATCAGCCTAACTGGATTACTTTAAAGAGAAAAAAACATTGTGACTACTACAATTTGTCGTCTAAAAAGTTTTCGTCAACTAAAACTGGATGAAAACTTTTGAAGTTGTCATCAACTGAAACTAGAATAAAACTATACTAATGACAAATACTAACAACTTACTTCCTTATCAATAATGGATATTAAATATCAAATAAAGGAGAAAATGTAGGGTAGGGATATATTTTCCAGTTGATCTGTTACTATAACTCTTTATCCACACGTTATTCATTTGTCACTCAGTTTGTCATTTCCACTTGTTTTTTAATCAAATAAGATTTTATTTTGGATTTAACTTTCAGACAGACAGAGGTAACTTGAGGCTGCGATTCATCTGGATCAGATACTCAGACGCAGGAGTCCGCAGACGGAGGAAAATCAGAAACAAATACTGGTAAGGTTGGTGGTCTTAATACTATTAAATATCTTCGTCTTCTTTTTAATAAAAGACATACTTTACTTTTTCAGGACCATTTTCATATATACAGCTTACTTGCTTTTTAGTTTACAATTCATTACAAAGAAAAATGTCAGTCAGTTAAATAGGAAATAAATTTAAATATATATATATATATATATATATATATATATATATATATATACAACCAATACCGGTCCACATTATAATAACCACAGAGGAAAAAAAGGGTGGGCTAACTAATAGAAATTTGTCATAACTAATAAGTTTTAATAGCTAATACACTATACACATTTTATACATTGAATACAGTAACTTATCTCTATATACTTGCACACACTGACACACATAAACCCACAGAAATACCTGCATGTACTTATTTGTACACATTATATTCCTACATCTATGCACATATCTATATATTAACATTCAAGCTCTTACTGTGTATGTGCGTGTACGTACAGCCAAGTCCACGTTAGTTCCAGGGAGTGATAAATTATTCTGTAACATGGTCATCTGTTTGTTTGATTATAACATGGCGTGTAATCTCTTGGTACATTTTACCAGTATAGTTCTGGTCTCCCATCTCCCCACTATGTGGTTGCCCTCCCCACCTCTAGGTTTTTATACATGTGGTCACTGTACCCACTGCTCCAACTCAACTAAATATTTCTGTCATCCGCGTACGGGGAAAAAGTACACAACTAATTAATTTATCAACTGCAGCAGCACCCATGTTATTTACATTCTGAAATGTCCACGCGGTAAGGTTTATGTGGGACAGACTAAACGCCCTCTTAAAGCCAGGATAGCTGAACATAAGGCTGCTATTCGCAATCATAACATGGATTATGCGATAGCACGCCGTTATGTTAAAGCTAATCATGGTTCTTGTGCTTCTCTCAGCTTCTACGGCATCGAAAAAGTCTCCCCCCCCACATAACATAACAGAGAGGTGGAGATATTGTCATCAAACTCCTCAGAAGAGAAGCTTATTAGATTTACACACTGAACACTGCTGAACCGCATGAACTGAATGAAGAATTGAACTTTTCATGTTTTCTGTAAAACATCAGGTTACATCTTTAGGTTGTTTGTAATTTTAATTTATTATTAGTAGTATTTATTTATTATTATTATTTTATTTTATTTTATTATATATATTTTTTTATTTTATTTTTTATTTTATATATATTTTTTCACTTTTTTTAATATGTATGTGTATGTCTATATGTATGTATATATATATATATATGTGTGTGTATGTATATATATATATATATATGTGTGTGTGTGTGTGTATGTCTATATGTATGTATATATATATTTATACATATATATATATATATATATATATATATATATATATATATATATATATATATATATATATATATATATATATATATACATATATAATTGTTTTGTTTTTTTCTTAGTGGGAATGTTTTCTGTTTTGGATTGCTGATTCTTTACACCCTCTTTCTGATGAGTGCCTCAACAGGATTGGTTAATTTCCCCTCATCCTCATTTAGCAATCAGAGACGGTTTGGGTTTCAGGATGTGTGTATTTAACTGCCATTGTTCTATCAATAGCTGTTTGAAGAAGAAGACACAGTAGCGTCGAAACGTCAGTCTGTTTGCACCTTATTAAAAGCTCTGCAATTTTATCGAGTGCTCCAGCCTCCTTTCATTTGGGTTCAGTCATTTATTGTCTGCTGAATGCTTTGCATTGAGGTGATATCTCAGGCTTGAAGTACTTGATAGAACAAGAATTCCTCACTGCAGAAACCCTATCAATAGTTCTGTCTGGGCGTTTTTTAAATGTAAATGTTTCATTCATGGGGTCAAGCAGCGACGTCTCATGTGCCTCCATCATGTGACAATGCTACTGTGGTCTTCAATGATGCACCGGGTCAAAGGGCACCAGTGATTAATCATCATTATTTTCAAAGTTCGTCAAAGTTCAAAGTTATTTTTTCTGTGATTAATTAATAGAAATTAACATATTATTTTGCCACTTGGGGACAAAAGGTGTAACAACTGGTGCATATTACCACCATCCACTTGATGCATTTACCTTTAGTGTTCACTCTTGTTTCTGCTCTGGTTTGGTCTCCCCCACCTCCTGAAGGAAATATCTGTCTCTTTAGCTGCTAAATGTTCCACTATGTTCACGAGCTAGTCTCTAACTGTGTCTATCTGCTCTGTGGTGCTGAGCATAGTGTGCAGCTGGTTCATCTGGGCTTTGAACCAGCAGGAAGAGAAACACAGGATGAATTCCTGTGATTGAAAAGACGAAATGTATACATCGTCTCCTTTTCATTGTCTTTTTCTCTTCCAGATATGGCAGAAAATGTCTCCACCAATGACTCCCTTCTTCCTCCTCCTATTCCCATGGCATGCCTCTACACCAGACCAAGCTCCTTACTCTTCACTACATACTACATCACAAGGATCCTCCTCCTCCTCCCTCTCTGCATCCTCGTCCTCTACCTGGGTCTCCAACGATGGCGGCGACAGCGCTCCACCTCCACGGCAGCGATGAGTCACTCAGACAGCTTCACCTACCACATGGTAACAATGGAGCTGATGAGCGTCTTTGGGAGCGCCCTCTGCTGTTTTGGTATCTTTTTGGATCATTTCCTTGTATTATTTGCGGGGCTTCATTTTTGGGTATGCACCTGGTACGGGGAGACGTTCTTCCACATCCTGACCTGTGTGGAGCGTTACCTGGCTGTCGTTCATCCCGTCACCTACCTGAGCCTGAGAGGAGAGAGAGGGATCAGAATCAGAAACATCAGCATCGGGTGTGTTTGGCTGATTTATTTCGGGGCGATAGGTCTGATGTATTTCGAATACTTCTTATTTCTAGAGTGCTGCCTCTTGATTTTCTCCTTAATCGTCGTGTCCTTCTGCAGCCTTTCTGTTCTCCACGTTCTGATTCGTCCAGGGCCAGGGGAACAGGGCGGGGACAGGGAAAGAGTTGACCAATCAAAGCGAAGAGCTTTCTACACTATTTCGGCCATACTGGGAGTGCTGCTGTTGAGGTGTTTATCAAGTCTGATTTGGACCCTTGTTCATATGTCAGATGAGAATGAGTGTATGATTTCAACAATGGTTGAATTCTGGTTCAATCTCCCCAGCAGCCTGGTGTTACCTCTGCTGTTTCTACACAGAGCAGGGACATTAGCGTGCTGTAAGAACAACTCCTAATGAGGTGAAGGATTTTTTCTCTTCTATCATAGGCATCCGTCTCTGTAGTAAGACATCAAACCTACCCTGACATCACCAGGCCAATTCACAAACACGAGGTAGTTTGGAAGCCCTGTTCATTTTTTATTTATCAAGGGGCATTATCAAATGTAAAATGTGAAAACAGGCTACATCATTCAGAGATGAGCTGTACTGCTGTAGCTTCAATATACCTGTAATTATTGTTGCCATTTGACGCTATAGCAACTTCAACACAAAGATTTACAACAGCCCTAGCCATCTTGGTTGTCTCCAAAAAATAACTCAATGGTACTCTACTTCACTGCAGTCGGTATATGCTTGCAGTGGTGTTCCTGGTGTGCCAAAAAATACATCTTCAGATATTTTGTGTAAAGCATGAAGTCTCAGCAAGTTGTTTGTCATTTATGTTAGATAAACAGTTGTTACTGGTCAGACCCTGGACCGCTGGAAATCCATCTGAATGGTTAAACAAAGGATAGTACTATATTAGTAATGTGTCTTGGGTCCTTTCATGTGAAAAAGTGAAGACTAGCTAGGAGCATTATTTTGGCCCGTACATGCATTTACCAGAATATTGATTTTAATTGCTTTGGATTGCTGACACTAGATTTCCTGCAACATCCGGATGGATTAATCACATGAAAACACAGGATGGCACCAGCACCTTGAGGATGTCAGTTTTCATTCAATATTCTACAGTTTAATTCCATATTATCCAAATGTCAGTCCATATACCAAGCCTTCCTTCCATATATTCAGACTTTTATTATATATATTCAAGCTTCATAATATATATTTAAGGTTAATTTAACAACTTTTTTTGTAAAGCGCTTTTCTAAAACCAAGTTATAAAGTGCTTTACAGTACCATACAATATGAAAAACAAAGAAATGAAAGAAAATGCAAATTAAGAATTACATATATATATATATATATATATATATATATATATATAAAATCTAAAGTATATATAAACTTATAAACAGATGTCCAAACACACACATTTATACTCTTACATACATCCATACACACATGTCTGTGATATATATATATATATGTCTGTCATACATAACATAAAGCCTTCACATATGTACATAAATGTATAAATGCGAACATAAGCACACTTACACGCCATCAAAATATGTATTCAGCTTTTGCTCTCTAGATTCAACTTTCATCCCATACATTCAAACTTTAATCTATATATTTATGTTGCATTCAATACATTCAAGCTTTGTTCCATATATTTAACTCTTACTATATATATTTTTTTAACTTTTATTCGATGTATTCAAACTTTCAATCAGTATATTCAAATTTTCTTCCATATGTTCGACATTCATTCCATACATTTTTACATTTCCATATATTCATACCTTTATTCTGTATATTTTGATTGCATTCCATTTATTCAAACTTGTATATTTTCAAGTTTTATTCCATATTCATTCTATACATATAAATGTTTCATTCAGTATATTTAAGGTTCATTCAATGTATTCAAATTTTCATCCACAGTATTTAAATTTTAATCCATGTATTCAAGTTTATTTATATAACTTTAAATTTTCATTCTCTATATTTAAGTTGCATATATTTGACATTCATTCCATACATTTTTAGATTTCATTCTATGCATTCAGATTGTGATCCATGTATTTAAATTTCATTCCATAAATTCAAACTTTTATTCTATGTCTTAAAGTTGCATTCCATGTTATCAAAGTTATTCCACATATTCAAAATGCAATTATATGTATTCACATTTTATTTCACACAATCAAATGTATTCCACATATTAGATTTTTCACTCTATATATTCAAGTTTTATTCTATATTTTCACATTTCATTCCATAGCTTTAAACTTTACTATGTTTAAGTTTTATTCCATATATTCAACTTTTACTCCATACATTCATATGTTTATTCTGTATATTTTGGTTGCATTCCGTTTATTAAAACTTGTATTGCATATTTTCAAGGTTTATTCCATATAAATTTAAATTTCATTCCATAGCTTCAAACTTTAATTCTCTGTGTTTAGGTTGATTTCCATATATACAAGGTTAATTCCAAATATTCAAAATTCCATTCTGTTTATTCAAGTTTTATTCCATATACATGTATTCAACTATTATTTCATATATTCATAGCATTATTCTGTATATTTTGGTTGCACTCCATTTATTAAAACTTGTATTGTATATTTTCAAGGTTTATTCCACATTTTAAATTTCATTTCATAAATTCAAACTTTCATTCTACAGTATACATATAAATGTTTCATTCCATATATATAAGGTCCATTCCATATTTTCAAACTTTCATCCATTCTGTTTAAATTTTATTCCACATATTCAAGTTTCATTTGATTGAATCGAGGTTTAGTTCATATATTTAAATCTTATTCTATATATTCAAGTTGTATTCCATTTACTCAGATTTGATTCCATGTACTCAAACTTTCATTCTGTACATCTAAGATTCATTCCACATACTAAAATTTTCATTATATGTTTTTTAACTTCATTCCACATATTTCAACTGTCATTGCTTAAAATTCAAACTTCACATCATTTGTATAATAACACATTATACATTATAGTGAGTATTGATATTCACATGCTGGATTCACCTGTATAATGTATGCGATACGTGAGTATAGTAGATGATTACATGTTTATTATAATACAGGAATTGCTTTTAAATTTGATTTTCTTAGATTCAGTTCATGAGCATGTTACTGTCTGTGAAGAGATTCAACTTACGGTACACATACTGTATTTACAAGAAACACAACAACGTGATTAAAATAACTTGACCATGCAAAACAGTTACTGGCCATTTGATTTGAATACACATCAGACAAAGAGTTACAACCATTGTCGAAAATGGTAGAAGACTAAGTTTCCAGTATGACTGTGTCCATGTATACAGGCTGCCCCAAGATCTTCTGTAATGTGAGCTTTGTATTGTAATAAACATATATTCAAGCAAAGACAACTGAGAATCATTGTTTGTTCTATTTTTTTAATGTAGATTGACAAGCTGCTGATTTTTAGCTGACTTTTTCAGTTAGAATTACTTATCCCACCACATTTCCCTCTAAAGATGCTGAGTGCCTGTAACGGCGGCCAATCATATAACGTTACAGGACGGCATTTTTCGTCTATGTCTGATGCCGCAAGTCACTGCCCAAGTGCCGGGTTTTGCTGACTTTGGAGTGAAACTGGCTTGAAATGTAATAATTCTCTAGCCTGGAAATCCACACTCAAATCTAGAAAGATTTTGAGTCTGGCCCTCACCGATACACCCTTCCTACCCAAGAGGCGGCACTAACTGAGGCATTTTAAATGCCGCTGCACGCAATTGGATAGCACAATGGCCAATCAGAGCAAAAAAACAGGAGATGTATTCAGAGCGTTGCAGCTTTTCCCCTGGTGGAAATGTCAGACAACATCGCAAAGTTGGATGGACGAGATGGACTTCATCTACGACAATCCCCAAGAGGTTGTCTTGGAAGGTCCTGCTTGCTAGCATTTCACGATGAGTCTTCTGGAATAGCCAAGATTCAGGACTGCTGAAACCAAGCTGGCATTCGCCTCTTCTTATTTGTCCTTCATCATGCACGCTTATTTGTCCAGCAGAAATGTCCAATTTGCCAGTCTCTTTAATTTGGTCATCCATTAGGGCGATTAGTGGTGATATTAAGACCACCAGCGGCTTCCTGGAAACAAAGGCTTCTAGGGCAGTTCTTCTGTTCCTCTATCAAGGAAAAACACAAGTGTAGTTGGCTTAGCATTTCTTCCAAAGCTAAACTGAATGGACGCGGTCCTTCAGCAGCTGCCATCTTGTCTGTTTACTTTTCGACTCCCACAGTGCAGCGCTGTTGTCATCATGTTACACCCGCCCAGAGCCCGCCTCTGACAGACAGACTCATCTGATTGGTCCGATTTGCGATTCAAAGTGCTCTGCCCGTTGGGGCCAGATTCCATTGCAGTGCACGTTCAAATTTGCTAGGGCCGGGGCATCTGGATTTCCAGGTTCATCATTTTCAGTAATTTAGAGGTCTGTGTCTACAAAGAATGGAGCCTGGGTGCAGACCTGGGTTATAGGAACCCGGGTCTCACTCCAAAGTCGTCCAAATCTGGTGCTTGGGCAGTGACTTGCGGCGTCAGAAACCAAGGGAAAAAAATGGCATCCTTTAACATCGCATGATACGCAGCCGATCTCTGTCATAGTTTAACAGCGCCCGGCGGCATCAGGAGGAAAGCAGCGGGACAAAGACAAAAGTTAAGGCACTGGAAGTTTGAGTGGGGCAGGCGGATGTTCACGTTCCGAAAGATTCTTAAGCCAAACGTTGTTCTCTTTTCCTAACCCTAACCACCTCCTTTTGTTGCCTAAACCCAACCATGTGTGTTTGTTGTTGAAGTAAAAAAAAAAAATGTCTATTTGCGGTGTTGTACTAACGTAGTGCGTAGACTGCATGTAAATGTTAAACTTGACATGGCGCCCCAGAATGTCAACAACCAATGCACCCAGGCACATCGTATGTGGATGGTGTGTACGTGTGCTTATGTGGACAGTTTTCCATATGATTTGTCAGTGTTATTGTTTTTCTATTAATATGGCATTCACCTGTCAGCCAATTTGTCATTGCCACTTTGTTTTTTTATTCAAATTAAACATTTGAATTTAGATCACACTGAGAGAGGGCGAGAGAGGTGAGGTGAGGTGAGGTGAGGCTGCAAATTACAGTCAGTACATCATATCTGGATCAGATATTCAGACACAGGACTCCACAGAGAGAGGGAGATCAGAAACAAATACTGATAAGGTTTGTGTTCTTAATACTTTTTAATATCATCATCTCCTTAAATCCGCATTAGCATGGACGACTAAACCGCAGAGAAAACAAACTTAAATCTTACTGTTTAGACACTTGCACGACTGATGCTGTATTCTCTTAACTATCCTCCATTTGATTGTCTTTTTTATTCCAGCTATGGCAGTAAACTCCTCCACCTCCTCCTCCTTAATCAATGTTAGCATCCCTGTAAGCAATTGCTCCACACCAAAGGACTTCTTGTTTGTCACATTCAGCATCACAAACATCCTCCTCGTCCTCCCTCTCTGCATCCTTGTCCTTCACCTGGGTCTCCAACGATGGCGGCGACAGCGCTCCACCTCTACAGCAGGAGTGACGAGTCACTCAGACATCTTCACCTACCACGTGGTTGCCATGGAGCTGCTTGGTGTCTTAGGGTGCACCCTCAGTTGTTGTGGTGTCTACGGGGACTATGACATTGTATTTACTGTGGGGTACAGTCTTTGGTCCTTCACCTGGTATGGAGAGACGTTCTTTCACATCCTGACCTGTGTGGAGCGCTACCTGGCTGTCATTCATCCCGTCACCTACCTGAGCCTGAGAGGAGAGAGAGGGATCAGAATCAGAAACATCAGCATTGGGTGTGTGTGGCTGCTTAGTTTTGGAGCAATACATGTTATGGCTTTTAAACACTCTCTAGTCACTGATTTCTGCCTCCTGATTTTCTCCTTGATCATCGTGTCCTTCTGCAGCCTTTCTGTTCTCCGCATTCTGATTCGTCCAGGGCCAGGGGAACAGGGCAGGGGCAGGGAAAGAGTTGATGAGTCAAAGCGGAGGGCTTTCTACACCATTGTGGCCATACTGGGAGTGCTGCTGTTGAGGTGCATTTCAAGTCTAGTATGGACCGCTAAAGTGTTTAGGCAAAGTGAGTGTGCAACAGTTGCAGCTGAAATCTGGTTCAATCTCCCCAGCAGTCTGGTGTCACCTCTGCTGTTTCTACACAGAGCAGGAACATTAGCGTGTTGTAAGAACAACTCCTAATGAGGATAAGAATTAGATTTGCATTAAGTAAAATCACTTTGGAGACAAGCAAACCACTGGCTATTTTAAACATCTGCGCATCTAGTCTCCGTCTACTTCTGAGACAAATATCTAGCCTGTCCTTGTGGTAACTTAGCATATTGTTTTCTTAATAATTATTTCAAGTTGTTATATATTTAGTCCAGTGGGTGATGGCAATCGTTAACAACCAAACATGCTAAATACTACCGCTTTGAAGAAGATGTCCATGTGAGAGACGGACACACAAGGGCACTTTTTGCTGCATTTAAAAAACACTGGCCTGCCACCAGCAACTACTGTATTCTAAAGAGTGTTAAAGTCCTAAAGCGTGGGTGGCAGGGGTGCTGGATGGGTCAAACACACTCTGGACTTTCACCTGGGAGCCCACTATTTGTTTCCTGTGTGAAACAAAAAGTCAGTGGAGTTATTTTAATAAGAAAGAAGTCTGCTAGGATGTGAGGTATGCCGCATGATGTACGTCAACAGCCGTACTTTTTTTAAGCCAAAGCATGATGTTTTTCCAAACTTCAACACATGCTTTTGTCGCCTAAACTTAAGAACGTAAGCCTAATAATTAGGTGTTTCACCAAACATTGTAGATTTATGTTGAAAAAGACTGTATGCATGTAACCAGCAGAAACTGTACATTTCCTGTGAAAACAGAAGTAGAATTTGAAAAGACACAATGCATGTACAAGCTGAAATTGACATGCCATCCTATAACGCCCAAAATTGACGGAAGACAATACCTTTTGTGGTTTCTGCATAACTTAGACCTGTTGTCCCTGTTCGTGGACACTTTTTTGTGCAATCTAGTGGTAGTAAGAGCACAATACACTAATCCATGTAAAAACAAGATGGCGGGCATCTCTGCCAAGTCAGTCTGCAGCTGATCCCGACACACTCTTGGACATGGTTCAAAACCTGATCACATTTTGTGGCTTTTTTTTTTATAATTAATGATGTTTGTAGTTTGATATGGCAACAAGTTTGACCAATTTCAGCGACAGCAACAAGATACTGTTAATTAAGAAGTACTTGTTTGGAGACAATGGAACTTTATTGTCATCTCAGTTGAGGACATTTGCGCTTTATTATCTCATTTGAAGGCAATGGGACTTTATTGTGGTCTCATTTGAGGATATTGGGACTTATTTGTGGACACTGGGACTTTCTTATTGTCTCATTTGGGACACTGGAATATTACATCATCCGGTTTGAGGACATTGGGACTTTATTATCATTGACATGTTTTAGTTTTTTATAGCCTACTTATTCACAAAAATATTAATGTATATGCAGAGTGTATACAGCATAGATTTGCCTTTGTCAGTAAATGGATATTATTCCAATGTTGTACATGCATGTGTAATATTACTTGGTATATAACTTTTGTAGGTGATTTGGATGATTTTGGTTGCACGGGATATTTTTTTAAGACCTCACATGTCTGATTAAGTGCTTTATGAGTGTGATGCTTCCTGCGGAGGTTCGACTCCACACAAACTGCATTTACTGGAGACAAAGATGTGTTTCATAAAGATGTGATTTAGATGACATGACCATGCAAAACAGTTAATGACTGGATTTGATTTGAATGCGCAGCAGACTTTGCCTTCACATCATTTGAATTCTGTCAGCTGTCCTCTAATAGACCACAGTTTAATGTAGAATGTGTGCAAGGTCATGATTTGGTCATTTGAAGGGTCTCAGAGTCTCAGAGTGTCTGGAGGTAAAAATATAAGATGAAGAGTTACAGACGTTCCTTCTGCTATGATGATAAACTAAGGAGAAAAGGTGTTGACCAAGGGTTCAGGTTGATCTCACGCACTGTTCGCACATGTACATGTACCTATGACAGTAATGCACCACAACTCATATACTACCCATGTGATAATAAGCCAGCAATCTGTGCATAAACCAAGAAATCAGGAAGGTTGCTATCACGTGACCAATACGTCGTTGGGATCACTGGACTCCACAGAAAAGCTGGTAATTTGTGCAACCATAAATTGGACATGTGAATATATGCATGTTTATTTTTTCTTGCTTTCTTGTGAATAAATACTTTTGGAATATACATGCTGCCTGTTTAATTTTGTGCAACAAGTGAGGCATCAAACTCGTAAATCCTTCCATCTGCACTATTGATATGGTCACTTTGGTTACAGTTATAATTTTGATTAGATATCAGAGTTCCAAATTGATAGTTCACCATATTTTATGAAACCGAATTAAATAATGGACCCATCCCTATTTCCCACCCCTCAAACACAGACTGGCTAATAAGAGCGTTGCATTGGCCAACTCCAACAAGGGTCTGATAGCAACACGGCTCTGCTTCATTGACTCTAAAGCAATTGTTTCAGATTTCCTTCATTTTCAGGCTGGATTTGGAGCTAAACGTTGTGCCTGGGGCATGTTGATTATTATTGATACTTGTTATCTCAAGAGGTTGGAAGGTGACATATGTTTCTTCCACGTTCCAAAACCAAAATTATATCCAATTAAGTGTACGGTTAGCGAGCTAGCTACTGAAAATAAAATCTATTGAATGTATACACATGTTGCTTTTGCTTGTTAATGCTTTTAATACTGAATAAAGACCTCCCCAGCTTTACAGGGACAGTCATTTGAAAGTTCAGATGATGGTTTTCAAATTTCAAATGAGGGTGAATGTTCATTTTTGGGTGCACTATCCCTTTAAGGGAGCGCAGTTAGCAACAGTGTGGGCTCCATGCTCGCAGTGACAGCTTGACGGACCATCACAAAGGGGCGAGGCTTAGTGAGTCATTTGTTTCTTTTTTCAGAAACGGTGCCCCACAAGGTGATTTAGTGTATTTAAATATGTTATTTTCTACATTAATAATTACTTTCATTAACCATTAAATATATTAGTTAGTCACTGTAATACCTTTAACCACGAGTTCCCAACCAGGTTATGTAATTAATGTCATTTCTATGCAGCTAATTTGTTAGATATCAAAAAAACTGCTGTGTATGGATACATTTTAGGGTTACACATTTATGTATATTATCTACTGACATATTTTCTACTTAATCTGTCACTATGATAATTTATCTATAAATAATTTCCTCATTTGTCTGTCAGTTAGTTGTTGTCACTTTGGTTTGTATTCAAATAAGAGATTTGAATGTAGAGAGAGGAGGAGAGAGGTTAAAGGGAGGCTACGACTTACAGTCAGTACAGTATAACTGGAGCAGATATTCAGACACAGGAGTGCACAGAGGGCGGAAGGTCAGAAACAAATACTGAAAAGGTTGGTGTTCTTCATACTTTTTAATATCATGTGACCACCCTATAAAAGTGTTATTTCCTTTTAATGTAATTTTGATAACAAGAAAAGGATTTATACCTCAAGACACATAAAATAGAATATCAAAGATATACACCTTTTAAATGATTCTTTATATAGGTAGGTAGGTAGCAGAGACCAGTTTAAAGTTATTTTGTTTTTCTTGTTGACACGAGACAATGGAGGTAATGGACTCATAAAATCATTTGAATACTTTGAGTACTTTTGTATTGTAACCTATGATCTATTTTCGACATAATGACCTGCTGCCAAAACATGTAAAAACTGCACCTCAGCTTATACTGCCTCTTTATGGATGAGGTAAAGTCTAACTAATGTATCTGACTCCAGATCTGAGAATATTTGTCCATATTGTACTAAAGACACTGACAGAAGTGTGTGTATGACTGGTATGTCCTCAGTCACTGGCTGCCAATGATAGTAAATGTGTTATTGTACCAGAGACTCAAAATTATTGTATTTTGAGGGAAATTATCGTACATCCGTCATAACCAAAATAACAATCCTACTGATGCGCTATAGGCAAACATAGTCACTCTAGTGTTTACTTTTTTGGTTTACTTTTTTTTTTTCCATTTTCCTTGCTTTTTCTTTTCTTCTTCCTCTGTTTTGAATCTCATTCTCACTCGACTTCCTGACAGGTCCTAGCATCTCGTGGGGCAGGTACAGCTGACCATTCAGCCAATCGTGCTCATTAAGCAAAGTGCGATTGGCTGGAAACATGTCACATGGGAACAGATGCCTTCAGGGCCCACAAAAAAAAACTCCAGCATACTGATTACAACCACACATTCATGGAATAGTCAAATTATCGTACATTTGGCCTTTTTGGGGATTATTGATCGTACATCATACAGAGGGCCAAATTGTCGTACAAATACGATAATTATCATACACCTGACAAATGGGTTCACCCTGTATCATCCCCCTGCAGAGTCAGAGAGCCACTGTTGTAAATGTGCACATGTGTTAGCTTGATATCTGTATTGTAATACAATAGGGCAGAGCAGCGCTGTGGTGCACTGGTTAGCATTGTCACCTCACAGCAAGATGGGTCCTGCTTCAGACCCAGCGCAGGGGAGCCCTTCTGCATGTTCTCCCCGTGTCGTGTGGGTTTTCTCCAGGGGCTCCAGTTTCCTCCCACAGTCCAAAGACATGCAGGTTAATTGGTGACTCTAAATTGGCTGTAGGTGTGAATGTGAGTGTGAATGGTTGTCTGTCTCTAGCTGTGTCTCAATTCAGTGGCTGCAGCCTTCGAAGGCTGCATTTGAAGACCAACTGCATCACATGGCATGACCGAGGCTTTCCCATTCTGAAGGCTCCTTCAGATGCGGCCGAGAAATGCAGCCTTCTTCCCCCAGAAACTGGAGCATGCAAAGGATGAATCCTTCGGGGCCCAGTCTATCCCAATATGAATTGTGCACCAGTGACAATTATATATTAAGTTAAATTAACTAACAGTTGTTAACTAGCTAACTGTTAACTGTTGTTAACTTTACTATTAGCTAAAAGCAAACAGCTTAAACCTGAAAATGGTCCATCAGCCTGAAATACATCAAACAGCAGTGTCTCCAGCGGAGAATGATCTCCTCAAGTATTGGATAAAAAAATATATTTCAGGGCTAACTTGGCTTCCTTCCTCTTTCGTCAAGAGCAGCCAGTTGCTAGGTAACTGAGAACAACTGGTGATGAACCATGAAATCCTCCTCAGACTAGACTGTCCCATTTCGAAGACTGTTCAGCTTAGCTGATGCGGTCTTCAAAGGATGTGGCTGACTTTGAATGTGAAGGCTGCGTCCTTCAAAGGCCGCAGCCCCTGAACTGAGACACAGCTTCTGTGTGTCAGCCCTGTGATAGTCTGGTAACCTGTCCAGGTTGTACCCTGCCTCTCGCCCAGTGTCAGCTGCGATAGGATATGTTGATATAATTTCTCCCTTTGATTGTCTTTTTCTCTTCCAGATATGGCAGT
The DNA here is from genome assembly GCA_026686955.1 of Epinephelus cyanopodus. Lineage (NCBI taxonomy): Eukaryota > Metazoa > Chordata > Actinopteri > Perciformes > Serranidae > Epinephelus > Epinephelus cyanopodus. The sequence continues at coordinate 6,550,284 of CM048934.1, read as the reverse complement.
ATACTCCTTCTCCTCCTTCTCCTCTTCCAATGGCTCCCTCCTTCATCCTAACCTCCCTTTTGACACAGATTGCTTCTTCATCAGACCGGGTTCCTTAAACATTACTGCATTCTACATCATAAATATCCTCCTCCTGCTCCCTGTCTGCATCCTTGTCATCCAACGATGGCAGCGACAGCGCTCCACCTCCACAGCAACAATGACAAGTCACTCAGACATCTTCACCTACCACATGGTCGCCATGGAGCTGGTTGGTGTCTCAGGGTGCATCCTCTGCTGCTGTGGTATTTTTTGGATCACGTCATTGTATTCTGTGTGGGGTACTTGTTATGGACCATGACCTGGTATGGAGAGACGTTCTTTCACAGCCTGACCTGTGTGGATCGCTACCTGGCCGTCGTTCATCCCGTCACCTACCTGAGCCTGAGAGGAGAGAGAGGGATCAGAATCACAAATATGAGCATTGGGTGTGTGTGGCTGCTCTCTGTTGGAGCAATATGTCTGATAATCATAGAAAATGTCTTCTTAATTGTGGGTTTCTGCCTCTTGATATTCTCAGTGATCGTCGTGTCCTTCTGCAGCCTCTCTGTTCTCTGCGTTCTGATTCGTCCAGGGCCAGGGGAACAGGGTGGGGACAGGGAAAGAGTGGACCAAACAAAGCGGAGAGCTTTTTACACCATTATGGCCATACTGGGAGTGCTGCTGTTGAGATCCTCTGCAAGTGCAGCTTGGTCTGTTGTTTATATGTTGAGGGAAAGTGGTGAGTGTGCAGTGTCCATAGCTGAAGCCTGGTTTAATGTCCCCAGCAGTCTGGTGTTACCTCTGCTGTTTCTGCACAGAGCAGGAACATTAACGTGTTGTAAGACGCCTAACAACACATGATAAGGACGAGGATTAGATCTAAGACACATTAAATGAAATCACTACAGACATAAGCAAGCATGTGGCTCTTTTGGTCTTCACCTACTTTTGATATGTCCACACATTAGAACATACACATATAGATAAATATATATGCACAGTTCATACATGACGTGTCATCTGGAACATGGAAGTAGGATGCCCCCCCGCGCGTCATTAACAGGCGGCTTGCTCAGTATGTGACGTGCACTTGTAGATAAAATGTAGGCCTATATTAATGAAGGTTCATGAGTACGGTTTTGTATTTCTCTGTAATGCAATGCCTTTGTTTAATGAAATCCCAATAAATGTCTTCCTTGGAGATAAAACTTGAGCAGCCTTTTATTGTGACGATCCCAAGGCACACCTGTGATGATGCTGTTTAATGAGCATCTTGATATGCACCTGTGATACACCTGTCAGGTAGATGGATTATCTTGGGAAGAGAAATGCTCACGAGCACAAATTTGAACAAAGTTGCAACCAAAGTCTGTCTCTTTTGTGTGCATACAAATAGATCATATCAATAGATACATAGATCTTTAACTTAGACCTGTGAAAAAGGAAGCAGAAACAAAAGTCTTGCTATTATGTTTTCATTCAGTGTAAGTGTAGTAGATGATTATTGCACAGGAATCGTTTCAAGACCTCACATGCCTGATTTATTTGTTGAGCGTAAATGCGTCCCGGTGAAAGGGTCAGCTTACAGCGCACATACTGTAAACACAGCAAACAAAAAGATGTGATTAAAATAACACGACCATGCAAAAACAGGTAATGACTCGATTTGATTTGAATGCTCAGGAGACTTTGTCCTCACATCATTTGAAGTGTGTCAGCTGTTCATCTAATGGATCGATGATAGGTATGACGACATTTATGATGCTTGCATTGTTATGATTTAGTCATTTGAGAGGCCTCGGAGACACTGTGCAGGCTTCACGTGAGGGAGCTCTGAGCAGCTGGAGGTAAATTTAAGATGAAAACTTTACGACATTCTGAATCGATACATTTTCTGTTACCACTTATCCTGCTGGGGGTCACGGGGGGCTGGAGCCTACCCAAGCTAACATTGAGCAAGAGGACTATCACAGGGCTGACACATAGAGACAGACAACCATTCACACTCACATTCACACCTATCTTTGTGCAGTCCTCCTGGACCGCCTGGCTGGCATTGGAATCAGTAGTGTTGCACTGTCCAGGTTCACATCACACCTCACCGACTGTCAACAATTTGTGCAATTAAAGAACCACAAGTCTGGGTGTTCCGGTGTTTCACTGGGTGTCCCCTAGGGGTCAGTCTTGGATCCACTTCTCTTCATCATCTACCTCCTCCCCCTGGGCCCAATCCTCCGTCCCCATGGGGTCCAGTTTCACTGCTACGCCGACGACACACAGGTCTACATCTCCTCCAAACCCACCACTGCCATCCCTCCCACCTCCCCCACCACCTGTCTTGAGGAGGAACTTCCTGAAGCTAAACAGCAATAAAACCGAGGCCCTGCTCATTGGCTCCACCCTCACCAAGTCACAACAAACCCTAGCTCCATCCATCATCATCGATGGATTCCCTGTACCATTCTCTTCCCAAGTCAAGAGCCTCAACCTCTGCTGGACTCCACCATCCCCACCTCACGCTTCAGTATCATGGGTGCCCGAGCCCTCAGCTGCTCGGCACCCAGACTCTGGAACTCCCTCCCCTGACACATAAGACAGTCAGACTTTCATCTTTCATGCTCTGTAAGGTGGCCTTGGCTGACTTGAAAGGGGGCCTCCAAATAAAATGTATTATTATTATTAGTCTGTGTATATATTCATAGAATCTATGTGAGTTTGTTTATGTAAACTTCCACATGTGTTTTTATGTACATTCTGTATAGATAAGATTTCCATTTTCCATAAAATTTCCATCAACTGTTGCCATAATTGTTTATCTATCATCAAGTTACTCATTTCTCAGTCAGATTTCCATTGCTATTTTGTTTTGTATTCAAATGAAATATTTGAATTGAAATCTAATATATAGAGAGAGGGGGGTGAGGTGAGTAAGAGAGACAGGTGAGGTGGAGCTTCTATTTAAAGTCAGTACCGTACATTTGGATCAGATACTCAGACACAGCAGTCCACAGAGGGACTACGATCGGAGTCTAACACTGATAAGGTTGGTGTTCTTTTTTGTATCATCATGCCATCGTCTTCTTGAATCCACATTAGTGTGGACAACTGCAGCAGAGGCATGATCCTTCCTCTAGGATTGATAGACATGTATTAAATGTAGTTTATACATTTTCTCCATTTGATTGCCTTCATCTCCTCCAGACATGGCAGTAAACTCCTCCAATGACTCCCTTCTTCCTTCTAACGCTACTTGGGACAACTATTGCCTCTTCATCAGACCAGTCTCTTTTATCTTCACTGGGTTCAACATCACAAGGATTCTCCTCCTCCTCCCTCTCTGTATCCTCGTCCTCTACCTTGGTCTCCAACGATGGCAGCGACAGCGCTCCACTTCCACAGCAGCAATGAGTCACTCAGACATCTTCACCTACCACATGGTCGCCGTGGAGCTGGTTGGTCTCTTAGGGAGCATCTTGAGCTGCTGTGGTGTCCTTTGGGAACATCTTGATGTATTTACTGTGGGGTACTATCTTTGGGCCTTCACCTGGTACGGGGAGATGTTCTTCCACATCCTGACCTGTGTGGAGCGCTACCTGGCTGTCGTTCATCCCGTCACCTACCTGAGCCTGAGAGGAGAGAGAGGGATCAGAATCAGAAATATCAGCATTGGGTGTGTGTGGCTGCTTTGTGTTGGAGTAACAGGTCTGGTAACTTTAGAAAATATCGCTTTATTGTGGGATTTCTGCCTCTTGGGTTTCTCCTTGATTGTCGCTGCCTTCTGCAGCCTCTCTGTTCTGTATGTTCTGATTCGTCCAGGGCCAGGGGAACAGGGTGGAGACAGGGAAAGAGTTGACCAGTCAAAGCGGAGAGCTTTCTACACCATCGTGGCCATACTGGGAGTGCTGCTGTTGAGGTGTTGTGGGAATATGATGTGGGCTGTTCTTATTGCGTTGGAGAAAAGTGATGAGTGTGCGGTAATGGTAGGTGACATCTGGTTTAATGTCCCCAGCAGTCTGGTGTTACCTCTGCTTTTTCTGCACAGAGCAGGAAATGGTGTGTTGTAAGACAACACCTAATGAGGATAAGAATTAGATTTCCATGTGGGAAAAACCCAGGAAGTAAACAAAATGCTGAAGAAGAGTACGCTTGCAAGATAAACGAGGTGTGGCTCCAACTAGAAAACAATGTCCTGAATGTGCATATTAAGGCAGTACAGGAGGAGGTGCACAATAATAATCCTCCAGGACTGTAACATGCTCACGTTTAATCCAAACAATGTGTCATGTGACTGCAGTTGGTTCAGATCAAGTTCGGATTCTCACCACAAACGAACCTCACCAGAGTTCGTTTGTAACCAGACCGAGACCACCTCTTCAAGAAGGTCTCGGTCCGGTTGTTTTGGTGCGTACTCAGGTGTGATTGTTGCGTTCACACCTGCCCAAACAAACTGCTCTTAGGGGGCAATCGAACTTGAGTTTGATCGATCCTGAAACAAACCAAACAGGGCAGGTGTGAAAGCACCCTTAGAGGCTGGGCAGAGCTGCAGAGTTTGGTGACAATCCTCTCTGAGTAATTTTAATCATTGTTATTATCTAATTTGTTAGTAAAGCCTTAATATTTCATATATCAAATCAGAGGGCTTGCTCTCGTGCTGTGAAATTATTGCTGAAATCAAATTTTCCTAGCTTTTGCTCAACTTCCTGCTATCTGTATCTGTACCACAATTTTTAATCTTAGCTTCTAAAATTTGGTCTTTATCTTCATATGTAGTTTCATAAATGTGGCCATGGCAGAGTGGAATATGTCTCTGGATATTTACACCAGTTTATATTAAAATATTTTGTGTGGTTTTGTTATGTCTATCTGATAAGTTACCATAAGACTTCAATTAAAAGCCTAGTGCCATTTAAACGGCCAGTCCCTTTTACTAGCCCAGTGTGGCTACACATTTTGACAAATAAAGGCCTGTCTCAATTAGAAGCCTGGTCTGGTTGCCAAGCAGCTCATTTCTATAGAAGTTCGTTGGATGCATGAAACAGGTTGTTGACTACCCACTTGAGCTGACATTAGCTGTTTGGATCGCACATATAAATATAAATGTTTAAACTTTTGTCAATATGGAGATGCTACACATCATTACTTTGGTTAGATTCTCCACAATTCAATCGTCCAGTCCTTTTAGTCCCTAAGAGTCCTCAGGTCAAAGAATCAAAGGGATTTTTCATAAAATATGATCCAAGTTGCGAGTCCGTAAAAGTGCCGTAAAACAAGTGTCACAACATTCACTCTCTCTGATGCGCTGTCTGATAAATGATTCATGACTGATATGTTATTCGAAGCCTAATTTTTATACCAGTAATATTCATACTGGTTCAAATAAACACTTTGATTGTATTTCCCATCTTTGCTGAGCAACAGTTTTGTGTAAAAGGAATTAAAGGCCTGTCCCAAATATAAGCCTGTTGAGTTCAGTGACTAAGAAAATAATAGCCCGGGCTACTAATTGAAGTTTTACGGTAACACACTGTTTTCTCTTTAATCAACTCAATTTGCTGTATATCATAGATTTCCGGTTTTAAAAAAATCAATATAATGTTATTTTACCACTGTTTGATGAAATAATCTTGATTAAACCAATTTTTAATGTGGTTTAAATGTTTTTCTTTAAGTGTCTTACCACACCAGGCAGAACACAACAAGTTATTGGCACTCTTTTATAATGTTTTATTCTTTGACTGGTTGTTGACAGTTTACATTTGTTTTTGGAGTTGCTCCTTTTTGTGTATTGAAGAACAGACCTCTCCAAACAATATGATGGATAGTTTACACTGTGTACCAAGTGATGAGATGCTGAAAAAATCAATTATAGTGACTGAATGAATGAGCAGCAGTGATGTACCCAAATCCAAAGATATCATTTGGGAAAACAGATAATGTGGTAGAAACAGATATTAATTCTACCCAAAGTTGTCCGTCATTATTCAGGGAAAAAAAAGAAATCATGATTGACGTGTCTGTGTTTGTCTGGTTGTAGATTAAGATTTAAAATGTTTTCTGTGATGTGCTTCTAATTACAAGTAGGCCTACTGCTCCAAATACTTTTGTGTTTTAACATTTCTGAATATGGTGAATTTAAAAATGTACATGATACTGAAATGTGGTAGAATATGGATGTTGTCATTTGTTTTGATGACATGTGACTGGCTGTAGATCCTGACAGGGTCTTGGTTTGTTTCGGGTCTTGAAGGCGTTTTTTGCTCAACCTAATGCTGTGGCATGATTATCTAACCACTGTCAGCTGTGTGACTGTGTATGTGACCCGTCAACCTGTTGTGGCATGATCATGTCATCGTCGTCAGCTGTGTGACAAAGGCGTGGCCTCTATAAGAGATCAGTGTACCTGTGTCTCAATGTGTTTGTTGATTTCAAGGCTGAAATGTCATCAAAATAAAAGAAATGCATATGGAGCCAGAGTTTGCAACACTTGTTTTCTACACACGCCTGTGTTTCAGCCATTATTATTATTATTGAAGATGACCATGAGGTGACTTGTTCTGTTTGCAACGTAGTACTTTGATTACATATCCAGTTATTTAATTTACTACACATCTGTTACGGCCTCCATACAAACAGGCTGCAACATACAAAAGAGGGCGCCACACTGAATAACAGTTTACCCACCAGCTTTATTTTGTAACCCCAAAGCATTAAACAAATGCACAAACTAAAGGCTGGAGACCCCGGCCTAAAGAAACAAAAGGAGGGAAGACGCTTGGTCAACCACACAGTGGGCCATCGCCCCCAGCGTCTCCCCTTAACTACCTAAAACATGAATAAAACTTAAAGAAAACAAAAGAGCTGAATAACGTAACTACCGGCAATCTCCAGCCCAAACAACACAACAAACTAAAACAACAAAACCCCAGCACCTAAATGAGCATGTAGGGAAAAAACTTTCTTGGGGAGAGAAAAAACAACTGAGGAAGAAAAACCTGAGTTGTGTCTGTGTGCCATGCCCCCTGTCTTTACACTCCCTGTCCCTCTTACCACCTCCTCCTCTCTCTACCTGCATGCAGATTGCGCTCAGGTGCGCAGCAGGCAGAGGGAGGAGGGAGACAACCAGTAGTCTTTAGCTACAGTCTGTGTTCATTTTTTCCGCTTAAAAAACCCAAATAAGTAACTAAGTAAAGTTTATTTATATAGCGCTTTTCTACATAGGTCACAAGGTGCTTCACAACAGCAATATACAGCAAGAAAGAAATCACAAAGAAAAAGTGACTATGTGAGCCATGTAGTGAAAAGTGCACAACTAGCTTAATTGTGTGCACACACACAAGAAAAGTGAATGGATTTTAGAATAGGTATTATGAGAGTGTTTATTTGATCTAGTTAGTCGTCTGACAGCAGCATTCTGGATTATTTGCAGTCGAGCAAGCGTAGACATATTCAGTTAGCCGACACAGTACATTACAGTAGACAATGCAATAAATAAATAATGCAAAAAACAATGTAATAAATAAATGCAGTGAATAAATGCAAACACAGCATCCTTGGAATTTAAGATCATTATCTTCAACAGACAGATATATTTTTAGACAGGCTACAATAAGAAGACGTGGAAATGTAATTATCTACATACCAATATGAAATCAGTTTGATACATTGAAGGCACCAAAATTACATTGCCAATACATACTAGGTTTAAAAATACAACATTTGCCTGATATAACATGACTTCTGATATAAACCACGCCCACTTCTAGTCTTTTATCCACATGCTGATGCAGAGACAGATGATCATGTCTCAGTACACCTAACTGGCAATTTGCTGAAAGGAACGTTCTTGATAACTTCATTGTCTCAACACGGTCTCACTCTGAAATAACTCAGTGCTAATTTCTTATTCGTCGTATCTAATACAGGGAAGTTTTTCTACTCTGTGCAGAAACAGCAGCGGCAGCACGTAACTGCTGGGCAGACAGAACCAGATCCCTGTTATACGCACCACACAGCCGGCCCTAGAGCTCAACACAGACGAGGTAAACAGAGACATGCAAACCAGATTCCCCCAAACCTCACCAGCAGCACCGCCATTATGGCCGTGATGGTGACGAACGCCTTCTGCTTTGATTTGTCAATCTTCCCCCTGTTCCCGCCATCATCCCCCGGCCCTGGACGAATCAGGATGCGGAGAACAGAGAGGCTGCAGAAAGAGCTGACGATCAAGGACAAAGCCAAATTGCAGAAGAACAGGATCATGTTGAAGTTTTCGTCGACAAGAAGCCTTAAGGCAATCAATCCGGCGCACAGCAGCCAAACACACCCGATGCTGATATTTCTGACCAGGACCCCGCCTGTCTTGCTCAGGCTCATGTAGGTGATGGGGTGAACGACAGCCGTGTAGCGCTCCACGCAGGTGAGGGAGTGAAAGAACATTTTCACACACGAGATGATGGCAAACATGTTACACCCCACCCAGGTCATTTTCCCGTCACCAGTGAAGCCACCACAGCAGCAGACAATAGATGCACAGATGCCAATCAGCTCCATGGCAACCATGTGGTAGGTGAAGACGTCGATGGGATTCATGGTTTCGCTGCGGCGCTGTTGGCGCCAGTGCTGGAAACCAAAGTAGAGGATGTAGATGGAGAGAGGGAAGAGAAGGAGGATGTTGGTGACGGTGAAGGTGATGAAGATGGAGGAACCGGGAGGAGAGGTGAAGCAGTTGCTGGAGACATTTTGGGAGACATTTTGGGAGGAAGAGGTGTTGGCATTCATGTCCATGGGTCTGACGACAAGAGAAACACAAGGAGGGAGAGAGGAAGTGACGTAATCATGAAAACTGTGAGAGAAGTATAGCACATTTAGCGCCCTCGGCAATAATAGGAAGGCAGTCCAGGCGCTATGAAAAAAACTATAGAATTATGAGGAAGGAGAAAAAATGCTTTTACCATAGTGGCTAAATCATTAAAAGAGCCAACATGTTTCGATTTGCAGGTCTTTCTCAGGGCTTTTAAAACATACAACAATGACCTCATGTATAGTAGCAGGAACCAATCAGAGGCCATCACATGACCCAGATAATGGCATGACAGGTGAATTCAATGATGCAAAAATAACAAGTAATTAAAAACACAGAACGACGTGAGATAAGATACCCAGAAAAAATAAATTTAAATACATACACACTTATCTTAACCCTGTGCCAAAAATGGGAAAAACGTTAATAATATAACAAAATTTGTTGCATCAATAACGGTTATATAAAGAGTGACTACAATTACTGCTAATACCATTGTTGTAGATTCCGGGGGGGGGGGGGGACATGTCCCCCTCAACATTTGCTCCCCCCCAATAAAAACATTTAAGTAGCAAATGCCATTTACTTTCACAAAATTAAAGACATTTATGCCATAAATTGATGCAGAACTGGTACAAATTGGAGCATTAAACTTAAGCAGAAAATCAAGTGTTGGATGCTCAAAATTCTCTGGCAGAGGCCCCTCTGAAAATGCCTATCTTGGTTCATTTAGACAGTCTGTGGGGAAACAGTTTGTAGGATCTGAAGTCTAAATTCAAAAACATTAATGACTAAGAGTATCATAACATTATAAGGGTGCCAACCTTGTCAGGAGCGTTCGTCTCAGGTCCTCTTCTCTGTGTGTCTTCAGAATCACTGACTGCTCAACACTGGCATCTTGTCCAAATATTTAAACTTGTGTGTGTGTGTGTGTGTGTGTACACGTGTTCGGTATGTGAATGTGTGTGTGCACGCACATATGTGTGTGTGTGTGTGCGTGTTTCTTACGTGCCATTTTCCTGTGGGCTTTTTGCATGTTTGAAAAACTAATGTGGTATTTATTTTGTCAGCATTTAGAAGGCAAATTTGGGTTCAGGCTCATCTGCAGAACAGCAGCACTAGTAATGAGTCAGTGTCCTGCTCAAGGACATTCCGACAAGGCAAGGAGAGGCAAATTTATTTGTATGCACCTTTTAATAACAAGACAATTCGAAGTGCTTTACATAAGACACAGGCATTAAGACACAGGCATTAAGAGAAGATACAAAAGAAATACAGGGCAAACACATAATAAAAAAAGGCATATATATGAATTGAAAAAATGCTGTTGTCGTAAGCCCTAATTTAAAAGATCTGAGAGTTGTAGTAGACTTCAAATGTCATGTGAGATTACAGTACAGTCAGTCTGAAGCTGAGCACTGACTTCAAATCAGATTTTAACACATTCAATTGTTGATGTGTTTGATTCACTTATTCAGTGTTTGTATGGGGTCAGAGTCACCCGGTGATTTCATTATATAAAGCTGTGTGTCATCTGCTTGTTTGAGCATGTAAATGTTGAACAGAAGAGGCCTGAGAATAGAGCCTTGGGGTACTCACATGTCCTTCTCATATGCTCAGATAAATAAAGGTTGAAAATTTAAAGATAAAAGCTAAGGCCCACAGCTCACAGGGTCACCTCAAATTCACTATACATACCACTATGCAAAATTTTAAACTTATAATCCCACATGTTTTCTATCTATTCTGTGTTATTCTGTGTATTCTTATATTTTTAAAGGAGCTAGTCACACTTTGTAAATTCCAAGAACAGGACATCTGACAACCACAACCACTTTATGCAGTGATGTGTGTGATAAGTCTTTATGACAGCAAGCATGAATTATATTTTTCACCGAGAAAATATATGACACAAGCGTAAAATGACAATTTTTAGTATTTAAACATGAATGACAAAATATAAGTAGACTGTGAGCTTAACACTTCCTTTGTCACCACAACAATTATCCAGCTTTATTTAACAATGAAATACTGATGTTGACATTACATGATGTATAAAATGATGTTAAGTATACTATGAATACTATATGGATATAAATTAAATAAATTTCAAGATCTGTCTTTAATACATTTAATATACAGTTGATATGATTTGTTCAGTGTTTTCAATATTCAGTAGCCTGCATATTTCCAGCATTAGTCCATCGTCGTTTTAATGCAAGCTGAAAAAAATGGATCCTTAAATCCAAAATAAACTCTGTAAACTGTTGTATAAAGACACTTCAGCAGGGCAGACTGTCATTGACATGGGGGTTTGAATTGAAGAGGAGCTGTTTATGGAACCACTGGGTGTCACAAAATGATGCATCCTTTTAATGTTTTAAGCAGGGGTGTTTCTTCTTCACTGCCGCTTAGTGTGATATGTTATACTTTATACTCCACTACATTTGTCTGACAACTGAAGCTGATCAAATATTTTTACTCCTTGTCCTGACAAAAGAGCCAAACATGTTTCATCCTGACAACGTTTGTCCAGTTCAGACTGATTTCTTCCTCTGAAACATGCCAGTGAATTCAGGCTCAGTGTCTTGGGCTCGTTAGGCTCATTCAAGACGGGCTTGTCACAATTAAGAGACTCACTGTGAAACAGCCTGTGAGGGCTGACAGAAGGAAAACACAAAATGCACAGGAGAAATTTGAAGTTAGATCCTTCAGACTGTGGAGAAGTTTCACATCCAGCTAAACTCTCAGGACTATGAGATGACATGTTTAAATTAAAGTGCAAATTTAAAGGGTGGCTCCACATATTAATTAATTAATTTGAATTATGTGTTAAAGCTTAATAATATGGTGTTTATCTTGTTCCCCATCTTCATGTCGTAGTCATACAGACACATTTTGGCAGTTATTTGAATTTAGGACAGGGTCTATGCCATCCTAACACTGGATTCCTAACATGGTAAATCCTAATGTAAGGATGGTTATGTCAGAGCTAAATTCCTAAATGAGAGTCCTGAATGCATACACGTGTTTCTTTAATACCAAAAATCCTAAATGTTATCCTAAACTGAGAAGATGTTGGAATTAAAAAGTATCTGTAATGATGCATTAGAAAAATGACATACTTTGTTTTAATTTTGCATACATAACATACCATCTGTCCTCTTATTCCCTGTCTCTGTCACAGATTTACGCACAAGAAAACTGTATTGCTTTATAAAAATATTTAATTTACTTGCAGAAAATACATTTGAAGCGACTGTATAAAAAGCAGCTCTTTGGCACCAAATGCGAGTGTTTTGTAGGGACTTGCTGCTGTCTAGCTGCTTTCTAAACATTAAGTTTGAATGTTTTGTTGTGATCCCTTGCTGTTTTTTCAGCAGATTTTTAGGAATGGAAAATGGGTGTTTTGTAGCAATCAGGCTCTGTTTCCAGCAGCTGTTTAGGCACCAAACTTATGTGTTTTGTTGCAATCTTTGGCCGTTTTTCCAACTGTTTTTAGGCACTAAAAATGGGTGTTTTGTAGCAACCAGTCACTGTGTTTACAGTGGCTTTTGCACAAATCATGGGTGTTTTGTAGCAACCAGGCACTGTGTTTCCAGCAGCTTTTCAGGCACCAAACATGCGTTTTGTTGCAATCCTTGGTTGTGTTTCAACTGTTTCTAGGAACTAAAAATGGGTTTTTGTAGCAACCAGTCACTGTGTTTCCAGCTGCTTTTAAGGCGCCAATCATGGGTGTTTTGTAGCAACCAGCTACTGTGCTCACAGAAGCTTTTTAGGTACCAAACTTGAGTTTTGTTGCAATCCCTGTTTTTTTTTCCAGCTGCCTTTAAACGAACCAAAAATGGGTGTTTTGTAACAACCAGTCACTGGTCACCTAACCATACATTAAACACAGTGTTTTTTTAAACGTAAATTTTCAACATTTCCACTACGTAACAACATGCAAATGTAACTTATCTGTAGTTTGCAGGCACATATATTGCCAAAAAAAATTCTGGCGATTGTGTTGAGTATTAACAATCCAATAATATTATTTATAAAACAAAGTGGTGGCGATAATACTTTTCTACTTTTACTTAGTAGGGTTTTTTTAGAGTTTGTTTTTTTTTTTTTACAATGAATAAATGTATGTGTGTATAAACCAACATTGTTGTTAAGACCTGTCAGCACCCTTCATTAGTCCTCTCTGTCCATAAAGTGTATAAACGTAGATTCAAATGAGCTGTAACTTCAGACTGGTGCTTATTCAAATCCAGCAGAGTCACTAAGGCCAGGACACGAATTTGTCTGCTTCACTGTGTCCTTTGTCATTTTCATACCTGAACAATTTGCAAATCAGACTCAGTCATTATCTGATAGTCTAGGTCACAGTTTGCCACCATCATTCCTTTGCTAAAACAATTCCATTTTAGTCATCATGCAAGGATTCACATTTTGTACTTTATGTTTCTTGCTGTTTTTATTTGTGCATATTGATACACTAAAAAAGAGAAAATAAAGCTGGATGCACTGACAAAATGTTTTAGTATAAGGACCTTAAACTTGTCTTCTGATGTCTTTATCTTCAAGAAATCTGGCAACTTTGACTTTTAAAACTTTTTAAAACATACATACAGTTCAGTAAAAATCAAATAAAAAATCACAGCACAAAATGGCATAGTTTCTGTAATAAATCCTGTAACTTCTTTAACATTCAATCTTTACCTTGCAGGATTCACAGCTGTGATTTGTATTTTTCTTCTTGACTTTCTATGACAAGACACACTCTCACCCCAACTCATCAAATACTAACTCTTGGTCGGTGGCTCTTGGCGTTGGATACTAACACTTTGAGTCATGTTTTAGCAGGGGAATAAGGCACAAAGGACAGCTGCATTTTTCGACATTCAGAGCAATTATTGTAGTATAAAGAATGAGAAAGTCCATATAATGGGTTGGAGGGTGAATGGGTCAGATCAACTGGACTTTCACACAGGAGACCACTGTGTGTGTCCCATGTGAAACCAAAATTCAGTTGAGATATTTCAGTTACAACCTAGTGTGCTGAAGTTAAATTTGGAAAGACACAATGCATGTAATGAGTGAGTGTGCATCATGCCGCTGCTAAAGGACGCCCCTGTGCGTCACGATCTGAAGCCGATGGCCACTGACAAAGCGCAGGTATTTGGCGAGTTGGGAGTGAGAATGCGTTAGACGTAACTTGTGCTTATGTTGAGACAGCCACGTTTACTGTAAACTAGCAATGAGATAATTACAACATTTGCGTTTGTGATACAAATTCAGGACAACCAACCAGTTTATAAACATCATTAAAAATTAACAACGAGCCTTATTTTATTTTATATAGTACACGAAAAAAATAATGATGATTAACAACAGCTAATTAACTCAAACAACAATAAATTACAGTATGTATGCTACTTTACAATAACCACCGGTTAGTTTACAGACTGATTTAATTTATCTAACCCAAGTGCCAATAGTCCGAAAAAGGAGGGCCATTTGTCCAACAGCCCATTATCCCAAAAACAAATGTCCAGTGCTTCAGAGGCCTGTCCCTTTGAAATACACACTCTTCCAAACAGGTTATTTGACCTTCCTGGGTGCCTTTTTTTCCTACACTGGCGAAGGCATGACCATCCCTACTCTGGGTATCAGGGTAAGCCAGTCAGAGGCAGAGTCAGGCCGGCCACGCTTTCGCCATGGTAGGAAAAAAAATAATGTGGCAGGGTCAACTGATTACAGGCCATGAATCTTTCCAACTAAAGGTGGAGTATTCTTGGAATAAAGGGCCTCCCAGGGTAATGGGCAATTGTTTTCAAGATAACAGGCTGCAGGACAAAAGGCTTTTTGGTCCAGTGGGAATTGTTTTTGGACTATTGGGGTGTCAAAATGAAAGATATTTTTTGTTATTCCTTCTCCTCTACTCTGATCCTTGTCCTGATTCAGTGTTGTATTTAAAGCATGGCAGTTTTCTTGCTCGTTTCAGAAACAGCAGTGGCAGGACATAACTGCTGGCAGAGACGACCCCACCCCAGTCACCAGCATCAAGCATCTGTCTCTGTAGCTCACTGCTGCTAAGGCATCCACCAACACACAAATCAGCTGCCCCACAAACCTCAGCAACAGAGCTCCCGTTATGGCAATGATGGTTTGGAACGCCCTTGTCTTCAGCTGGTCCATCTTGTCTCTGTCCCCACCCCTTCCCTGGCCCTGGACGAATCAGAGCGCGGAGAACGGAGAGGCTGCAGAAAGAGGTGACAATAACGGAAAAAGCCAAGACAACAGCAAACGGGGTTGTGGGGAACACTGGGCTGTACAGAACTGTTATCCCCACCCATCCAAAGGAAATAACCCAAACGCACCCAATGCTGATGTTGCTGATTGTGACCTGCCTGCCTTTCTCAAACCCAGGTAGATGACTGGATGAATGACAGCCAGGTAACGCTCCACGCAGGTGAGGGAGTGAAAAAACATCTGTCCGGGTGTGACTATGGTGAAAACGTAGACCCCCACCAGCCTCATCTGCGGTACATCAGCATAGGTGCCGTAACAGAAGAAGCTCCCGAGTATGCCGATCAGCTCCATGGCAACAATGTTGTAGGTCAAAAGATCCAAGTTGCTTGTCCCCGCAGCAGAGATGGAGTGCCGTCTGCGCCGCTGTTGGTGACCCAGGTAGAGGGTGAAGAGGCAGAGAGGGAGGAGGAAGAGGATGTAGGAGCAGAGTAAAGCAGTGAAGATGTGAGAGACTAGTATAACATCAAAGCACTGGTAGATGGGGAGGGAGGAAGAGGAGTTTAATGAGGAGGGGGGAGGATGGAGTGACTGGTTAGAGGAGGAGAACGAGAAGCTGCTTGCCAACATGTCTGGTTGAGGTCAAGTCTGAGGAAGTGGCTACAACAGGGAGACAGAAAGAGAGGATAAGAAAAGTTAAACACAGTAAAAGCTAATGTGCATGTTAGCATGCTTAAGGTCCCGAAATTCCAATATTATAACTTCTGCATTAGCTTCACCTAACTTTTTAAAAGGTAATTTATTTAGCTTAGGTTATTGCAACCTTCCAGTTTTGTGTCTACTTAACAGGAACAACAATTATTGGAAATGCACCAGTACTGATCGCGAAACAGGCTGCAATATAACCACTCGGGGCAATATGTCAATTTCTGTCCTCAATATTGTTTTTGCCACTGACAGGCTCAGGAATCCTACAGGAATATCTAGAGGAATCCTATAGAGATAAACCTATGTCAGAGTGAGATTGTTTTTTTGTTTAGCCTAAGGCCACTGCTACACCCAATGGACTCCATTGAAATATTCAATAATTGTATCATCATGAAACCATAGTCTGTAAAAATAATGGATGTAGCCACTGTGATGTCACCCATTTGTTTTTGGACACCCATTTTTAAATCTTGTCTTTGGCATTTCGGCCACTGCCATCTTGGTTTCATACTCAAAGTGGCCCAGTAATCATTACTCGAAGTCAGTGGTTCCAACCTTTTTGTGACCATTTCAAACAAAACTTATTCAATTTGCAACCTCTCGTCATCTGTCACAGGGCTCGACTTTTTCATGTTAATTCAACAAAAATAGCAGAAATATCTGTTTTGCATTTATCAAAGAAACGTAACAACATGCTTTAGACAAAATACAGTAACATATCGTGCTAAAATTCAACATTAAAAAATTGATATCTCAGGCTCTAGTTGTTTATCAGAGAGTAACTCTCCCTAAGCAAACAGGCATCCACTGCCGGCATGCTATAATCACAATGGTACGATATAATGTCTTAAGATATTAGTTAGTAAACAGGTTAAAGTTGAATAAAGATGCTCACTTTTCCAGGAGTGTTGATTCTGATCTTTCTTCTCTTGTGTGTCTAAAGCCACTGGATTGTGCAGGAATCTCTGCTTGAAATATTACATGAATATCAGTTTGTGTATTGTCCTCTGTGTTTATGTGTGTGAAAGACAGATGAGAGTAGACATTATGAGCTATTTGCATTTTGCAAAATACATACTGATACACTATCCTGCTGATTGTGCTATGCAAATTATATTTGATTGATGCCCCCATGAGCACACGGTCAGCTGCACAGCAGGAGCACTGGTAGGGATTCAGAGTTGTACCTTGAACATATGAACCAGCCAGAAATATAACATCCAGCTTAAACAACATGAATACATCTTAAGAGTCACAAATTAAAACACTGATCTTGTAAAGGTTACATGTAGATTTTAATGTTTTTTGAAGCTGTTCAACTTTACACACCAAACATTCTACTCTAACAGCATAGATACAGGATGAATTTACAAATGATGAAAGTATTAGAAAAAGAGTTACACATATTGCATTCCAAGGCAACAGCTGATGTCATTCCAATACACTGCGAGACATTTCAACCAAATAATACAAAAGAACCCATTCACAATGTTTGAAACTGTCTATCTACCTTATTCCTGAGGGCACAACTTCTAGTAAGATAGCAGAAGTAACAGTAAGCTAGTCCCATAGACTGTCTGTGGTTAGTCCCAGTGGCTACTTTTGGTGGCTAACGGCCAACGCTGGTTCTTTTTCGAAAGTAATTTGCCGTCAGTTTAGCAATCTGGGCCATTTTGGGGGGATAAAGACATCCTTTAGTAACCTGGAAATCCAGATGCCCTGCCCCTAGCAAATTCGAATTTGCACTGCACGGGAATCTGGCCACATCCATTCAATTTAGATTTGGAAGAAACACCAAGCCAGCTACACTTATCTTTTTCCTTGAGAGAGGATCAGAAGACCGTCCTAGAAGCCTTCGCTTCCAGGAAGGGTGTTTTTGCCATTTTGCCGACGGGATACAGCAAAAGTATAATACCAATAAAACCAATGAGGCTTAGTGCAATGAATACGTCACCGTGTTTTTTTGCTCTGATTGGACATCGTGCAAGAAAAAATAACTAAACACCGAATAAGATTCAAAACACAAAATGTAGTATCAGACACAAATGTGGGCGAACGTTATGTGTGTATGTCATTTTCATACATACAGGTAGATTAAGTATTAATGATTAGCGTAAGTTGTGTAAGCATTCAGTTAGCATCACATTAGCTTAGTCTGTAGATCTAAAGGTGCTGTGCCCACCTGTTTATAAACCCAAACCCAACCACGTGCGTTTGTTGTTGAAGGCAAAAAAACGATGCATGTAACCAGCAGAACCAGAACGCCAGCAACCAATGCACCCAGGGTACCTTGCACGTCATATCTCGATATGGAAAGTCCATGACAAAACATCAATATGTGACGAGGTTGGAGTGAGAATGTGCTAACGTATGCTATTCTCCCAAAATGGCAGTGCTGCCCCAGAATGTTCTAAAATTTCCATCTCAATAAACGTTAACATGTCCGGGCACCTTCTACGTTAATTTCACAATTCCTCCAAGGCCAAGGCATATCATTGACTAACTAGGTTAAGCACAGAAATAAATTGGATCAAGAGAATAATAAAACCAATGATTAATCAAAAACAATCTGTTCAGCTGTATTGATTAATGTTAATCAATTACAAAATCCTTGTTCTGATTAACTTCTGTTCTTACAACACAGTGGTTTTCCTGCTCTGTGTGAAAGAGCAGAGGCAACACCAGGCTGCTGGGCAGACTGAACCAGACGGAGGCCAACCACACAATGCACCCGGCATCAGCCTCAGTCTGTTGTGGTGAGGCATACGCAGCAGAAATAACACGGTCCCCCCAAACCTCACTAACAGCACTCCCAGTATGGTCATGATGGTATAGAAAGCTCTCAGCTTTGATTGGTCAACCTGTTGTCTGCCACCGCCCCCCTCCCCTGGCTTTGGACGAATCAGAACACAGAGAACAGAGAGGCTGCAGAAAGAGATGACAATCAAGGTGAAGGTTAGCGTACAAACAACCAAGATGCTGATGGAATTTTGGTCTCCCACTGACATGACACCTATCACTGAAATGCACAGCAGCCAAACACAGCCTACACTAATGTTTCTGATTCGGATCCCTCTCTCTCCTCTCAGGCTCAGGTAGGTGATGGGATGAACGACAGCCAGGTAGCGCTCCACGCAGGTCAGGATTTGAAAAAACGTCTGTCAAGTTAAGTTGATAGAGAAGAGGTAAATACTCAGCTCCATCATTCCTGGGAGATAAGTGAGGACACTACAAGTGGAGAGGATGAACCCCACGACACTCATCAGCTCAAAGACGGCCGTGTTGTAGGTAAAGAAGTCGGAGAGGCTCACTGCCGTCATGGAGCCCTGCTGCCGCCATCGTTGGACACCCATGTAGATGACGAAGATGCAGAAAGGAAGGATGAAAAGGATGCTGATGACGGTGAAGGTGGTCACGTTGAGAGCGCCGACTGTGGAGGTGATGCAGCTGCGCATGAGACTGAAGGGGCTGAAGCAGGAAGTGAGGGGAGGGCAAGGAAGAGAGGCATTGGGGGAGGAAGAAGAGTTGACTGACATAACTACGGGCAAGGAGCAGGAGCAGGGTGAGAGAGAGAAAAATACGGAGAGTGAAAAACAAAGTCATTGTGAAATTATGTCGGCTTTATTTTATCACTACCAGAAGTTCACTCACTCTACAGCAAGCACATCAAAATAAAAGCTCTGTGCCGGAAATTAACGGGTGTGTTTTAAAACTGCACTAAAGATCTGCCTTTTGTTGTTTATGAAAAAAAACAATGCTACAAAGAAAGCAATAAAGTTAACTTTTCTTCTGTAAACTCCCAGTTATTAAAAATCCCTTAAAAACACAGCATGTACAAACACTTGAGGCTCAACCTGGGCAACAGCTTTGTCTTTTACACACCGGACATGTAACATCTGTGCAATCTATTGCTTTAAGGTTACCTTGACAAGGCTTTTTAATATCTCACAAGAATAATAATAACTAGTTCTTTTTTAATTATATGTCACTTTAATATGTAAGATTACATCTCTCATAAGATCATTAAATGCACTCACCGTTTCCGTAGTGTTTAGGCTCTGATCTCTCTGATCTCCTGTCCGTGACTGTTTGTTTTGCATGTTATGTCACCACTAATATGGCTTCAATACTTTGCATTGCTTTTGATTAGCAGCTTTGGAGTGCAATTCATCACCTGTCTCCTTCACCATTTCATTGCCGTGCTGTCTCAGAGTCATTACTAAGTACATTTACTCCATCATCATCATTTAAAGCCAAATACACACTGGACAAATATATAAAAGCAACACTTTTGTTCGCGCTCCTATTTTTCACCAGTTAAAGATTCAAGACTATTTTTATGCACACAAAGGGCTTTTTTCTCTCAAATTTTGCGTGTTAAAATCTTCACAATAAAAAAAAAAGCAAAGGTTTCGATCTCCGGGTAATGACTCAAAGAATGATATCGCAGATGCAAACGACCGAAATGAGTTTCCTCCATGGGGTGTCTGGGCTCAGCCTCAGAGATAGGGTAAGGAGTTCGGACATGCGGAGGGAGCTCGGAGTAGAGCCGCTGCTCCTTCGCGTCGAAAGGTTTAGTTGGGGTTGGTAGGGGCTGGCATAAGCTACGGTCAACAAATACAGGTGCATTTTATTGATGGAGATTTGACAACATGACAATATCCTGAGAGCTATTATCGTGCCATTCATCCACCACCATGACCTCACGTTGCAAGGATCTGTACACAATTCCTGGAATTCATGTGAAATCCTGATAAAAATTAATAGTTTTGGTCAAGTTAGACACTTAAACGTTTCCTGCCCATTGCGGTTTTGCTAGCTCCTTTGTAAACAATGTAACAAGATGGCTGTCTTACTTTTGATATGTCCTCTTTTGCTATTTAAGTTCCTTGATATGTGTAGGTTGTTTTATAAATCAAATAAAATGATAAATAGCGAAATGCGGTAAAGGGGTTGTAGACAGTTATGTGATTGTCTCCAGTCACTCATTCAGTTCTTGTTCAAGGTCAGAGTTAAAGACGTACATATGTTGTAATGATATTTTGGTAATTTAGAATAACCAGATGTGTCGTGCAATTACTGTATGATGGTTTATGTTTTGTAATGTGTTAGCGAAGCAGGTTCAGTTACAGTGTCAAGGCCAATGGTTAGATACAACAAAACCTTGAGACTGTATTTGCTAACGTAGATACTTCTGGGTAAATGCAGATTGTACATTTATAAGCAGTTATGTTATTTCAGTGGTGTACGTCAAGGACCTATGTGTGTTTTAATGTAAACACCGAAGTGTGAACTGTAAATATGAAGGATTATTTTGAACTGAAAGACAAAGTTTGGGAAACAGTTTATTGAAACAAAGGCAGGAAAGAAAAGAGATACATTTTGTTAATGAAGACGGAGAACGATGTCTCCTGTCTGCCAGATGGATTATCATAGCAAGGATACGACTTCCCTTGAAAACAATTTTAACAAATTTGTGCACACAATTTGAGAGATTATTTTGTGTGCATATAAAAAGTTTTCTTTAACTTAAACTCATGAGAAATGGGCACAAAAACAAGTGTTGCATTTTGACTGATTAATGCGCATACAAACATTATCATATGAAGATAAAGCAGTAAAAAGTTTATTTCATGCTTGTACATTTCTCATATTGAACAACTATTCTGCCATCAGAGGGCCTTAAAAATAAATAAATAAACCACTTTGGTCTGTGATGTAAGTATGTACAAAGTATCTCCAGGTTTGTTGGCTTTTACATTTTCAGCTGCAGAGAAGGTTTACGATATGTGCTAAATTTTCTTTCCAAATTAAACTCTAAAACTCTAAAAATTCTACATAAGGAAGCAGGTTGGGCTTGTAGATGGATAGAAGACAGGATGGGGACAACACATTCTCATGCCACCCTCGTCACATATTGACATTTTGGTCATTGACTTTCAATGTTTGTAAGGCACAATGAGCGTGTTGGTTGTTGATGATCTGAGACACCATGTCAAGTTCTCTTCTTTCAAGATACACTTCCGTTTTCACAGGAAATTAATGTTTACATACAGTCTCTTTCAAAATTAATGGACTACGTTGGGAGAATGCCGTCTCTTCCCTTCAACAACAAAAACATGTTGTTAGGTCCAGGAACAAAGAACAGAGTTTGGCTTTAGAATTCTACAGAACGTGAACACTGCTCTCTCGGGTGAAAGTCAGTGGTTGTTGGCTCCATCTACCACCCCTCCCACCTGCCCGACCCATTTGGAATTTTGCTGCCTTAACTTTCATCTTTGTCCCACCGCGTTTTCCTGACACCGCCAGGCACCATTAAATTATAACGGCAACCGGCCGCGTATCATGCCGACACTAAAGGACGTTAAAGGAAGGCTCTTCACTAAAGGTGTAAGGAAAATGCTCAACTTCAGCAAACACTGAAATGAAGAGACTCGGAGAACCATGGAGAAAAGTTACAGCCAACAGGGTTACTTTAATCGCAGAACGTTAGCATACAACAGTTTACTAGTCTACACAGCAAATCAGTTGGAAAAGTGAAAAAAAACCTGAACAATCACCCTTCAAATACTTTTATACTCGGCGTTTGCTCGTTCATGTGCGTGTGTGTGTGTGTTCTCCTTGTTTCCTACTTATTCCTAGAGCTGGAGTTCGTGCGTCAATATTTTCTTCTTTGTCTCCTGGCAAAAACAACCGTTTGTATTGCGAAACTTGGCACATCCGTCCCAACGGTCAGGTCACCCTAACCCAGAACGTTCTCC
Source organism: Epinephelus cyanopodus (assembly GCA_026686955.1). Lineage (NCBI taxonomy): Eukaryota > Metazoa > Chordata > Actinopteri > Perciformes > Serranidae > Epinephelus > Epinephelus cyanopodus. The sequence continues at coordinate 6,527,757 of CM048934.1, read as the reverse complement.
CTCATTTAAGGCTTAACTTACGCACAAACTACTCAAATTATCAAAACACCTCTTATGGGTCCTTTTTGCTGCCAAATCTGATATTTGACTAGCTGCTTCCTAAACCTTGTGTAACTGACCTTATTTTCACCTTTGATATAAATGATACATTATCTGCCTCTACAAAGGGTGCCTCGGTGCATCACTTCTGATGCCAAGGGCCACTGACCAGGGGTCAGTATGACAAGTTGGGAGTGAGGATGAGTTCCATCCGTGATCAAGTGGATGTTTAACAGGATTCAAATGATCTGTAACTTAAACCGGTGGCTATTCAAATCAAACACCTGTCTGTCTCTGTGTTCCTTGTTATTTTAATGCCCAAACAATCTGTAGAGCTATAGTCCAGTCTCTATGTAATAAATGTGGCTTTATTATTTTATACTGCAGTTTGTCCATCACCTTGACCTTTTTGTTTTAGTATGTCTCTGATATTGGTCATCGAAAGACAAAAACAACACACACACACACAAGCACATATATCAAATGCGGATGTGCAAGAGGTTAGCAAAGCAAACAGAATGCCATGTGTGTTAATCACTATGACGAGAGCAAATTAATACACTGGAGCAAGAACCACCTGCCAGTTCCTTGGTGTGCCGTCAGCTACATCAGCACCAGAGAGTAATGTGTAAGAACAGGACTGTGTGCTGTCGTTGCTCTGTAGTTGTGGGGGATGTGAATGAAAACATCCAACATATAGTAACGTCACCCAGATGTGCAGATGACCAGGATGAGAAAAAAAACAACTGGCCAGCTCCTCATCCTCGCTGCTTTCAGGCAGCCTTAGGACTCTTTGAATGCATTACCCCCAACACCGTAGATGAAGAGGTTTCGGTACAACTCTACTTGAAGCCAATCTATTCAACTGTAACCTTTTGTTCACCGAGATTAATTCACCTCTGTTCTGATCCTTGTCCTGATTCAGTGTTGCTCTTACAACACAGTAGTTTTCCAGCTCTGTGAAGAAACAGCAGAGGTAACACCAGACTGCTGGCAGACCGAACCAGACTGCAGACATCACCAGCCCACAGCTGACACGCTCACTCACCACTGAGGAGGAGTAGATCGCCTGAACAACCAGCTGTCCCCCGAACCTCATCAGCAGAGCTCCCATTATGGCCATGATGGTGTAAAACGCCCTAATCTTTGACCGGTCGACCTGCGCCTGCCCCCGCCCCCTTCCCCCGGCCCCGAACGAATCAGAGCGCAGAGCACAGAAAGGCTGCAGAAGGAGACGACAGCTATGGAGGCACCCGAGACAACAAGATAGGGGACGCTGCTGTTTGAAAACACAATGATTAGACCAAACAGTCCAAGAAAATGCAGCCAACGCACCCGATGGTGACATTTCTGATTATGGTCCCGCCCTTCTTCCTCAGTCCCAAGTAGGTGATTGGATGAATGACAGCCAGGTAGCGCTCCACGCAGGTGAGCATGTGAAAGGGAATCTGTCCGTTTGTGACGACAGAGACAAAGTACACACCCAACATCATGAACAATGGGTCCTGAACGCAGACGGCGTAACAGTAGAAGCCAGACCCAAAGATCCCGATCATCTCCATGGTGACCATGTGGTAGGTGAAGATGTCAGAGTGACTTGCGGCTGTGGATCGCTGTTGCCGCCATTGCTGGAAACCCAGGCAGAGGACGAGGATGCAGAGAGGGAGGAGGAGGAGGATGTTGGTGACGGAGAAGCAGGTGAAGATGAGAAGAGTGAGTCTGTAGGTAAAGCAGACGGCCGAGTCAGGGAAGGGGGAGGAACTGGAGGAGAGGTGAAGGGAGGCGTTAGAGGAGGATGAGGCGTTGAAGGACATGACTGCCTGGATGAAGATGGGACGAGGAGGTGGGGAGGAGGGAGGAGATGAAAATTAAAAAATGAAATGATGCGTGAGGAGAGGATAAAATGACAAAATCTTAATGAGACATGAGGAAAAAATCAGAAAAATGCAGAAAAATAAAACTTAAAATGATCATAAATTACATGAGAAAAGGTTTGAGTGCAGTTGGTTTATGGTCATAACAAATAGCATTTATATATATATAATTTACAAAGTCATAAATACAGAGAAATGATAACAGTAAGTTTTAAAAATAGACATTCACCTTGTTGCAGCATTTCTCCTTGAACTTGTCTGCTGTGTCTTTGAATGGAGCTCCACTATCTCCTCTCTATATATATTAACGCTTGTGTGCGGGGGGCATGTATTTGCTTTTTGTCATGTATCAGGACAGACTTTCTTTGCATGTCAGAAGTGTAAGTATCATGTTTATGTATAATGAAACTCTATACTGTAAATCTCAGTAGGCAAATGTCCCGTTCAGGTTTTCCTCGCACAGGCTGACTGTATGCCATGCAAAACAAGATCATACTCACTGCCACACAGAGACACGCTACAGGTTGAAAGATCGTCAGCTTTTTTTTAATCAACCTCACAACATTTACAAACACAGTCAGTATATATGTCCCGTCTTCTTTCAAAACACACTTCGGTTTTCACAGGAAATGTATTTGATTACATACAGTCGCTTTCAAATAAAAGCAGGTGAAATCTGGTGTTTCTTGAACCCATCCACCGCCCCTCCCACCTGCCTTAATCGGACTATCGGCGCCTTAACTTTCGTTCTTCCCCATTAAAGGATTCCCTTTTTGTCAGCGTCTGACGCAACAAGTCACTGCCCAAGCGCCGGATTTCGACGATTTCAGAGTGAAAGAGGCAACAGATAGAATTTAGTAAAGAGACCGAGCAACAATTATCAGATTTGTCTGAAGAAAAAACAAATAGTGATGCAAATAATTATAGCAGAAGGCACAGTACCAGTACAAACAACTCACAGTAAATGATACCAATATGCACATGTAAACAGTCCTGAAAATTTAGTGTTCACTTAGCTGGGCGATAGCTGCCTCCGTGAGAAGAGAACAGAAGGAAGGAAGGGAGGGTACCACTGTCCGAGGGCTGACGTAGAACGGCAACGAGGATGTCAGCCGACCCACACTCGCTCGTAAAGCAGAATTTTTCCTCGAAATTTCGGCACCGGTGGCAGAAGCTTATTGCAAAGATTGCAAAGCCACTAAGTAACCCATGTAAACACTGATAGTCTGATTTTACTGTGGCCACTACCCTGTGCAACCCACATTATTTTCATAATGATATATTTAGGAAAAGATGTTATCTGTTGCCTCTTGAAACTAGGTTGATTTCCTCATGGATCTGACCTGGGCCCAGCTGTTTAGAAGTCGTCTGATTGGATTTCGGCTATCGGATAGGATCAAATCCTGAAAATGGGCTGTTCAAAGGAAAAAAGATCATTAGCAACATCAGGATCAGGATCTGGATCAGGATGATTCAGTCCAAAGCAGGTAGGATTCTGATCCAGATTATGTTTTTTTGAACAATTGGGCCTCGGAGCACAGACTGGAATTACACCCAAACCTCAGACATGGGCTTATTTAATTGTAACTCTCCATTTATATGACAGAATTTGACAGGAATCAAGTGACAGTGTAATCAAAGAAGGTGTTTATTTAAATGAACTAGTGTCATACAGAAGAGACCTCTGCTGATGAAAACAAAAAAAAAATCCTGAACAATGAACACAAAAAAAACACAAAAGGAATTCTAACCAAGAGAAGTTTCATCTGGTTGCAGCCTGCAATGCTCATCGCTGGATGCCACTCACTCCTACACACTGCTCCTTTAAGGCACCTTTTACACAGTGCGACAACAGTGATCACGTAAGTTTATGTCCACTTCAGTTGTATTCATTTTACACAGCCTGCCCCTCTGTCCCTGTCTGCTGACACTTCTCATTTCCCCCAGGCGTGTCCAATCAACTCCCTGGACTTGCCGTTCCCCATCCGTCCACCAGATGTCCTCAGACTTTGCTACCAGTCCCAGTAACCTGACTCTCTCTATCACCTCCTCACCTGTTTCCACTTCCCCTCATCAGCCCTGCAGTGTCTAACAGGCCCTTTTTCTTCTCAGTGTTGCTGTGCGCCTTTGCTTTATAGCCTCTGAGCGCTGTCATCTGAACCTAGACCCTTATGTTTTCCTGCCTTCCTACGCCTTTCCCAGCCGTCCTGCTCCCTGTACACTACTTCTGTTTGGACTTGCCGTTAAGCTTATACAAGTAATGCCTAAACTGGCTTGCATTATCTACAGTTTTTCTGCACTTCTTCTACAATTATAGGATTTGAGCTCCAATATTTATCTTGATGCACCAGCTCCTAATATCTAACACGTCCCAGTCACCAGAAGAACTTGTTGATGTTGCACATTTCTGCAAAAACTATACTATATTTGCACATTTTATACATGTCATATTAGCATCAAGTGATATAGTACATGAGCTGGCGTCATCGGGAAAAGGCATGTCACCTTGATAAGTCACTCGTCAAGCTGCAGATGATTCTTTTTAGCCAGCAAATGTAGGTAATTTGTAACGACCCATCGCTGTTTTTCCAGCTGCCGTAGCGCCACAAAAGCACTTGTCTTCTCACAAAGACATTACTCCGCCGTGTCGGTCTTACAACATGGTAGTTTCCCTGCTCTGTGTAGAAACAGCAGAGGTAGAACCAGACTGCTAGGCAGACTGAAAAAGTAACTCAACTCAATCACCACGCACCGATCACTGTTGCTGATCAGCGATGAGGAGTATATCCCAGTACAAACTATACTCCCCACAAACCTCAATAACAGGCTTCCCATTATGGCCGCAATGGTGTAGAACGCCCTCTGCTTTGGCTTGTCAACCCTCGATCTGTCCCCGTCCCCTCCCGCTGGCCCTGGCCGTTTTAAAACTGCGAGCACAGACAGGCTGCAGAAAGATACGACGACTAAGGCGAAAGCCTGATGCATGAAATACACCACGACAATAGCATAAATAGTCTTCTCAGCCAGAAGACCCATCTCTGCACAACCCAGCAGCCAAACACACCAAATGCAGATATTTCTGATAGTGACCCCACTGCCGCGCCTCAGGTGCATGTAGGTGACGGGGTGAACGACAGCCAGGTAGCGCTCCACACAGGTGAGGACGTGAAGGGATATCTGTCCGCACACAGTGATTAAAATGACATAACACCATAACACCATCATCCTTTTGAGGTTAAAGCCGACACCAATGCAGTAGGAGATGGATCCAAATACGCAGATCATCTCCATGACGACCATGTGGTAGGTGATGACGTCTGAGTGACTTATCGAAGCTGAGCGCTGCCGCCGCCATCGCTGGTAGCCCAGACTGAGGATGGCGGTGCAGAGAGGGAGGAGGAGGACGATGTTGGTGGCGGTGAAGGAGGCGAAGATGATATTGGCCTCTCTGTAGCCGAAGCAGATGGAAGAGAAAGGCTGAGGAAGATCAAGGGAGGAAGAGGAGTTGGCTGACATGTTGGAGGCCTGGAGAAGAGAGAGAGAGGAAGAAAGTTAAAAGTCATATGTGGCGGTCAGTTGTGTCACATGATGACAACTAAACGTTATTAAGCAAAATCAAAAATTGAAAGCATTGACAGTGTCCCTTATTGTACCACACGATACCCGAAACCATGGTTGACCTAAAAAGCTATATACCTTTACATGTGGAGCAGAAAAGACTAGAGGCATCAAGCATTGGATCAAATGAAACAAGTTGAAATAGATTAATGCAGTGATGAACTATTTATTTTTAACCAAATTAAACAATTGTGCAGCAGCAGCTGAAATAGTGTGAAATACCTCCACACAGCAGATTCTCTCCTTCACATTTACTCAGTTACATTTACTTGAGTAAATTTTTGGGTAAATTGTACTTTTCAGAGTAGTTTTAATGCAAAATACTTTTACTTGAGTACAGTATTTAGCTACTCTGCCCACCTCTGAGTACATAATTACACACACACACATATATATATATATATATATATATATATATATATATATATATATATATACGTACAGTATATATAAGAATATTTGTGTTTCTTGTGCCTTGATTTATGTTTGTTTGAAAAGATTTAATTTATTTTGTTTTAGTTAAAGGGGTGTCGTTTAAAATACATGAATTTGCAGATTATTATTTTTGATTGATTGATTATGTTCATGTTCTTATTTTACAAATAAATCAGACATTACTCAATAGTTACTCAGTACCTGAGTAGTTTTTTCACCAAGTACTCTTTTACTCTTACTCAAGTAATTGTTTGGATGACTACTTTTTACTTTTACTTGAGTAATATTGTTGTAAAGTATCAGTACTCTTACTTGAGGACAATATTTGGCTGCTCTACCCACCTCTGATTAACACAACAGAGTGTTAGTTTGATAGGTACCATGTAACTTTAAATAATTAAATAACTAGCTTAGCGACAGAATTCTGATTTTAAAGGTAAAGTGCAGTAAGTATAAAACGCAAATGTCTAGCTGGAAATACCTGGAAATACAGTTTACAGAGTTTTGGGGAAATTAAATGAAAAATAACAGTATTAATAATTGGCCAATCGTTAGGTTAATATGGATTAAACATAAAAGGACAGTGATTTTCAAAAGTATTAGAGCTGAAACAACTAGTCAAAGAATAATCAGCAGCTATTTTTATAACCAATTAATAGTTTTTTCATTGGTTTTGCTGTTTTGGTTGAACAAAACAGAACATTTGAAGACTTTTTCTTGGGTTCTGCAAAGTTTTGACACTTTTATGGACTAAACAATGAATCGATTAGTCAAGGCAGATTAATCAATAATGCAGATAATAACTACTTGTAGCCCTACACTTTAATAAGTCAAACATTTCACAATATTTTTAAAGGACACTCACCTTGTTAGTCGGGTTTATCTCTCACCTTCGTCCTGCCGTGTTTCAGCGTCGGCTCCAAACTGATATCTGATCCAAATATACAGTATATTAACATATGCGTGCTTACATACAGGTGTGAAGCAGGGCTGCGAGGGTTTTTTATTTGCATGTCGTGAATCAAATCTAGACTTTGTGAGAGTTTTCATACGGTTCATTTCTGCAGGCAAATTTCCTCGTCACGTTCTCTTTTTCCACGGACACCAGGGCACAAACTGTGCTGCAACATGAGCTCCAATGTCACAACTTCAGCACAGATGAATTCATTCAGTCATTGTACCAGAACTTCACTGATTAGCCAGCCATTCATCACCAGCTCAAGTGTTCCTATCAACCTAAATTCAGATACATTAATGATTTATTTAGTACCTGAGCTGACATTCGTGCCTGTGTCCAGTTTCATGATAAACCAATGCAAATGTAACTTATTGTATTTGACAGAATTCAAATCACTGTTATGAAAGCAGTGACTGGTTGTGCTGTGTTTGTCATAATGGAACCACTGGTTGTTCAATAACTGGTCACTAGAGGGAGCTTTAACACAGTATAGTCACTGATTCAGACTGAAGGGAGAGAGTTAGAAAACAATGTCTAGGAGTTCCTACATGCAGTGTGCCAGGAGGTTTTTCATATCATTTCTTTTCCTCTTGAATACCATAAATCAATCTGGGATGTCTTTTAAAGTGAAGGAATGGTTTTCTATCTTTACTGTTTTTGTTTTGCTGTAAGGATATGGAAGCCCATTTTCACACGTGTGAAACGAGGGTTGAACGAGGAGACGAGATACTTCAAAATTTCGCGAGAAGCTCCCACCTGGCAAAAAAATACCCTGAAAAGCAGAAAAAAATGACCACGAAAAACTCTGTTACAATTACTCTGAGTAACAGAGCTTTTTTAATTTGTCAGGTGAATGCAATACGCTTCCGTACAAATGATACGATTATTTTTAGATAAAATAATGAGAAACTTTTTCAAGATACAGTAGTTGCATATTGTTGTTTGTGGCTCCGGGGAAAACTGCCATCTTTATTGAATTGCATTATGGGAAATGTAGGCTCCACCAATTCCAAAAAGCTGAGGTGGCAAATTGAGGCCAGATTTTAGAAAGTGAATTATATATAATATATTATATATATATATATATATATATATATATATATATATATATATATATATATATATAATGAGGGGTAGTGGTGTCCCGATTCCTTTTTTGTGTGTCGGGGAGGGGCATAACGAGGGGTAGTGGGTATGAAACTAGCCCTTCGGAGCGAGGGATTTCAGATGCTGACTTGCCCGCGAGGGGTAGACGTCACCATGGCTACCACCGGGCAAGAGACGGGGAAAAAAGTTCGTACATAGCTAACGTTACCATTGTCAGGTTGCTTGTTAGCTAGCTAGCTAGCTCGCACTATCCAGCGTCTGTCATCTGCCCTGTTCTGCAAAATTGTCGGATTTTTCACATTACGATAACACGCCAGCTAGTAATGTTAGCTGACTAGTTAGCTAGCTGGCTAGCAAAAGTCCCCCGTCGCCTGTCGTTAATCAAACTAAGCATGCAAAAGCGATCGGTAGGATGAACTCAACTGGAGACTCCATTGTAGATACCGGTTGGAAATGTAGATGGCTCGCAGCTTCCTGTTTAAAATAGTTACGTATGCATGAACGTGACCGACGTGGTGACGTAGTGAGTGGTGTCCCAGTTCCTAGGGAAAGATTTCAACCCCTCGTTGCTTCATTAGGAGGGCCAACGGGTAGTGGACAAAGGGGGGTTGGGATTGGGCCAAAATTGTTCGTAGTGTGAATGTGAGTGTGAATGGTTGTCTGTATTATGAGTCCTTTTGGTTCTTCAAGTATACTTTGATGTAAAATATAAATGCAGGACTTTTACTTGTGATTTACTGAGTCAAATATCTGAGCACTTCTTCCTCCGCTGCACAGTCACACACATAATATCCACAGGGGAGTTTCCTGTTATCCTGAGCAGGAGCAGAAGGGGAGGAGTGAGGAAGCAGAAGGAGGAGGAGGAGGAGGAGGAGGAGGAGGAGGAGGGAAAAGTGGGAGGAGAGGAGTGAAGGAATGTCCGAGCGGAGGCATTGTGTTCAGTTATCTCACAACCAGAGAGAGAGAGAGGGAGGAGGGAGGGAAGGGAGAGGGACTCTGCTGGGAAGTAGAAACCCTTTGAGAAGGAGGTGTGACTCAGCCGTGGACGGAGGAGCGGCTCCTTCACGTGTGGATGGAAACTGCTGGAGTTGTGGATCAGTCAGCCGAGTTTATTGATTACAGCAGACTGACCTTATCAGCTGATTTAAACTCTCTTCAGATGGCCGGGAGTCTGATCTGACTGGATCAGTTGGAGGACTTGAAGCTTTGGTGACGAATTTGAAGCCACATCAACTGATTTCAGGTCTGATCAGACGCCTGATTGAGTGATTGGAAGAGTGAAGCCTGATTGAAAGGTCTTCCTGATTTGACACCTGGTTGTCTCATGTCGCACTTGATTGGCTAGTGGGAATCCTGGTTGGTTAACTGAAGTGCTCTCAGCTTTGACACCTGACTGGAGGCCCGGGTGATTGATTGCAAGTCTGTCTCGGAGTCTGTTTGGTTGGTGCCAGGATGAGCGGAGCAGGGGAGGTGGTGTGTGAGGGCTGGCTGAGAAAATCACCACCAGAGAAGAAGCTACGCCGCTATGTGAGTACTTCACTTTTGGCAAAAATAAACCTCAGATTAAGTTTTAAAAACACTCTGTATGTGTATGTTTGTTCATACACATCCATGCGACATGCACTAACAGAGCACACACACGCTTCTGAGTACTTTAATAAGCCTGAAGATTAGCTCTCGATTTCATCACTGTTTACTCACTGAGTCATGTCCTGAAGTTACAGAGTCATAATCATAAACTGATAAAACACTCAGCAGAACAAAGCTGTCTGAAACCAAGACTGGACAGAAAGTAATGTCATGTTTCGGGTTAACTTTGGTCTGTCAGAATATGCATTTCTTTATCTGCTTTATTTTTTATTTCTACTAAATTAAAGCACAAACACTTAGCCGGTAGCATGCAGGCTAGCTGTGGTAAAGACCCTGTCACTGTAGAGACTTTATTAATACACTGGCATGTTTCATAGCAGTCAGAAAATGTAATTTCTTAATAGACAACAGTGAAATATCTGATGATATGGAGAACATCATTAAAGGAATACTTCACCCCCCAAATATAGTATAGTATATCAGTTACACACCTCGTGTTACATTGAATTCATGAAGAAAACATTGTTTTTCCTCGCATGGTGAACGAAGAATCCAAAAAGTAAAAGTTCTGCATGAATTGAAGTCGTTGGGGTCCACGTTTACCAACAGTGAAACTACATGAAAACATATGTTTACCAACTCTCACACCGCTCCCGTAGTATAAGCCAATTCTCATTTAACAGCCTCTTTCATCGGAAACCTTCGCTCTCTTTGAAGCCAGACTCCATTGACAAAAGTGGTAATTTTATCTTGCTGAATATGGGAGTTGATGGTCTGCTGCTGCTACAGTCGGTTGGTTAGTTTGTGTTGTCTGTGATTTAAAAGGTTAGTTCTGTTTCACCAGAATCGCACAATTACACAAACAAACCAATCGAGGCATCGGCAGATCAGCAACTCCTGCGTTCGGCATTTTTGTTGCTGGAGTCTTGCTTTGAACAGAGCGCCGATTAGCTTCACTTTTAGTCCCTTCCCTGTTAGAAAGGAGCATCTGTAGAGAAGCACTGAACATGCGACTGGATAAATGAGACTTGGATTACACCGCACACGAATTCTGTGAGAGTTTGCAAACGGATGTTTTGACAAAGTGTTCCTGTTGGTTAACGTGGACCAAACAAGCTACTTGTTACACGTGCTTTTGTTTTGCAAAATATATCCACACAGCTTATTTGTAGAGACTGCCAAGGAACACAACATGATCCGTCAGAGAAACAAGTGTTTCTAACTGGCTGACGCACAAAAATGTTAAGATGCTTTAGCATCTTTCCAATCCCGAAACTGACAGCCTGGCTGTGTGCCTGGAATGGAGACTTGGATACGTTTGCAGATTTTATGGTGTAATTTATGTTCCAGTGTACATGGGTGCAGTAGTGGTTGAAATTGTCATCTTGGGGGTGAGATAGCACCTTAATCTGCCTGATTCCAATTCACACAGACAGATAGATGGTGTTACTTTGAAAGGAAATGCTATAGAAAGTTATACTGTATACAAAAATCCAATACATTCAGGAATAATTGAAATCAGCATGCAAGCACGTTTGTCCAACGGCAACACAGCCCGCTTTTCCATTAAAGAAGCAGCTTAGGCAGTTATTCACACACACACACACACACACTGCATATCTGGCATGCCTTGCCAGTGAGTTGAGCTAATCTCATCTCTCCTCTACATATTTTCCCTTAATCTTTCTCTCTCTCTCTCTCTCCAGAGAAAGACTTTGCTCTCTTGTCTTTTTTCCAGTCCCTTTCTCTTTCATTCATTTACTCTCTCTTCCTGTTTTCGGGTCACTTTCTTTTCCTCGGAGTGAGGGGCAGAGTAAATGGGTGAGAGGCAAAGTCATTGTCTGGAAACGAGAAGAGAAGATTTTCTGCCACAGTCTGAGAGAGCAGTTGGGGCATTGCTGCCTTGCTCAGGGGCAGCTGGAGGGTGTCTCGGATCTGAAACGGCAACTTTTTTTATGTGGAGAAAGTGGGTTTTCATTCCCGCAACATGATGACAGACACCGAAACAAATGTCGGCTGAATGAAGTCAATGGAAAAGAGGTTTATCTGTTATTATAACGGCGACTTCATTACCCACATTCCCCGTTACTAAATGTCATCCTGCCCAGTAAAAGCTTTTAAGAGGGAACAAACATACTGCACACACAATGTGACTGGGAGCAAAGAAGAAGAGGTGGAAGACAAGGAGGAAAAGAAGAGAGAGAAGAAGAGGAACTGCCCATTGTATATGCATTCAGCCATGATGGTATCCACAGCCCAGTGTGTACACACACACACACCGTCTGGCCAGCTGTGTGTCTACTGTCAACACACACTAACACAAGGCAGCGTATAATGGCTGCAGCAGGCAAAGTTTGTGTTCATGTGTTCACGTTATACGTGCTGGGCCAGAGTTCGTGGAGTGTACCTCATCGTACATACACTCCCTGTTCTGAAAGCTGTGTGTGTGTGTGTGTGTGTGTGTGTGTGTTATGTAATAAACTAATCGCTCTCAGCTGGGTCTGGTTGGAAGAGGGGGCCTCCCTGAAGATTTAGAAGATTTGGAAACACTCATACACATGGACTGGAACAAAACTAAGGAAAATGATAAATTCTGAAACCTTCAGTAACAAAACACACACACACACACACACACACACACACACACATCAGGTCAAACACAGTTTAAGGAAAGTCGTATCTTTGAAGGTAACAGACTGTCCCGTGTGACAGATCTCACAGCTTGGATGGCTGCGTCAGCCATGTTTTGCCATCAGAGCTCATTTGTGGAAGAACACTGATGCTGCACAGACGATGAACTAAAATGATTAAGAAGTCATTTGGGGTCAATTAAACAGAAAGGAAACTGTGGCGTATCACAACTTGTGTCTTATTGAGGTCATAATTCCTATCAGGGATATGTCCCCAGTGACGGAGAAAGGAATCAGGTCTTTTACTCAAACAGTAATACCATGATGTTGAAATGCTACAAGCAAAAGTCTTGCCTTTAAATTTTTACTTGAGTAAAAATACAAAAGTATTAGCATCATAAAACGCTTCAATTTCCACAGGAAATTTACCGTTTGCATGCTGATGTTTAAGGACACCTTTTTTTTTTTTTTTGCTAGTGTCTGATGTCGCAAGTCGCTACCCAACGACTTTGGAGTGAGACCGCGTTGTGTTAAACAACCTGTACGATCATCTGACTTAGTTGCAGCAACGTTGCTGTGTTCCCAGATCTTAACAAGTCACTTATCAATTGGAAAATCAACATAACATGACATAATTGATGGCGAGCAGTACTACCAAAATTATCATTTAAACAGGAATTTGAAAACTATTCTGATGCTTTTCAGTGCCATATGGGAGTTTTAAGGAAGCGATAAGACACAGCGTGGTGAACATGAAAATAAGAGACGAAGTAAAAGTAAAAACTATGTTCATTTCAACTGAAAAAAACAAACATTTAATTTCAGTTCCTTCACAGAGTTTACAGCGAATTCCATCAAACTGAAAGTGTTGTTTAGGGGCATGTCTGCAGTTCTGAGGACTCAGTGTTAACCGTGATGGGTAGAGGAGGAACAGATCTGTAAATGAGGAAGTGAACAGTGGGACAGTGTTGTTGTTCAGGTCGGGTGTTAATTTTGGTTTGGAGGCAGGATGGAGGAAGTGTTATTTTAGATCCATTGTGCCCTCTTCCTGTCAGGGTCAGAGGTCACAGGAGGAAACAAACGAGTGAGACTAGGTGGACGAGAGATTAGAGAAAGTGTTTAAGGAAAAGAGATTATCTTCTGATCTAGTATTACTTTGTGCAGGCAGAGGAAAGGTACAGTGTAAGGTGAGATTTCACAAGCAGCTGATTTACACATTACTCAAATCTTTACTAGCTGAGACATTCCTGAAAGGATAACTTGGGTGTTTTTCAACCTGGACACTATTTTCCAAAGTTTTTGTTTCTAAGTGATTAATGGGAACAACAGTTTTTTAAAACTCGTCCAGTATTGAAAGAGAGTGTAGTAACCACTTGGGACATGTGCACTCGCAATGTACGTCTGCTAAAAGTGCTTGTTTTTGCCACTGACAGGCTCAGATTGTTATTTAAGTGTCTGACATCTTATGGAAAGGATCCCTACAGATATGAGCCTGTTTGTTTAACCACAACAGACTGGAAATCGCTATATATCGCTATATTTCTATAATGTCAGACACTGAGGCCCAATCCCAATACCCCCCTTGGTCCTCGAAATAAATCAAGAAGGGGTAGGGGTTGAAATCTTTCCCTAGGAATTGGGACACCACTCACTACGTCACCGCGTCACCAGCAAAATCTTGGTGTTACGGGGAGCAGAGCGTCTGTGAGTGCAAACACACAGCACAAGTACAAGCGAGTTAACACGAGCACAACAAACTCCTTCATGGAGGATAATCTAGCAATTGCTTTGTAATAGTTAAGTTGTGTTTAGGTATCCACAAGAGACTTTATTGAAGCTGCAGAGGAATTCACAGAAATTTTCCCAGACTTTTTATTGACATTTTTGTCATGTCTTCTTCAGGCTTCATTGAAGTCTGTTTGCACTGATAAGCTTTCATTTGTCGCGCACTTTTCCTAACGCCATGGGATAGAAAAAATGTCTGGGACCACAGACGGCCTTGAAAGGTGAACGCTGCGTACAGCTTTTATTGTTTCATAAGGCGTAGAAAAATATTTTCATTCTTGTCGCTGCCACCCTGCTGCCTTTATTTGTGCAGCAGCCTGAAGATGACAGAGCGAGGGGGGCAAACAAACACACACACACACACACACATCTACTGCCATCTTTTACCGGCATTTCCTGTTCGGCTACTTCCTCTTCCTGTCTGTGTTTGGAGAGAGCGGGGGGGGGCTCAACAGTATTTAATTGCTGTGCACTTTGATCACAAACACAGAGGCATGCCTCTGGAGTCACGTTGGTTTTGCTGAGGAACACAAACAGGGATCGGAAGAGATGGATTTGGTTTGTTGGCGTGCACTGGTGGAAAGTCACTGGCAAACACACACACGCACACACACTGAATTTAGCCACATTAGGTGGATCCTAAAGCTCAGTCTTATGTTTAGAGTCACTCTTGTTCAACACTTCTGTGTCCTTTTAGTTTTTTGTCTATTCCTCTTAAACAGAGAAACACTGACATCATCATTTGTGCAGATTGTGTGTGTGTTATTACATTAAAACCTCTCTTCATGCTCTGCTTCTCACGTTTAAATAATCATGATGTGCCTTTCGCCCACACTGCCTACACACTAACAGGAACCCCGCAAACACACACACACACACGTGCACGCACACGAGGACAGTGAGTCATGTCTGAAATATGAGGTGTCATCCCGCAGATCGCTCATGGGAGATGGACCCTACCCACAATGCTCAGCGCTTGACGGCAACAACCTGAGAGAAGTGTCAAACATTTAGCGAGTCACTGTGTGTGTGTGTGTGTGTGTGTGTGTGTGTGTGTGTGCGCGCGCGAGTGGGATGTTTATTTAACATTCATGTGCACTGGAGTGTTAAACTTCTGACATGGGAGAAAGACACCAGCATGAAGGAAATGAAACCATTATCTGAACTGATTTCAATCATCTACAATGTGAAACTGCTTTATTATTCTGTTTGTTTTGGAGATGAAGAGACCTCTACTCGGCCCTTGGATTTACCCCTTTGAGTTAAGACAAGGCTTTTGTAAAGATAAAAGTTATTCAGAGAACTCCCAAGGTGACAAACTGTTTGGAGCAGCGAACAGGACTTTTAAGAGGAGGAGAAAATGGAGGAAACACAAAGAGGTCGGAGAAATATTCTCCAAATGCTTGCTGACAGTGAGTAAATGAAACGCTACAGATTAGATTGTGCAGGGAAGAAATGCAGCAGTGATGACTTGGGTCTGTCCCAACCTTCCATCAGCGGAGTGATCCCAGCAGTTCATTTCACGCCCACTGGGTGTCCACACCTTGCAGGCTCACAAAAGGGTGTGTCTGTGACAACCAATCACATCTGTTAAAAGAACGCATCACACCGAGCAACAGGGTCGACCGCACCTCCTCACTAAGACAAAAGTTTCTGTCTCTACCTTGCTCAGAGAACTTTCCTAAACCACTCCTGGGATAGGACTCCTTGCTAAAAAAAATTTAGGCTAAGTTATGATCTGTTC
The DNA here is from genome assembly GCA_026686955.1 of Epinephelus cyanopodus. NCBI lineage: Eukaryota > Metazoa > Chordata > Actinopteri > Perciformes > Serranidae > Epinephelus > Epinephelus cyanopodus. Next base: position 6,511,977 of record CM048934.1, on the reverse strand, counting down.
AGGAGCTTTATCAGAATGTTTATGAATACGGCCCTCGGCTCTCCGACAAACAGTGTCAGAGAAACACTGTTTAGTAATGTGAAACTCCTTTATTCAGTGTTTTCGCCGGTTTTACTCAGAAGGTCCGTCTGTTTTGCAGAGGACGAGACCTCTTTCTAAAGAAATTCAAACATCAGTACTGAAGATTTTCATGCTCAACTGATATTTAGTTTTGTGTCAGTAAGTAAAAGACTAAAATGTCGGATCATTTTTCTCCCTCTCTCCAGGCGTGGAAGAGACGATGGTTTGTGCTGCGAAGCGGTCGGCTGAGCGGAGAGCCAGACGTCCTGCAGTACTTCAAGAACCAGCAGTCCCGGCGGCCAATCCGGACCATCAACTTGAACCTGTGTGAACAGGTAAACAGACGCCACGTTGAAGAACTACTGAATGGCCAGTGGAAGTCCAGCCACTCTGTCATGAGCCAAAAAAAAAACCCAACGCGGTGACGTAGTGAGTGGTGTCCCAATCCCTAGGGAAAGATTTCAACCCCTCATTGCTTCATTTCGAGGTGGGCAAGGGGGGGTTATTGGGATTGGGCCAAAATTGTCCGTAGGTGTGAATGTGAGTGTGAATGGTTGTCTGTCTCTATGTGTCAGCCCTGTGATAGTCTTCCTTCTCTGTATCCTCTTCTTCAGGTGGACGCCGGCCTGACGTTCACAAAGAAGGAGCTGGAGAGCAGCTTTGTGTTCGACCTGAGGACGGAGGAGAGGACGTGGTACCTGGTGGCCGAGTCCGAGGAGGACATGAACCGCTGGGTGTCCTCCATCTGCCTGCTCTGCGGATTCAACCCGACTGATGACGGTACGGCAGAGAGAGGGACGGAAGGAAGTCAGGAGGGATAGATTGACCCCGAGAGGGATGAAGGGGAGCTCAGCTTTCGGATAGACACATCGCACCTTTCTTGTTTTGCATTTGAAATGGATACATGTGTGGGCTGAGGCTGACTAAGTGTGAAAATTAGTGGGAGGAGAGAAGAGAGAGAACATGCAGAGAGAGAAGATGGACAGAAATGTCTCCGGGACATAGGTGACTCAGATGTGTACATGGTTAAATAATATATCATGACACACATGGTTTTATGTATAACAGCTTCACCTTGTGCAGTCATTTGAACCTGGTTGAGGTTTTGTAATAATAGCAAGGGATGTAAAACCAACTTAAAATCAAGATGCATCACTTTGATCTTTCAAATTAGTTAGTCTGGATTCATGCAATAACACACACACTCCAACACCCACAATGCCCCGTGCAGACACACAGAAACTTGCTTCTTCCTCATTTGGGGGACTTTTCTGTCTACAGTTCCAGACAGACCTCCTGTCTCCGGCTCGTCCACCATCCCGGCGATGACCCGGACCAGCGGCACAGTCGCCACAGTAACGGGGCCGCTACCACCTCCCTATGATCCTGTGGGTGTGCGAAACCTCGAGCACGACGGAAATGCAGAAGAAGATTACCTGTGGTTGTCGCACTGCCAGAGTCACATTAGGTAAACACATACACACAGACACAGAGCCGAATACAGGAAACAAGACTTAATTTTGGGATGTGAAACTGTTTTCAGTCTCTTCACACCCATGATTTCGAGAGTTTGAGTAGTTACAGACCTCATTCCTAGGAAAACAAAGAAAAGGACAAAATATGATGTAAGTGTAGGACCCAAAATACTTTGCTATTTCTTTTCAAATCCCATAAAACTACACTTTGAACCTCAAAGATCTCACAAACACTATTTTGGGATTTAATTGATGTTTGCATGAGCAGCAGAGAAGAGTGCAGACAAATCCATCATGCAAAAGTCCAGAGGACAAAAAGTGTATTTTATTTCTGCCCAAGTGACAACCACCTATCAAACATCCAGTGTGTAAGATTCGGTAGATATTGCAACCAGCTGAAACTTCTCTTGGTTAGAGTTACTTCAGTAGCTGGGTTTCCATTACAGTTCTGCGCAAATTAACGCGATATTTCGACAATTTCGATAAAGTACAATTGCCGCTTGCAGGTGTTTCCATTGAAAGGTGTTTGACATCTAAGCCATAATTCTCGTAAAGCTCTGTCTCGCGGGATTGCGTAATTCTCTTTAAAAAATGAGTCTACTCCGTAAAGTTATTGATGTTGGCAATGTTGTTTTGGTTGCATCTACTGCTGTTGCCGTGATCATTTTTAACAAAAGACGAAGGCAGCGGAGGATAACGGTTTCCTCTGTCCACACGTACTGTGCATTAACACGTGACATGTTAATGCGCTAAAAGTCTTTCCATTACACTTCTGCGACATACATCTGTATCGACACGTCTGAAAAACCACCTCATGAGAGCGTAAAAACTTGTAGGCGATACTTGAGAGGTTTTGAGAAATTCACTTGTTTCCATTATCTGTATTCGATTGCGCTATTTAGATTTCGTGCATGGAAACCCATTCCACAGAGGTTCTTTTCTCTCCAAAACAAACCAACCAGACGATAAAAACTGGTAAAAACACAAAATAAATGATGATTTTTTTGACACTCTTATTGAGGAGGAACTTCTAACTATGGTGGTTGACACGAAAACATGAAAAAAAAATGGCCATATGAGCAACTGCCTCCTTTGTGGATATGAGTAGCTCATTCTAAGGTAACAAAAACACAATAATTTTTATTTTCAGGTGAGTGTACACTAAAAAAAAAAACATACGTATTATATTTTATTTCTGCCAATATATCCCCCTAAATCCTGCAGACTTCACCTTTAAAACAAGCGAAACAAATCAGAATTATAAAAAGCAGGTGTCAAAAAATATATAGAAATGCACAAATTCGACTTTTCCACTCAGACGAAAGACAACCAGCTGAAGCTAAATCACCCAGACTAACAGTCAGAGTACAGGTTTAGACGTGTTGAATCAAGGGAAGTGGGATTACAGGTTTATCTTAGCCTGGATCACACCCACACATTTCCAAAAACAGCAAGGGAAAACCTTTCTGGGACAGGTCATCAGGACAACACAATGAAAGAGAGAGGTTTTTATTCGGTTTGGAGTTTACCTGGAGCTCTTTGACTCAAAGCACGCAGAAACTGATTTGAGAACTTGCAAATGAAAAATGCAAATTCAATGATAATTGCTTTCTATCGAATAACTGTTTGTTTAAAATGTTATGTTTCTGTCTCCAGGCCTCCTTTAGGTTCCTCCACCTCCCTTGAAACCGACTACAACGACAACCTTTACCCACCTCCCTCAGCCACCTCCTCCTCCTCGTCCTCTTCCTCCTCTCCTTCCCTCCTTCCCAACGGCCTCCCACTTCCATCCTCCTCTTCCTCCATCTTTAGGACAGCCCCTTGGACGGTTGCCTCCATGACAGGCCCTCTCAGCCAGTCTTTGGATGTCAGCGCGACCTCTGACCTCCAGAGACGAGCCGGCAGACCTCGCTGTCACCCTTCTCCTCACCCCAGGAAGCACTCCCTGGATTTCCACCTGCGACCCGTGGCGATACCTCTCAGCGATGACACACACTCCACCGTGCATCCCAATACGCAGTCGTTGACCAACAGTGGTTACCAGATCCCTCGACCTGCGTCCACCGCGCAACCCAGACCTCCTCGCCGCCCATCCTCTACCCCGAGTGTGGACTCCCTGACGCAGGCTGAGCTCCACGCCTCCACTCCGACCCCTCCTCCGCGCCCGCCCAAGCCCCAGAGCATCGCAGCCCAGGGAGAGAGCTCAGCTGTAGGCATGTGGCCGGCTACGCTCCCCCGATCCACCTCAGGGCCAGAGAAGAGGGATGGATGCGTGGAGGGAGGTCTGCCGAGGAGCAACACTATCACTGCGCCAGGACGCACACAGACAGGTGAGAAGAGAACAGCTATGATTTAGCCTAATTGAAGGGAACATATAACATTAATGGACAATTGTGCATCGTCAATATAAGTCCACTTAAAGTGCTTGTTTTTGCCACTGACAGGCTCAGATTGTCATGATTAGTGTCTGGAAACGTGATGGAAAGGATCCCTAAAGACACACCTCATTCGAAGTCCACAGAAACAAAATAAAACTCTTGGTTTGTCTTTCAACTGTTCCAATAATCACAAACTCTGGATTGGTTAAAATGAATTTATTTAAATGGAGTCTGGTGGGCTTGCAGATGGCGATTTTGGGGCTGTTTCTGGTTAAAGATAAAGTATCTAACACTTTAAAAAAAAGCTCTATCTCTGTTGGGATCCTTTTCATATTGTTGTCAGGCACTAGCACCCCTTTTCCACCAAAATTAGCATGTGTACATGAGTTTTTTAAACGTGTATACGCGTTTACACCACTTAAAACAGGCCAGAGAACAGGTTAGTAAACAGCTGAAAACAACATGGAGGCCTGTGGCAATTTTGCGGTGGTTCGTCTTTTTATATATCTCTTAATTATCCAGTCTTTCTTTCAAACTTGGCATCTTGCCGGTGTATTGGCTAAAACTATCACGTTCACCTTGGTGTTGTGTTTCCATCAATGCCGATCAGAGCCAGAGATGATAAATACCAGTAACTACTAACAGCTGTGAAGGCCGATCGTAACCTTTGTCGTTACATTAAAAGCCATGTCGGTGAAGATTCTCGGTCATCCAGGTCATGGTTGTCTTATGTGTTTTATGTGTTTTATTTGTTTTATGTCATGCCCGTTTATCATGTACAGCACTTTGGTCAACTGTGGTTGTTTTTAAATGTGCTTTAGAAATAAATTTTGATTGATTTTTTGATTGATGGTAATCTTAGGTGCTAATATCGTAGGACTGGACTTGATTGACGTTTCGCCTCTCATCCAAGAACTTTAGAACTGAAGAAGCTTCTTGGATGAGAAGAAAGAAAATAGGGACCAGGTTTTAAAAGAAGTACCAAAATTACCCTTTAAATTATTGTTCCAGTGTTTATGCTAAGCTAAGCTAAGTTAACCTGCCTCATGTTTCCCCTTTAGTAAGACAGGTGAGTGGCAGCAATCTTCTCATCTAACTCTCCGAAAGAAAGCGAATCAGAGTATGTTCCAAATTTTTGCACAATTCCATTAACATGGAAAGGCAAATGATTTGATTCAAGCAAGTCTGCCGACATGCCAATTTAAAACATCGAGCAGACAGCAGAGATCTGAGTCCCTGCATCTTCTCAGCTTAAGTCAACCAGCCTGTTGTAGGGCCACCAGGGGGCGGAGAAATCTCAGAGGAAGTTTTATCATCACTATTAGCCGGCAGAGAGATTTAAGGAGATCAGAGGGCACTGCATCACATTAAGCAGCTTTATTGTGCAGAACTGGCAGCACTGATGGATTATCCCCACACAGCTGAAACAATTTGTGCCTGTTTGCACCATTATTTGATTGGAATTAGTTTCATTAATAAGACGAGAACTTTGACCCACAGCAGCACAAAGAGGGGTTTTTTTTGCCAGATATCTGTTTCCAGTCTGGTTGGTAAAAACTGACCTTCAGAACATATTCAGTGGCAACCTCTGGACGCCAGCTCTACAGGCACAGACATAACTTTGAACTGTTGGTTCTGAGCTATTATGCTTCAGGTGGTTTATGTCTATACACCCTGTGTTTCAGGTTGTGACCCTTTTTACATCCCTCGGTCTCTGTCCGACCGAGCGAGCATGTTTGATTTCAGCGAGAGCTTCAACAGTTACTTCGTAAGTTAAAACTTGTAAAACCTTAAAAATAAAATACCAGCTGTGTCATCCGCAATTATGTATTTTAGCATTTTTATCTCTGTGTCGTTTCAAAATGTTCGTCTCTCTCTCTCTCTCTCTCTCTCTCTCTCTCAGTTCAATAAAGGCATGGTACCTCTGGGTAGTGTTTGCTCTGAAGATGATGACGTGGATGAAAACTACGTTCCCATGAGCGCCGCCACCACCGAGCCTCCTGTTGCACCGAGGTCAGTGAGAAGAAACGTGATGTTATAAAACTGTGTTCATGTAAAGGTTTTTTTTTTAAGGGATTTAAAACTGAAGCTTTTCAACTGGACAACTGGTCTTTATTGAAATGTAGATGCATTGATCCATACCACATCAACAACCAGGAGAATGACCCAGCTGATCTTTTTACCCCAAGATTCCAACCTCTTCCTCTTTGTTTTAGGGTGCCTCCACATCCTCCCTCGGACCCGTCTGTCCAGCTGCAGGACGGCAACTACGTCCCCATGACGCCCCTCACCCCGTCCCTTCCCACTCATCCCACCCCTGCCACAGCTGACCTGGCATCCCTGGGGAGGCAAGTCCCACCGCCCGCCCACATGGGTTTCCGCAACTCCGCCCTGACTCCCGTCGCCCCCCTCACCCCGCCGCTCCGAAGGAACACCACGAACGCCGCCGGTGGAGTGGAGGTGGAGGCCATGCCCCCTCCGATCCACCGCAACCTGAAACCACAACGTAGAGGTGAGTGGGTGCTTATCAAAATGTCAATACCTGAGAACTGTGATGTAATAGCAGCATTTCATTTACCAAAAGGCTCTGCCAATGCCAACGTCAATTCAACAGGTTACATTGGCTGAAAACAAGCCAACAGGGGCTGAAGTGGGGCAACTCAACGAGGGTGACAGGCGCTCATCACAGCCGAACAATGACCGAAACTGATGGGTTTCAGGCCTTCAGTCAAACAATGATTGTTTTGTTTTGCATAGAATGTAGGAAGTAAATACTTAATGTCAATAGAAGCATTACTGTTGATAAGACGCTGTTGTGGCCCAGGCTGGTTTATGCTTTCAGCTTAACTGATGTTGTTTCTGATTGCTGCAGGAGTTTCTGTCAGTCAGCCTGCAGAGAGGACGGACGCTCAGACTGCTGGAGAGTCGACAAACAAGACAAGAGGTACGAACTGCTGCTCGAACTGACTGCACAGACTGAAACTGAAATGAGCACCACCTCTTTAACAGATTCCATTCTTGACCTTGGTTATAGCATTTGACAGTCTTGGATCAAGGCCTACTTACTAGCTTGATCCACGAACCACATCTTGCAGCCCTAAGCAAACATTCCTTGATACAGAATGTGTGCAGTACACTACAAGCAGTTTGCGTTCCACCTCAAAAATAATTCCTGCCTGTTTGACACATTTCTGTCAGTGTTTGTACACTTAACGCCTGAAATGTTTTTGATTTCTGTTCCTGAAATAGTCGACTGTTTATTCTCTCCAAGTGGCTCCTGTTTTTCTTCCCTCTGCTGTTTGTCATTCCTCGTCTCTCTTGTTCCCCTCTGGCCTCTTTTAGTTTTAATTATTTACCTGTTTCCACTTTGCTCAACAAGGCTGCAGTACAAGGGCATGGCAGCCACGGCTCCATATATAGAGCTGCAGCTTATAGAAACATTAAATCACATTAAATATTAGTAAAGGTTCGCAGTTGGAGAGCTGCCTCTGCAGCACACTGCAAACACTGCTGCCTCTTGAGAGATTTAACTTCCTGTACAGATCCTTTCATTGTCATACATAATGAGCCTCATTAGTATTTAATTTTTCTGTTATTTATCCTCTTTATACACTCATATCTTGTGATTTTAAGTGTATCCAGATAGGTGCCAGAGGGGACGCCCTTTTTTTACACCTAGTCACATACAGACAGCAGACAAAGGAAAACTGATGGCCTCAAACAGCTGTTTCTTGCGCAGGATGTTGGATGTAGACATCTGGAGGTGGAGGGATGGTGGATGACCTCCACTGTTCAAGACCAACAACAGCATTACCAATAGTTTTTGGCGACCCTTAGCGATTCCCAGTGGTGTTTCTGACGTCGCAACGTTTCCCAGCAGTTGCTTGAGTGTCCCAACCATGGTGTTTTTGCTTATCCAGTGGCTTCTGTGCCAGCAAACATAGGTGTTGTAAAGGTTTAGTGTGTAAGATTTAGGGGGCATTTAGTGGCAACTAGCGGCGAGGATTGCAGATTGCAACCAGCTGGAACTTCTCCAGGTTAGATCGTTTTTGGTGTTCATTGTTCAGGGGTTTTTAACCAGGAGCTGAATTATCAGCAGAGGTCTAAAAACACTGGAGAAAGCAGTTTCACGTTTAAAATCAGCACTCATCCACCAAATGCTAATCTGCGCTCACCTATTTTCTCCGATCATTCAAGACCCAGAAGTTCAGGAGGTTTTTACTGGGAGATTTACCCAACAAAAAGTCCAATCAGTGCTTGCATTAGAAAATTGTTTCATTTCCCACTGCAAGCTCCCTCACGTCAGCAGTTATCTGTGTTTCCAAAAAACAATCACAAGTAAAAAGTCTTTCTCTCCCCCTCCCAGTGAAACCAGCTCCTCTGGACATCACTCCAGCGCAGCAGGACTGGCAGGAGGTCCCGCCTCCTGTGCGCTCGCCTGTCACTCGAACCTTCACGCGAGAGTAAGTGTGTGTGTGTTTGTGTGCGTGCTGGCTTATTGCAGCGTCAACGGAAAACTGTAAAACACATCAATATTTAATGTTTACTACAGAGCCAGTGAGGCATGATGTGTGGATATCTGAGCAGTTACATTCGGATGTGTTGCACTCTGCTGCTCCCCTGTGGCGATGAAGAAGCACTGCGGGGAGTATAGTTGTGGTCATGGCAGTAGGAGTAATAGAGATTAAAACAGAAACAGTTGAGCTTGTGCAGAGTGAAGACTTTGTAGCCCAGTGTCCTATTGTTTTCTGTGTCAGAGTTGCCAAGCTCGCATTACGTCAGCCACCAGTGGGAGCTTTTAACAGTCCAGTGCAGCGCAGTGCATTCTGGTAGTTGTAGGTTTTCTACATGTTAAACTCCTTTCCAGCAGTGAAATGCTTCTTTAAAAATTATTTAGACAATTAATTGATTGTTAAAATAGTTGTTTAACTAATCAGTTAATTGACTAATCGTGCGTGTGTGTCAGTCCATCCAGTCGTCGCTCAGTCAGGCCGACCTCCGCTCACAGCTCGTCCCCCTCTCTGACTCTGATGACCCCGATGACAGCTATGTCGCCATGACGCCGACCTCAGGCCTCAGCTTCAGCGCCGGAGCAGGTAACGCACTTCCTTCCTTCCCACAGTACTTCCTTTCTTTATTCCTCGCTTCCTTTTCTCCTTCCATCTTAAACATTTTTGCTTTTCTTCTGTCCTTTCTTCCTCATTTCCTCACATCCTCGTTTCCATCTGTCCTCTTCTGTTTATCCATCCTTACTGGATTTCTTCCTTCCCTCCTGATCTTCTGGCTTCATTACGACTTTTTGAACATTATTTCCTTCCTTATATTTCTTCCTTAAATAGTTTTTTCCCCTTTGCTTTTTCACCCCCGTCTGTCTCTGCTGTCCCCTTCCAATCATATGCGTAACTAAACTTTGTGTGTGTGCAGTCTCTGAGGCTCATGCTGCACCGGGCCTCAGAGGGCGGAGTCAGCAGCCCGTTGCTACGGCGAGCCAGAGGCGACAAACAGGTGGAGTACCTGGACCTTGACCTCCACACTGGGCGGGCAACACCAACAAGACAGGTAGCACTCTTTTGTCATGTCACACGAATCAGGAAATCTAACAAAAATTTGTTTTTCATACTGTCGTGCTCAGCTCTGTTGTTTTTTTTTAAAAATAATTTTCCAATAATTGATCAAATGAGAAAGAAATAATCATTCATGTCTGGTGGGAGTTTATCAACTAGAGAGCGCCAAGTCAACACTCTTCTATCTTTGTAGGTTTTTTCAATGTGTGACACATTTTTAATTTCTTGTCTATATTTTATTGCGTCACACCTTTTTCCTCTTGAAACTCTCCCTGCATCAATCATTATGATAAAATGTATATTTTTATGTGCGTAACCAGAAACGCTGCACGGCAGATGGCGCAGGTGGCGACGGCGAGCAGGCCGCAGCCGGCGAGGAGCGTGCGCGCGGCGAGCGTACACGTGTGGACTATGTGGTGGTGGACCCCAAAAGAACCAAGGCCCTGAGGAACACCAGAGAAGCATGGCATGATGGGAGGATGTCCACGGAGAAGGAGAAATGCTAGAGATGTACAAACGCACACACACACAGGCGCACTGTTTAAAACCAGCAATCAGAGTTACTTCTCACTTTGCTTTAAAGTCATAAATCCCTCCATGTCGTGTTTCTAAACATCCTAAAATGTCGGTTTAAAACTCAAATGCAGTCATTTGACGGATTGTCGGATATACTGACTATACTATAAACACTGACACACAGTCAGAAAGTTCTGTCTGTCACATTGCTGCTACGATGACATACTTAGACATGTCTGTCGAAGGTCGGCGATCATGTCTCTGGTGGTGGTCTCTGAGGAAAAAGATTTTGCAAAGTACAGTTTTTGTGTATGGAACGAAATGGAGGAAAGTTTGTGTGCCAATAGATTCATCCAGAGCATGATGAACATGGTTCTACATCAGCATATCGTTAGTAAACATTAGCTTTAATCCAGCTTCACTTAGTCAGCAGCCCAATCGCCAGAGGAGAGTGTCGGCATTGTGCGTTTCTGCAAACCAGGGATACGTTACATTTGTTTCTGAGTTGACACAGTGCATGAGCTGACTTTGTTATCCGCAGGTGGAGGGGATGGTGGATGGCGTGACACCTACGTGAGACGCCAGCTGTAGACTACGTTGATGTCATGTTTCCAGTGGTTTTGTACTGGGTGATTTTTAGCGACTCAACATTGTTTTCCTACCAGGGATAATGTCACAAAACGTGGTTGTGTTTTACCAAAACATTGCTCCATTTCAAGCCGAGATAGCACCACAAAAAAGTGTTTTGCTTTTATTTTTTACCAAGACGTTGTTGTGTTGCCAGCCAGGATGGTGCCATGGAAATTGAGTTGTTTTTTACAGAGGCATCGCTGCGTTTCTAGACAGGATATTGACAAAAAACACAGTTCGTTTTTGCAGAGACACCGTTCATTTCTCGCAAGGATAGTGCCACAAAAAGTGGTTGTGTTTTTAGCCAGGATGGTGCCATGGAGAAGGAATTGTTTTCTACCGAGGCATGATAGTGACACAAAGCCTGGTTCATTTTTACAGCGACATCGCTCGTTTCTAGCTGGGATAATGCCACAAAATGCTGGGTTTTTTTGCCAAAATGTTGCTGCATTTCAGGCCGGGATAGTACCGCAAAAGGTACGCTGGTTTACAGAGACATTGCTCATTTCTAGCTGGAATAGAGCCACAAAACGTTGGGTTTTTTGTCGAGACGTTGCTGTGTTTCAGGTCAGGATAGTACTGCAAAAAGCCTGTATTTCAGGCTGGGGTAATGCCATGAAAAGTGGGTTTTTTAAGCCGAAACATGATCCTTTCTTAACCATAACCAAGTGGTTTTTGTGCCTAACCCTAACCACGTTAACCACAGCATTGTTGAAATGCAAAGTGACGTAAAGTTTCAGCATATTCTCTACATTATAATGTACAGATGTGACATATACGTGGGTTTGCAGAAACAAACAGTGGCGATGTTTTCGCTGGTAATTGGGTTGTAGCCAAAGAGGATTTCACCTCCACTTGCTGAGATTTGATTTAACCAACAAGATTATTTCTTCTGTCAGAGCACCTTTGCCTCTAAGAAATGTTGTAGAAATAAAATATCACAGGTTTGACACTAGTTTCTAAGAAATGACAGTCAGTACAGGTAAATCCAGCATCAGTTAGTGCTCTGAGCATCATGTTTCCTGCTGAGGTAGTGAAAAGACGGCCGGCTGTGGGACATATTAGATCTTCTGATGATTAACAAATCAGAATAATTATCAGTGATAATTTTCTTGTGTAATCATCCGAGCCGCTTCGTGTGCAGTGAGCGGTTGTGTCAAATCGAATCTGTGATGTCACTGCTGAATCATGTCGTTGATTCTGTGATTACAGTCAGGACTGTTCAAAAGCAAATAAATGAATAAACACTTGACGACACTCTGTGGGCTTCTAGTTTGTTTCAGTTTGCACTTGAACACATTGCAAAGACTACAGCCAATCACCAACCAGCACATACAGTATGTTCTAAACCTACAAGGGAGGAAATAACACCCAATAGCAACAGGAGGCAGTAGTCTGTATTTGTTATTCTAAAATGGAAAAATACTGACAAATTGAACAGATTAAGTTTATGCCTTTGGCTTGAGGAGAGACAGACCATGTCACCAAATATATTACTGCAAATGGAAATTAAGTTTTCTTTGTCACCAAAGTGTTCCTGGCTGAATTAACATTACTCAGTTATACATCGGTTCACAAGTCTATCTCCAAAATTCAAATGTACAGTAGTTTGATTTGATGTGGACTTATTTAAGGATAAAGTTACAGCAGCTGTGAAGGCACTAAGCTTGGCATTATGAATTATTAGCTACAAAGAGGCTAAAACAAAGGCTGTCTGTCTGTAGTCTTTTTATCTTAGTTGCCACGTATTGTGTTTAAGGTTGTTTAATACTTTCACTAAAGGAAGTACTAAAGCATGTCTTTCTTTCCCTCTTTTGCCTATTCTTTCTCCTATTTTTCTTTTCTAAATCTCAGTTGTGCACCCTGTGAAATCAAACAACAAAGATCCACAGTGAGTCACTTTCCCAGCCTCTGCATGGCCTCTCGGGTATTTTCTTTTTGCAGTGACAGCAGCAGATTTTGTGCTATGAGAAGACAGAAGGCCCAGCAAGCCAAGGAGTCAGAATGACTCAGTCCATAATGAAACAACACCTGAGGGAAAACAACTCAACTCAACCCCAGTATCTCAGTGACTGTACAGTTGAATGTACAGTCAATATGTTTTTACCTCCATGGGTATCCCAAAGCATAGCAACCAGAGGCCACTAACACGTCTCTGAGCTGTTATCCACGCCCCGCTATTGCTCAGCCAGGTAGGTGTTTCCTGAAGAGCACCTGGGCGTTTTCTCTGAGACACTGAGCGCTCTTTTTTTTTTCCTCAGGCGTTGTTTGGATATGGGCTGAGTCATTCTGACTCCTTGACTTTTGTGTCATACAAAATCTGCTGCAATCACTGAAAAGAGAAAAGAGGCCTTATTTTTGAATGTTATGGGATGTAAAGCCAAATCACACGACTAAACCACTTAAATAACAACAAATAAATTAAAATAAATTGTAAAATAAATAAATAGCCACCATAACAAAAGCGTCTTCTACTGCAAAGGAATACTGCAGCAGGGTGCATTAGACATGACAGAACTGTCGTGAAGCACAGCGTCCTGAGTGACAGTACCTGCTAAAGTATGGTTAATGGTTTAATGAATAAAAGAATGTGCATATATGCATTTAATATGTTGCCATGTTTTTAGCAGTTTAAAAAGTGCATTGATGGTTTTAAGTATTTTTGGATGTTTCTTTTTAATAAATGTGAACAGCTGAGACTAAACTGCAAAATTTGGATTAATTTAAATATTAAAACTCTGATTGCATGCTGTAGGTTGTAAATTACCATATTTATGTCAATACATGCATGTGTAGTAACATGTTTCATTGCATGCAAAATGTTTAATATTATTAGATTTACATTCAGAGGCAAAATTCCCGTTTTCTGTGTGGAAAGTACCTCGTGGTTGTTTCCCTGTACCGGTGTTTTCACATGAGTATTATGCCAGGTAAACCAGTTTGACCGTCCAGCATAACGTTAAGAGGGGAAGAGCCAAGCCTCCTGTGACGTGTGCAGGGTGTGTGTCTGTGTGCTGGGAGGAAACCCCTCCCTGTTTCTGCATAATATAAGCAAAGTGTGGCGGCTCATCTTATTGACAGACTGAGGACATCTGAGTTCATACTGAGGAGAACTGACTCTGCTGGTAAGGGCTATACATCTCATTTGTTAGCTGCATTTTTTTATTTACCTTACCTTACACACTGCAAGGTGTGAGAAAATAGGAAACTGTGTGCATGTGCATGTCTGTGGGAACAAATCAGCCCTGCAGGTTGTGCAGGGTGAAGTTAACTGAATGACTAACCACAAGGCAGGTAACGGCGAACCTGAGAAAGACTGTGTGGAGGATAGAAAGCGAACTCTCTCTGTGGGAATATGTGGGTACTGACACTGCGAAGGGTTACAGTCTCAGATGTTACTGGATGCATTTTGTTGCTGCCATCACACATGCTCATATGAGTCTGTCTCTCACAGGGAGAAGATGATGTGCATCATCCTGCTGCTCATCAACCTGACCTCCTGTTTCTGTGGTTAGTTTACACCTTCACTTTATTCCACTGACAAAGGGTTAAGATGGTCAACGCATCAGTTTTGGTTCAAAATGAAATATCTCAGCAATTATGGAATGGGTTGCTGTGAAATTTTGTACAGACACTCAGGATTCTCACCATGGTTTTGGTGATAATTTGTCCTCTGGCGCTACCAATGGTGGATCTTCCTTTAGGCGACATAGGGCACCACCCAATGGGGGGGATGCTAAGTTTGACACAGAAAAAAACAGGAAGAAGTTTGTCCATGTGGAAAAAAAACATGGTCTTTATTCTTATTGTGTATTTTATTTATTGTTTAATTCAACCCTTTTGACAAACAGAGAGCGTCATCTAGCGGGCTCAGATGATAAAGATAATGGTTCATGAGTCATTTGCATCACAAGCAGCAGGATGCGATTTTGCAAATCTTAGGAGGAGGCCAAAACACACCGGCGGCGAACGCCATGGGTCAAAAAATAGGCCCCTATTATTTTCAATATACAACCCTACACTGGCGGCAGCTGGACACTTCATGCCACTGTCCTATTTCCAGCCTCACCATCCCCAGAATTAAATGCATTTTTGCCCCTAAAAGAACTTCTTGGCGTGTCATAGCTCTGGAATTCGGCTCTTCATTTGTTTATGTTCCTCACTTCCGTTTCTCTTCTTGTGCCCTGAATTAAATTGCTTGTCAGAGTGATTTGAGACACACCACAGAAACTAGAGCAACAGACGCTCAATGTTTCTTGCCAATTTTTTCAAAACACCAAAAAATGGTTGTGCATATATTAAATGTAAACACTTTAAAACAACATTTGTTCTCAACCGTTCTGTTGTGCAAGAAAATACACAAGAAATATATAACTGCTACCTGAGTTTTTTTTATGCAAAGCTCTCGTGTAATGCATGAATGACTTCACAGGCTGAGTCACATCCATATACGGACATGTATGACTCACATTGCATTCCTCCTCGTGCCGCACTCTCAGCTGTTTGTTTTGTCATTATACTCCACTTGTGACCCAACACTTTTTCCATAACAGAGAGGTGGCTGTGTGCAGTAACGTTTTGTGTGCAGCCTGCATGTCTCATTTCCTGCATGCTTTTGAAGAACTAGAAATGTACGGTGTTGTGAGAAAAATACTATGATAGTGTTTAATGTGTATATGTGATGAGTGCAGCCTGTGACCCAACATTTAAAGCCTCCGTTAATCTCTCTCCTCTCTCCTCCTCTTCCTCTCAGGGGCGTCTAAGCCTTATGACACTCCTCTGAAGTACCAGGCAGAGGAGAACAGTGACGTCACAGTGGAGTGGAGCTTCTCGTCTGAAAGCGACATTCCCCTCTCCTCACTGAAGATCCACTGTCAGAAGGTGTTAGGGCTGAAGGTCTTCTATCATCTGGACAACTGTATTGAGGAGTCTCAGCACGAGCAGTTTGCAGGACGGGTGCAGTGTGACAAAGACGCTCTCAGAGGAGGACGTGTCCGCCTTCATCTGTCCCGAGTCAAGATGAACGACTCGGGCGCGTATCTCTGCAGGATGGCCACTGACTTTGGCAGGAAGGTGAAAGAGTTCTTGCTCGGTGTCACTGGTGAGTCGACTCAACTCAAGCGTGAAAGCACATCAGCTGTTGATGCCATAACAAAAATGTTGGTTCAAAGCAAATTCCTGAAAAAAAAAATCAGACCTTAAAGTATCTTAAAATGTTTGTTTGCCAGAATAAAAGAGGTCTGTATAGTTTCTCTCACATTGTTTGTCATCCACGTGCAAACTACAACAAAATATGAATCATGAAATTGAGCTGTGATAAAACACAAGTTGTTTACAAAAGGAAACCTTCATGTTCACCTCTGACACAGATCATGTTTCAGTTCCGCTTTGCTGACTCTCCTGAAAACCTGTTCATCTCTCAGTAGCACCTTTAAACGGCTCATTTATTCCTGAAACAGCTTAATTATATCGTTTACAAACTGTCACACAACTTGTGCAGCATAATCTCATAAGATCATCAGGCCTGATATACAAATATTTATATATATATATATATTGCATAATTATTTTTTATGGAAGCCCTTGAGTTTTTTTTTTTTTTTTATTCAAATATTATGACAAGTGAATGGTGGGGGTTTTTTTCTCCTCAGATAAATAACATACACCTTTTTAACGTTCTTTACAGCAGCTGTTGTCAAGCCCAAACCAGTGACACCAACACCAGCACCAGTGACACCAACACCAGCACCAGTTAGCCGAAGAAGAACCTGCATCTATGTCGTACTGGGACTGGCAGCAGCAGCTGTACTGGCTGCGCTGGCTGCACTGGCTGTCCAGGCTGTCCATCACTGTACCTTATCATACACTGCACTGCGAAACAAACAAGACAAAGAGCAGGATTTGGAGCTGTGCACCAGCCTTTGACTGAAGTGTTTCAGGTGTCTTGATGTGGTGCTGCCCCCTGCTGGGCTCTGAGGAGATGCTCAGGCTGATGAGGACAGAGCTGGCTCTTGTGTTTGCCGCCCTGCTGTAACGTTGGCAAGTGAAGCAGAGAAATCAGAGACACTGCAACTGAGTTTGTGCTGGTTGTCTTCATGGTGCCACTGCTGTTAGTTCCTGTCCTGACATGTTCAGAACAGTGAGCTTGTTGCTGCTGCTGGCTCAGACTTCAGATGTACTGTAATGACAGTTACTGTTGATGCAAACACAATAGATTATTAGTACATGATGAGTTGTACTGAAGTGAAGATGCTTTTAACACCAGTGCAGCCTTTAAAAAAAGTTCCTCTGGTGTCATTCATGGACAAAAATGTCCAGATCAAAAAAAACTGCCATGAAAATATCATATATTCATATTATTTTCCACTTTCACTGAAGTAAATCTTTTATCAATCTTCAGCTCTATCATAACGACCAAATAATCAGTCTTTTTTTTTTTACATTTAACCCTTTAAATGTCTTTTTTTTTTTACATTTCACTGATGTTTTTGAATGGAATATTTAAAAAAAAAAAAATTAATGTTTTTAATTTAAAATGTCCTCTTGACAAAAAATACCCCACATTAAAACTGCCTTAAATTATTATACATAATTTTCCACTTTTCCTGAATTATTTTTTTTAACAAACGTCAGTCCTGATCATAACTACCAAATGGTGGTGACTTGATGTCAAGACGTTTCCATAAAGAAAAAGTTGTACTGTCCTAACATTTATTTTTTTACTCATCTGTTCACAAACATTTTGGAGGCAGGGCTTTAAATTGACAGTCTGATATCACAGAATATCACAAAAAATAAAGATACAGTTTAATAAAGATGGGTGCAACAGATTAACAGATGATTTGTGCTCAAGTCTTTGGTGCTTGGACCAAACACTGTGTACTGTGTGTGTGTGTGTGTGTGTGTGTGTGTGTGTGTGTGTGTGTGTGTGTGTGTGTGTGTGTGTGTGTGTGTTCTCTGCTGCTGTCCCTTTTCCCTCCCTTGCAGATCTGCCCAGGTGTGCTGCATTAGTTAACGAGGTGCAGCACACCTGCCATGGAGGAGGTGCTGAAGAGCTGCTGTGCCTGCAGCAGAGGAGAGAGGCCTGTGGTGTGTGCACTGCTGGTCCTGCTGCCTCTCACTATAATAAATCCCACTGATTATTGTGGGTCAGTGTGTTGGAGTCTTGTTCGCCTCATAGGGCCACCTAAGGGTGGGGTGTGACATGTTTCTGCCACAGGATGGCGCCAGTGGTTAAACTAAATGAGCTCTCCTACAAATCTTCATAACTTTCTTCCTCTTTTCACCTGAATACCATCAACATTAACACTGTTTGTACTGAGAATGTAAACCATTGATATACATGTGGTGTCTTTGGTATTTATGGAAAGTTGACCTGATCAAATTCACTTTATAACAGTGAGGATTAAAGAGTTTACAGTTTTGTGCCTCAAATTTTCTTTCATTACACGTCTTTGTTTCTGTGGTTGTAGAAAAACACCACGTCACATTATAAAGTTATTTCCTCATCATTAATGCAACATGTAAAGCAGTAATTTGTAACTGTTTTCAGAGGCAATAAAGTTCATTATCTTTGTTGTTGTTGTTGAATTCTTTTAGTTCTTGAAAACACACAGTTGTCTGATATGAACAGATTTACACACAGAAGAGTCATAACAACCTTTCTCTTATAAATATAGATTTATTTACAATATGTACACATTATAAACTGAACACAATACATTTTACATTATAACAATAACCATCAGCTGGTGCATAAAAAATATATATTTCACATCACGTAGTTTTCTGACACAGATGTTGGAGGGAGAGAGTCTCAGAGTTTGTCTGGTGTTTTTAGGACCATGACTTTATGCTCTGATGACTCATTCACAGAGAGTCCTCCACACAGAGTCCTGTTAGTCCTGATGGAACTGAACGTCGACACGACTGCACAGAAATGATCTCTCTTATTAGTAGTTTTAGCAAAATGAGCTTTGAGGGCAAAGCAGAGTCCGACACAGAGAGTCAGTAGAGCTGCTGCTGTCAGTCCAACATAGAGGCTGATCCTTCCCTGACTCTCTGGTTGTGGACTCTGTGTTGGTCTCTGAGGTTTGGGCTCATCAGCAGCTGCTACAAAGGACAGAAAATAAGTCAAGTCAACTTTATTTATAGAGCACATTTAAAAACAACAATCATTTACCAAAGTGCTTTACAATGGATACAATTATGCACAACATGAAAGATAATCAACCAAGACAGTCGAGTTTGTCTTGAGCAAATTCAAGCTAGTCCCTGAATGCCAGCAACATGCTCCAAGCAGTCCAAGAGAATGGAGTGATCCACAGTATCAAATGCTGCTGAAAGGTCTCAGAGAATCAGAAAGGCATGACAGCCCGAGTCTAAGGATAATAGTAGATCATTTGTTACACTCAACAGGGCGGATTCTGTGCTATGATGTTTTCTAAAGCCTGACTGAAATTTGTCCAGGATGCTGTAACTGTCAAGGTACAAGATGAGTTGAGAGAAAACAACTTTTTCCAGGACTTTTGATAAAAATGAGAACTTTGATACTGGATGGTAGTTACTGGGAACAGATGGATCAAGATTTTCTTTTTTGATGAGAGGGTGAATGATGGCATGTTTAAAGCATGTAGGCACGTAGCCGTTCACTAGAGAGCTATTGATTATTGAGAGAAAACTGGGCCTTACAGAGTTCAACACTTCCTTAAATAGGCAAGAGGGGATAATATCCAAGGAACATGAACTCAGATTCATAAGTGAAATGATGTGTGTCAAAGCGTAGAAAGAAATTGACTTGAAGTTATTTAAAGTGGAGGAACAAGAAGATGGCTCTGAAGGATCAACAGAAGGAGGAACAATCTGGGAACAAATACTGTCAATTTTGTTGATGAAAAATGGTAGAAAGTGTTCGCAGGTATCTGGTGTAGCATCATTAGACTATGAATATTCAGCTCAGCAGACTGACAGGAGGAAAGCCTGATTTTACTCAACAGAGAGCTGGAATATGATCCTATTCTGCATCTTTCAAGTTCAAAATGAAAAACAGTCTCTGGTTCTTCTACTGAATCAACTTACCAATGACACTGAGCCGACATGTAGCAGTGCTGCCGCCATAACGTGTGAACACTTCACACAGGTATGGGCCCGAGTCATCAGTCCTGAGTCTGGACACATGAAGTCTGAGTCGTCCCTCTCTGAGGACGTCTTTGTCACACTGGACTCGTCCTGTAAACTGTTCATCCTGAGACTCTGGGACCTCAACACCTCCATGTAGATGAAACAGGACTGAGTCTCTGAGACCAGTTAACAGTTCACAGTAGATATAAAGGGAGTGGAGGGAGCTGCCAGTTTTAGTGGTGAACATCCACTCAAGTGTGATGCTGTGGTTCTCCTCTGCCTGATAGGAGGTCTGTGTCACATTGACTACAAATGTTCCTGTTGAGGAGACAGAGAGGAAAGTGAGGAGCAGACAAAGTGACAACTTTAACATGTGAGCCTTTAAACTCCATCTATAGATGTTTGTGTGGAGAGTTTGACTGATTGACTGAATAACAGTGTGTCTTATTTACAACAAAACTGGAAGGCTGCAAAACTAAAGAGCTGAAAGATACCACAGGTAATACATGAGCAACAATCAACAGTCTGAGTGTGTTAGTCTTTAGTGTTGTGGATAATAAAGTGAAGGTGTAAACTAACCACAGACACAGGAGGTCAGGCTGATGAGCAGCAGGATGATGCACATCATCTTCTCCCTGTGAGAGGAGACAGAGGTGAAGAGTCACAAACACATCAGATCAAAGTTCACTTATTACAGGTGACACACAGACAATCTATGTCAAACTTCCTCCCACAGGTGGCGCCAGTGGGCTGCAAAGTACAGTATGTTGTGTGAATACGAGGCAGGAGAGCAGAAAATCCTAAAGTGTGAACCTGCAGCTCAGATAAACATGTTCCATGAGTCAATGTGCCTGCATATAAAGGAAAGAGAATCAAAGTGCAAATAAAGCTGTCAAGTGAATTCTATGAAATGAAAATAAATGCTGTGGCCCCTTATAAACAATAGACAAGAGAAAATATTCAAAGTTAAAGACAAATAGAAAGTGTGTCTCTTTCCTAAATGTTGCAGCTGTTGTTTAAAGTCACATAGAGGAGCTTTTTAGGTGGATCAGCTTTTAGGATGATCTGTCTTCAATCAATCACATGTCTGTTAAAGTCTTGTTGTTGAATTGTCTCTTTACTGAGAGAAGCCAGCACATTATTATCTGTTAACATCTTGTCTAATCCACCAATCCTCACATAGTGAATCTGTACAACAGAATTCACATCATGACAACATCAGCACATTCACACATTACCTTGGATGGCTTCAGTGATGTGATGAACTGTGTCTGAAGACAACAGCGTTCGCTGATCTGAAAGTAAAGTGCCTTTGAAGAAAAGCAAGAGGATGAAGAGACGCATGTTGCTATGGAGGGAACTTTCTGATTGCTCATAATGTGAGAAAACAAAAGTCTGTAGTTGAACCCCCACACTTACACTTTAGCTTGTGAGAATGAGCGAGTCATCATGAAAGGCGGTCCTACAACACAGAGTCACGGTGTCACATTAAAGTCCTTCACTGGTCCATGTTGTGAGTGTTAGTTGAAGTCTTCCTCTAAATCTCTCTGAGTCTTCATATTAAAATCATAAAGTGAAGGCAGCTGCAGTTTTCACAAGCAGCTTCTCTTCACCGACCACAGTGCATGATGGGAAACTCTCTGCTCTCCACTAATCTAATCAAGTTTCTGACAAATGTTTGTTTACTCTCTGCTAGTTATCTTCACTTGAGGCAGAATAAAGTTGGTCCATTTTAACATCAGTGTTGTTTTGACCGTCCAGTTTATTAGCTGCTGTAATTAACACTAAATGCACTGATTGTTAACAAGTGTTCATATTTCCAGTCAATGAAGGGAGGAGCAGAGAGAAGACAGGAACATGAAGAAAGTAGAGACTTATTAAAGATGTAGCCGACAGAAAAATATGAAGAGGCAACTCTAAATGAAATCAAAACTGTAACTTGATATAAAATTATTGACACTCAAACTGTTGTTTTTGTTGTGCTGTTGATGGTGACATCAGTAATGTCTGAGAGCAGTAACATGGTGCTTTGAACATGTTTTACACCCTGGTGCTTCACCTTCTCATGACATTAGTTTGGATGGTTATAAAATGACTTGCTGTGGTTCCTCAGAGAAACAGTAAGTGTGCGGAGTTGGATAAAGTGCGCAACACTGTGGAGAAAACATGGGGAATGGACTCTTTGTCTGAGTTCATCATTTTAGCATTTTGTTTAGTGGAAGGTAAATATTATTTATTGTTGATCATTACATTTAGAGCTCCTTTTAAAAAGAGTACATGAGAAAAACTATGGCACTGACAACTTCCCAACTGTTAATTAAATAAAAATACTTACTTCAAACCAGAGAAACATCATTCACTGTTCTTCATTTATGTACAATGAGAGCTGTCCCCCTGTCTGTCTCCTGAACACTAAATGTTTGACATGAGGAAGTATCTGTTTGTAACTTCATCAGCTCAACTCGTGACAGACTCAATCAGCTGAGAGACTTTAGTCACTTTATTTATGAAGATAATAATCCTTCAATAAGTCTAATCAAATCATCTTTACAGTGAAACATAAAGAAAAGTTTGTATTCAACTTGATTAGATTAGTGGAGAGCAGAGAGTTTCCCATCATGCACTGTGGTCGGTGGAGAGAAGCTGCTTGTGAAAACTGCAGCTGCCTTCACTTTAATATGAATTTAATATGAAGACTCAGAGAGATTTAGAGGAAGACTTCAACTAACACTCACAACATGAACCAGTGAGGGACTTTAATGTGACACCGTGACTCTGTGTTGTAGGACCGCCCTTTCATGGTGACTCGCTCATTTGGTGATTTGCTCTGAGTCCAATCAGCTCAGACGCTTAAATGTCAGAAGATGAAATTAACACCTTCAGCAGTCTAAATACCCCTCGTCTCCACAGAACTGTAGTATGGTCGTCCACCCACAGACTTGCGGTCACATTACGAGCAAACAGAAAAACATCTGAGTTGCCTACTTTAGAAACATGCGTCTCCTCCTGCTTTTGTTATGGAGGAACTTTACTTTCAGATCAGAGAACGCTGTTGTCTTCAGACACAGTTCATCACATCACTGAAGCCATATAAGGTCGTGGATTCTCACAATGGAAACCACAGCACAGGCCTCTCTCCTCTGCTGCAGACACAGGAGCTCTGCAGCACCTCCCCAATTGTAGTTGTAGATTTCGCACTTTGCGTAGCTACATCTGACGCTGAGGGTTGGCAGATGTGCGTGAGCTCGGATGGAGAGATTAGGCTACTAATATAGAAAAGAAGAAAAACACACGCACATCGCATTCATAGGTGCCGAGTCCGTAAAATAGAAGTAGCAGGTAGAAGACTCGCAACACTGCAGCTTCCGGTAGAAAAATTATTTTATTAGCCTACGTGACGACATAATAACTAAAGATTACATAATAGATAAAGACAACGTCTCGAGCCCAAACGGGCTCTTCGTCAGGTCAGTGATTGGACAGGTGTGTGCAGGTGCGCATCATATACACTTTGGGGATCCACCCACAGCTGTCAAAAAGATGAAGACACACAGGCAGACACAGCTGATGATCACAGTGGCACTCATACAATATACAAGTTAAATACAAAAAAAAAATCAAAACACATGTACAGTGTAAAAAATAGGGATTCTGTCGTTTAATAGCTGTGAATTTGATAAGAGGCTCAACCCGAATCATTGATCTGACGAAGAGCGCGTTTGGGCTCGAAACATTGTGTTTATCTATTAGGCTATATGTAATCTTAGTTATGATGTAGTCACTTGATAAAATTCTTCTACCGGGAGCTGCAGTGTTGCGAGTCTTCGACCTGCCCACGAGATAATACTAACAGTGACAGAATATTCAGATCAAGGTATCGAAATTGTGATGAAGGCGGACGCCCTGCGGTCACATGAGCACACAGAGTGACATCAAAAGTCTGTTCCATTCATGTTACTCTTCATCCTCCTGCATTGCTCATAGAGGAACATTACTTTCAGATCAGAGAACGCTGTCGTCTTTCTACACAGTTCATCACATCACTGAAGCCCTGCCAGGTAATGTGTGAATGTGTTGATGTTGTCATGATGTGAATCCTGTTGTACAGATTTACTATGTGAGGATTGGTGGATTAGACAAGATGTTAACAGACAATAATGTGCTGGCTTCTCTCAGTAAAGAGACAATTCAACAACAAGACTTTAACAGACATGTGATTGATTGAAGACAGATCATCCTAAAAGCTGATCCACCTAAAAAGCTCCTCTATGTGACTTTAAACAACAGCTGCAACATTTAGGAAAGAGACACACTTTGTATTTGTCTTTAACTTTGAATATTTTCTCTTGTCTATTGTTTATAAAGGGGCCACAGCATTTATTTTCATTTCATAGAATTCACTTGACAGCTTTATTTGCACTTTGATTCTCTTTCCTTTATATGCAGGCACATTGACTCATGGAACATGTTTATCTGAGCTGCAGGTTCACACTTTAGGATTTTCTGCTCTCCTGCCTCGTATTCACACAACACACTGTACTTTGCAGCCCACTGGCGCCACCTGTGGGAGAAATATATTACATGAAGGTTTAGAAAATTATTTAAATGAAACTAAAACTTTGATCTGATGTGTTTGTGACTCTTCACCTCTGTCTCCTCTCACAGGAGAAGATGTGCATCATCCTGCTGCTCATCAACCTGACCTCCTGTGTCTGTGGTTAGTTTACACCTTCACTTTATTATCCACAAACACTAAAGACTAAACACACTCTCAGACTGTTGATTGTTGCTATCATGTATTACCTGTGGTATCTTTCAGCTCTTTAGTTTTGCAGCCTTCCAGCTTTGTTGTAAATAAGAGCACACTGTTATTCAGTCAATCAGTGAAACTCTCCACACAAACATCTATAGATGGAGTTTAAAGGCTCACATGTTAAAGTTGTCACTTTGTCTGCTCCTCACTTTCCCTCTCTGTCTCCTCAACAGGAACATTTGTAGTCAATGTGACACAGACCTCCTATCAGGCAGAGGAGAACCACAACATCACACTTGAGTGGATGTTCACCACTAAAACTGGCAGCTCCCTCCACTCCCTTTATATCTACTGTGAACTGTTAGCTGGTCTCAGAGACTCAGGTCTGTTTCATCTACATGGAGGTGTTGAGGTCCCAGAGTCTCAGGATGAACAGTTTACAGGACGAGTCCAGTGTGACAAAGACGTCCTCAGAGAGGGACGACTCAGACTTCATGTGTCCAGACTCAGGACTGATGACTCGGGCCCATACCTGTGTGAAGTTTACACACATTATGGCAGCAGCACTGCTACATGTCGGCTCAATGTCACTGGTAAGTTGATTCAGTAGAACTTTATGAACAAGTTTATGATAAATAAGAACCTGAGAAGAAAAGTGTTGTGAACTTGTGTTATCAACAATCCTCACCTTCTTGCAGTATCTGTGAAATATGTTATAACTTAATCTGTTGTGGATAGTTAGTTTTCTTTGTCAGTAAATGTTTTTTTCTTCACATGAATGACACAGATTTGTTTGGTCTCTTTACAGCAGTGAGGGATCGACCTGAACCTCAGACACCAAACACAGCAAGTCGTCCACAGCCAGAGAGTCGAGGAAGGATCGGCCTTTACTGTGGACTGGCAGCAGCAGCAGCAGCTCTACTGAGTGTTTGTTACTGTGTATTAATTCTCCTTCAGTCCAGAAAACAAGATTTGTGCTCAGACTCCAGTGGAGTATTTAAGAAAAGTTCATCAGATGATGAGAGGAAACAGTTTGATCAGGAATGTTATGGAGACAAAACTGTTCGAATTACATTTTATATCACAGAGACACAGAAAACATGACGTTCACACTGACTGTCAGGTGATAAAACTGTATATCAGGACACATCAAACACACTAACAGGTAACCATAGCAACAGCTTAAATGCTTCACATGTCACACATGAGTAAAATGACTGCAAACAATCTGTGAAAGTTGATGATGATGTGAACTGAAGACTCTTCACATCTGCCTGTTGTGATGTGTGTGTCTCTGTGAATGAGTCGTCAGAGCACTGATCCAGATTTGACTCTGAAACTCTGAGACTCTCTCCCTCCAAAGTCTGATTTAAGCACCAGAAATACTTGTTTTCTGAACATTTGTTGCTTTTATATTTATTAATATTATTTATTTAATTCCTCAAATTTATTCAAAACAGCATTATTCAATATATTATTACATTTGTCATTGATCTCTATGTGCTGTTGTTTTTCTGTCAGAATAAACTGTTTACAATGAAAACTCTTTCTTTTAATAAGGTCTTATAGTAAAGACAGTTTTTATCGATCTCTGTGTGTGTTGTTGCCTTCATTGTTCATTGTATCACTGTTACTAGTGTGCTCACTGATCCATTCAGTGTTTTAAGATGTCTTTATACATGTCCTGTGTGCAGCTTAAGCTAAAGCACAGAGAGAGCAAAACTATCAGCACTGAATCAAATATAATACAGTTTGAACTTCACTATCCTGTGGAGGTTCACAAAGTAGCTTGAATGTAAAATCATGTATTTCCAACCTGATGTTGCTGCTGTAACATCCAAACAGCCTCCTCCTCTAGCAGCCATACCTGGAGCCTCATGTAGAAAACTGTGCGGAGAATCCACACTAAATGTTTGCCTAAGTCCCAATGAGGAAATGTACGTATGCCCAAACAATACTCTGATTTATACAAGCGTGCGTACGCCTGTTTGTGCACTATTTTCTTTTCTAAATCCCACATGAACTTGGAATTGTCCACACCTGGACCAGCCTCATGTCCCGCCATAAATGGTCACTGCAAAGCACCTTATTAATGCTGATGCAGAGACACGAGACAGCTGATCAGTGGTTCTTCACGGTAAGTCACAGCAACGACCAAGAGGAAAACCAAGAAGGAGGAGAAATGCCTGGGCTCCAAACATTCTCGGCTCATCAGATATCCGTTATGTCTTCTCCTGATACCTGGTCATTGTTGTTTTAGTTCTTCAGCTGGATTAAGTGCATACTGTTGTAATGCAAGACATAGAGAATCTGTCAGATGAACTAACAGCAGAAGGTGTTTGTGATCATCAGTATCATTTGAAGAGCCTGATGGTCTCAATGATCACAGCTATAACCTGCAGACAGGTGAGCATTTCTAAACAACAAGAGCTCCCTCTGCTGCTCTTCGTCATTAATACACCTGTTAGCTACAGGCAGATCTGAGGAGTCTTCAGTGAACACAAAGGCTTCATTGCATCCAAGCACATGATGAAGTGTAAAAGGAGGAAGTAGAATATTTATAGGTGGAAATGTTTTCACTCTTGGTTCCAGGCTTGCCTGAAATATCAGCTGCTGCAGACTCCAGTCAGGACCCGTCACAAAGGATTACATCATTACATGAGCTCAAGGTGACACATGTTGGGAGGACCATCACCAGGTCAACTTGTGTAACATGTCACTCATGTAAACAGCCCACTGTATCAGCCAATAGCAGCGGCCTGTCAGGCTTAATAGAGGAGGTGCAGCTGCCCATTCAGGATTTTTGAAACTGTCATATCTTATTATTCTGTTGTTCAAATTGCTTTACATTTTCTGAAGAGTGCAATATGACTTGTTCAGGACTCCAATCTCAAGGTGTATGACTCGGGACCTGACTCGTGTTTTGCCTGTCTTGATTTGGGACTTGAGTGCAGAAACTTGAGCCTGACTTTCAGACAGTGACTTCATCCCACCCCACTCTGCCACATGCCACAGGCTCATGATCTACTGCAGTGTGCAGTTCAATGGTTCAGTGGCAGCATGTGCAGTGGGGTCAAGAGTCAATCCAACATGTAGCTAAGAAATATGTCACTGTACTGAAAAACATTTTCATCATATCATACTGTACATCATGCATGATAATGTATGCATAGAAAAGAAATGTTCCAGAGTTTGATATAAAAACTTTTATTTTTCTATCAGAATGACAGAATAAAAATGTGCTGTACAAGTACTTCCTGTGCACGTGTGTGTATTGTGTCAGGCAGCATCATGAGATGATGGAAAGACAGATAAAGTTCATGAATGGGAAATGCAACATTAAAGCAGCCAAGACACAAATCATGAAAGCAACAATATAAAGGACACTCTAAGAGGCTGAATATTAACTGCAGAGCAAGGGAATAAAAATGAGGACCATACTTATAAACAGGAAGTGTATTTTGAAAGAAGACAATGTGTGTAACAGCGCCCAGAACGTCAACAGCCAACACACCCAGGGTAACGTGCATGTCCTATGTGGACGTGAAAAGTCCTTGACCGGAGTCTGAGTGAGAATGTGTTGATCCTACATATCCTACAATGCAACATTATCACGGACAATACACACCCCAACCACAGTCTTTTCACACCTCTGCCATCAGGCAGACAGAAGACAACAAGACTGAACGACAGCTTCGACCCACAGACCATCAGACAGCTGAATATCAGCATCAGTAAGGTAATATTGCTCATTTGAGGTAGTCAGACCAAATTGTAAAAAAAGGAGGCTTTAACACTAATATTACATTAGCATAATCTTGGGATAGGAGTAGAAACCAAACTTTTAAAAAAAAAAAAAGAAAAGGATGGCTTTAACACTAATACGTTAAACAAATCTTGGGATTAGGAGGTAGTGAAACCAACATTACAAAGCATAATTTTGGGATTATGAGCTACTAACCCAACATTTCATTAGCATAATCTTGGGATTAGGAGGTAGTAAACCCAACATTATATTATCATAATTTTGGGATTAGGAGGTAGTGAAACCAACATTACATACACAAAATTTTGGGATTATGAGCTACTAAACCCAACATTTCATTAGCATAATCTTGGGATTAGGAGGTAGTAAACCCAACATTATATTATCATAATTTTGGGATTAGGAGGTAGTGAAACCAACATTATATTATCATAATTTTGGGATTAGGAGGTAGTGAAACCAACATTACATAAACATAATTTTGGGATTATGAGCTACTAAACCCAACATTTCATTAGCATAATCTTGGGATTAGGACGTAGTAAACCCAACATTACTTTAGCATAATCTTTGAATTAGAACGTAGTAAACCCAATCTTTAAAACAAAAGAAAGGATGTCTTAAACACTAACATTACATTAGCATAATGCAAAACTCCAGGCTACAAGTGCTGTTGTCACTATTGTAAATAAACCACTACCTACACAGAGTCCGATCCTTCCTCGGCTTGCTGGTCTTGATGTCTCGTTTACAGGTTGATGGCTGGCAGCTGCAAAAAAAGGGAGATCATTCAAATGACTTCTTTACTGCTGGCTATCTTAATGCATCAGAATATATTAGATGATCATATTTTGTCTAAATCAATCTGGAGCAGAGGAGACATTGAGTATCAGAAAATGGAAACACTCGAGTCAAGCACAAGTTCCTCAAAGCTATACTTCAGTACTTAAATGAATGTACTTAGTTTAATGTCACCACTGCGCGCAGACAATTATTATTGGATTCTGTAGCTCTGCTCAGCTTTTTAGCATCTAGATTTTTCTTTTGAAAGAACAAAGCAGCCAGTGATGCCATCTTACCTGTAACACTGAGCTCACATCTCTTGGTGTGACTATCACTGTCAACACCAATGATAAAAGTATAGATGCCTGAGTCGCTGAGCCTCAGACCAGTAAGGACACATTCAATCCGTCCCTTCTTGGCGAGCTCTAGATCACAGCACACTCGTCCCCTGTAGAGCTCATCCTGATACAGCGCAGCCTCAAAGTCAGTGTCATACAGGTAAATTCTCCTCAGTGGCTCCCCATACCAAATGTCTATGTATAGTGAGTCAACAGACACGGCAGTCTTGACAGGGAAGCGCCATGTCAGTGTGATGTTACTGTGTTCCTCTGCCTGGTACACGTCCTGAGTTACACTGGCTGTGGATGGAGTCACACCTGGAGGGGTCAAAGGAGGAAACACACACACTGAGTAAAGAAACCTCAACAACAGGCAGAGAGATCACAAAGAGGCTGTAAAACTCTTCGTCAAACGTCCTGATCCCCACTAGGGGTCGCCAGAGCTCCACGGGTGGACTTAATGAAACTGTTGTTTTCTAAAGCTTAAATTAGGATTCAAGACATAAGACACAAACAATCCTTAATGATGAAATCTATACCTACTCACCTACTGTAAGACAGAAGAGTGTCACAGTTAGAGAGACAGCAGCTGTCCAACCTGACACTCTGCTCCGGATCAACCTGAGAGAAAACAGCATAGATGTGTTTCATACATTAATTACTAGGTGATCATAATCTATTTCATTTACTACATAACCCAGAGAGCTGCTCCTGCAGCAGCCTCTAGCTCTCACTAACTGAACTTTACCTCCTGTGTTTCGATGTGAGTGTTTCCTCGGGTGCCATAATGTCTCCGTCCTGTCTCTGCAGTTTGATATAGGCCTGCTCAGAGGCTCTCTGGATCACTTGGCTAAACTCCTCCGCCTCTCGTCTCTGACTGAAATCCTCCAGTTTCTGTAACTTCCCAGCAACATCACACACTTAGCGTTGGAATTAGACGAACTAAACTCATAAACTAAGATAAAGAGTCCATTTCCCTGTTGCTGCCACAGAGGAAGCTATGTAAGAATGAAAAAAAAGAAGTTTTCTTGGCCACTCCTTCCTCTCAGTCACACACTGTCTCTCTCTCTCTCACACACACACACACCGACCTCACACTCTCTTTCACTTTCTCACGTTTTCCTTAAAGCAGCCTGAAGGTGGCATCAAAGGATCACTGGGCTACTTGGGACTGTACATTTAGTACATGTAGTCACGCTCTTTGGGCCATTCTTGAACAGTTTCTGCTGTGTGACATGACTTGATTATAGATTATGACATTTGCGAAATGTTTACAGGAAATAATCATGTGACATTTATCTATTGATTGTAGAAAATGACATTGTTTGTACATGTGTTCATATTGAATACAGTCATTCTACATGACTCTGTGAATGTGTTTGAAACTTGAGTTGGAGCATCCATCACAGTGAACATCATGTCTCATCATGTGTTATACTGTAGCTGTCACAGCTGTGTGCTCATGCAGTTCAAAGTGCACACTGAGTAGCACACACACACATTCAATATGGAAAGTTCCAACTTTGAATCATGCACTGTTTTAATGTGACGTTTTCTAATCATGTCTTGAGATCCACACTTATATTTTGGATGTATAAACCTGTAGGACTCAGCCCCACAACACTGAAATGACACATTTGAAGCTTTGATTCAAGTACTGATTTGTGTTTTTATTTTTATTTAGGATTTTTTATTTGTTTCTAAAGTTAAACTGAGTGTTTTTGTTTTTCCTGTGAAGCACTTTATAATTTTGTGGAACACAGAATAAATGTGATCGGGCACAACGACCGTCCCAGGTGAAGAATAGTTCACTTTGACAGCTACAATGTGAAACACAAAGTGTTTAAAGCCGCCTGGACAAAGAAGGAGATTCAGGTAAATGAGCGCAGGATATATTTTCATGAAGACTAAATACAGACAAATAAGAAAACAAGTGCAGCAAAGAAAGATCAAGTCACACAGTATTTTTCCTGCAAAACTGAAATAGTTTGAGAAGAAACGAAAAAATCAAAGTGTTTGACAACCCATGGTAACAAGTTATCCTTACGTGTGAATTAAACTGAGTTCATGGTTTTTGCTAATGGAAGAAAGGATGAAATGCTCTCACTGTCTGTAGATGGACTTTACATTGACAGAGTGTCTCAGTTCAGATCTTTTGGGAGTGATAATGGATGATAAACTGTCGTGGACATGTCGTATAGAACATGTGAAGACAAAGGTGTCTGAGAATATTTGTCAACAAAGTAGGCTACAGTAGGCCTACACAGCAGAGCACAGGGCAGTGAGAATTGTATAGTGTTCACCTGTATTTTCATTGTTGACCCTAGTTTACAGTTTTTTCCGTTTTGCATTTCATTTCTGCATTCAATTAAGGAGAAGTAGCCAAGTCTTCAACCACAAACGCATACTGTGTTATGAAATTAAGTAGGACTGCTGGTGATTTTACCCAAGAGTGCAACTGTCGAGTCATCATGAAGGACGGTGTCGCATTAAACTTCCTATTCCTGATGGAGGGATTGTGTTTTACATGTGTGTTACAGATGATTGGTTGTGTGTATGTGTCTGAATGTTTAAATCATAATTTGACTCGCTCAGTGAATGTGAGTCATTGTAAAGTCAAAAGTCATTTTCTAATTCACAGTAAAAAACAAACTGGTTCAAAGTGAGATTTCTTTTTGTACTTTTTATTTACATAAGTGCAAAAAACAAATAAGCATCAAAATGGAGTGTCTTCATCCAAAACGTCCCAGACCCCCTGACAGAGGTCTGAGTGAAGCCCTGAGTGTCATTGTGCAAAAGTCAAATCCATCACTGACAGGATATGAATAAAATGTGATATATTATTACAGACAGACTCATCACACAGAGCTTTAAATGCAGACAGATACTGCACAGATGAGCTATACATGGTATACAAGGTAGACATGCCTCTCAGCATTATTTCAGTAAAGTCAACACAGTGCAGATTTCACATTAAAGTGTTGGGGAGTCTCACAGCGACACCTGCTGGACTAAATCAGGAGTGTCACATTGAAGAGTGGCTTTGTGTGGACTAACTGTCCTCTCCTCCTGGACCACATCAGTCCACTTCTCAGGTCTTTACTCTGGCCTCCTGAGTGTCACACACTGTCACATACTCCTGTTGGTTTATAAAGCACTGAATGGTTTAGAGCCTGAGTACATTTCTGATCTGCTGCTCCATTACTAAGCATCCAGAGCTGTCAGATGGTCTGCTTCAGGTCTGCTGGCTGTCCCCACAGTCCAAACTAAAGACACTTCAGCTGTTATGATCCATATATCTGGAACTAACTCAGAAAACTTAAACTAAAACTGGAGGTCTGCGTCTCAGCTCTTTTAAAGGGATAGTTCAGATTTATTATAAGCAGGGCTACTGATCCACAGTCTGTGAGTTACCTACAGTAGATGGAGGTCGGCACGTCCCCAGTTTGGAGAAGCAGGCAGCAGCACCACCACAGATGCTAAGCAATGTCCCACTGCTGCAACATGTGTTTCAGCCACGTTAAAAAATCTGTATGTCCCTGAGGACATTAGAATTTGTGATGAGTGGAAATCTTGTTTGAAAGGCACAGAGTGACTGAATACAAAACCAGTACAGCTGCTGTCAGTCCCAGTCCACAGTAGAGGCCCATTCTTCCCCGACTCTCTGGTTGTGGTCGACTTGCTGTTGGAGAAAGATCTCTACCTCCACTTGCTGTGTTTGGTGTCTGAGATTCAGGTTGATCCCTCGCTGCTGTAAAGAGACCAAATAAATCTGTGTCATTCATGTGAAGAAAAACAATTCACTACAAAAGAAATAAGTGTAAGGATTGTGGATTGTAGAAGTCGACAACACGTCTGCTCTCAGGTTCTTATTTATCAAGAAAATCTGCTGAACTGAACCTGTTAATAAAGTTTCACTGAATCAACTTACCAGTGACATTGAGCTGACATCTCCCAGAGTTCCTCCCATAACTTGTGTGCACTGAACACAGGATCTGACCCGAGTCATTAGTCCTGAGTCTGGACACATGAAGTCTGAGTCGTCCCTCTCTGAGGACGTCTTTGTCACACTGGACTCGTCCTGTAAACTGTTCATCCTGAGACTCTGGGACCTCAACACCTCCATGTAGACGAAACAGGACTGAGGCTCTGAGATTATTTCTCCTCTCACAATTAATATGTAAATACTTAAGGGAGCTGTCAGTTTTGGTTGTGAAGGTGAATTCCAGTGTGATGTTGTGGTTCTCCTCTGCCTGATAGGAGGTCTGTGTCACATTGACTACAAATGTTCCTGTTGAGGAGACAGAGAGGGAAAGTGAGGAGCAGACAAAGTGACAACTTTAACATGTGAGCCTTTAAACTCCATCTATAGATGTTTGTGTGGAGAGTTTGACTGATTGACTGAATAACAGTGTGCTCTTATTTACAACAAAGCTGGAAGGCTGCAAAACTAAAGAGCTGAAAGATACCACAGGTAATACATGATAGCAACAATCAACAGTCTGAGAGTGTGTTTAGTCTTTAGTGTTTGTGGATAATAAAGTGAAGGTGTAAACTAACCACAGACACAGGAGGTCAGGCTGATGAGCAGCAGGATGATGCACATCATCTTCTCCCTGTGAGAGGAGACAGAGGTGAAGAGTCACAAACACATCAGATCAAAGTTTTAGTTTCATTTACATAATTTTCTAAACCTTCATGTAATATATTTCTCCCACAGGTGGCGCCAGTGGGCTGCAAAGTACAGTGTGTTGTGTGAATACGAGGCAGGAGAGCAGAAAATCCTAAAGTGTGAACCTGCAGCTCAGATAAACATGTTCCATGAGTCAATGTGTCTGCATATAAAGGAAAGAGAATCAAAGTGCAAATAAAGCTGTCAAGTGAATTCTATGAAATGAAAATAAATGGTGTGGCCCCTTATAAACAATAGACAAGAGAAAATATTCAAAGTTAAAGACAAATACAAAGTGTGTCTCTTTCCTAAATGTTGCAGCTGTTGTTTAAAGTCACATAGAGGAGCTTTTTAGGTGGATCAGCTTTTAGGATGATCTGTCTTCAATCAATCACATGTCTGTTAAAGTCTTGTTGTTGAATTGTCTCTTTACTGAGAGAAGCCAGCACATTATTATCTGTTAACATCTTGTCTAATCCACCAATCCTCACATAGTAAATCTGTACAACAGGATTCACATCATGACACCAACACATTCACACATTACCTGGCAGGGCTTCAGTGATGTGATGAACTGTGTAGAAAGACGACAGAGTTCTCTGATGTGAGATCAATTCTCTCATTGACAGAAACCCACGAGGTTGGAGGTGCAGCATTTAATGCAGAAGTAAATATGTATCATTTGTGCGCACGTCCAATAATAATATTTTGCTGTATTGGACAAGTTAAAGAAGAGCAAGTATATTCAAAGCACAGTGGGCTATCGCGCGCCGTCCTTTTATGCCACTGTACCTCCGTGGAACTACTAGACCTAGTATTCTTCCGCGGAGTTCTGTCGACCGGTCACGGTGTCACATTAAAGTCCTTCACTGGTTCATGTTGTGAGTGTTAGTCGAAGTCTTCCTTTAAATCTCTCTAAGTCTTCATATTAAAATCATAAAGTGAAGGCAGCCTATGTGAGAATTATCGACCTACGACCTACACTCACTGCAAGTTAGTGTTTAGCAGTGGATCTATTTTCTCTAGCCCAACAACACACCCAAGCAACTACGCGAGGCGATCAACCAATGAAACACGGATGCTTCGCGTAACCTCTCTTTCTCGAGTTCATCCTGTGTTGCATTCACAGAAAATTGGAAATTACAATTCGGTAGTATCTTGACTCAAGATATGTCCCATTTAGCTATCAGTGGCGTCGCCTGGCCTGGGCATCCGAACGTTTTTTCTTAAGCCCCGGATAATTCAACTTCAGAAGAAATAATGATAACTGTACTTTAACGAGCCACTAAAGAAGATGTAGTTTTCTGTGAATGCAACACAGGATGACACGAGAAAAGAGGTTGGACGAAGCATCCGTGTTTCATTGGTTGATCGCCTCGCGTAGTTGCTTGGGTGTGTTATTGGGCTAGAGAAAATAGATCCACTGCGAAACACTAACTTGCAGTAAGTGTATGTGTAGGTCGATAATTCTCACATAGGCTGCCTTCACTGTATGATTTTAATATGAAGACTCAGAGAGATTTAGAGGAAGACTTCAACTAACACTCACAACATGAACCAATGAGGGACTTTAATGCCACACCGTTCCTGCTCTCGGGAAAAACGCGAAAGGATACTCTAGTCGTGTCACTGCGGTACAGTGGCATAAAAGACGGCGCTCGATAGTCCACGGTGCTTTGAAGAAACTTGCGCTCATGTTCAGCTTGTCCAATACAGCAAAATGTTATTATTGGACGTCCACACAAATGATACATATTTACTTCTGCATTAAATGCTGCACCTTCAACCTCGTGGGTTTCTGTCAATGAGAGAATTGATCTCACATCAGAGAACTCTGTCGTCTCTCTACAAAGTTCATCACATCACTGAAGCCCTGCCAGGTAATGTGTGAATGTGTTGGTGTTGTCATGAAGTGAATCCTGTTGTACAGATTTACTATGTGAGGATTGGAGGATTAGACAAGATGTTAACAGATAATAATGTGCTGGCTTCTCTCAGTAAAGAGACAATTCAACAACAAGACTTTAACAGACATGTGATTGATTGAAGACAGATCATCCTAAAAGCTGATCCACCTAAAAAGCTCCTCGATGTGACTTTAAACAACAGCTGCAACATTTAGGAAAGAGACACACTTTCTATTTGTCTTTAACTTTGAATATTTTCTCTTGTCTATTGTTTATAAGGGGCCACACCATTTATTTTCATTTCATAGAATTCACTTGACAGCTTTATTTGCACTTTGATTCTCTTTCCTTTATATGCAGGCACATTGACTCATGGAACATGTTTATCTGAGCTGCAGGTTCACACTTTAGGATTTTCTGCTCTCCTGCCTCGTATTCACACAACATCCATCCTAAAGCTTAAAGTAGCTCCTAACTGGTTGAGTAAAGAGAAACTCCTGATAATAAGGAGTCAGTCCTGACTTTAACATGTTTTTGCTGTTTCACCTTTTAGCACTAAAACTGTGTCCTCAGTCTGTGAGAAGTCAGAGACAGTCCAGAGGACTCCTCAGTCACCAACAAGTCACATTCACCTGCTGCTAGGAGAGCACTCATTGACTTTAACCACTGGCGCCATCTTGTGGCAGAAATATGTTACTGCAGCTGTTGCTCTTTGAAAAGTCAGGCCTACATGTCTGCAGGAGAACAAATAAGCTTTACATTGCTGTGGTTGTAGTTGACATAGTTTTTAGTGCTGATGCCTGGTGTCCATCAGTTGTGTGTGATAATCAGGATAATAAATACAAAAGAGTATTGTGATGACTAAAGACAGACTGTAGATTGTCTGTGTGTCACCTGTAATAAGTGAACTTTGATCTGATGTGTTTGTGACTCTTCACCTCTGTCTCCTCTCACAGGGAGAAGATGATGTGCATCATCCTGCTGCTCATCAACCTGACCTCCTGTGTCTGTGGTTAGTTTACACCTTCACTTTATTATCCACAAACACTAAAGACTAAACACACTCTCAGACTGTTGATTGTTGCTATCATGTATTACCTGTGGTATCTTTCAGCTCTTTAGTTTTGCAGCCTTCCAGCTTTGTTGTAAATAAGACACACTGTTATTCAGTCAGTCAGTCAAACTCTCCACACAAACATCTATAGATGGAGTTTAAAGGCTCACATGTTAAAGTTGTCACTTTGTCTGCTCCTCACTTTCCCTCTGTCTCCTCAACAGGAACATTTGTAGTCAATGTGACACAGACCTCCTATCAGGCAGAGGAGAACCACAACATCACACTTGAGTGGATGTTCACCACTAAAACTGGCAGCTCCCTCCACTCCCTTTATATCTACTGTGAACTGTTAACTGGTCTCAGAGCCTCAGGTCTGTTTAATCTACATGGAGGTGTTGAGGTCCTAACAGATGAACAGTTTACAGGACGAGTCCAGTATGACAAAGACGTCCTCAGAGAGGGACGACTCAGACTTCATGTGTCCAGACTCAGGACTGATGACTCGGGACTGTATATGTGTGAAGTGTTCACACATTATGGCAGCAGCGCTGCTACATGTCGGCTCAGTGTCACTGGTAAGTTGATTCAGTAGAAGAACCAGAGACTGTTTTTCTGTTTGAACTTGAAAAGATGCAGAATAGGATCATATTCCAGCTCTCTTTAAACTAAAAGCAGGTTTTCTCCCTGTCAGTCTGCTGAGCTTATTTCTGTCCTTTGCAGCAGCTGCTGATGAGCCCAAACCTCAGAGACCAACAGAGAGTCCACAACCAGAGAATCCACAACCAGAGAGTCGGGGAAGGATCAGCCTCTATGTTGGACTGACAGCAGCAGCTCTGACTCTCTGTGTCGGACTCTGCTTTGCTTTCAAAGCTCATTTTGCTAAATCTGCTGATAAGAGAGATCATTTCTGTGCAGTCGTGTAGATGTTGAGTTTGTCAGAGGAACAGCCCATCAGGACTAACAGGACTCTGTGTGGAGGACTCTCTGTGAATGAGTCATCAGAGCATAAAGTCATGGTCCTAAAAACACCAGACAAACTCTGAGACTCTCTCCCTCCAACATCTGTGTCAGAAAACTACGTGATGTGAAATATATATTTTTATGCAGCAGCTGA
Source organism: Epinephelus cyanopodus (assembly GCA_026686955.1). Lineage (NCBI taxonomy): Eukaryota > Metazoa > Chordata > Actinopteri > Perciformes > Serranidae > Epinephelus > Epinephelus cyanopodus. The sequence continues at coordinate 6,473,844 of CM048934.1, read as the reverse complement.
TGGTTATTGTTATAATGTAAAATGTATTGTGTTCAGTTTATAATGTGTACATATTGTAAATAAATCTATATTTATAAGAGAAAGGTTGTTATGACTCTTCTGTGTGTAAATCTGTTCATATCAGACAACTGTGTGTTTTCAAGAACTAAAAGAATTCAACAACAACAACAAAGATAATTATAATGAACTTTATTGCCTCTGAAAACAGTTACAAATTACTGCTTTACATGTTGCATTAATGATGAGGAAATAACTTTATAATGTGACGTGGTGTTTTTCTACAACCACAGAAACAAAGGGAATCATATACACAAACACCGTGTTACACAAAGTTATAAAGTGCTTCACAGGAAAAACAAAAACACTCAGTTTAACTTTAGAAACAATTTAAAAATCCTAAATAACAATAAAAACACAAATCAATACTTGAATCAAAGCTTCAAATGTGTCATTTCAGTGTTGTGGGGTTGAGTCCTACAGGTTTATACATCCAAAATATAAGTGTGGATCTCAACACATGATTAGAAAACGTCACATTAAAACAGTGCATGATTCAAAGTTGGAACTTTCCATATTGAATGTGTGTGTGTGCTACTCAGTGTGCACTTTGAACTGCATGAGCACACAGCTGTGACAGCTACAGTATAACACATGATGAGACATGATGTTCACTGTGATGGATGCTCCAACTCAAGTTTCAAACACATTCACAGAGTCATGTAGAATGACTGTATTCAGTATGAACACATGTACAAACAATGTCATTTTCTACAATCAATAGATAAATGTCACGTGATTATTTCCTTTAAACATTTCGGAAATGTCATAATCTATAATCAAGTCATGTCACACAGCAGAAACTGTTCAAGAATGGCCCAAAGAGCGTGACTACATGTACTAAATGTACAGTCCCAAGTAGCCAAGTGATCCTTTGTTGCCACCTTCAGGCTGCTTTAAGGAAAACGTGAGAAAGTGAAAGAGAGTGTGAGGGAGGTGTGTGTGTGTGTGTGTGTGTGTGTGTGTGTGTGTGTGTGTGTGTATGTGTGTGTGTGTGAGAGAGAGAGACAGTGTGTGACTGAGAGGAAGGAGTGGCCAAGAAAACTTTTTTGTTACATAGCTTCATATGCGGACGGATCACTGCGGCAGCAACAGGGAAATGGACTTTTTGTCTTAGTTCATGAGTTCAGTTTGTCTAATTCCGACGCTAAGTGTATGATGTTGTTGTGAAGTGACAGAGACTGGAGGATTTCAGTCAGAGAGTTCAGTGTGCAGAAGTTACCACTGCTCAAGTGATGACACTCACTAAGGTTTAACCCTTAAATGTCTGGGCTCCAAACATTCTCGGCTCATCAGATATCCGTTATGTCTTCTCCTGATACCTGGTCATTGTTGTTTTAGTTCTTCAGCTGGATTAAGTGCATACTGTTGTAATGCAGCACGATGTAAATACAGCTTGTGTTCAGGTCTTGACTGTGCCTTTAACATGTGAGGAGTTCATGTCTTCAATCATAATTTAAGCTTTAGAAAACAACAGTTTCAGTAACATCACACTGACATGGCGCTTCCCTGTCAAGACTGCCGTGTCTGTTTACTCACTATACATAGACATTTGGTATGGGGAGCCACTGAGGAGAATTTACCTGTATGACACTGACTCTGAGGCTGGGCTGTATCAGGATGAGCTCTACAGGGGACGAGTGTGCTGTGATCTAGAGCTCGCCAAGAAGGGACGGATTGAATGTGTCCTCACTGGTCTGAGGCTCAGCGACTCAGGCATCTATACTTTTATCATTGGTGTTGACAGTGATAGTCACACCAAGAGATGTGAGCTCAGTGTTACGGGTAAGATGGCATCACTGGCTGCTTTGTTCTTTCAAAAGAAAAATCTAGATGCTAAAAAGCTGAGCAGAGCTACAGAATCCAATAATAATTGTCTGTGCGCAGTGGTGACATTAAACTAAGTACATTCATTTAAGTACTGAAGTATAGCTTTGAGGAACTTGTGCTTGACTCGAGTGTTTCCATTTTCTGATACTCAATGTCTCCTCTGCTCCAGATTGATTTAGACAAAATATGATCATCTAATATATTCTGATGCATTAAGCTAGCCAGCAGTAAAGAAGTCATTTGAATGATCTCCCTTTTTTTGCAGCTGCCAGCCATCAACCTGTAAACGAGACATCAAGACCAGCAAGCCGAGGAAGGATCGGACTCTGTGTAGGTAGTGGTTTATTTACAGTAGTGACAACAGCACTTGTAGCCTGGAGTTTTGCATTATGCAAATGTAATGTTAGTGTTAAAGCCATCCTTTCTTTTTTTTAAAAGTTTGGTTTCACTACCTCCTAATCCCAAGATTATGCTAATGTAGTATTAGTGTTGAAGCCATCCTTTCTTGAGATTTTTACGATTTGGTCTGACTACCTCAAATGAGCAATATTACCTTACTGATGCTGATATTCAGCAGTCTGATGGTCTGTGGGTCGAAGCTGTTGTTCAGTCTTGTTGTCTTTAATTTCACACTCCTGTATCGTCTGCCTGATGGCAGAGGTGTGAAAAGACTGTGGTTGGGGTGTGTATTGTCCGTGATAATGTTGCATTGTAGGATATGTAGGATCAACACATTCTCACTCGGACTCCGGTCAAGGACTTTTCACGTCCACATAGGACGTGCACGTTACCCTGGGTGTGTTGGCTGTTGACGTTCTGGGCGCTGTTACACACATTGTCTTCTTTCAAAATACACTTCCTGTTTATAAGTATGGTCCTCATTTTTATTCCCTTGCTCTGCAGTTAATATTCAGCCTCTTAGAGTGTCCTTTATATTGTTGCTTTCATGATTTGTGTCTTGGCTGCTTTAATGTTGCATTTCCCATTCATGAACTTTATCCGTCTATCCATCATCTCATGATGCTGCCTGACACAGTACACACACGTGCACAGGAAGTACTTGTACAGCACATTTTATTCTGTCATTTCTGATAGAAAAATAAAAGTTTTTATATCAAACTCTGGAACATTTCTTTTCTATGCAGACATTATCATGCATGATGTACAGTATGATATGATGAAAATGTTTTTCAGTACAGTGACATATTTCTTAGCTACATGTTGGATCGACTCTTGACCCCACTGCACATGCTGCCACTGAACCATTGAACTGCACACTGCAGTAGATCATGAGCCTGTGGCATGTGGCAGAGTGGGGTGGGATGAAGTCACTGTCTGAAAGTCAGGCTCAAGTTTCTGCACTCAAGTCCCAAATCAAGACAGGCAAAACACGAGTCAGGTCCCGAGTCATACACCTTGAGATTCGAGTCCTGAACAAGTCATAGTGCACTCTTCAGAAAATGTAAAGCAATTTGAACGACAGAATAATAAGATATGACAGTTTCAAAAAATCCTGAATGGAAAGCAGCTGCACCTCCTCTATTAAAGCCTGACAGGCCGCTGCTATTGGCTGATACAGTGGGCTGTTTACATGAGTGACATCCACAGTTTATACACAGCTTTAATTTGAACACGTAGAGCTTTAACCTTTTCTTTTTGTCACGTGCACTTTACTGTGTGTTATTAACTGTCCTTCTTTCATTGTGTGTGACTTAGTGAAAAGCTCTGAGCTGCTAACAGGTGTATTAATGACAAAGAGCAGCAGAGGGAGCTCTTGTTGTTTAGAAATGCTCACCTGTCTGCAGGTTACAGCTGTGATCACTGAGACCATCAGGCTCTTTAAATGTTACTGATGATCACAAACACCTTCTGCTGTTAGTTTATCTGAGAGATTTTAAATGTTTGCTTCATGTGTGATCTGAATTATCATCTGATTCATTAATCACACCAAGAAATTAAATGTGTCTTTATCACTAAATGAAATTCATTTGAAACTTCTTCTAATCAAAGCTGGAGGATTTTTTGTGATTCCTCAAACAACAAACAAACAAAATTAGCACTAGTTCAGTGAACTTTTGTTCCATGAATGAAAAAGCTTTTGGTATTTGGTATTACAAGTTATTGTCTATTTCAGTTGGCTGAATTTGATTTTACTTTGGTGAACATGTTTACTTGGTGAATTTCGCAGCCGCTCCCTAGACCGGAACTAGAATCCAGACAAAATTCAGAGTGAATACACACCAGGGCCCAGTATTTCAAAGTTATCTGATAGGATTATCCTGGCCGGATTGGATTAAATCCTGATCTGATCTGAAAACTGGGTATTTCAACACAGATCAAGAGGATCCTGATCGTGAGGATCAGGTAATCCAATCCTCCCTTTAATCCAGATAAAGGCTGCATTAGGGTATTTCAAAAGTTAAGGCAGAGATCTGGATCAATTTGATACCAAATTTCAGGATTATTTGGATCCCACCTCAGAGGTGGATTTGACAAAGTCTCAGCTCCACTTCTCCTAGATATTGTTACTCAAGATGTTCATTACCCTTAAATCTAAATCAGTGTTTTAGTTCTAAGTAATTTCAAGCATAGAAAAATATTGTTTGGCCATATTTCTTGAAACTGCTGTAAGTAATAGTAACAAATGCAGACCTATTTCTCAACGTCTAGTTTCACCTAACATTGTAACTTGTTTGTACCAAAACATCCAACATATGTTTGTGGTCAGACAAAGGCAAGGAAATGCAATGCAAAGCACATTTATTTGTATAGCACATTTTCTTAACATAGAGTGCAAGAAACAACACAGAGATGAACATAATAAGTCTCAATTTAAATCACATTTAAGCACTTTCGATGTATATTTTCATGCTTCTGAATGAAGACAAATTTTACTGAATTCAGATAAACTTGAAAATGCATCTTTAAAATGCCTGGGAAGTGCTTGACTGTGGTTTTATAACATGCAGCAATGTATGTCAGGAGGTGCTTGTGATTATTTTACTTCATCAAATCAGATGCTATAGTGCTATATGTTTAGTGGGAGCCTTTGACAAAAAGGGAAACATGTCCAGGGATTTCCAGCACTCGACCTGTTGTCTTCATTAGCAGTGACATTGCTGAGAGGTCCATGAGTGTGAGTGTACTCTGAAAGTAGAAGTAGAGGGTGTATGAGCATAATCTTTATCATTATCAGGAATCCACAGTACTCAGAGAAATTGTTCAAGTAACGTTACAGAAAAGCATTTCATCAGCATTACTGTAGCATAGCCAAACTCAATCCTCTGACACTTCTGAATGAACCGCAAAATTCATACTAGTACTGTGTATTTTCCTATACTGAAGCAGTCTGCTCTGCACACATGTAAAACAAAAATAAAATAAAAACAGTCCGCTGTGTTGGCAATAACAATGGAGCCGCGTTAGTATGACCGCGGCTCGGTACGCCCAGGTTTTAAGTAGGTGACAATTCAAATAGCTGGCTGACATCAGATGGTGAGTGGCTTCGCACGGTGTTCAAAACGCTACACATTAGATGACGGTATACTTACATTTTGATGCGATACCTGGGTTAACGTTACCAACTGCTCCTTCCGTGAAGTACTCCGCGGTGGAGACAGCACAGCGGGTCTGAATTATGATGATTGTCACATCGGCTGCCTTCACTTTATGATTTTAATATGAAGACTCAGAGAAATTTAGAGGAAGACTTCAACTAACACTCACAACATGGACCAGTGAGAGACTTTAATGTGACTTCGTGACCGGTCTACAGAACTCCGCGGAAGAATACTAGGTCTAGTAGTGCCACTGCGGTACGACTATATAAAAGCACGGCGCGCTGGACCGCACTGTGCTTTGAAGAAACTTGCGCTCATGTCCAACCTGCCCAACACAGCAAAATATTATTATTGGACGTGCGCACAAATGACACATATTTACTTCTTCATTGAATGCTGCACCTTCAACCTCGTGGGTTTCTGTCAATGAGAGAATTGATCTCACATCAGAGAACTCTGTCGTCTTTCTACACAGTTCATCACATCACTGAAGCCCTGCCAGGTAATGTGTGAATGTGTTGGTGTTGTCATGATGTGAATCCTGTTGTACAGATTTACTATGTGAGGATTGGTGGATTAGACAAGATGTTAACAGATAATAATGTGCTGGCTTCTCTCAGTAAAGAGACAATTCAACAACAAGACTTTAACAGACATGTGATTGATTGAAGACAGATCATCCTAAAAGCTGATCCACCTAAAAAGCTCCTCTATGTAACTTTAAACAACAGCTGCAACATTTAGGAAAGAGACACACTTTGTATTTGTCTTTAACTTTGAATATTTTCTCTTGTCTATTGTTTATAAGGGGCCACAGCATTTATTTTCATTTCATAGAATTCACTTGACAGCTTTATTTGCACTTTGATTCTCTTTCCTTTATATGCAGGCACATTGACTCATGGAACATGTTTATCTGAGCTGCAGGTTCACACTTTAGGATTTTCTGCACAGACTGTAGATTGTCTGTGTGTCACCTGTAATAAGTGAACTTTGATCTGATGTGTTTGTGACTCTTCACCTCTGTCTCCTCTCACAGGGAGAAGATGATGTGCATCATCCTGCTGCTCATCAACCTGACCTCCTGTGTCTGTGGTTAGTTTACACCTTCACTTTATTATCCACAAACACTAAAGACTAAACACACTCTCAGACTGTTGATTGTTGCTATCATGTATTACCTGTGGTATCTTTCAGCTCTTTAGTTTTGCAGCCTTCCAGCTTTGTTGTAAATAAGACACACTGTTATTCAGTCAATCAGTCAAACTCTCCACACAAACATCTATAGATGGAGTTTAAAGGCTCACGTGTTAAAGTTGTCACTTTGTCTGCTCCTCACTTTCCCTCTCTGTCTCCTCAACAGGAACATTTGTAGTCAATGTGACACAGACCTCCTATCAGGCAGAGGAGAACCACAACATCATGCTGGAATTCACCTTCACAACCAAAACTGGCAGCTCCCTTAAGTATTTACATATTAATTGTGAGAGGAGAAATAATCTCACAGCCGCAGTCCTGTTTCGTCTACATGGAGGTGTTGAGGTCCCAGAGTCTCAGGATGAACAGTTTACAGGACGAGTCCAGTGTGACAAAGACATCCTCAGAGAGGGACGACTCAGACTTCATGTGTCCAGACTCAGGACTGATGACTCAGGACTGTATATGTGTGCAGTCGTCACAAAGTATGGGAGGAACTCTGCTACATGTCGGCTCAATGTCACTGGTAAGTTGATTCAGTAGAACTTTATGAACAAGTTTATGATAAATAAGAACCTGAGAAGAAAAGTGTTGTGAACTTGTGTTATCAACAATCCTCACCTTCTTGCAGTATCTGTGAAATATGTTACAACTTAATCTGTTGTGGATATTTAGTTTTCTTTGTTAGCAAATGTTTTTTCTTCACATGAATGACACAGATTTGTTTGGTCTCTTTACAGCAAACACAGCAAGTCGTCCACAGTCAGAGAGTCGAGGAAGGATCAGCCTTTACTGTGGACTGGCAGCAGCAGCAGCAGCTCTACTGAGTGTTTGTTACTGTGTATTAATTAACATTCAGTCCAGAAAACAAGATTTGTGCTCAGACTCCAGTGGAGGATTTAAGAAAAGTTCATCAGATGATGAGAGGAAACAGTTTGATCAGGAATGTTATGGAGACAAAACTGTTTGAATTACATTTTATACCACAGAGACACAGAAAACATGACGTACACACTCTGTGTGAATGAGTCATCAGAGCACTGATCCAGATTTGACTCTTAAACTCTGAGACTCTCTCCCTCCAAAGTCTGATTTAAGCACCAGAAATACTTGTTTTCTGAACATTTGTTGCTTTTATATATTTATTAATATTATTTATTTAATTCCTCAAATTTATTCAAAACAGCATTATTCAATATATTATTACATTTGTCATTGATCTCTATGTGCTGTTGTTTTTCTGTCAGAATAAACTGTTACAATGAAAACTCTTTCTTTTAATAAGGTCTTATAGTAAAGACAGTTTTTATCGATCTCTCTGTGTTGTTGCCTTCATTGTTCATTGTGTCACTGTTACTAGTGTGCTCACTGATCCATTCAGTGTTTTAAAGATGTCTTTATACATGTCCTGTGTGCAGCTTAAGCTAAGCACAGAGAGAGCAAAACTATCAGCACTGAATCAAATATAATACAGTTTGAACTTCACTATCCTGTGGAGGTTTCACAAAGTAGCTTGAATGTAAAATCATGTATTTCCAACCTGATGTTGCTGCTGTAACATCCAAACAGCCTCCTCCTCTAGCAGCCATACCTGGAGCCTCATGTAGAAAACTGTGCGGAGAATCCACACTAAATGTTTGCCTAAGTCCCAATGAGGAAATGTACGTATGCCCAAACAATACTCTGATTTATACAAGCGTGCGTACGCCTGCTTGTACACTATTTTCTTTTCTAAATCCCACATGAACTTGGAATTGTCCACACCTGGACCAGCCTCATGTCCCGCCATAAATGGTCACTGCAAAGCACCTCATTAATGCTGATGCAGAGACACGAGACAGCTGATCAGTGGTTCTTCACGGTAAATCACAGCAACGACCAAGAGGAAAACCAAGAAAACAAAATGCTTGTGGGTAAACTGGAGGTTAGAAAGCACATGAGGTCCCTGGTCTGGATCAGGTTTGGTCTTCATCAGATGTTAAGGTGGTGATCTAGCTCAGTTAGGCTCTGGATTCAGACTCAATGTACTGCACTGACCCAGTGTCTCTTCACAGGACACCCCTCTGGTCCTGGGCCCTGGGACACTCTGCCTGGTTGGTTAGTTCAGTGTGCAGAAGATGCCACTGCTCAAGTGATGACACTCACTAAGGTTTAACCCTTAAATGTCTGGGTTCCAAACATTCTCGGCTCATTAGATATCCATTATGTCTTCTCCTGATACCTGGCCATTGTTGTTTTAGTTCTTCAGCTGGATTAAGTGCATACTGTTGTAATGCAGGACAAAGAGAATCTGTCAGATAAACTAACAGCAGAAGGTGTTTGTGATCATCAGTAACATTTAAAGAGCCTGATGGTCTAAATGATCACAGCTGTAACCTGCAGACAGGTGAGCATTTCTAAACAACTAGAGCTCCCTCTGCTGCTCTTTGTCATTAATACACCTGTTAGCAACAGGCAGATCTGAGGAGTCTTCAGTGAACACAAAGGCTTCATTGCATCCAAGCACATGATGAAGTGTAAAAGGAGGAAGTAGAATATTTATAGGTGGAAATGTTTTCACTCTTGGTCCCAGGCTTGCCTGAAATATCAGCTGCTGCAGACTCCAGTCAGGACCCGTCACAAAGGATTACATCATTACATGAGCTCAAGGTGACACATGTTGGGAGGACCATCACCAGGTCAACTTGTGTAACATGCCACACATGTAAACAGCCCACTGTATCAGCCAATAGCAGCAGCCTGTCAGGCTTTAATAGAGGAGGTGCAGCTGCTTTCCATTCAGGATTTTTTGAAACTGTCATATCTTATTATTCTGTTGTTCAAATTGCTTTACATTTTCTGAAGAGTGCACTATGACTTGTTCAGGACTCCAATCTCAAGGTGTATGACTCGGGACCTGACTCGTGTTTTGCCTGTCTTGATTTGGGACTTGAGTGCAGAAACTTGAGCCTGACTTTCAGACAGTGACTTCATCCCACCCCACTCTGCCACATGCCACAGGCTCATGATCTACTGCAGTGTGCAGTTCAATGGTTCAGTGGCAGCATGTGCAGTGGGGTCAAGAGTCAATCCAACATGTAGCTAAGAAATATGTCACTGTACTGAAAAACATTTTCATCATATCATACTGTACATCATGCATGATAATGTATGCATAGAAAAGAAATGTTCCAGAGTTTGATATAAAAACTTTTATTTTTCTATCAGAAATGACAGAATAAAATGTGCTGGTGGATGGGTCCCACAAACACAGTTTGTTTTGAAAGAGACTGTGTGTAAACGCTTCATTCATACCAGTAACAGCAGCCTCATGACAGAGAGAGCAGTGGTGTAGTCTACGTGATACGCAGGTATACGCCGTATACCCACTAGAAAAGGTCCAGAATTTCCGTATAACCACTGAAAAATGCGCAAAGATACGTATCAGCATGGTTTTGTGACATAATTTTCACTTTCCCGTTAATAAATTCGCCTTTTCTGTGTTACGAAGCGGGCACTTTTGGACCATGCGGGCTTCCGTCAAGCATGACGTGATCCGACGTTGACTGGTGAAGCAGTGAAGTTATGGCACGCACGAGGCTACGCGCACGAGACGACAACTTGGTACAGCGGTATTGGTACAGCGATAGTCAGTGAGGAAGGAATGTGGAGAAAAAATGAAAAGAAAGCAAAGCCAAATGACACTATTTCAGTGTTTCAGCAAGCCTGCTGCTTGCCCTGCTACTACTGCCGCTTTGGGGGACACTACAGCTGCAGCTGAGGCTAGCTCTAGGGAGCCTGATGACTGTGAAGAGGCCACAGCAGCTGTACCTGATGAAGGGGAAGGAGAGCCTGCTGACGCTATCGTCGCACCTGGTAAGTGGAACTCGTGTATGGTATAATAGTAACCGCTCACAGAAGGTGATTGGCATGTTGAATTATTTCTATAATTGAAAGTTGAGTTGAGATGTGGACCAGTGATGTAATTTGTTACATTTTTGAATGTTTACATTTTTCTGATACTACTGATGTTGTAATGATACAAAGCTGGTTGAAAATCAGCAGTTACTTTAGTGCCTTTTCAAGCTTCAAAGAAGTTTATTTGTGTGGTTTACATGATTTTTTTCACTTTATTGCTGAAACTTTATTTGTGTAAGTATATTGTTATTTATTTATTCATTATTTTTTCTTTATTTTAAACTTATTTGTCTTGTCTTGTCACTGGCTGTTAAGTGGTTAATTAAAGTCCAGCTGTTAATGACTGTTATACATCTTGCATTGTTTACAATACATTTACATTTAGATAATACATAAGCAGTCTTTCAGGATCTCAATTATGTGTTGATGCATACTTTATGCATTAATGAGCGTGGTGGTTCTTGTGTGGGGCTGTTTTAGAGCAGCTGCTGCTCTGGGATGGGTGCTGCGGGACACGTATATGAGGCTGGGATTGGAAAAATCAGGGTATACCCACTAGAATAAAGTAGACTACACCACTGAGAGAGAGGTATATGAGTCGTGACTCCTAAAAGACTACTGAACTACAGTAACACAATATTGGTCATTTGAGGTAGTCAGACTAAATCTGACAACTTTAAAAACAAGAGAAAGGATGGCTTAAACCAGTGGTTCTCAATTGGTGGGTCACGGCCCAAAACTGGGTCAAGCCCAAGTGCTGTTTTATGCTGCAGAGTGACGACAACGGACTGCTACTTGACAGAGACAGCAAACTATATGTTCATGAGATGGCCGAACACAAGAACCTTCAACTAATAACTGAGGAGAAATATAAACCGTGTGGCTGGACCAGTTGGGAACCACTGGCTTTTTTGGCCACTCCTCCCTTTCTCTCTCTCTCACACACACTCACACACACACACACACACACACACACACACCTCCCTCACACTCTCTGACTTTCACTTTCACTTTCTCACGTTTTCCTTAAAGCAGCCTGAAGGTGGCAACAAAGGATCACTGGGCTACTTGGGACTGTACATTTAGTACATGTAGTCACGCTCTTTGGGCCATTCTTGAACAGTTTCTGCTGTGTGACATGACTTGATTATAGATTATGACATTTCTGAAATGTTTACAGGAAATAATCACGTGACATTTATCTATTGATTGTAGAAAATGGCATTGTTTGTACATGTGTTCATACTGAATACAGTCATTCTACATGACTCTGTGAATGTGTTTGAAACTTGAGTTGGAGCATCCATCACAGTGAACATCATGTCTCATCATGTGTTATACTGTAGCTGTCACAGCTGTGTGCTCATGCAGTTCAAAGTGCACACTGAGTAGCACACACACACATTCAATATGGAAAGTTCCAACTTTGAATCATGCACTGTTTTAATGTGACATTTTCTAATCATGTGTTGAGATCCACACTTATATTTTGGATGTATAAACCTGTAGGACTCAACCCCACAACACTGAAATGACACATTTGAAGCTTTGATTCAAGTATTGATTTGTGTTTTTATTGTTATTTAGGATTTTTAAATTGTTTCTAAAGTTCAACTGAATGTTTTTCTTTTTCCTGTGAAGCACTTTATAACTTTGTGTAACACAAAATAAATGTGATCGGGCACAATGACCGTCCCAGGTGAAGAATAGTTCACTTTGAAAGCTACAGTGTGAAACACAAAGTGTTTAAAGCCGCCTGGACAAAGAAGGAGATTCGGGTAAATGAGCGCAGGATATATTTTCATGAGGACTAAATACAGACAAATAAGAAAACAAGTGCAGCAAAGAAAGATCAAGTCACACAGTATTTTTCCTGCAAAACTGAAATAGTTTGAGAAGAAATGAAAAAATCAAAGTGTTTGACAACCCATGGTAACAAGTTATCCTTACGTGTGAATTAAACTGAGTTCATGGTTTTTGCTAATGGAAGAAAGGATGAAATGCTCTCACTGTCTATAGATGGACTTTACATTGACAGAGTGTCTCAGTTCAGATCTTTTGGGAGTGATAATGGATGATAAACTGTTGTGGACATGTCATATAGAACATGTGAAGACAAAGGTGTCTGAGAATATTTGTCAACAAAGTAGGCTACAGTAGGCCTACACGGCAGAGCTTCAGTAAAGTCAATGTAGTGGCTATCTTCAGTCTACATAACCACATTTATGGACGACACTGACGACGAGACTGTTTTACGCGTTGAGTCCGGTAAAACAACTGAGTTGCTCCGCCGTCACTCGTTTATTCAAGTAAACAATATTTCAAAATAAAATTCCATTTCCTGTCAATCTCTTACTGGTCAACGGAAACTGCGCAGAATGACAAATTAAAGTTCAAAGGTCAAACAAACAGGAATAAGTGACACAACGCTCAATATTCCCTGACCCTAAATTGAAACATTCTTTCATCATGCTTAACAAGAAATACAATTTAACAGTAAACACATTTACTAAATGATAAATGGCGCTTACATTCCGGCCCCTAATTGTTACTGCTGAGGCATAACAATTACATCTAAAACACATTAAAGCGTCATTTAATCTCAAATCAGAACATGTGACTAACTTCCTTTATCTCATTTTTTTTTTTTTTTACATGCAACTTATGTTCATCAAGAGATGAACAGTGTTTTTAAATCCACATTTAGTTCATCTCAATATTTACTCAAGTTTGGTATGCAGTGTAAATCCTATGCTTTAAGCACAAGTATTTTACACATGACATATAAACATTTCACTTACTCATCCATTTCAAGCAACAGACATAACTTATCTATTGGCCTTTCCAAAACACTTGTTTTAGTTTTCACAAATGCACGTCTGACAAGTCCCTTTGAATCAGAAACTGTCCTTTCAACCTTTCCCATTAACCAGGAACTTCTTGGTGCACTGTCATCAACTATGAGGACAACATCTCCTGCTTTCAGATTTCTCCTGGTTACGGACCACTTCTGTCTTTCTTGAAGAAGCGGCAAATACTCTTTGGTCCAACGCTTCCAGAAGATGTCAGACAAGTACTGCACCTGTCTCCACCTTCTTTTGGCATACAGGTCCTCCTTTTGAAACACTCCAAGAGGCAGTACTGGTTGTCTTTTAAGGAGAAGTAGGTGGTTTGGTGTGAGAGCCTCTATGTCGTTTGGATCATTTGACACTCTTGTTATAGGCCTGCCATTAATAATGGCCTCAACTTCACATAATAATGTGTGGAGGCGCTCATCATCAAGAGGCTGCTGTTTCAGGATTTGGTTTAGAATTCTCCTCACAGAACGAATCTGTCTCTCCCAGATGCCTCCGAAGTGCGAGCCTGCTGGTGGGTTGAATATCCACGTGATACCTTTCTGCATGAGCATCTCTGAGATTTTTGACTGATTCCAGCCTTTGATTGCCTCACGCATTTCCTTCTCTGCTCCCACTAGATTTGTGCCATTATCTGATCTCATGACTGACACTTGGCCTCTCCTTGCAATGAATCTCCTAAATGCATTAATGCAGGCATCAGTCTCGAGTGAATGGGCGACTTCAATATGAACTGCTCTTACAGTAAGACATGTGAACAATACGCCATACCTCTTGACTGTGCTCCGCCCACATTTGACTTCAAAAGGCCCAAAATAATCTATCCCCACACTGGAGAATGGGGTTTGTCAGGTATCAGGCGATCTTGTGGCAAATTTGCCATTCTCTGTTCAGCGGGCTTTGCTGAGATCTTTCTGCATGTTACACACTTTGACAGTATCTTCCTAAGAGCAGAGTCTGCTTGTGGAATCCAGAATCTTTCTCTCAGTCTGGACAATGTATAATTCCTTCCACTATGCCCTGTTTCTTGATGGGTATGTCTGAGGATCAAGGTTGAAACATGGTGGTTTTTAGGAAGGATCACAGGATGCTTAGCATCTGCTGGTAACGCAGATCGATGCAATCGTCCTCCTACTCTTAAAATCCCATCCTGCACAACAGGATCAAGTTTGACAATGTGACTGCTCCTTTTAAGCTTGTCTCCCTTCTGAAGAGTCGTTAGTTCATCACTGAAGCTTTGACTTTGACACAGTTTGATAATCTCAGTTTCTCCACTTGCTACATCGTCAGCAGTGAGGAAGGATCCCTTAATAGTTGATCTGAACTTCTGCATTTGTCTTTTGACCATTTCTGTAGTCTTTTCATGACTCAAACTCTCTCCTGCTTGTGACATGAGACGTTTACGATGTGTGCTCAGCTTATGAAGCAGTTGTTTGAATTTCATCATCCAGGAAACTGACTTTTTTAAACAGTGCCAGTCTGAATAATGACAAATGAGCTTGTTGAGTGGGCTCTCGTGCACATTTGTAGCATTCACACTCATTGTTTCTTTAATTTCAACATCATCTTTCTGTATTTCTCTCATGTCAGGTGAAACTGGCCAGTGTTCCTTGTCTCTTGTCAAAAAATCTGGCCCACCAATCCAGTTTTGACATTTAGTGAAAGTGTCTGCATTCATGCCTCTTGACGCATGGTCGGCTGGATTTAACTCAGAGTTAACATACATCCACTGACTTGGTTTGGTGTTGTCTCTGATGAGCGACACTCTGTTGGCTACAAATGTTTTGAACCTAACATTTTCACTGGCAATGTATCTCAACACAGTGGTGCTGTCAGTCCAAAACATGGATTCTTCCAGTGGCATGTGCAGCTCCTTTTTCATGAGGCGGTCCATTTTTACAGCAACTGTAGCTGCTGTTAATTCCAGTCTTGGAATTGTTGATTGTTTCAGTGGCAACACTCTGGACTTGCCGATGATGAATGAACAGTGAGTTGAGCCATTTTCATTTGTGATGCGAAGGTAGGTAACAACTCCATAACCTTTCTCACTTGCATCGGCAAAGTGATGCATTTGTGCAGATGTGACTTTTCCAAATCCAACTGGTTTCAGACATCTGTCCACTGTGAAACCATGAAGTTTTGTGAGTTCAGAAATCCACTTTTGTGATTTTTGAGCCAGTTCAGGGGGGATGTGCTCGTCCCAGGAGACTTTCCTGCTACACAGCTCCTGCAGGATCATCTTTGCTGGAAGGATGACAGGTGACAAAAACCCTAACGGGTCATATATGGCACTTACAAATGAGAGGATGCCACGTCTTGTCTGTGGTTTGTGTTTTGCATTTATCCTGATCTTAAATACATCCAACTCAGTAACCCAGTTCACTCCAAGGACTCTCTCATCAGGTAATGCATCATGACTGAGATCCAAATCCTTAACCTCCTTTGCTCTTTCGGGTTCAGGAATGGAGGCAAGGATGGCTCTGCTGTTGCTCATCCACTTTGTTAGGTGGAATCCTCCACTCTCACAGAGTGCTGTCAAGTTCCTGACCATAGCAACTGCTTGGGTTTCATCTGGCACTGATAAAAGGCAATCATCCACATAAAAATTGTTCATTACTGCTTTAACTGCAGCAGGTGCCATTTTGTCTTTAGCATCCTCAGCTGTCTTCTTCAATGCAAAGTTGGCACAGCTAGGGGAAGATGTTGCCCCAAACAAGTGCACAACCATCTTGTATTCTTGCAGTGGTTCATTCAAGTTTCCATCTGGCCACCAGAGGAATCTCAGAAGGTCACTGTCTTCTGGTGGCACTTTAACTTGATGATACATAGCCTCTATGTCTGACATTAAGGCAATATGGTCATGTCTGAATCTTGTTAACACTCCTATTAGTGTGTTTGTTAAATCTGGGCCCTGCAAAAGTTCCCCATTCAATGACTTGCCTTGATATGATGCTGCACAGTCGAAAACTACACGGAGTTTCCCTTTTTGGGGGTGATATACCCCATGATGAGGTACATACCAAACTCTCTCATTCTCAGACACAGTCTTTTCTTTGGTACTTCAGCTGCATAGCCTTTGCTCAACAGGTCAGACATGAAGCTTTGATACTCTCTGTGAAAGTCTTTGTTTTTGACAAGTTTCCTTTCAGGTTTTCTGCTCTCTGCACAACTACATTTCGGTTGTTAGGCATTTTGACAGCTTTGTTTCTCAAGGGAAGACCTATACTATAGTGTCCATCAACCCTTTTAACTGTTTCATTGACAGAGTCCATAAACTGGATGTCTTCTCGTGACATTTCATGTTTCTCCTCACTAGCTTTCTCTGGAAAGTCATGGTTAAACTGTTGCACAAGCAGGTTCTCCACATTAGCAATGGAGATGCGATTCACAGAGACACTCAGTTGACTTTCAGATGGAGTGGCGCAACCCTCACTCCTGAGAGGACCGTTGATGACCCAACCGAGGACTGTTCGAACTGCATATGGACCATCATCCTCACTGTGGACGACTTCCCACGGTTCCATAGCCTTGTAGACATCACAGCCTATTAACAGTCCAATGTCTGCATTTGTTTGTGGCAGCTGGATTCCATGAAGGTGTGGCCACTTTTTCAAATCGTCTTGCACTGGAATGTTCTCTTTGGACACTGGAATGTCTCTATGAGTGTAAATCTCAGGTAAGTCAATGTAAATGTTCTCTTTCAAACCACACACCTCTAATCCTGAAAGATAGTAGCTTGGTTCTAACTTTTCTTGGCCCATTGTCCGGAGCAGTATTTGTGTTTTCTTGCCTTCAATGTCAAGCTGTCTCATCAGCTTCTCGGTGCAGAATGTGGCTTGGCTTCCATTATCCATGAATGCATAAGTCTCTATTACCCTGCTGCCTTTCTTTGACTTGACACACACAGGCACAATTGCTAATACACGACTGTCTTTTCCGGCCCCGGTGGCTCCACATGTTCCACCTGAGATGTGTGTTGTTTCATAAGTTGTAGTGCTTTCTGTGACGTTTCTCTGACTTGTCTCAACTGCTTCGTTATCCACTTCCTTTGTGCAATGAAGCATGCTTGGATGTCTCTTAGAACAGTATTCACATGAAGCTCTTTTCTTACAGTCTTTGCTCAAATGTCCTGGTGTCAAACATGAAAAACACAGTCCTTTACCTTTAAGAAACTCTAGTCTATCTTTGTAAGGCTGGTTTCTGATTTTGTGACATTCTGCCAATGTATGTTTTTTCACAATATATACATGGCTTCTTGAAGCCATTAATGGTGTGGCGAGAGGAGTTTTTACAGCTTTCAGGTGACTGTTCATTTGTAGCTGGTACTACACTTGTGGCAAAAGCACTCCCCTTTGGCCTGGATGCTCTGGTCATTCTCACATTTGCATAAGGTTTTCCCTTATCTTCAGCATCTTTTAGATCACCGAACAAAGGATCTGCAGCTATTTTAGCTTGTCTGTTTATGAATCTGACCAGATCTGAGAATCTTGCTCTCCTTCCACTTGTTACTTGAATGTCAAAAGCATAAACTCTCCACATCTCTCTCATCTTGTATGGTAACTTGGAGATAATGATTCTGAGATTAGTGGGATTCTCCATTTCTTGGAGCTGATTAAGGTCTTGCATTGCATTGTTACAGCCAGTTAGAAAGAGGGAGTAACTATGAAGAGCCTTAGCATCATCTGGTTTAATTTGCGGCCAGTTGAATGCTCTGTTCATATAGGCAGTTGAGATTTTCAGTTCATTACCATAGTGATAAGTCAGCAATTTTCTTGCTTCATTGTAGCCTTGTTGAGGAGTCATGTGCTGACAACTTCTGACTAAGTCTCTGGGCTCACCTCTGGTAAACTGTTCAAGGTAGTATAACCTGTCACTGTCACTATCAGCTTTACCATGAATAGTATGGTCAAAGGCCCTCAGGAAGGATTTAAACTCAAGGGGATCACCACTGAAAACAGGTACATCTCTTTGTGGCAAATGTGACAATTTCTGTTGTTTGACTAACATTTCAGTGATGTCATTTTGTTTCAGCATCACTTCGCACAAGTTTACTGGATTATTACTGACATCATTTTGCTGTATGTCATGTTCATGTTTCACTTTGTCATTCACTTGTGGCTGTTCAGTGTGTTCATATTTTATTACTGACTCCTGTCTGATTGGCTGCTGATTGTCCTCAAAGTTTGCCTCAGGATAACCAGTTACATCGTGTTTGTTCTCATACTCACAGTTTTCCAGCACTTTATTTTGGCTGTAGACTCAGCAATAGCTGTCTCAATCTCAAGCTGATCCTTTTTTGCCTTTAACTTGCATTCTTCAAGTTCTAATGCCTGTTTTTGTTTCAGGGATGCTGCACGTGCAAGTAAGGCGGCACGTTCTGCTTGCTCCTTCTGCCGTATAGATGAGATGGATGATGCTCTAGATGATCTGGATGATCTTGATGAGTGGCTGCTTGTTGTGCTTCATGCAACACAGAGACCAGATTTGTTTTCTGCTGGTGTAGCTGTTACAGATACACTATCATCTGGACTCACATCTTCATTTTGTTGCCTTGTTGTAGCAATCCACCTTTCAGCTTCACTCATGAAATTGTTGAATTGTTCCTTTTTTGGTTTGAACCAAAATGTCTGATCTGCATCCTTTTCATCATCAGGTAACAGCATGAGTACATCATAGTTTGCATGAGTAAACTCTTTTAAGAGTTTGAAGCATTCTTCTAAATGTTCATCAATAATGTCTGGACTCTCATTGTCTTTCATTAGTCCATTTATTTTATTCGTTTTTGATGTTAACTGTGACAGCTTGGACCGTCTGGTATTTATATGCCTGCTTAGTCGCTCTTCCAGACCTCTTTCTGTGTACCTTGTTGCCCTCTTGTGGCCGGTCCTGCTGCTGCAGCTCTGTGCTCTTGGCCTTGCGTGATTACCGTCGTCCGCCATATTGGATGCATACACAGCCTCTTAATTCAACAAGTGTTCATGAAAATGGTCTATGACACAAAGCACTGCTAGCTTTCATAACGAGTGCCATCTTCTGAAGACCAAAACATTACTTGCTGTCTCGCTTTTTCAAGAAGTTGAGTAGCATACATTTCTTCATCTTTCTGGCACAATTCTGTGGCATATCAGTGTCCATACCGTCTTCAAACACCGTCGTTTTTGTTCTTTAGCATACGTTAGCCTTAGCCACGTATCTGGAACTGCACTCTCGTCCCGTCTTGTTCGGCGCACGAGACATCATGGCGACGCAGTCGTCTTTTCGTGAGCTAGTTGTTTTACTTAATGTAGTGGCTATCTTCAGTCTACATAACCACATTTATGGACGACACTGACGACGAGACTGTTTTACGCGTTGAGTCCGGTAAAACAACTGAGTTGCTCCGCCGTCACTCGTTTATTCAAGTAAACAATATTTCAAAATAAAATTCCATTTCCTGTCAATCTCTTACTGGTCAACGGAAACTGCGCAGAATGACAAATTAAAGTTCAAAGGTCAAACAAACAGGAATAAGTGACACAACGCTCAATATTCCCTGACCCTAAATTGAAACATTCTTTCATCATGCTTAACAAGAAATACAATTTAACAGTAAACACATTTACTAAATGATAAATGGCGCTTACAGTCAACACAGTGCAGATTTCACATTAAAGGGATAGTTCGGGTCTTTTGACATGAATCTGTATGCCATCCTCATCAGCAGTGTAGCACATCAACAGTGACTTACCCCCGACTGCGTCCTGTGAGCGGAGTTCCGGCCTGGTTTTGGTGTTGACGAAGGTAGTCCGGCTAGTTGTCTGGGGTCACGAAAATAAAGCGTTTTACTTCTCAAAACAATATGCGTTCGAAAGAGTGATATATTTGCATCACAAAACTGTTGTCCTCAAAAAAGTCAGACCTCAAAATCGCCTGGCGCTATTTTCTCTCCATTCATATCACTGCGCGCTGCCGCTTGTGGACAGCTGTGCAGGTTTCCGTCACCTGTTCACAGTGTTTACTGCTCGGATAGTTAACGTTAACATGTCTGACTATGACACAAGTGATACCTGTCATAAATGGATGATTTCAGATGTGAAGTAATGTTGACAGTTAACGACAGTTTACGACAGTTTACGGCAGTGATGTTTTACGGGGGTTAATTGCGAGACCCCACTGCTCGCTGTATGTTGAGACGTGTTAGTGAGAGCTGAGAATAAAGCTGATAAAAACGGAGAAAGCCTTCCCTCGATCATTCTACAATACCTTTATGAACCTGAATATACAGAAGCCTAACTTTGTCAGCTGGGGTTAGAACGGGCTGAGAGAGAGAGAGGAGGGACAGAGAAGTGACAAGCTGAAGTTAGACCCACAGCTGTAGCTGTATGCAGCGCAGTGGGTGATAGAAGATCAGACCGACAAACATGCATCTGCGATTGAGAGGATGATATTTTTTTTTCTTGCCGTTATAAAACACATAGCTATGCTGCACACTCTTTAACAAAGTTAAGCCAAACACCAGACTGAAGAGAGAGAACTAGCAGGCTCTGACAGCTGCAGGTGAGACACAAGTGAGCACAACGCCGTTCTTTTTCTTTCTCTCTCTCTCTCTTTTTTTTTTTTTTGTTTTTTTAAGCTTCACAATCCTTGCAGGTGATGCAGGCGCAGATGTCTGTACGTTAGTCGATCTGATCTTTCATCAGCTTGTCACTTCTCTGTCCCTCCTCTCTCTCTCTCAGCCCGTTCTAACCCCAGCTGACAAAGTTAGGCTTCTGTATATTCAGGTTCATAAAGGTATTGTAGAATGATCGAGGGAAGGCTTTCTCCGTTTTTATCAGCTTTATTCTCAGCTCTCACTAACACGACTTTCACTTCCTCTGCTATTTCACCGTAGACGAGGTACACCCAAGGTCCCTACTTTCACAATGCAAAGTACATTCATTCACGCCCTCTGTTTTTTGATCACACAGGAAATATGCCCATGCAGTGTAACTTTCACAGGTAGGTCGACGCCTCACATAGGGCGCTCCTTCAACACAGAGTCCCGGTGTGGCATGAAAGTCCCTCACTGGTTCATACTGTGAGTGTTAGTTGAAGTCTTCCTCTAAATCTCTCTGAGTCTTCATATTAAAATCATAAAGTGAAGGCAGCTGCACTTTTCACAAGCAGCTTCTCTCCACCGACCACAGTGCATGATGGGAAACTCTCTGCTCTCCACTAATCTAATCAAGTTGAATACAAACTTTTCTTCATGTTTCACTGTAAAGATGATTTGATTAGACTTACTGAAGGATTTTCTGCGCTCCTGCCTCGTATTCACACAAGATACTGTACTTTGCAGCCCACTGTCGCCACCTGTGGGAGGAAGTTTGACATAGATTGATTCTGTGTCACCTGTAATAAGTGAGCTTTGATCTGATGTTCCTGCTTCCTGTGGCTCAGAGAATAGACTTTAAAGCAGCTCTGCTTGTGTACAAGTCTCTCCACGGCCTAGCACCAAAGTACATCTCTGACATGTTAGTGCCATATGAACCATCTGGGACTCTGAGGACCTCAGGGACCGGCCTCCTGCTGGTGCCCAGAGTCAGGACTAAACATGGGGAATCAGGGTTCCAGTTTTATGCAGCTAATGTCTGGAACAGTCTTTCTGAAGATGTGAGACAGGCCTCTACTCTGACAATGTTCAAATCTAGGCTCAAAACAGCTCCATTTCACTGTGCATATGACTGAAAGGATCTTATCTGCACTCTTCTCTTTTAAAGTTCATTTTATAATGATTATTTATGTTTTTATTTTGTATTGTGATTTTAATGCATTTTCTTGTTCTGTAAAGCACTTTGAATTACTTTGTGTACGAATTGTGCTCTACAAATAAACTTGCCTTGCCTTGATGTGTTTGTGACTCTTCGCCTCTGTCTCCTCTCACAGGGAGAAGATGATGTGCATCATCCTGCTGCTCATCAGCCTGACCTCCTGTGTCTGTGGTTAGTTTACACCTTCACTTTATTATCCACAAACACTAAAGACTAAACACACTCTCAGCTTTGACATTTTTTCTGACTTCACAACTCGGGCTAAAAACTGGAGACTCTGACGTCATGTTTTCTGGTATTTGGGGATGAAGGATCTCAGACATGCTGGGTTTGATACAGGCTGATGTCAGTATTTCTAGCTGTGCTGGCAGCATCGCTCGAAGGATGACAATGTCAGTTGATTTTTGAGCAAATACCTGGCAGTAAAGGGGAATAAATACTATAATGTGTTATGAATGAACACTTTGTGATTCAATGTGTATATGTGATGAGTGCAGCCTGTGACCCAACATTTAGAGCCTCCGTTAATCTCTTTCCTCTCTCCTCCTCTTCCTCTCAGGGGCGTCTAAGCCTTATGACACTCCTCTGAAGTACCAGGCAGAGGAGAACAGTGACGTCACAGTGGAGTGGAGCTTCTCGTCTGAAACCGACATTCCCCTCTCCTCACTGAAGATCCACTGTCAGAAGGTGTTAGGGCTGAAGGTCTTCTATCATCTGGACAACTGTATTGAGGAGTCTCAGCACGAGCAGTTTGCAGGACGGGTGCAGT
This sequence comes from Epinephelus cyanopodus, assembly GCA_026686955.1. Lineage (NCBI taxonomy): Eukaryota > Metazoa > Chordata > Actinopteri > Perciformes > Serranidae > Epinephelus > Epinephelus cyanopodus. The sequence goes on along the minus strand of CM048934.1, from coordinate 6,450,890 downwards.
GTGACAAAGACGCTCTCAGAGGAGGACGTGTCCGCCTTCATCTGTCCCGAGTCAAGATGAATGACTCGGGCGCGTATCTCTGCAGGATGGCCACTGACTTTGGCAGGAAGGTTAAAGAGTTCTTGCTCAGTGTCACTGGTGAGTCGACTCATGGTCATCTGTCTGTCTGTCTGTCTGTCTGTCTGTCTGTCTGTCTGCAGCTCTCAGCCCTTAATCAATGATGGATGGATCATTGTCATGCTTCACACCTGTCAGTCACAGCCTTCGTGGCGTACAGGAAGTTGTCAGTGACATGTTTTCTCCTCAGATAAATCACACACACACACTTTTAATGTTCTTTACAGCAGCTGTTGACAAGCCCAAACCAGTGACACCAACACCAGCACCAGTGACACCAACACCAGCACCAGTGACACCAACACCAGCACCAGTGAGTTGGGGAAGAATCAGCCTCTGTGTTGTACTGGGACTGGCAGCAGCAGCTGTACTGGTTTTACTGGCTGTTCTGGCTGTGCGTCGCTGTTCTTCAAAATCCTGCAGGACCATGAAGATGTGTTCTGTAGCACATCAATAAAATGTCTCATCTTTCTTACTCTTCTGCTGCTCTGGAGAGAAATCCACCAGAAGGATGAAGACAGAACTGGTTCTTGTGTTGGAGAATGATGCAGAGCTGCAACGTTTGAAACTGATGCAGATTAAAACTAATGCAGCTGAGTTCATGGTGGATTTGTACTGTCATTGATTCAATGATCCACGTGATGTTTTTCTTTTTACAGAACGTGTTTTATGTCAGAAGAACTAAAGTAAGAGCAGCTGCACAGTGTTAAACCTTTTCTAGTCGTTTTGGAATAAAGATACATAAAAATGTTGCTGTTTCCATTTTTGTCTGAGCATTTTTTCAGTGGTTGAAATAAATCACCAAATGACATCATGAACATTTAACTGTCTGTTATTACAGTTTTTTTACAGGTGTTTACACACTAAAATTTAAATTTTCACACAATTAACAGACTTTACACTCAAGAAGCAAGACACCTGTCCAGAGTTGCACAACAATAAGCACAGACTCAGCTTCACACTTTTTTCAAAACATTACACACAGTGATTTGCAAAACTCTACACGCATTTTCAGACCTTAGACACAGATAAGGATTGTGAGGTTACTTCCTTCTCATTACAAAGCACCACCTTGTCAATGACCACACTAATGAATGAACTGGATAACCACATCCACCAGGTGTGGAAGCACACATGTGCTTAATTGAAAATACAGCATTCAGGTGGTGCTATAAAAGGCAGCAGGTGAGTTCACCTGTCTTCAACAAAAATGGAAAGATTGAGAAGAAGAGGAGTGAGAATGAGAGGGGGAGCTTGAAGAGGAGAAGAAGGAGGTAGAGGAAGAGGAGAAGAAGGAGGTAGAGGAAGAGGCCTAGTCAGAGGAAGAGGTGGAGGGGGACCCGAAGAAGTGATAGAACCAGAACAAAGAAGACGAGGACCAAATTTAACTCAAGAAATCCGTGCAACACTTACTGACCACGTTATCAACCATGGACTGACACTGAGGGAAGCTGGACTCAGAGTTCAGCCAAATCTCAGCAGAAATACTGTAGCAACAGTAATCCGAACATTTCGTCGAGAAAAGAGGTAAACTAACCGCACAGTACATTGAAACTGCAGCTTACTGTACTTGTCATCACTTTTGATATCCTTTCCTGTGACATGTGTTTTTTGTCTACATAGGATTGAGGGTCAAGGACACTGAGGTGGAAGGGGCCTCATGTTCACTCGGGCACAAGAGACAGCCATTGTAAACATGGTTTTGGCCAACAATTGTATCAGGCTGAGAGAAATCCAAGCCAATGTCACCAATGATCACAATATTTTCAACAACATCCATCAAGTCTCTCTAACAACATTAAGTCGAATCCTCAAGAAAAATGAAGCAACACATGAAGCAACACATGAAGCAACTGTATCGAGTACCATTTGACAGAAATTCAGAGAGAGTGAAACATCTGCGGAATGAGTATGTGGAGGTATGTATTGTTCACCTTACTATGGTGTGGTATTGTGCACTGCACTCAACCTTTTTGCATGAAAAATTACTGTGCAACAGATATTGAACCTATTGTCTTTTACTGTGTTTCAGAGAGTCTTGCAAATGGATGCTGAAGAAATCCAACATGAATTTATATATGTTGATGAGGCTGGATTTAACCTGGCAAAAACTAGAAGAAGAGGGAGAAATGTAATTGGACACAGGGCAATTACCAATGTGCCAGGGCAGCGAGGGGGTAACATCACCCTTTGCGCTGCCATTACCCAAAACGGGGTCCTCCCCCGCCGTGCAAATCTGGGACCCTATAATGCCGATCTAATGCTTGCATTTCTTGACAGATTACAGAACATCATCACAGCATTAAACCGAGTGGACCACATGCAGTACATTGTCGTTTGGGACAATGTATCTTTCCATCGATCTGCTCTGGTCCAGAATTGGTTCCATGAGCACCCTGAATTTGCAGTCTGATACCTTCCACCATACTCCCCCTTCCGTAACCCAATAGAGGAGTTTTTTTCTGCCTGGCGGTGGAAGGTATACGACCTTCGGCCCTACGACCGTTTGCCCCTCATTCAGGCCATGGAGCAGGCCTGTGATCTTATTGAAGCAGCTTCTGTGCAGGGGTGGATTCGTCACACAAGGCGATTCTTCCAACGGTGCCTTGCCAATGAAGACATAGCCTGTGATGTGGATGAAATCCTAAGGCCTGATCCAGCCAGACGGAGAGATAATGTTTAGAGTTGCAGTATTGTTGTTGCTGTTGCTTTAGTTTTTCTTCAGAGTTGCTGTAAGTGTATGTACTTCATGCAGTAATTTTTATTTGTCTACAGATTTTTATTTGTCTACAATTTACAGTAGTAAGAAAAAGTGCTATTTTGTTCTGATTTTCATTGTTGATTGATATGTTACTGTAACTGAGTACAGTAAGAAATAAATATTTTCAGTCTGCAGCATCAGTGTTGTGCAGTGCTTGGTAAGTTTATACTGTATACCTCAAAGTAATCATGAAGAATGTTGTGGGTTTGTCAATATCTTTTTGTCATCTAAATTATCCCTTACATAAAAATATCTGGCAAAAAGTCCAGCACATGCTATTTCCTAAAATAGGGTTTTTACAAATGTGTTTTGTATTGATCACAGTAGTGTGTAACTGACTGCAATAGTGTCTGATCATTTGGAGACTGTGTTAGTGAGATGAAAACAAAACAGGGTTTTCATAAATATGTATATATGTTTTGACTGAAGTGTGTATGTTTTGACTGAAGTGTGTCATTTTGCAAACAATCTAGGAGTTGTGCAAATTGAGTGTGGTGTTTGGATAATTGTGTGAATATTTTGAAAAAAGGAGCCCTGTTTTCAAAATTGCGTGTAAACAATTGAAAAAAACTGTAACGTGAATCACAGCTGACACACCTTGCACGCATACACCCAGTGAAAATGTGAAACACGACATGTGGTCTAGACCACATGTCGCTCAGTGAACCTCAGACAGGAAGCAGCACAGCCGGCAGTCCTCAGTCTTCCTCTCGGGTCTTTTCATGGTTCACATGACAGACTTCATGCTCGGCTTCACTCACCTTCACTACGGCAGCCCGGACGTACGTTAATGGTAAGTTTATGTGTTTCGCTACTTTAAGCTAGTTCGCTAACTTTGTCATTCATTCATAGTTCATCCGGAGCTGCAGCTGTCAGCTTCACGTTACACCCGTTAAGACTTGTGATTATAGTCTCATCCGTAAACTGTCAGGAGAATTGAACTGAGTCGTTATAGTCAGTGAGACTTTTCTGTAACTTTTTAATCAGATGTAATATTGATGTGATGTGTGTGTTTAATTATCAGCTTTTGAATGCCGTAAAACAAGATGAAGACCATAACTAACGTTAGTTTGACAAACCTGGCTGTTTAAAGACGACTTGTTTTAATGTGTTTTTTACTCTAATAGAGAAAATATAAAAAACAGAAAGGTGTGAATGCTGCATGCTGAATAGCTGGCTTTAACGTTAAATAGCCTACTGCAATAAATGTCAGTGTGACTGATTGAAGACAGATCATCCTAAAAGCTGATCCACCTAAAAAGCTCCTCGATGTGACTTTAAACAACAGCTGCAACATTTAGGAAAGAGACACACTTTGTATTTGTCTTTAACTTTGAATATTTTCTCTTGTCTATTGTTTATAAGGGGCCACAGCATTTATTTTCATTTCATAGAATTCACTTGACAGCTTTATTTGCACTTTGATTCTCTTTCCTTTATATGCAGGCACATTGACTCATGGAACATGTTTATCTGAGCTGCAGGTTCACACTTTAGGATTTTCTGCTCTCCTGCCTCGTATTCACACAACATCCATCCTAAAGCTTAAAGTAGCTCCTAACTGGTTGAGTAAAGAGAAACTCCTGATAATAAGGAGTCAGTCCTGACTTTAACATGTTTTTGCTGTTTCACCTTTTAGCACTAAAACTGTGTCCTCAGTCTGTGAGAAGTCAGAGACAGTCCAGAAGACTCCTCAGTCACCAACAAGTCACATTCACCTGCTGCTAGGAGAGCACTCATTGACTTTAACCACTGGCGCCATCTTGTGGCAGAAATGTGTTACTGCAGCTTTTGCTCTTTGAAAAGTCAGGCCTACATGTCTGCAGGAGAACAAATAAGCTTTACATTGCTGTGGTTGTAGTTGACATAGTTTTTAGTGCTGATGCCTGGTGTCCATCAGTTGTGTGTGATAATCAGGATAATAAATACAAAGGAGTATTGTGATGACTAAAGACAGACTGTAGATTGTCTGTGTGTCACCTGTAATAAGTGAACTTTGATCTGATGTGTTTGTGACTCTTCACCTCTGTCTCCTCTCACAGGGAGAAGATGATGTGCATCATCCTGCTCATCAACCTGACCTCCTGTCTGTGGTTAGTTTACACCTTCACTTTATTATCCACAAACACTAAAGACTAAACACTCTCTCAGACTGTTGATTGTTGCTATCATGTATTACCTGTGGTATCTTTCAGCTCTTTAGTTTTGCAGCCTTCCAGCTTTGTTCTAAATAAGACACACTGTTATTCAGTCAATCAGTCAAACTCTCCACACAAACATCTATAGATGGAGTTTAAAGGCTCACGTGTTAAAAGTTGTCACTTTGTCTGCTCCTCACTTTCCCTCTCTGTCTCCTCAACAGGAACATTTGTAGTCAATGTGACACAGACCTCCTATCAGGCAGAGGAGAACCACAGCATCACACTTGAGTGGATGTTCACCACTAAAACTGGCAGCTCCCTCCACTCCCTTTATATCTACTGTGAACTGTTAACTGGTCTCAGAGCCTCAGGTCTGTTTAATCTACATGGAGGTGTTGAGGTCCTAACAGATGAACAGTTTACAGGACGAGTCCAGTGTGACAAAGACGTCCTCAGAGAGGGACGACTCAGACTTCATGTGTCCAGACTCAGGACTGATGACTCGGGACTGTATATGTGTGAAGTGTTCACACGTTATGGCAGCAGCGCTGCTACATGTCGGCTCAGTGTCACTGGTAAGTTGATTCAGTAGAAGAACCAGAGACTGTTTTTCTGTTTGAACTTGAAAGGATGCAGAAAAGGATCATATTCCAGCTCTCTTTAAACTTAAAGCAGGTTTTCTCCCTGTCAGTCTGCTGAGCTTATTTTCTGTCTTTTGCAGCAGCTGCTGATGAGCCCAAACCTCAGAGACCAACAGAGAGTCCACAACCAGAGAGTCCACAACCAGAGAGTTGGGGAAGGATCAGCCTCTATGTTGGACTGACAGCAGCAGCTCTGACTCTCTGTGTAGGACTCTGCTTTGCCTTCAAAGCTCATTTTGCTAAATCTGCTGATAAGAGAGATCATTTCTGTGCAGTCGTGTAGACGTTGAGTTTGTCAGAGGAACAGTCCATCAGGACTAACAGGACTCTGTGTGGAGGACTCTCTGTGAATGAGTCATCAGAGCATAAAGTCATGGTCCTAAAAACACCAGACAAACTCTGAGACTCTCTCCCTCCAACATCTGTGTCAGAAACTACATGTGATGTGAAATATATATTTTTATGCAGCAGCTGATGGTTATTGTTATAATGTAAAATGTATTGTGTTCAGTTTATAATGTGTACATATTGTAAATAAATCTATATTTATAAGAGAAAGTGTAATGCCATCGATATAGCATCAAGCTAAACCACCAAAGAAGGACCAGGACCACAGGGGACGTGTTTTGAAGATTTACTTTCCTTCTTCGAATGGTGAAAACTGAAATAATACAGTACAATGCATTGAGCACATGAGCTCCAGAGATCGCAAAAATAAAGTGCACAAACTTTGAATTTCTTTAAACTGATACAAAAATATATTAACTAAACATCACATAAACACATTTTTACACTTACGGCATTGCCTTGTTGACTCTTCAAGGAAGATAAGAACAGATTTCCTTAATTAGCGTCACATCAGCCATCGCATACTGTTTACCGTGCAACGATGCGGAACCGGAAGTGGATCGGCCAAACCGGAAGTGGTATTATTTCGCTAAAACTCGTTTTTAATTCTTCTAAACGTACAAATAACCATGAAATATTTATATATAACACTTCTTAATGAAATTACAATCGTTTTTTAGCCTTATATTTATATGTTAAACCCATGAACTTATGTATTTACGAAAGGAATCACCTTAAAGGCAACACAGCATTGGGAATGTGCATAGTAGACAACAGTCTGATTTATGGTTGACGGGCTCCACCTAGTGGCAATTGCACGTACTACACCACAAACAACTTTGCATTATGAGATGAACAGAATTAAATGAAAAATTGCATTACAGGCAACACACTCCCCGCCTGGCCTCGTAGGCCACTGTAGTTAACTAAACCTCACAGGAAGTGTCCATTGGTAGAAGAAGAACAACTTCGGTGACTGGTCGCATAAAAGTCTTTACACAACCTTGTTCACTTACTTTCACCTCAATCTTCCTCACGTGATTGTCCTTTCCAGGGAAAGTGGCAGTGACCCTAGCCATGGGCCAGCTGTTGCGTGGGGCCTGCTTGTCTTTGAGCAAGACAAGGTCACCAACTCGAAGATTCCTTCGAGAAACAGTCCATTTTTGTCTTTGTTGTAGTGTCGGCAGGTACTCTCGCCTCCAGCGTGACCAAAACTGGTCAGCAAGAGCCTGGACTTGTCTCCATTGCTTTGTGTAAAGGTCTTGGTCCACGAACTGTCCGGGAGGTGGCAGAAGACAGGACTTCTGAGTGAGCAACTGTGATGGGGATAGAATTAAGGGATTGTCCGGATCGGAGGAAACTGGAAGGAGCGGCCTTGCATTCATGATTGCGGTGACTTCCGCCATGAGTGTGCACAACACATCGTGAGTGAGTTGTACCTTGCTTTGAAGCAGCATGGAGTCCAGTATTCGCCGAGCAACACCGATCATTCGCTCCCAGGAGCCTCCCATGTGGGAAGCGTGTGGTGGGTTGAATTCCCAGCTGCAGCCTTGGTCCTGTAGATAGTTTTCGAGTGTCTTGTTGTCCATGCCTAACTCCTTAGAAGCTCCTATGAAGTTAGTACCACGATCTGATAACAGTTTTGTGGCGGGTCCTCTTAGTGAGAAAAAGCGTCTCAGGGCATTGACACAGCTGGACGTATCCAGAGAATCGATAACCTCAATGTGAACAGCTCTTGAGCTCATACAAGTAAACATGATGGCCCAGCGCTTGCTCTGGGCATGTCCGCCTCTAGTACGTCTACTAGTAACAGTCCATGGCCCGAAAACGTCAAGGCCGACATAACTAAAGGGAGGACAAGTTTTCAGTCTTTCTGGTGGAAGATCTGCCATGCGCTGTTCTTCCTGCTTTCCACGAAGCTTGCGACAGGTGACGCATTTGTGAATTACTGAGTTCACAAGTCCTTTACCACCTATTATCCACAGACCAGCTGCCCTAATTGCCCCATCTGTCAGATGACGGCCTTGGTGGTGGACCTGCTCGTGGTAGTGACGAGTGAGCAGGAGGGAGACGTGACTGTCTTTAGGGAGAACGACTGGGCTCTTTTCCAAGCTCTCGAGCTCTGAGTGTTTGAGACGGCCTCCAATTGAAATGAGGTCGTTCTGAAGGACTGGGCTGAGTTTCAGCAGGGGGCTCTGTTTTGGAATTGGTTTGCCAGCTTTGAGGGCAGACAGTTCTTTGTCGAAGGCGGCCTGTTGAGCCCTTTGAAGAATGATGTGCTTTGCTTTGGTCATTTCGTCTTGTGTTCGAGGTAAGTTGCATTTGTGCCAGCCTTTACATTCAGTGTTTGGATTTGTGCCATTGAAAGACTTTGCGAGGTGAATGAGAAATGCCACTGCTCTGACTAAGGACTTGAAGGTGGAGAAGCGTTCAAAGCGTTTGCAGGTGAGTACTTGGAGGTGAGTAGCACAGGTTTTAACTTGTGGCCTGATTTCACAGTCTTTCTCCGGTTCAACTAACTCAAATGTTTCACTTTCTCGTTTTGTTTCTGCAGGTGGACGATGAATAAAGGTAGGTCCAGTGAACCAAGTGGTCTTTGTAAGTTGAGATGGTGTGAGTGAGCGAGATGCATGATCTGCAGGGTTTTCCTCGGTGCGCACATAGTGCCACTGTTCCGGTTTTGAAGACTGGCGAATGCGGTGCACTCTGTTGTGAACATATGTGTAGAACCTCTTTGACTCGTTACAGATGTAGCCTAGGACTACCTTACTGTCCGTGTAAAAGTGAACTGCTTCAAACTTAATGTCTAGCTCATCCTGAATGAGATCGGCCATCTCAACCGCCAAGACGGCAGCGCACAGCTCTAGTCTTGGAATAGTGGGCTCTGATTGGGGGGCTAGTCTTGCCTTGCCCATGACAAATCCGGTCTCGACTTGGTTGTCTAGAAAGACTGCTCTGCAGTAGGCTACAGCGCCTATGCCTTTGGTGAAGCGTCCGAAAACAGGTGCAATTCTTTGCATTTTGCTTGGCTTAGAGAGGTTGTTGTGTATGTTCTCGGGACATGGAGCTCTTTCAAGTCTTGGAGGGAATCTCTCCAAGCTTCCCATTTGCTTTGCTTGTCTTGTGGAAGTGGAGTGTCCCAATCTGAATTTTCAGAAGTGAGTTCTCTGAGCAAAGCCCTTCCTTGGATTGTGACTGGTGCTAATAGGCCCATTGGATCGAAAACACTATTAACAGATGACAGGACGCCACGCCGTGTGAACGGCTTGTCTGTCATGGCCACTGAAAAGGTGAAAGTGTCTGTCATAGTTTCCCAGATGAGGCCCAGACTTCTCTGAGACTGGGTTTCTTCGCCACCAAGATCTAAGTCCTTTACTACTGCTGCACAGTCTTCAGGGCAGAAGGCCTGCATGACTGCCTGAGAGTTGGAGGCAAACTTGTGCAGGCGTAGGTTGGACTCAGCGAGTGAGGCTTGAGTTCTTTGTAGCAAGTCAATCGCTTCGGTCGGAGAGGGCAACGAGATCAGCCCGTCGTCTACGTAAAAATGCCTCTCCACAAACTTGACCGTGTCATTCCCATGCTCTTTTGCTCCGGCTTGAATGGCCTTACGCAGCCCATAAACAGCAATGGCAGGAGACGGCGAGTTGCCAAAGACATGGACTTTCATGCGATAATCAATTACTTCCTTGTTGACGTCGTTGTCCTTGTGCCACAAGAAACGGAGGTAGTTACGATGGTCTTCACGCACCATGAAACAATGAAACATTTGCTGTATGTCGGCCATAATGGCGACAGGTTCTTTGCGGAAGCGGAGGAGCACCCCAGTGAGGCTGTTATTAAGATCTGGGCCTGTGAGGAGTATGTTGTTAAGTGAGACACCAGAGTGTTGGGCGCTAGAATCAAAAACTACCCTGATCTTGTTGGGCTTTTGAGGGTGGTAAACACCAAACGTGGGGAGAAACCAGCACTCTTCTCCTTGCTCTAAATCAGGTGCCACTTCCGCGTGACCGTTTGAGAAGACAGCCTCCATGAACTCCACATACTGTAGCTGCATGTGGGGTTTCTTCTGCATGCTCCTTTTGAGAGAGGCGAATCGACTGAGTGCTAGCTCTCTGTTGTTTGGCATTGGTTGCCGGGGCTCTTTAAAGGGTAGAGGGGCGACCCAGCTATTGTCACCGTCTCTGTACATGTCTTTGTCCATTATCTCTAAAAAGAGAGTGTCCTCTATGGAGGGAGCTAGCTTGTTGTCATTTTCAGTACGATTGAAAACTGTCTGTCCCAGCATTAGCTCAGGAGACTTGCTGGGCCTAGCTGTGTGTTCCTTTAGCTGTAGGAAGCTATCGCATTTCCCGAAGACTGTTGGGCGGCCATTTTCAAGTATGACTGTTTTGCATGAGCTGACTGTTGCCTTGTGGGCATTACCTACACACACCTCCCCAATCACTACCCACCCTAAATCCAGGCGTTGGGCAAAGGGAGCATGATGAGGGCCATTGACTTGTTCCCTGACTTTGTGTGCACGCAAAACGTCTCGTCCCAGCAGCAGGAGTATCTCTGCGTTAGGCTCCAGCTCTGGAATGTGCTTAGCAATGGACTTGAGGTGTGGCTGGTGGAGTACAGCACTTGGGGTTGGGATTTCACTTCTGTTATTAGGAATTTCCCCACATTCGATAAGAGGTGGCAGTGGGATAGCTACTGACCCATCTAAGGACTCAATCTGAAAGCCTTCAGCCGTTTTGCCCCATGTTTCCACAAGCCCAGAGCAGGTTCTGAGGTCGTATGAGACGGGTTCGGTTTTAATGTTAAACAGTTCGAAGAACTCTGGCCTAGCTAAGGAGCGATTGCTCTGGTCGTCAAGAATAACATAGGCCTTCACTGCGCTGCTTTTGTCACCTTTAGGATACACCTGTGTGAGACATATTTTAGAACATGAACGACCCCACTGACCTGGACCGCACACTGTTGTGCAAGTTGTAGTGACTGCTACGCTGTCTGGACTTTCTCCCTCCCCGCCATCCTCTTTAGCGGGAGAAGGAGCCGTGGGTGTTTGTGGCGGAGGGCCAGGATGCATGACACTGTCATGGTAAGTACTGCTGCATTCAGAGCACTTCACTGTAGACTTGCAGTCCTTCGCGAGATGAGTGTCTGATGAACAGCACTTGAAACATATTCCTTTCTCCTTCAGAAAGGCCTTTCTTTCGTCTAGTAGCTTGTTCCTGAATGTCCTGCATTGTGTTAGTGGGTGGGGTTTGTTGTGCAGCGGGCAGTTCTTCTCAAAGTCATTGTTGGGGGGCGTAATGTCGGTTTTGTGCACCATGATTGGTTTAGCTGAGTGAAAGTTGTTTTGGTTTGGTCTTTCAGGTTTTGAATGTGATTGACTGATGTAGTGGTTGAAACTTGGATCGTTACGTTTCTTGGCCTCTTTACATATGAATTTGCAAAAGTAGCTGAAAGGAGGGAAACAACCATCATGTCCTTCTTTGTATTGTGAGCCATGAGACATCCATTTTTCCTGGAGCCCGTATGGAAGTTTGTCCACGACTGGTGCGACTCCACGTGAAGTGTCCAGATAAAGCAGGCCGGGGAGATACCCGTCCTCTTTTGCACCATTGATCTCTTGCAGCAGATCCCCTAATTCCTGTAGCTTCGCATTGTCTTTTGTTGTTAATTTGGGGAAACTGTCTAGTCTCTGAAAGAATGATTTTTCGATTATTTCAGGAGCTGCGTAACACTCCCAAAGCCTCTCCCATGCTTTCTTCAGAGCAGTTGTGGGGTTGTTGATATGTACAGAGCGAATGCGTTTAACCTGATTGCTTGACTCTTTTCCTAACCATTTTGTCATGAGGTCGAGTTCTTGAGTTGGTGAGAGGGCGACCTCTGCTGTTGCACCACGAAATGAAGAAACCCATGCCCTAAAATTCTCTGGCCTGTCATCATACTGGTAGAGACCCGAAGTGATGAGGTCTCGGCGTGCCATGTATTGTGCAAATGGCTCAGCTGAATGTGGCGTGCTCACCGGTGTATTTTTGTGAGGAATGAATGGGTTGGACAATGGACTGAGAACTTTCTGTGTCTTAGATGCTCTTGGAGTAGGCACAGGTGCGTAATTGTCATCAGGCTCTGGCTTACTGCTCTTGGGATGTGGCTCTGGATCTGCGCCTTGTGAGCCATACCATGTCACTAATGTGTCATCTGAGTGACTGTTGTGGTCATCAGTGGGGAAGCAGTGGGGGGCCTTGAGGTTCAGAAAACCTAATCTGAGACTGCACATATTCCTGAGTTCGTTCTCTTTTTATTTCATCTGATACAGATTTTCTGCTTTCAAACTCTGCCTCTTCTTCTAATGCTGCTGCTTCAGCTATGGCAATGTCTGCTTCTTTGTGAAGCATTAATACTTCAAGTTCTGTATCAATTTTCGTTTGTTCCACTTTAAGCTGTGCATCAATTTTCATTTGTTCCACTTTAAGCTGTGCATCAATTTTCGTTTTTTCCACTTTAAGCTGTGCCTCCTTACTTGCATATGAAGCCCTCACCTTCGCTGCCTCTGCTTTGGCTCGAGCACGGGCGACGCTGCTCAATGATGAAGATGTGACGAAGCTTGAAGCTTTCTCAGACTTGTTGTTGGCCGACATCGTGTCCATGAAGCGTCGAATGCTGCCTTTTCACTGTAATGCCATCGATATAGCATCAAGCTAAACCACCAAAGAAGGACCAGGACCACAGGGGACGTGTTTTGAAGATTTACTTTCCTTCTTCGAATGGTGAAAACTGAAATAATACAGTACAATGCATTGAGCACATGAGCTCCAGAGATCGCAAAAATAAAGTGCACAAACTTTGAATTTCTTTAAACTGATACAAAAATATATTAACTAAACATCACATAAACACATTTTTACACTTACGGCATTGCCTTGTTGACTCTTCAAGGAAGATAAGAACAGATTTCCTTAATTAGCGTCACATCAGCCATCGCATACTGTTTACCGTGCAACGATGCGGAACCGGAAGTGGATCGGCCAAACCGGAAGTGGTATTATTTCGCTAAAACTCGTTTTTAATTCTTCTAAACGTACAAATAACCATGAAATATTTATATATAACACTTCTTAATGAAATTACAATCGTTTTTTAGCCTTATATTTATATGTTAAACCCATGAACTTATGTATTTACGAAAGGAATCACCTTAAAGGCAACACAGCATTGGGAATGTGCATAGTAGACAACAGTCTGATTTATGGTTGACGGGCTCCACCTAGTGGCAATTGCACGTACTACACCACAAACAACTTTGCATTATGAGATGAACAGAATTAAATGAAAAATTGCATTACAGGCAACACAGAAAGGTTGTTATGACTCTTCTGTGTGTGAATCTGTTCACATCAGACAACTGTGTGTTTTCAAGAACTAAAAGAATTCAACAACAACAACAAAGATAATTATAATGAACTTTATTGCCTCTGAAAACAGTTACAAATTACTGCTTTACATGTTGCATTGATGATGAGGAAATAACTTTATAATGTGACGTGGTGTTTTTCTACAACCACAGAAACAAAGACATTTAATGAAAGAAAATTTGAGGCACAAAACTGTAAACTCTTTAATCCTCACTGTTATAAAGTGAATTTGATCAGGTCAACTTTCCATAAATACCAAAGACACCACATGTATATCAATGGTTTACATTCTCAACACAAACAGTGTTAATGTTGATGGTATTCAGGTGAAAAGAGGAAGACACTGATGAAGATTTGTAGGAGAGCCCTCATTTAGTTTAACCACTGGCGCCATCCTGTGGCAGAAACATGTTACACCCCACCCTTAGGTGGCCCTATGAGGCGAGCAAGACTCCAACACTGGCCCACAATAATCAGTGGGATTTATTATAGTGAGAGGCAGCAGGACCAGCAGTGAACACACCACAGGCCTCTCTCCTCTGCTGCAGGCACAGCAGCTCTTCAGCACCTCCTCCATGGCAGGTGTGCTGCACCTCGTTAACTAATGCAGCACACCTGGGCAGATCTGCAAGGGAGGGAAAAGGGACAGCAGCAGAGAACACACACACACACACACACACACACACACACACACACACACACACACACACACACACACACACACACACACACACACAGTGTTTGGTCCAAGCACCAAAGACTTGAGCACAAATCATCTGTTAATCTGTTGCACCCATATTCTCTATTAAACTTTTTCTTTATTTTTTGTGATATTCTGTGATATCAGACTGTCAATTTAAAGCCCTGCCTCCAAAATGTTCGTGAACAGATGAGTAAAAATGAATTTTAAGTAATGATAGTTCCACAGTAAAAACTTTTGCTTTATGGAAACATCTTGACATCAAGTCAAAAACCGGCATTTAAAGGGATAAAATTCTGAAAATAAATGAGTTATGATCGGGACTGACGTTTTTTAAAAAACAGTGGAAAATTATGTATAATAATTTAAGGGAATTTCAATGCAGGGTATTTTTGTCAAGAGGAAATTTTAAATTAAATTAAACATTAAAAATAAATAAATAAATAAATTTTCCATCTAAAAACATCAGTGAAATGTGAAAAAAACATTTAAAGGGTTAAATGTTAACAAAAAAAGACTGATTATTTGGTAGTTATGATAAGAGCTGAAGATTGATAAAAGACTTACTTCAGTGAAAGTGGAAAATAATATTAATATATGATATTTTCATGGCAGTGTTTTTTATGCGGACATTTTTGTCCATGAATGACACCAGAGGAACTTTTTTTAAAGGCTGCACTGGTGTTAAAAGCATCTTCACTTCAGTACAACTCATCATGTACTAATAATCTATTGTGTTTGCATCAACAGTAACTGTCATTACAGTACATCTGAAGTCTGAGCCAGCAGCAGCAACAAGCTCACTGTTCTGAACATGTCAGGACAAGAACTAACAGCAGTGGCACCATGAAGACAACCAGCACAGACTCAGCTGCAGTGTTTCTGATTTCTCTGCTTCACTTGCTAACGTTACAGCAGGGCGGCAAACACAAGAGCCAGCTCTGTCCTCATCAGCCTGAGCTCTGCGAAGAAAATTCTCAGGCATCATCGAAAGTGTCTTTCTGGTTACAGTCTGCACTGAGTGCGTCCATCACACGTCCACTGTGTGGCTCACATGGCACTCCTCCTAACATATACTAAAGTAGGCTACGCAGAGTCCGACACAGAGAGTCAGTAGAACTGCTGCTGTCAGTCGAACATAGAAGACGAACATCACCCAACTCTCTGGTGGTGGACTCTCTGTTGGTCTCTGAGGTTTGGGCTCATCAGCAGCTGCTGCAAAGGACAGAAAATAAAATCTCAGTGACTGAAGCACAATCATTACTGAAACAGTGAAACAGGTAACAATTCAGCACCAAAAGTACTTTAATGTTTGAGTAACTGATTTAAATATCTAACCTTGTGCTGCAACATTAAAAATCTAAACATTCTGTGCTTCAAGCTATTCAGCCCTTAAATGAGCTTAACTTTGAGTCTAAATAAAATATAAACAGGTGAATCATATAAAGACTCAGCCCCTGCACAGACTGTCTTACATGTTGAAATTAGCTCAGGAGACCAAAACCGTTTTTTGTTCCAGGCTGTAAACATGTTTATTTCTGCTGGAAAGGTGGGCGTGTTAACATGGGGGGTCTATGCTCTCAGAGCCAGCCTCAAGTGGCCATTAGAGGAACTGCAGGTTTTGGCACCTCCACATGGGATTCATTTTTCAGCCTCGTAGGTTGCTGCTCGCTGTCAATGAGCAAACTGCCATCTGCTTACGACTCAGTCACTGTGATGTGTCTTCCACTGTGCACAGGACTGTGGGTCAGAATAGCCTGGAAAAACATGCACTGTGAAATGTGACCTGACACAGTGGAGCATCCTGGTGATTTTGGCAAACTGCATTTGACACACCACGTGTTGGGACACACGCCATTTTCTAGTATACTGACTGGTGTAGTTGTGTTGGTACTGGAACTCACACTTAGTCTTTACTGAGTTACTGAATCAACTTACCAGTGACATTGAGCCGACATGTAGCAGTGCTGCTGCCATAATTTGTGAACACATCACACAGGATTCGACCCGAGTCATCAGTCCTGAGTCTGGACACATGAAGTCTGAGTCGTCCCTCTCTGAGGACGTCTTTGTCACACTGGACTCGTCCTGTAAACTGTTCATCCTGAGACTCTGGGACCTCAACACCTCCATGTAGACGAAACAGGACTGAGGCTCTGAGATCAGTTAACAGTTCACAGTAGATATAAAGGGAGTGGAGGGAGCTGCCAGTTTTAGTGGTGAACATCCACTCAAGTGTGATGCTGTGGTTCTCCTCTGCCTGATAGGAGGTCTGTGTCACATTGACTACAAATGTTCCTGTTGAGGAGACAGAGAGGGAAAGTGAGGAGCAGACAAAGTGACAACTTTAACATGTGAGCCTTTAAACTCCATCTATAGATGTTTGTGTGGAGAGTTTGACTGACTGACTGAATAACAGTGTGCTCTTATTTACAACAAAGCTGGAAGGCTGCAAAACTAAAGAGCTGAAAGATACCACAGGTAATACATGATAGCAACAATCAACAGTCTGAGAGTGTGTTTAGTCTTTAGTGTTTGTGGATAATAAAGTGAAGGTGTAAACTAACCACAGACACAGGAGGTCAGGTTGATGAGCAGCAGGATGATGCACATCATCTTCTCCCTGTGAGAGGAGACAGAGGTGAAGAGTCACAAACACATCAGATCAAAGTTCACTTATTACAGGTGACACAGAGACAATCTATGTCAAACTTCCTCCCACAGGTGGCGCCAGTGGGCTGCAAAGTAGGCTACAGTGTGTTGTGTGAATACGAGGCAGGAGAGCAGAAAATCCTAAAGTGTGAACCTGCAGCTCAGATAAACATGTTCCATGAGTCAATGTGCCTGCATATAAAGGAAAGAGAATCAAAGTGCAAATAAAGCTGTCAAGTGAATTCTATGAAATGAAAATAAATGGTGTGGCCCCTTATAAACAATAGACAAGAGAAAATATTCAACGTTAAAGACAAATAGAAAGTGTGTCTCTTTCCTAAATGTTGAAGCTGTTGTTTAAAGTCACATAGAGGAGCTTTTTAGGTGGATCAGCTTTTAGGATGATCTGTCTTCAATCAATCACATGTCTGTTAAAGTCTTGTTGTTGAATTGTCTCTTTACTGATAGAAGCGAGCACATTATACACACAGGATGCATTCACAAAACAATAACAGTTTATATGTACTTGATACAGTACAGTCCTGATATACTCACTAGAAAATACACTATACTGATAAAAATAAAGTTATATGGTCATATATTTTATATTATTATTATTATTGTTATTATTATCATCATCATGATAATCATCGTCATCATTATTACTATTTTTATTCATAGTCATTCCCAACACCCAGAACTGACACAAAATGCCGTGTATCACAGATTACATGGTTAAGATCACAGCTGCCTGTCTTACACACTTTAGCCAGGAGGTGGTTTCGTGTGCACACGAAGCTTCGAGAAATTAACACTTTTCTGAACCAATTTGCTGGAAAGCTTCAATGACTCATGAGGCTTCATCTCACCATCACCATTATTATCTGTTAACATCTTGTCTAATCCACCAATCCTCACATAGTAAATCTGTACAACAGGATTCACTTCATGACAACACCAACATCAACACATTCACACATTACCTGGCAGGGCTTCAGTGATGGGACGATCTGTATGTGAGACAATCTTCAGATTCAGGTAAGCAAACATCGAAGGGATGGCGCCTGCCAGAGAACGTTAGAAGAGAACCCATTACCGAGATGACTGAGGAGTCGACACTGTGAGGACATCGTGCAGCTGTAAACTGAGGGCGAAACGATTGTAATCATCATTGGCTTTAAACCGCGGGAACGAAGGACAGCGTTTATCTTTCCTTCCGCTTTCCAGCATAACTTCTGCTTTTTCTTTCGCAAGGTACTTAACATCCCGACCCCTCATGTACACCGGTCCTACAACACAGAGTCACGTTGTGGCATTAAAGTCCCTCATTGGTTCATGTTGTGAGTGTCAGTTGAAGTCTTCCTCTAAATCTCTCTGAGTCTTCATATTAAAATCATAAAGTGAAGGCAGCTGCAGTTTTCACAAGCAGCTTCTCTCCACCGACCACAGTGCATGATGGGAAACTCTCTGCTCTCCACTCATCTAATCAAGTTTCTGATAAATGTTTGTTTACTCTCTGCTAGTTATCTTCACTTGAGGCAGAATAAAGTTGGTCCATTTTAACATCAGTGTTGTTTTAACTGTCCAGTTTATTAGCTGCTGTAATTAACAGTAAATGCACTGATTGTTAACAAGTGTTCATATTTCCAGTGAATGAAGGGAGGAGCAGAGAGAAGACAGGAACATGAAGAAAGTAGAGACTTATTAAAGATGTAGCCGACAGAAAAATATGAAGAGACAACTCTGAATGAAATCAAAACTGTAACTTGATATAAAATTATTTCACTTAAAAATGTTGGGTTAAAAACAACCCAATTTGGATAGTTTCCCAACCCAGCGCTGGTTAAATATTGGACAGAACACACGCTGGGTTAATTTAACCCAACAAATTGGGTTGGTTCCCTTAATACAACAATTGTGTTGTTTATACAATATTCGTGATCGTGTGTTGACTTTACTGAAATAATGCTGAGAGGCATGTCTACCTTGTATACCATGTATAGCTCATCTGTGCAGTATCTGTCTGCATTTAAAGCTCTGTGTGATGAGTCTGTCTGTAATAATATATCACATTTTATTCATATCCTGTCAGTGGTGGATTTGACTTTTGCACAATGACACTCAGGGCTTCACTCAGACCTCTGTCAGGGGGTCTGGGACGTTTTGGATGAAGACACTCCATTTTGATGCTTATTTGTTTTTTGCACTTATGTAAATAAAAAGTACAAAAAGAAATCTCACTTTGAATCAGTTTGTTTTTTACTGTGATTTAGAAAATGACTTTTGACTTTACAATGACTCACATTCACTGAGTGAGTCAAATTATGATTTAAACATTCAGAGGTCATATATATGAAAATAAAGCCTTTTCAAACTTTTGCATACACACAACCAACCATCTGTAACACGTGTAAACCACAATACCTGCATGAGGAAGTTTAATGCAACTCTATGTGGTAGGACCGTCTTTCATGATGACTCACTCTTGGGCAAAATCAGCAATCCTGCTTACTTCCGTTACACAGTATGCGTTTGTGGTTGAAGAGTTGGCTACTTCTCCTTAAATGAATGTGGAAATGAAATGCAAAACGGAAAAAACTGTAAACAAGGGTCAATAATGTATACTGCAAAGTAAGTGAACAGTATACAATTCTCACTGCCCTGTGCTCTGCCGTGTAGGCGACACCTTTGTCTTCACATGTTCTATATGACATGTCCACGACAGTTTATCATCCATTATCACTCCCAAAAGATCTGAACTGAGACACTCTGTCAATGTAAAGTCCATCTATAGACAGTGAGAGCATTTCATCCTTTCTTCCATTAGCAAAAACCATGAACTCAGTTTAATTCACACGTAAGGATAACTTGTTACCATGGGTTGTCAAACACTTTGATTTTTTCGTTTCTTCTCAAACTATTTCAGTTTTTGCAGGAAAATACTGTGTGACTTGATCTTTCTTTGCTGCACTTGTTTTCTTATTTGTCTGTATTTAGTCCTGATGAAAATATATCCTGCGCTCATTTACCCGAATCTCCCTCTTTGTCCAGGCGGCTTGAAACACTTTGTGTTTCACACTATACCTTTCAAAGTGAACTATTCTTCACCTGGGACGGTCGTTGTGCCCGATCACATTTATTTTGTGTCACACAAAGTTGTAAAGTGCTTCACAGGAAAAACAAAAACACTCAGTTGAACTTTAGAAACAATTTAAAAATCCTAAATAACAATAAAAACACAAATCAATACTTGAATCAAAGCTTCAAATGTGTCATTTCAGTGTTGTGGGGTTGAGTCCTACAGGTTTATACATCCAAAATATAAGTGTGGATCTCAACACATGATTAGAAAACGTCACATTAAAACAGTGTATGATTCAAAGTTGGAACTTTCCATATTGAATGTGTGTGTGTGCTACTCAGTGTGCACTTTGAACTGCATGAGCACACAGCTGTGACAGCTACAGTATAACACATGATGAGACATGATGTTCACTGTGATGGATGCTCCAACTCAAGTTTCAAACACATTCACAGAGTCATGTAGAATGACTGTATTCAGTATGAACACATGTACAAACAATGCCATTTTCTACAATCAATAAATAAATGTCACATGATTATTTCCTGTAAGCACCTTGAGGCTGCTTTAAGGAAAATGTGAAGAAGTGAAAGTGAAAGTTAAGAGAGAGTGTGTGTGTGAGAGAGAGAGTAACTGAGAGGAAGGAGTGGCCAAGAAAATCACTGTGGCAACAACAGGGAAATGGACTCTTTGTCTTAGTTCATAAGTTTAGTTCGTCTAAGTAGATAACACACGCTAAGTGTGTGGGTGTAAAGTTTGGTTTCACTACCTCCTAATTCCAAGATTATGCTGATGTAATGTTAGTGTTAAAGTCATCCTTTCTTTTTTTTAAAAAAGTTTGGTTTCACTACCTCCTAATCCCATCCCTGATATTCAGCAGTCTGATGGCCTGTGGGTCGAAGCTGTTGTTCAGTCTTGTTGTCCTGCATTTCACACTCCTGTATCGTCTGCCTGATGGCAGAGGTGTGAAAAGACTGTGGTTGGGGTGTGTATTTAAAGTTGCATAATGTTGCATTGTAGGATATGTAGGATCAACACATTCTCACTCGGACTCCGGTCATGGACTTTTCACGTCCACATAGGACATGCTCGTTACCCTGGGTGTGTTGGCTGTTGACGTTCTGGGCGCTGTTACACACATTGTCTTCTTTCAGAATACACTTCCTGTTTATAAGTATGGTCCTCATTTTTATTCCCTTGCTCTGCAGTTAATATTCAGCCTCTTAGAGTGTCCTTTATATTGTTGCTTTCATGATTTGTGTCTTGGCTGCTTTAATGTTGCATTTCCCATTCATGAACTTTATCTGTCTATCCATCATCTCATGATGCTGCCTGACACAATACACACACGTGCACAGGAAGTACATTTACAGCACATTTTATTCTGTCATTTCTGATAGAAAAATAAAAGTTTTTATATCAAACTCTGGAACATTTCTTTTCTATGCATACATTATCATGCATGATGTACAGTATGATATGATGAAAATGTTTTTCAGTACAGTGACATATTTCTTAGCTACATGTTGGATTGACTCTTGACCCCACTGCACATGCTGCCACTGAACCATTGAACTGCACACTGCAGTAGATCATGAGCCTGTGGCATGTGGCAGAGTGGGGTGGGATGAAGTCACTGTCTGAAAGTCAGGCTCAAGTTTCTGCACTCAAGTCCCAAATCAAGACAGGCAAAACACGAGTCAGGTCCCGAGTCATACACCTTGAGATTGGAGTCCTGAACAAGTCATAATGCACTCTTCAGAAAATGTAAAGCAGTTTGAACAACAGAATAATAAGACAGTTTCAAAAAATCCTGAATGGAAAGCAGCTGCACCTCCTCTATTAAAGCCTGACAGGCCGCTGCTATTGGCTGATACAGTGGGCTGTTTGCATGAGTGACATCCACAGTTTATACACAGCTTTAATGTGAACACGTAGAGCTTTAACCTTTTCTTTTTGTCACGTGCACTTTACTGTCTGTTATTAACTGTCTGTTAGTAACTGTCCTTCTTTCATTGTGTGTGAGCTGAGTGAAAAGCTCTGAGCTGCTAACAGGTGTATTAATGACAAAGAGCAGCAGAGGGAGCTCTTGTTGTTTAGAAATGCTCACCTGTCTGCAGGTTACAGCTGTGATCACTGAGACCATCAGGCTCTTTAAATGTTACTGATGATCACAAACACCTTCTGCTGTTAGTTTATCTGAGAGATTTTAAATGTTTGCTTCATGTGTGATCTGAATTATCATCTGATTCATTAATCACACCAAGAAATTAAATGTGTTTTTATCACTAAATAAAATTAATTTGAAACTTCTTCTAATCAAAGCTGCAGCATTTTTGAGCAGCTGGAGGATTTTTTTGTGATTCATCAAACAACAAACAAACAAACAAAATTAGCACTACTTCAGTGTGTTGAACTTTTGTTCCCATGAATGAAAAAGTGAGGGGGGTGTTGTTGGGGCTGCTCTCAGGAACCATCAGCTCCTCCCCAAGTGCATGAAAGAGGGCGTGAAGTGAGGACGCAGTTTCTTCCTGCTGGCTGCATCTCATCAGTCACACACTGAGCTGGAAATGAAACACGCTTGTTATTTCATCTCTGCTTTAACTCTTTAATCCTCACTGTTATAAAGTAAATTTGATCAGGTCAACTTTCCATAAACACCAAAGACACCACATGTATATCAATGGTTTACATTCTCAGTACAAACAGTGTTAATGTTGATGGTATTCAGGTGAAAAGAGGAAGACACTGATGAAGATTTGCTGAAACAAAGAAGAACAAAACACACAACTCTATTCATGCTCATATAGCTACACAGTGGACAACAAGTTTATGTCCTCAGTGTTGTTTCTGGGAGTTTAGGGCTTAAAAGTTAACACATTAGACTTCATGAGGCTGATTGTGATATTTGCACACTCACTTTGTCTGTTTAAAGATCTTGATTTGAAGTGTATAGATGAGGTGATTCAATGTGAACATATGGTCGCTACAGTGATAATGTAGAAAAGCTTGAGTGTTGTCTCGAGCCACAGTTTGAGGATCCATAAACACTTTAGTAGTCTTGATGACACTGATACATCTGCACAAAGCACCAAAGTTGTGCTTCACATACTCAATCTGTTGCTTATTGGAAGCTTTGAAGACTTAAAGGAGCCAAATCATCGCTGTTGAAGCTGCATTTCTTTTTTGCGCACTTTATCCAAACTCCGCACACTTCCTCTTTCTCTGGGAGGAAACTACAGCGAGTCATTTTAGAACCATCCAAACTAATATCCACCAAGAAAGTCAACATCACAACAAGTGTGAGGATCAAATCCTGGAGCAAGTTTTTTACCTTCAAATAAAAAGAGTTGAATAAAGAAGAGAAGATGAAACTTTGGGCCGCTTTGAATCGATTTTTTCAAATGCGTCGACGGTGAATTCAAATGTTGGTCAGTCAAACTAACAACAGTAAATGAAGCACAGCTGATGGACACAATTAAAACAAGACAAAGGCTGAATTATACAATATGTTTGACTTACTTAGGTGTTTCAAGACGAGAGCTGTCCCCCTGTCTGTCTCCTTAACACTAAATGTTTGACATGAGGAAGTATCTGTTTGTAACTTCATCAGCTCAACTCGTGACAGACTCAATCAGCTGAGAGACTTTTAGTCACTTTGTATTTATGAAGATAATAATCCTTCAATAAGTCTAATTAAATCATCTTTACAGTGAAACATAAAGAAAAGTTTGTATTCAACTTGATTAGATTAGTGGAGAGCAGAGAGTTTCCCATCATGCACTGTGGTCGGTGGAGAGAAGCTGCTTGTGAAAACTGCAGCTGCCTTCACTTTATGATTTTAATATGAAGACTCAGAGAGATTTAGAGGAAGACTTCAACTAACACTCACAACATGAACTGACGAGGAAGTTCGAGGCGACACCGGGACTTTGTGCTGTAGGACCGCCCATCATGACGTCTCGGATAAAGGCGCATAATTGCTCACCTCAAAGCCTCAAATGAAACTGAAATGACTTTCAAAGTTTAAAAACGATCTCTGAAAAAAGCACCGTGGAATTCCCCGTTTACAGGCCCTATAAAACCTACAGAGGCAGTCACTGAAAATATGCGATCCAGCAGGTTATATTCAGTAATGCAAAGAATACATCCACGCTTCTTTCTGTTTACAAAGACATTCTATACCGGTCGTATTTTCATATTGAGAACACGACTCTCCTGAAGCCACCACGGTAATGTGTGAATGTGTTGATGTTGATTAGACAAGATGTTAACAGATAATAATGTGCTCGCTTCTCTCAGTAAAGAGACAATTCAACAAGACTTTAACAGACCACCACTGGCGCCATCTTGTGGCAGAAATATGTTACTGCAGCTGTTGCTCTTTGAAAAGTCAGGCCTACATGTCTGCAGGAGAACAAATAAGCTTTACATTGCTGTGGTTGTAGTTGACATAGTTTTTAGTGCTGATGCCTGGTGTCCATCAGTTGTGTGTGATAATCAGGATAATAAATACAAAGGAGTATTGTGATGACTAAAGACAGACTGTAGATTGTCTGTGTGTCACCTGTAATAAGTGAACTTTGATCTGATGTGTTTGTGACTCTTCACCTCTGTCTCCTCTCACAGGGAGAAGATGATGTGCATCATCCTGCTGCTCATCAACCTGACCTCCTGTGTCTGTGGTTAGTTTACACCTTCACTTTATTATCCACAAACACTAAAGACTAAACACACTCTCAGCTTTGACATTTTTTCTGACTTCACAACTCGGGCTAAAAACTGGAGACACTGACGTCATGTTTTCTGGTATTTGGGGATGAAGGATGACACTCCTCTGAAGTACCAGGCAGAGGAGAACAGTGACGTCACAGTGGAGTGGAGCTTCTCGTCTGAAACCGACATTCCCCTCTCCTCACTGAAGATCCACTGTCAGAAGGTGTTAGGGCTGAAGGTCTTCTATCATCTGGACAACTGTATTGAGGAGTCTCAGCACGAGCAGTTTGCAGGACGGGTGCAGTGTGACAAAGACGCTCTCAGAGGAGGACGTGTCCGCCTTCATCTGTCCCGAGTCAAGATGAATGACTCGGGCGCGTATCTCTGCAGGATGGCCACTGACTTTGGCAGGAAGGTTAAAGAGTTCTTGCTCAGTGTCACTGGTGAGTTGACTCATGGTCGTCACATATATCTGCTCATATATGGAACAGTCTGACTGATGTTTGCAGAGCCTGAAATCTTGATCACAAAGTAAAATGTTTGTGGTGTGGAGAGTGAGCTATAATGGCTCTCTGTCTGTACAGTTTGTCACCCACGTGTCAGCTACAACAAACTGAGTCTTGACAACAGATTGAGCTTTGATTAAAGTCAGCTCTCAGCCCTTAATCAATGATGGATGGATCATTGTCATGCTTCACACCTGTCAGTCACAGCCTTCGTGGCGTACAGGAAGTTGTCAGTGACATGTTTTTAATGTTCTTTACAGCAGCTGTTGACAAGCCCAAACCAGTGACACCGACACCAGCACCAGTGACACCAACACCAGCACCAGTGAGTCGGGGAAGAATCAGCCTCTGTGTTGTACTGGGACTGGCAGCAGCAGCTGTACTGGTTTTACTGGCTGTTCTGGCTGTCCGTCACTGTTCTTCAAAATCCTGCAGGACCATGAAGATGTGTTCTGTAGCACATCAATAAAATGTCTCATCTTTCTCACTCTTCAGAAGAACTAAAGTAAGAGTAGCAGCAAAGTGTTAAGCCTTTTATAGTCATTTTGGAATAAACATAAATAAAAATGTTGCTGTTTCCATTTTTGTCTGAGCATTTTTTCAGTGGTTGAAATAAATCACCAAATGACATCATGAACATTTAACTGTGTGTTATTAACTGTCCTTCTTTCATTGTGTGTGAGCTGAGTGAAAAGCTCTGAGCTGCTAACAGGTGTATTAATGACAAAGAGCAGCAGAGGGAGCTCTTTGCTTTGTCTTTGAATTACAGTTTTTCTCGATTGCTGAGACACGTTTTTTGGAGGAAGAGCTCCTTTTCTCAAAACTCAAACCACAAAAACACACACAAACTGCTAAGCTCAACACTTCTCTTGCAAAATAACACTCTGCCTTCAAAACAAGTCCAACATCTTCTCAAAATGGAACTTGTTGTACTGTTGGCCATGGTGGCGATCCAGTTTCCTCTTGGGGATTATTAAAGTTAATCCAATCCAAAAGCTCTGACTGCAAATTGCTCAACAGCCTTGAGTGTTTAGCACTTTGACTGGTTGTGTGTTCCATGTGAAAACAATGAGATTTGTATTGGAAAAGAGTGTTCGAAATATAGAGACTTGTGTGTCGTGTTTTGAGAACAATATTTTTGTCTGAACATTCATATTCTGTGGTTGGAGTAAAACACCGGCTCACGTCAAAAATAAAATCATTTTCTCATCATTTAAATAAGCACATTTTCACAGAGTAATAAACACACGGGCTCATCATCGCATCGCTTGAACCACAAAGAATATTTCTTTATCTGCACATGCTCATTCATCCATCAGCCACAGGTCATGACATCAGGCGTAGAGGTCACACTCACACAATCATAGCCTATGTATTTGTTGTTGATGAACTCTGTTAGTTCTTCATCAATGTTTAGCATCTGGTATTAAACATGTACACACAGAAGAGTCCTAACAACATGTACACATTATAAACTGTGCATTAATAAAGGCAGTGCATTGTAACAATATGCATTAAGATACTGATGACTGACAACAGCTGGAAGGAGAACAGAGAGATCATTGACTGAAACCTCCTACAGCTGAGTCTGAATGATAAACATTGTTTACACTGACATTAGTTATTTCTGGTGGAATAACTTCATGAAACAAACCCAAAGAAACATGAACACTAGTTCATAGACATACATTTTTTTAAACACATATAGTTTTCTGACACAGATGTTATTTTAAGGACGGTGACTTTATGCTCTGATGACTTGAGAGCCACGTTTCCACCGAGCAGTGCGGCTCAGTTCAGTTCAGTTCGTCTTGTTTCCATTTCCACAGTGAAAAGTTGTGGATGGTCCCAGTGGAACCGTCCCCATGTTTGGCCCCCCCTCTGTTGGGGCACCTAGCACACAGATGTGGTGCTAAAAGGTGGAGCTGTGAACACTGCAGTCTGATTGGTCAGTAGAGGACGGTCACTCTGCTCAGGGCTGAGTTGTGTCTGGTTTTGAGGCTCATGTAACCACTGTTCATACTGTGGAGAGTTTTATTAGTGAACTGTAACTATAACATGAAAGGATGTTTTGCTGCCTCTCACAGCAGCTGGAGTCTGAGAAAAAATAACTTCATTCACTGGGCCGACTGTTGGAGACTTTTAAGGTGGAACGTTAACTTGTAATGTTACTCAAGGCATGAGGTGATGATGTGACTCACAGCTGACACACCTTAAATTTCACTGTGACAACTTTGATCATCACTTTAGTTTGTATACGACAGACACTTTTAGTAATGAGTGGATCTTAAAGCATTTATATAAATTAGTTGCAGCCAGGTTATGTGAACTGCATATATTCTAATCTTCACTTGGAGAAGAAAAAAAGTGTTGCAGAGTGTTGTTCCTGTGGGCTACAGCAACACTAAACCCCTGAGCTTGCCTGAGAAGGACAAAATGCACAAAGCTGCTGTTTTTAAATATCCCATGGAGAGAGACTCTCACTGCAGCCTGTTCTGTGGACGATAAACCAGGTGCAGACTGATAAAGGAGGAAATACAGCGAGTGACTGTTTGCAGTGGAAACACTAGTGTCTAGGTACCTTCAGTTGCAAAAGTACCACACCGGAGTTTTCTTTCTGGTTACAGTCTGTACTGAGTGCGTCCGTCACATGGACTCCTTTGTGGCTTAGAGGGCGCTTCTTCCGACATATCCTAAAAAATCTATAGGCTAAGTAGAATTCAACACAGAGATACAGTAGAACTGTTGTTATTAGGCTAACAAAGAGGACGATCATCCTCCAATCGTCTGGTTGTGGAGTCTCTGTTGGTCTTTGAGGTTTGGGCTCATCAGCAGCTGCTGCAAAGGACAGATCGTAAAATGTGAGTGACTGAAGCACAATCATTACTGAAACAGTGAAACAGGTAACAATTCAGCGCCATTATGTGATTGGTTCACTACCTCACTGAGCTAAGACGTGCATATTAAAGATGAAAGTGAAGTTTTATTTGATACAACTGTGAGCAGAAATTCAGCCAGACAAAATCTCTTAAAAGTACTTTAATGTTTGAGTAACTGATTTAAATATCTAACCTTGTGCTACAACATCAGAAATCTAAACAGTCTGTGCTTCAAGCTTCTCAGCCCTTAAATGAGCTTAACTTTGAGTCTAAATAAAATATAAACAGGTGAATTATATAAAAACTCAACCCCTGCACAGACTGTCTTACATGTTGAAATTAGCTCAGGAGACCAAAACCGTTTTTTGTTCCAGGCTGCAAACATGTTTATTTCTGCTGGAAAGGTGGGCGTGTTAACATGGAGGGTCTATGCTCTCAGAGCCAGCCTCAAGTGGCCATTAGAGGAACTGCAGGTTTTGGCACCTCCACATGGGATTCATTTTTCAGCCTCGAAGGCTGCTGCTCGCTGTCAATGAGCAAACTGCCATCTGCTTACGACTCAGTTAGGAGCTACTTTAAGCTTTAGGATGGATGTTGTGTGAATACGAGGCAGGAGAGCAGAAAATCCTAAAGTGTGAACCTGCAGCTCAGATAAACATGTTCCATGAGTCAATGTGCCTGCATATAAAGGAAAGAGAATCAAAGTGCAAATAAAGCTGTCAAGTGAATTCTATGAAATGAAAATAAATGGTGTGGCCCCTTATAAACAATAGACAAGAGAAAATATTCAAAGTTAAAGACAAATAGAAAGTGTGTCTCTTTCCTAAATGTTGCAGCTGTTGTTTAAAGTCACATAGAGGAGCTTTTTAGCTGGATCAGCTTTTAGGATGATCTGTCTTCAATCAATCACATGTCTGTTAAAGTCTTGTTGTTGAATTGTCTCTTTACTGAGAGAAGCCAGCACATTATTATCTGTTAACATCTTGTCTAATCCACCAATCCTCACATAGTAAATCTGTACAACAGGATTCACATCATGACAACATCAACACATTCACACATTACCTGGCAGGGCTTCAGTGATGTGATGAACTGTGTAGAAAGACGACAGCGTTCTCTGATCTGAAAGTAATGTTCCTCTATGAGCAATGCAGGAGGATGAAGAGTAACATGTTGTATGGAACAGACTTTTGATGTCACTCTGTTTGCTCATGTGACCGCAGGGCGTCCCGCCTTCATCACAAATTTCGATACCTTGATCTGAATATTCTGTCACTGTTAGTATTATCTCGTGGGCAGGTCGAAGACTCGCAACACTGCAGCTCCCGGTAGAAGAATTATTTTATTAAGTGACTACATCATGACTAAAGATTACATATAGCCTAATAGATAAACACAATGTTTCGAGCCCAAACGCGCTCTTCGTCAGATCAATGATTCGGGTTGAGCCTCTTATCAAATTTGCAGCTATTAAACGACAGAATCCCTATTTTTTACACTGTACATGTGTTTTGATTTTTTTTGGTATTTAACTTGTATATTGTCTGAGTGCCACTGTGATCATCAGCTGTGTCTGCCTGTGTGTCTTCATCTTTTTGACCACAGCTGTGGGTGGATCCCCAAAGTGTATATGATGCGCACCTGCACACACCTGTCCAATCACTGACCTGACGAAGAGCCCGTTTGGGCTCGAGACGTTGTCTTCATCTATTATGTAATCTTTAGTTATTATGTAGTCACGTAGGCTAATAAAATAATTTTTCTACCGGAAGCTGCAGTGTTGCGAGTCTTCTACCTGCCTACTTCTATTTTACGGACTCGGCACCTATGAATGCGATGTGCGTGTGTTTTTCTTCTTTTCTATATTAGTAGCCTAATCTCCACATCCGAGCTCACGCACATCTGCCAACCCTCAGCGTCAGATGTACGCAAAGTGCGAAATATACAACTACAATTGGGGAGGTGCTGCAGAGCTCCTGTGCCTGCAGCAGAGGAGAGAGGCCTGTGCTGTGGTTTCCATTGTGACAATACACGACCTTATATGGCTTCAGTGATGTGATGAACTGTGTCTGAAGACAACAGCGTTCTCTGATCTGAAAGTAAAGTTCCTTCATAAGAAAAGCAGGAGAATGAAGAGAAGCATGTTTCTATAAAGGGGAGTTTCGATGTTTTTCTGTTTGCTCATAATGTGACCACAAGTCTGTAGTTTTCATTGAGAACTGTGGTGGACACCCATACTACAGTTTCAATTTGAATCTCACCACTCACTTGTCATGGTACAGCGTCTGAGATGACCTGGTAAAGAATACACGGGTGAATGAGCGAGTCATCATGGAGGGCGGTCCTACCTACCACACAGAGTCACGGTGTCACATTAAAGTCCCTCACTGGTTCATGTTGTGAGTGTCAGTTGAAGTCTTCCTCTAAATCTCTCTGAGTCTTCATATTAAAACCATAAAGTGAAGACAGCTGCAGTTTTCACAAGCAGCTTCTCTCCACCGACCACAGTGCATGATGGGAAACTCTCTGCTCTCCACTAATCTAATCAAGTTGAATACAAACTTTTCTTTATGTTTCACTGTAAAGATGATTTGATCAGACTTACTGAAGGATTATTATCTTCATAAATACAAAGTGACTAAAAGTCTCTCAGCTGATTGAGTCTGTCACAAGTTGAGCTGATGAAGTTACAAACAGATACTTCCTCATGTCAAACATTTAGCGTTCAGGAGACAGACAGGGGGACAGCTCTCGTACATAAATGAGGAACAGTGAATGATGATTTCTCTGGTTTGAAATAAGTATTTTTATTTTATACTACAGTTGGGAAGTTGTTAGTATCGTAGTTTTTCTCCTGTATTCTTTAAGGAGCTCTAAATGTAAATGTTCAACAATAAATAATATTTTACCTTCCACTAAACAAAATGCTAAAATGATGAACTCAGACAAAGAGTCCATTCCCATGTTTTCTCCGCAGTGTTGCGCACTTTATCCAAACTCCGCACACTTCCTGTTTCTCTGAGGAAACTACAGCAAGTCATTTTATAACCATCCAAACTACTGTCATGAGAAGGTGAAGCACCAGGGTGTAAAACATGTGCAAAGCACCATGTTACTGCTCTCAGACATTACTGATGTCACCATCAACAGCACAACAAAAACAACAGTTTTAGAGTCAATAATTTTATATCAAGTTACAGTTTTGATTTCATTTAGAGTTGCCTCTTCATATTTTTCTGTCGGCTACATCTTTAATAAGTCTCTACTTTCTTCATGTTCCTGTCTTCTCTCTGCTCCTCCCTTCATTCACTGGAAATATGAACACTTGTTAACAGTTAGTGCATTTAGTGTTAATTACAGCAGCTAATAAACTGGACGGTTAAAAGAACACTGCTGTTAAAATGGACCAACTTTATTCTGCCTCAAGTGAAGATAACTAGCAGAGAGTAAACAAACATTTATCAGAAACTTGATTAGATTAGTGGAGAGCAGAGAGTTTCCCATCATGCACTGTGGTCGGTGGAGAGAAGCTGCTTGTGAAAACTGCAGCTGCCTTCACTTTATGATTTTAATATGAAGACTCAGAGAGATTTAGAGGAAGACTTCAACTGACACTCACAACATGAACCAATGAGGGACTTTAATGCCACACCAGGACTCTGTGTGGTAGGACCGGTCTATGTGAGGTGTCAGCCTACATGGAGAAATTCTATCACGCGGGCGTATTTTTTGTGTGATCATTAAAGAGGAGGCGTGATGTGGTTTTTGTTGTGAAAGCATAGACCCTTTTCTGCGGTAAAACAGCAGAGGAAGCGAAAGTAGTCTTCCTGTTTACTGGTGACACTAGACGCTGCAGACGGGGTGATTGTTGTTACCTCCTTCCCTCTCTGGCTGGCAGTATGTCCTTTTGAAATACAAGCTGGGTAACGTGCCAACCTCCATCTACTGTAGGTAACACACAGACTGTGGATCAGTAGCCCCACTTATAATAAATCTGAACTATCCCTTTAAAAGAGCTGAGACGCAGACCTTCAGTTTTCTGAGTTAGTTCCAGATATGTGGATCATAACAGCTGAAGTGTCTTTAGTTTGGACTGTGGGGACAGCCAGCAGACCTGAAGCAGACCATCTGACAGCTCTGGATGCTTAGTAATGGAGCAGCAGATCAGAAATGTGCTCAGGCTCTAAACCATTCAGTGCTTTATAAACCAACAGGAGTATGTGACAGTGTGTGACACTCAGGAGGCCAGAGTAAAGACCTGAGAAGTGGACTGATGTGGTCCAGGAGGAGAGGACAGTTAGTCCACACAAAGCCACTCTTCAATGTGACACTCCTGATTTAGTCCAGCAGGTGTCGCTGTGAGACTCCCCAACACTTTAATGTGAAATCTGCACTGTGTTGACTTTACTGAAATAATGCTGAGAGGCATGTCTACCTTGTATACCATGTATAGCTCATCTGTGCAGTATCTGTCTGCATTTAAAGCTCTGTGTGATGAGTCTGTCTGTAATAATATATCACATTTTATTCATATCCTGTCAGTGATGGATTTGACTTTTGCACAATGACACTCAGGGCTTCACTCAGACCTCTGTCAGGGGGTCTGGGACGTTTTGGATGAAGACACTCCATTTTGATGCTTATTTGTTTTTTGCACTTATGTAAATAAAAAGTACAAAAAGAAATCTCACTTTGAATCAGTTTGTTTTTTACTGTGAATTAGAAAATGCCTGAGGGGTCACCCAGCATCCTATCAGGGGCCACATTTGGCCCGCGAGCCGTAACTTTAGTATCACTGATTTCGACCGTCAGGCTCTTTAATTCAATTCAGTTCAATTCAAACTTTATTTCAGAGTCAAATAGCTCCATATAAAAAAAACAACAACATAATAAACATCTTACAGACATACAAACATCCTCTCCAGTGCCTCAAAAAACTGGAAGAGTACTTAGTACTACTCATTTTAGGCAAAGCTGTAGCCATAATAATTTCATTTTTTGGAGACCATCAGTCGCTCCATAACCTTGTACATAACAATTCTAAGTAGAGCACCTATAAGGTGGGAACACCACTGCGTACAAACAACTGACTGGCACTCGTCCACCTCGGGAGATTCAGCAAGATTCTCAGTGCATCATTATATGCCACTTGTAATCTTCTGAACTTGGCCTTACAATAGCTGCATCACAAGTGGGCATTATACCACGGATTACAAGAGGCTTTAAACGGTGCAATTTTGACATTCTCAGAACACATATAACATGTGCGTGACAACATATTCGCCTGACTGTATAATTTGCACTACCGTCACTGAATATCATCATCATCATGGCACAGGACCCGGATATTTGACCCTGTCCACAACATGTAATCCTTTGTGACGGGTCCTGACTGGAGTCTGCAGCAGCTGATATTTCAGGCAAGCCTGGAACCAAGAGTGAAAACATTTCCACCCATAAATATTCTACTTCCTCCTTTTACACTTCATCATGTACTTGGATGCAATGAAGCCTTTGTGTTCACTGAAGACTCCTCAGATCTGCCTGTTCTCATGTGTTATTCACCCTGACATGAAACTGTGGCAGCAGCACATGTTGGTTTATTGTCTGACATCATGAGAAGTGTCAAAGTGCAGCTGTGGGTTCTGATCTTCTGTCCACAGTTTAGACACAGCTTTAATTTGAACACATAGAGCTTTAACCTGACCAGGGACCTCATGTGTTTTCTAACCTCCAGTTTACCCACAAGCACTTTGTTTTCTTGGTTTTCCTCTTGGTCGTTGCTGTGATTTACCGTGAAGAACCACTGATCAGCTGTCTTGTGTCTCTGCATCAGCATTAATGAGGTGCTTTGCAGTGACCATTTATGGCGGGACATGAGGCTGGTCCAGGTGTGGACAATTCCAAGTTAATGTGGGATTTATAAAAGAAAATAGTGCACAAACAGGCGTACGCACGCTTGTATAAATCAGAGTATTGTTTGGGCATACGTACATTTCCTCATTGGGACTTAGGCAAACATTTAGTGTGGATTCTCCGCACAGTTTTCTACATGAGGCTCCAGGTATGGCTGCTAGAGGAGGAGGCTGTTTGGATGTTACAGCAGCAACATCAGGTTGGAAATACATGATTTTACATTCAAGCTACTTTGTGAAACCTCCACAGGATAGTGAAGTTCAAACTGTATTATATTTGATTCAGTGCTGATAGTTTTGCTCTCTCTGTGCTTAGCTTAAGCTGCACACAGGACATGTATAAAGACATCTTTAAAACACTGAATGGATAAGTGAGCACACTAGTAACAGTGACACAATGAACAATGAAGGCAACAACACACAGAGATCAATAAAAACTGTCTTTATTATAAGACCTTATTAAAAGAAAGACTTTTCATTGTAACAGTTTATTCTGACATGTTTTCTGTGTCTCTGTGATATAAAATGTATAAAACAGTTTTGTCTCCATAACATTCCTGATCAAACTGTTTCCTCTCATCATCTGATGAACTTTTCTTAAATCCTCCACTGGAGTCTGAGCACAAATCTTGTTTTCTGGACTGAAGGGGAATTAATACACAGTAACAAACACTCAGTAGAGCTGCTGCTGCCAGTCCACAGTAAAGGCCGATCCTTCCTCGACTCTCTGGCTGTGGACGACTTGCTGTGTTTGGTGTCTGAGGTTCAGGTCGATCCCTCGCTGCTGTAAAGAGACCAAACAAGTCTGTGTCATTCATGTGAAGAAAAAACATTTTACTAACAAAGAAAACTAAATATCCACAACAGATTAAGTTGTAACATATTTCACAGATACTGCAAGAAGGTGAGGATTGTTGATAACACAAGTTCACAACACTTTTCTTCTCAGGTTCTTATTTATCATAAACTTGTTCATAAAGTTCTACTGAATCAACTTACCAGTGATATTGAGCCGACATGTAGCAGATTTCCTCCCATACTTTGTGACGACTGCACACATATACAGTCCTGAGTCATCAGTCCTGAGTCTGGACACATGAAGCCTGAGTCGTCCCTCTCTGAGGACGTCTTTGTCACACTGGACTCGTCCTGTAAACTGTTCATCCTGAGACTCTGGGACCTCAACACCTCCATGTAGACGAAACAGGACTGAGGCTGTGAGATTATTTCTCCTCTCACAATTAATATGTAAATACTTAAGGGAGCTGTCAGTTTTGGTTGTGAAGGTGAATTCCAGTGTGATGCTGTGGTTCTCCTCTGCCTGATAGGAGGTCTGTGTCACATTGACTACAAATGTTCCTGTTGAGGAGACAGAGAGGGAAAGTGAGGAGCAGACAAAGTGACAGCTTTAACATGTGAGCCTTTAAACTCCATCTATAGATGTTTGTGTGGAGAGTTTGACTGATTGACTGAATAACAGTGTGCTCTTATTTACAACAAAGCTGGAAGGCTGCAAAACTAAAGAGCTGAAAGATACCACAGGTAATACATGATAGCAACAATCAACAGTCTGAGAGTGTGTTTGGTCTTTAGTGTTTGTGGATAATAAAGTGAAGGTGTAAACTAACCACAGACACAGGAGGTCAGGCTGATGAGCAGCAGGATGATGCACATCATCTTCTCCTGTGAGAGGAACAGAGGTGAAGAGTCACAAACACATCAGATCAAAGTTTTCGTTTCATTTAAATTTTCTGAACTGCAGTAACATATTTCTGCCACAAGATGGCGCCAGTGGTTAAAGTCAATGAGTGCTCTCCTAGCAGCAGGTGAATGTGACTTGTTGGTGACTGAGGAGTCTTCTGGACTGTCTCTGACTTCTCACAGACTGAGGACACAGTTTTAGTGCTAAAAGGTGAAACAGCAAAAACATGTTAAAGTCAGGACTGACTCCTTATTATCAGGAGTTTCTCTTTACTCAACCAGTTAGGAGCTACTTTAAGCTTTAGGATGGATGTTGTGTGAATACGAGGCAGGAGAGCAGAAAATCCTAAAGTGTGAACCTGCAGCTCAGATAAACATGTTCCATGAGTCAATGTGCCTGCATATAAAGGAAAGAGAATCAAAGTGCAAATAAAGCTGTCAAGTGAATTCTATGAAATGAAAATAAATGCTGTGGCCCCTTATAAACAATAGACAAGAGAAAATATTCAAAGTTAAAGACAAATAGAAAGTGTGTGTCTCTTTCCTAAATGTTGCAGCTGTTGTTTAAAGTCACATAGAGGAGCTTTTTAGCTGGATCAGCTTTTAGGATGATCTGTCTTCAATCAATCACATCAGTGGCGGTTGCTGGTCTTTCAAACAGGGGAAGCTCACTTTAAGTTATATCATAAAAGCTGTCATATTGTAGTGAGGCAGTAACGTATAAAAGGAGCATTTAATTGAAGCTGTTTTTCCACCACACTCATGCCACAGAGCCACAGCAACACACACCTCAAAGATTTTCAGATGGGTTAAAAGAAGTGTTACTTTCCCACCCTTTGCACCAAACCTATCTGTTGATCTGCCCTGCTGTTTAACTCTAAATTCAAATTGTCTGCCATTATGTGCAGCTTGCTAGCTCGCTCGCTAGCTGGGGCTGGTAGTGTGACCGCCTGTGAGAGCTTTGGGACGATGAAGGACTCACAGCAGCACCCGCTGCTCGTTGGGGACAGTAACTGCAGAGCGACAGAAGTCAGAAGCCGTTTCTCAATACTCAAGTACGGCAGTCCGGACTTGTGGACTTGGCAAGTTCGGACTTGACAAGTCCACGCGAAAGTCCGGACTTCCCGAGAACGGGAGTACAGTCATTTCTGCTTTTGGAACAGCAGCGAACTTGATGACGTCACCACCTCCGCTCGCCTTGACTGTTGTACTGTGTTGTATACATGCAGTTAGAATAAAACAATATAAACACAGCCCAGCCCTGCGTCTGTTCATAGATACTGTAAGAAATCAATATGTATATGTTTGTAATGTTTCAACATAACTGACATACAAAAACATAAATAGCCAGAACATTTTCATAAAATGTCTTTTCCAAATGAATAAAAAAAGATCTCTGCACACCCGAAAAATGGCAGGTGCGTAGGAGGAAGGCGCCACCCCAAAGTATAAAAATTAAAGAAGGCTCCCGCACACTGTCTCACTCACTGCTGACTGTATTATAATTTGAGACTCTCCTGACGTGACCCGATCCACAAATGCATTTTTCTACCAAGGGGATATAGGTAGCCAATCAGATGTCTCCTTCCTCTTCAGCCAATCACATGAGCGTCCCGCCACCACCCCCACGTGGGGTATGTTTTAACGTCGTAGCGTCAGAAGTCAGACGCTACATAAATAGCCAGAAATGTTCTGGCTATTTATGTTTTTGTATGTCAGTTATGTTGAAACATTACAAACATATACATATTGATTTCTTACAATATCTATGAACAGACGCAGGGCTGGACTGTGTTTATATTGTTTTATTCTAACTGCATGTATATAATACAGTCAGCAGTGAGTGAGACAGTGTGCGGGAGCCTTCTTTAATTTTCATAAAATGTCTTTTAAAACCTTTTCCCCGCAGCTGGCTTCTGATTATAATCAAAAGTTAAGTGCGGGGGGGGGGGGGAAAGTTTGTGGAGAGTTGGTGGTTATTGTGATTGTGAGCATTGGCGAGATGGAAATCAAAAATCAATAACGGATCGGAGAAGGCATCTTGGCGCAGTTGTTGCAGCAGGACTGCTGTACCTGCAGGCTGAGGAGGAGGCTGCCCAGCTGAGGAGGCAGATCCCAGAAAGACAGTGGAGAATGAGGATGAGGATGAGACGTGCGATGCTTGCATGTCTGTTCGATATGTTTGTCCAGTTGTGGACAAAGTACCCGGGAATGTCACAACAAAGAACAAAAACTCAGTCACAAGTAAAAGTGCTGCACACCAAATCTGACTTGAGTAAAAGTATCTGGGTATTGTCAGCAAAATGTAGGACTATTTAATATTAAAAGTTCAAAGTACTCATGATGCAGAGTGACCCAATTTCAAGTGTTGTGATCATCATATACATGAATATGTATTGAGTATTAATTGATCGTCGTAGGTTACATGTAAACAGCATTTAAATGTTGTCATGGTAGAACTAATTTTAACACCTTTCACTGGTGCACTAGTCTGATCTATAACAACACACAGCAACCTGTAAATAGGCTATGAAACAACAACATATAAAACAAACTATCTGAAAAGTAACTATAGCTATCAAATAAATGTAGCTTGAGTAGAATGTACAGTATTTCCCTCCAAGTAAATGGAAATACCCAAAGTGCATCAAATTTGTACTTAAGTACAGTAGCTACTTGTAAATATACTGAGTTACTGTCCATCACTGCATTTGTCTCCATTTATGGAGACTTGACAGTTGACTTGGTAGGCCTACACCTAGAAAAAACAAAAGCAGTTTGATATTGTATTAAGTCTTAAGACATTTTACTGAAGTGTTGAGTTGTAGATTGTGGTGCTGTTGAACTGTACTGGATTACACTGACAGCAGTTTCTCATTTAGTCCATCCTCACCAATATAAATGGGATCAAACAGGTCAGATGTGAAGAGGAAAATTTTATTCAGCCACACTTCAGACATCAGGTATACAATTCATATCAGATAATCAATATTTAAAATGCTGTTGAATAAATACTACAATAAAGACAATTAATCTTTAAATAGGTCTACAATAAATAAATTACAATAAATTCTTAAAATCATTAGTCTATTGAATGAGAAAAACACATAAAGAGGCAACAGAATGCAAAGAACAATAACATGTTACAACATTTAATAATATAAAAATATATCTTATACTGAGACTGAATATTGCCCATTAAACATTCCCCAAACGAATTACATTTCATATTTAACCACTACAGAGATATCAGCCACAAATTTCAAAAGGACTACTTGAGACACGCTGCTCTCTGGGGCAACCTGAGCGCTCATACACACGTTTATTATCTATGAGCGTTGACACCGCTGTCATCCAGCGGACCTCAGTCACATTCAACTGGGCTCTCTGTTAAAACATCGACCACGGATCTGACGTTTAAACTACGCATGAAAACACTACGTTCTGTGACAAAACAACAGTAACATATCGGTAATTATGGCTTACAATTGTACGCCTTTCCCTCACTTGTCATTTTCCGATGATTGTTGCGAAATGCATGCCGGGATACCTGGCTGTCAGAAGTCCACACAAGTCTGCTCCGATGCATCCCTGGTGAAATGGGTGGGGCGAGAACACATCCGGGAATTTGGACTGAACTTCGCTAGATGTGAACTTTGAATTGGAACAGTACTTGGGCTGTGACTGATGACGTGTCACGAGTCCACGAGAACACAAGTCCGCACAAGAACGCATATTGAGAAACGGCTATTGTCTCCAAACACGAGTACAGTCTCCAATAACACCAGAAAAACATGCTAGATTTGTCACTAGTCGTTTTTAACACAGAAAAAGTCACTGAGAGGATTGAAAAAGTCTCCACATCAACTCGGAGCAACGGAATGAAACTTGAAAATTGCTCCGGTGGTGGTTTATATTTCGAGATCGCTGATTCGCTCATTTCGCTGTCAATCAAAAAGGGATTCAGCCTCAGATAGATCATCCAATCATCATGCAGAAGCCCAGCGTCCAGCCCAGCCGAGTCCCGCCCACTGGCCCATAGACCCCCAGAGACGCTGAGCGTCCGATGGGCGGGACAAAGCCGAGCACACTGTTAGCCTTTACATGGGTTTTTTTACAGTATACTACTGGCAACACTGTGACCAGTAAGATACTGTAATTCTACATTCACAGTACTGATACTGTATTTCCTTTTACAGTAACTTAAGTGTTACTGTATTCCCCTTTTACAGTACTTTTAATGTTACTGTAATTGTGTAAATGCAGTTGTTTACTGTATTTATCCAAATTAAACAGTACACTACTGTAATCCATATTTTTTATGTTTTTAAAAAATATACTGGGAAATAAAATTAAAACGGACAATTATTCAGATATATCAACCTTTTATTATGAAAATAAACATTCAATTCATATAAAATTGAAAATGTTGTAAAATTATCAACATATAAAAAGGCAATATCAAACGTTAAACTGCCTATAATCAATGAACTGCCTCTGCTGGACAGAGTGCCTGCTATAAATCAACAACTTTTAAATTCATAGATGAATATAAACACGGAAATACAGTAATAACACTCGGATAGTCAAATTGTGTAGTTGTCAACATCTAAAGCTACAGCAAACACTTGGAACTTTCACACACTCTGTTGGACAGAGTGCTAACAATCTATGAATTGCCTCTGCTGGACAGAGTGCCTGCTATAAATCAACAACTTTTAAATTCACAGATGAATATAAACACATGGAAATACAGTAAATAACACTTGTGCCTTCTATGAATCTCTTACTCTACTGGACAGTAACTGAATTACAATCACTGATGTTAAAGAATTTTACTCACATTTTTTGCTGTCATGTAATTGCTGTTCAGCTTTAAGTATTCTGTTATATGTCATATCATTTATTACTCTCCAGTGCTGGCCCTGCTCTGCAAACAAAAAAGGTTCAGTACCCCCCCCCCCATACTTCAGTCGAGTGGGTCTCAGGACAGCAGTTGATAGCAGTCCGCTTGGTGCCTTTTACTCTGTAACACACACATGCATACTATTGCATCAACTGCCCTCTAAAACGATTTGAACAGGAACTTGACGTAGTAATATTTGGCTTTACGGACAGCTGTCTGGTGACAGGTAAGAATGAGATAACTCACCTACTAGTCTAAGCTCCTCCATTCGAACTCTGTCAGCTCCCTTAGGAAGGACGCCACGCTGCTGTTGATAGCCTCTGCCTTCCTCTTCACAACTGCTCCCGTCTTCCGACTCACTCCAGTTTTGGCTGTGCATTTTGTACCTTCCTCTGGATTGATCCTCATGAAGAATCTAGACAGAAGGATTGATGGGAGGGGGCACATGTGCTTCATATTAATATACATCTACATGCATTGATATAGCGCAGAGAAGGTGAAAAAGATCAACTTTGAATCTACAACAAACAAGTACTTTACCGTTGTATAAGTTCCAGTGTTGCACAGGCAGGCTCCTGATACTCTATGTTAAAAACATAGAAGCATCCAAAGAAGATAGACAAAGCATCTGCAAAGCCCAGGTGCTCCTCCAAAACAAAGGCCACCTTTCCCTCCATGCTCACCATCCACTTTGTTGCATCAAGGAATGTGTTCCCTTTAAGACAACAAATACACATTGCACATCTTGAAAGGGCATATTTCAAAAGTGACACTGATTATTTCTCGAGACCATAAGTAAGCTTTCTCTTACCCAGCATTATGAGTCTTGGTGTGGCAGGCAGGGTCATGTCTGTCTCAATGGATAGCTTTGTTGCATTCACCTGTAAAGAACACAAAAAAGCCAGGGATTACAATTTTTTTAAAAATCTTACACAACAATACAGTGGGCTCCATAAATCTGAGACCACTTACCCCACTATATTAATGCCCAAGCCCATCATGCAATTCACTAGACTATATGTGCCCACCTACTTACATCTGCCAAGAGAAAGATGGAGTCCTCTTGCTCCCGAAAGCGCTTCATCAGAAGAAGCACTGCTGCTATGCCGGTCCGGCTCTGCAGCATGGCGTTGCTTTCATCAAGCTCTTGAAGAAGACGCTGGATGTCTCGGTTCTGATTCTTTCTTTGGAAGAAGTTTATGATCCTCTTCCCCCTTGGATTGAAGGGCCTCCGCTGCTCGATCACAGACATCAATGCCTGTGAGAATTTTAAAATGGTCGCCAAGTCCTCTTTTGGTAAAAAGAAAAGGCCAGTGCTCTACAATCACATCAATACTGGGAGGAGGGCAGGAGTTTAGCATGTGACGCTGATACATGTAGGTCAGCCTCATCGACTCGTCAACATCTGGCCTGTCCACAGCGCTGGGGCCGAGAGACTGGAATAGGGCTGCCATGTATTTTCTTCTATTTTCTAAAGATTCAGCATTCTCTCCTTCTGGGAGATCTTTGGGCTGCCAGTTAATGCATCCGTAGCTGTCTACTTTGGACCGTCCCATTTTGATGGTTGTGCCATCGCCATCAGTAGTTTCTGTCGATGATCTTGGTCTTCGCACTTTTTCACTTACATTGTTCGATTCACATGTTCAACTCTTTGCTTCATTTGCCTTGCAAGTGAATAGTAACCTATTCCCATCTGCCCCCCTTCTTCGTTTGTGTCTGCAAAAGTTGAAGGATATTTTGACACGATCGCTTTTGCTATTTCCTCACAGGCTGCCTTATTTGGATTTGGACAGTGTGCCAGCATGGCATCCACACAGTTCTCTTCCATGTCTTCTGTCTTCAGGCCTTGCCCTCTTCTGTCAAGTGTTGCCTCCAAGAGTTTTTCAGGCATCTTGCCCCAAGGAATCTCAAAGTGGCTGATCCATGAGTTCTGTGGTGTTGAGGAGAGTCTAGAGAAGTGGGGTTGTGCACAAGGCAGTGTGATGTTGGCCTGTCCATCTGTAATTTGTGTGTCCATGTTTGGGGCGGATGCTGTCTCTTCATTCCGTACAGTGCTGAAAGTGATGCACTGATCAATAGCATTCAGTGCTTTAAAGATAAGGAATACATTCACATAAGTTTAATTATTTACATTATTTACAGTTTAAAGATAAGAGAACTACAAACTGCCTTTTTAGTGATTCTCATATCTGCCTTTTAAACAATACAACATCTGAATCAGCAGTTATTCTTACGACTGTCATGTTTTGAGGAGTTTATCAATGTCGACTTGGGCTATGAATTTTTTTCCTCACCTTTTGGCTTGAAGGCATGGATGAATCTGCGGCGCAATATTGGCTTCAGATGCTGCTGTAAATCATCCGCCTCAACTGAGGAAAGGTCCTCTTTCTTTGTTAGTCCGAGCTCTGCTGTCAAGTGTTGCACAAGGGCTGTAAACTCCAAATTGTCCAATTCAGGTAGCACTCTCCGGAGCTCCTGAATGCATTCATCCTCCATCCTAGAATGAAGAACACACTGAGTGATGCAAGCAAACAGTGGGGAGATTCTTGATTTTGTACACTGGCAGAGGATAATAGTCCTGCAGACTATCTGCATTAATAAATGCGTATTTATCATCTGATACCAGGTAGTAGACTCCAAGATCAACTAATAGAACTGAGCGATGCACCAAAACCACAAAGTACACAGTTTTCTCATCACTAAGTATCAGAAATATTTTCCCGAAAACCAGTGTTTCCCAGTGTGCTCTAGAACAACAACAAGGCCTTTTGAGTACTTGGTACCTTTATAAGTCACGGCTGAAACTTCTGAGGTTTTATGTTTATCAATATCAGCTGTGTGTAACACCATCTGTATATCCCTGTTGTATGCCTGCGCATCTATTTCATTTGCTTCACCTGCAATCTGAATGGGAGCTGGAAATAACTGTCCTTGTCCTAGGTATGACTGAAGCAGTGGTGTCTTTCAGCCAGTGTTTTACTTAAGTGTATAAAATTGTGAAGTTTCTGGCACAGGCCTTGAAGTAGCAGTGTTTGCTCTCAAACCTCAGGGTCCACAAGCGTATTAGTGGCCCAAATTTAAGGATAAGGTCAGGATAATGTAACATGTAGTGATGCTTTGGTTTGAGGGGCAGTTAGAAAACATCTTACTCGTAAATCAATATATTCCTAAGCAAAACTTTAGATATGCCACCTCATTCTGATGAATTTTTGGAGCACAGATTAACTCAGCATTTCTCTCAGTTTAAGGCACAACTGCCAGACCTCACTTTCCATAGGGTTTTTGATCCACTGGCCGACATAAAGTGGTAAGTGTCGTAAAAAGCACCATTTTGTGTGGCTGAACCACTGAGCTTTTTGGCCTTTTCTTTAATCTCACATGGCTTGTTGTGAGAGTCACTCCCCAGGAGTTTTGTCTGTGAGATGGCCGATTTAACTGGCCATAGGTGAAATGTTTTTCAGCTTTTACCAAATGGTCAATATAGAGGGCCAAAATCATTTGCCACTACTCCCTCAAAAAGATCATGCCCGAGACATGGAGGAAGGCCGGAGCAGACATGAAAAGAATTCAGAGAGTTGAAACATGAATCAAATTTAATTCCGTCTATCATACTCTCGTCAGGGGTCAATCGATGAACACAGTCATTATAATTTTCAGGGGTTCGTTGTGGGCCAAATACCAGTGGTGACTTGCAAAATGTCTCTCTGTCAATCACACAGTACCTGCAAAAGTGTTGGCTAGTGCTAAAATTTTCTGTGAAGCCACCAACACCATGGGAACCAAGGTTATCACCACAAATGGCAATCAGTGATGCCTTAAGGTTGCTCCCATCCTCCAACT
Organism: Epinephelus cyanopodus; assembly: GCA_026686955.1. Lineage (NCBI taxonomy): Eukaryota > Metazoa > Chordata > Actinopteri > Perciformes > Serranidae > Epinephelus > Epinephelus cyanopodus. Next base: position 6,406,579 of record CM048934.1, on the reverse strand, counting down.
GAAAACCTGAATCCTCCAAGTCTTTCAGGTCAGCAATAAGGCGTGAAAATACTTTTTCCTGGCCAAAAGACTTAAAATCCTCCTCTCTGCAAAGCAAACAAGCTGTGCTGGGTCAACCGAGGATCGATTATGTGGCAATATTTCCCCGAGCGTCATGTACATGGCCATGATTTTGTGTATCCTTTTGCCAGAGCCTAGGGGGTTTGCTACCTCAAAGGCATCCAGGTACAGAATAAGTGACAAGAAGATCCTTGTAAGATGGGATTTTGTTTGATGTATTTACCATCATTAACATCATTTAAAATCATATCAGCGTGCACACGTACTTTAGACTGTGCGTACTGGTCTCACGTCAGACTGTTTAAATAAGGCAGCAAGAGTATCCTTTACAGGCACATACTGACAAAAAGCGTTCTTTACCAGAGTTGTTAGTTCTAGGAACACCTGAGCAGGTGCAACATAATCAAAATTTTGTTGAAATATGATTTCCTTTTTTTGTCTGACCTCAAAACACCTTCGTTGTAAATAGTTAACAAATCTTCTTCTTTCAGTTCCTTAACTATTTTCTGGATTTCCTCATTAGTAATGTGTAAACCTGTTTTCTCTTCCACCTTTTTCAGAACATGTTGCATTCCACTGCTGTGGACCTCCTGAAATCCTTCAACAATGCACTGTACTGTAGTGGCTGGCAAAAGCAGTTTGGCCTGTAGTTTTAAATAAAACAATGCAAGATTCTTGAGATATGTGTCAGGGCTCAAATCTAGGTTCATTCCATCACTGTCATCAAGGGCTGGATCAGTGATCTCATGATCATCATGGTGTTGGACGTCTTCTTTGTCTTGGATCTGACTATCTTGTAGCTGCTACATATGACTCTCTGTGTTTCTTGATATGTGTGTGCAAATGACTCACTCTAAAATATTTTGAGCATCCATCAAAAGGACAATTTACTTTTTTGCCATTCCGTATATGTAACTTAAATGACTACAAAGCAAGGAAAAGTGTCAGCTTTAAAATCACATCCTTGAATGCTGCATTTAAATGCTGACACATGTTTTGTCTCTGTGACAGCACGGAGGCCCATGTGATTCCACTGCATGTGAGACTTTAATGCAGAAAAAGTCCTGAAATTTCCAGAGCACTCTTCAATGCCACATGAGAATCTGTAGTTGGCCAAGTTTCTGTGACTATTTGCATGGTAACAAATTTTTTTAAAACTGGCAGTGCGGTGGTTACAGGCCTTACAGACATACATATTGTTAACACTGCACTATCAAATCTAAAGGAATGAATTGCCTTACTGCCTCTGCTGGACAGAGTACACTATAACTTTGTAATAATTACTGAATCATCAGTCTAACCACAATCTAACTATGTGAAAAATCTTGCTCGCTTGTTTTGCTGCGTGAGGTCTGTTATTTTGGGGAATTTGGGCCTATGGCATTTGATTTTGAGCTCATTTATTAGACACAGAAATAACCCCACTCACTTAAAACATGTGATGGCGCCACGCAGCGTCGGGAAAAGCTAGCAGCATCCAGGCGGGATTTTTCTTGAACCCGCTTTTTTGCTTAGCAAGCCAAAAATAATAAACTGGATACTGCTGGCCAATATTAATCACAGTAACGCCAGTTATGTTACGTTAGCCAGTGCTAAGTTCACTAGCCTAGCTAGTGCTGGTAGTAGTGCTTGCAAAGTTTAGCAGTCTGTCTCAACTCACACTTATTACAGATAATTAAACATCATCATAACACCTTCTGGAAATCTAGCGTTTGCTAGTTAACTTACCTTATTCTTCTGTAGAGGTCTTGACACTGAAGCGCGTTAGCCCCTGCCCAATTCCGAGTGCCTCCTGGTCTTGCCCCGGCAGTCTGCCCGTGATGATGGCTTGCAAGCATAAGGTAGCTAGCACTTAGCTAGCTGGCTACTGTTAACGTTCGTGACAGACACCTGTTTGATGTAGCCTATGCTATTCGTCCCGTTCCTCGTTTTACGATTAACGTTACTAAAGTAACGCTGTAGTGCTCACAAAATAGAGACTGAAACGGCAGGAGACACTTTACCGACCAAAGACAAGTTGGTAGCCTAATGTTGGTCGTGTTCTCAGACACGAGTCTCACGACCGTCAGCCTGCCTGACTCAAGCTCATGCCTCGACCGAGTTTTTTCTGGATAAAGCTGGGACCGTTAGCTACAAAAACACAGTATCATACTTCATTAAAAAAAAATAAAATGCAGTACTGTAACGTTACAGTGCAGTAGTCTACTGTACTTTTTAAAGTCCTGCCAACATTAGGAAAACTGACAATAATTCATAAAAATATATTTTTTTTATAAAGATATATGTAGTTTTTCCACATAAAAAATCTAAAAACGACTAAACCAGTATTTTATATTTGTTTAGTTGTGTACTTTGATTATCAGAAATGTTTCCAAACAATTTTTCACACCATTGACATTTCAACAAAAAGTACAACCATACAGTTTGGTCATCCTCGAAGCGCCCGGTTTGTTTACATGATGCTCGGCGCGTCCACTTGCGTCACAGAAGTATGTGGCGCAGCTACTGACGCTACGACGCTAAAGTGTCTAGTGTCTTGTCTAGTGTCCGAAATCTCGTTCAGTCGTTCCCCGTGTAGTGCACTATATAGTTAACACGAAATAGGGAAACAGGGAATAGTGAGTGAGTGAGTGAGTGAGTGAGTGGACGGTTTCGAACACATGATGGTTATGCATCGACGGTTGCAGCACCTTCTGACACCGAAGCTGTCCCGGTAAACAAGCCAGTAAAACGGAACCAAGCGATCCCAGAAGAATTTAGATAAGAAGAAAGCCAAATCCAGGATAAATATTGGTGTGGCCTTTCCGAGATGGAGACAGCTTCTATAATGCTGAGCTGATGCCGGTAAATAAACTGCATTTATAAAAGAGGCAGAGAAATAGCTAAACATAAGACGCACTGAGCAAGAGAGAGCAGCAGAGAGGGAGAAGCCATCGCTAACTGTAAAGCTAAGTAACTAGCAGTTTGCTCAAATAACTAACGTTAGCAGATTGCTAACCGCTCAGCTAAAGTAAGTAGCATTTCCGAATAGAGTGTAAATAACTGAGGTTAGCGAGACAGTCGCTAAAAAAGAGAGCCATGACTTTAACACACGGAAAAAAAAACCCGGACACCCCGGACGGGACGTGAAAAGTGGATATGTCCGGGCAAAAGAAGACGTTTGGTCAGCCTAAGTAACGTTACTACTGATTGATCAGAGTTTGACAATCCGGTGTAGGTACCAGATCGGCTCAGGCTGCTACACCGGCCGACGGACCCCATTTGCATAAAGTGAAACATAAAGTGAATATAACTTCAGTAATATATCTCGTCCATGAGCATTTCTCTGCTGCTGAAGTTCGCTCTGCCAAAAAAAAAAATTGCCACGGTCGGTTTCAGTTACACGGAGTGAGGAACGTTAGATCGGTATCTGTTACATAACTACAACTCCCATGATCCCACGCTACTTCGTGGCGTCATCCAACTCCGTCTTCTGTTATTGTTTTGCCTACTTTCGCTGCAAGTAGGCTATTCAACCCCTTAACGCCGACGGGTGCGAATACACCTCAGATGCTTCTATTTAAGATGCAGCCGAGATAAATTATGTCCATCACTTTGTGGTGAAGTGGTTAAGATCTGGCTCTTGCACTCCACTGGCCTCAGTTTGATTCCAGGTTAGGACAGTGGTGAGTGTATGAATTCTCTTGGCACCGGGGCCCATCACAATTATGTTACACCAGTGAATAGAAAGTACATTGAATCAAACAAAAAACATACAAACAATTACAATGCATTTGTGTGTGCATGTGTGTGTGATTGTAACAGACCTGACTGATGCTCTGAATGAGAAGAGAATTTTGGTAAAGGGCAGGCCTAAGGTTATTTAAAGTAACCATAGGCTTAGATACTGAGTTTAGTAAAGCGCTTTCTTTGGTTGACTTGAAAAAGATAGAAAAAGCTATGAATACAATTATTTTCCATATAATGTGTAGGACACTAAGCCATCACAAATAAAATACAGTATCATACAGTATCATAAAATACAGTATCATACATAATTTCAAAAGAGTATAGTATTGTACTGTAAATCATGGAAAAACTTCCCATGATGCAGTGCAAATTACAGTACTTTACTAAAAAGGGCATTTACAGTATTGTACTGGCTGATTATGTGGTAGGATACTGTTTATTTTACAGCTCGGTCTAACAGTGCATTTATCCAATGACTGTCTAGTGTCGCGTCAATGAAATGTAAACACAACAGAACATATTTGACCACTTATTTTTTGACATTTTAAGGGAAGCTGAGCTTCCCCTGCAATGGCCACTGAATCACATGTCTGTTAAAGTCTTGTTGTTGAATTGTCTCTTTACTGAGAGAAGCCAGCACATTATTATCTGTTAACATCTTGTCTAATCCACCAATCCTCACATAGTAAATCTGTACAACAGGATTCACATCATGATAACACCAACATCAACACATTCACACATTACCTTGAATGGCTTCAGAAGAGTTGCGCTCACGAAACTGAAGGTTGTCATGAAATGTCTTCATCAACAACAATGCGTGTGGAAGTGATTTTTGCATTATCACTGTACCCACAGTCAAGTTCTTCTTATTGCGTCTGGGGGGCCGCCCCTGCAGTCCACAAGACTTCCGCTATAGCATCTCCAAGAATCTATTTTGGTACTTTTGATCACTGCTTCTGTCCATCCGAGACGTGATGGGCGGTCCTGCATTACAAAGTCCCGGTGTCGCTTCGAACTTCCTCGTCAGTTCATGTTGTGAGTGTCAGTTGAAGTCTTCCTTTAAATCTCTCTGAGTCTTCATATTAAAATCATAAAGTGAAGGCAGCTGCAGTTTTCACAAGCAGCTTCTCTCCACCGACCACAGTGCATGATGGGAAACTCTCTGCTCTCCACTAATCTGATCAAGTTGAATACAAACTTTTCTTTATGTTTCACTGTAAAGATGATTTAATTAGACTTACTGAATGATTATTATCTTCATAAATACAAAGTGACTACAAGCCTCTGAATATAGTCATTCTACATGTCTCTATGAATGTGTTTGAAACTTGAGTTGGAGCATCCATCACAGTGAACATCATGTCTCATCATGTGTTATACTGTAGCTGTCACAGCTGTGTGCTCATGCAGTTCAAAGTGCACACTGAGTAGCACACACACACATTCAATATGGAAAGTTCCAACTTTGAATCATGCACTGTTTTAATGTGACGTTTTCTAATCATGTGTTGAGATCCACACTTATATTTTGGATGTATAAACCTGTAGGACTCAACCCCACAACACTGAAATGACACATTTGAAGCTTTGATTCAAGTATTGATTTGTGTTGTTATTGTTATGATTTTTAAATTGTTTCTAAAGTTCAACTGAATGTTTTTATTCTTTTGCAAGAATGTATCTGTTTGTAACTTCATCAGCTCAACTTGTGACAGACTCAATCAGCGGAGAGACTTTTAGCCACTTTGTATTTATGAAGATAATAATCCTTCAATAAGTCTAATCAAATCATCTTTACAGTGAAACATAAAGAAAAGTTTGTATTCAACTTGATTAGATTAGTGGAGAGCAGAGAGTTTCCCATCATGCACTGTGGTCGGTGGAGAGAAGCTGCTTGTGAAAACTGCAGCTGCCTTCACTTTATGATTTTAATATGAAGACTCAGAGAGATTTAGAGGAAGACTTCAACTAACACTCCCGACATGAACCAGTGAGGGACTTTAATGCCACACCAGGACTCTGTTGTAAGACTGCCAAATGAAAACTGTCAAGAAAAGTCATATGAAAGTCATATGAAATTTTTCCATCTCAACTGCGTTTGCTCAAACACATTGATCTTGTGGGTCATGGCAAAGGAGAAGTGGAACTTCTGCTTCTCAGACATAGTGTTGGAGGGTTATTTTGTCACTTCTGTGTTGCAGTTAAGCTATGTGAAATAGTTTGCGCTCATCTAAGATCGATGACTTGCTCATGCAGCCTAAACAGATCGTCCCATCACTGAAGCCCTGCCAGGTAATGTGTGAATGTGTTGATGTTGGTGTTGTCATGATGTGAATCCTGTTGTACAGATTTACTATGTGAGGATTGGTGGATTAGACAAGATGTTAACAGATAATAATGTGCTGGCTTCTCTCAGTAAAGAGACAATTCAACAACAAGACTTTAACAGACATGTGATTGATTGAAGACAGATCATCCTAAAAGCTGATCCACCTAAAAAGCTCCTCTATGTGACTTTAAACAACAGCTGCAACATTTAGGAAAGACACACTTTCTATTTGTCTTTAACTTTGAATATTTTCTCTTGTCTATTGTTTATAAGGGGCCACACCATTTATTTTCATTTCATAGAATTCACTTGACAGCTTTATTTGCACTTTGATTCTCTTTCCTTTATATGCAGGCACATTGACTCATGGAACATGTTTATCTGAGCTGCAGGTTCACACTTTAGGATTTTCTGCTCTCCTGCCTTGTATTCACACAACACACTGTACTTTGCAGCCCACTGGCGCCACCTGTGGGAGAAATATATTACATGAAGGTTTAGAAAATTATGTAAATGAAACTAAAACTTTGATCTGATGTGTTTGTGACTCTTCACCTCTGTCTCCTCTCACAGGGAGAAGATGATGTGCATCATCCTGCTGCTCATCAACCTGACCTCCTGTGTCTGTGGTTAGTTTACACCTTCACTTTATTATCCACAAACACTAAAGACTAAACACACCCTCAGACTGTTGATTGTTGCTATCATGTATTACCTGTGGTATCTTTCAGCTCTTTAGTTTTGCAGCCTTCCAGCTTTGTTGTAAATAAGACACACTGTTATTCAGTCAATCAGTCAAACTCTCCACACAAACATCTATAGATGGAGTTTAAAGGCTCACATGTTAAAGTTGTCACTTTGTCTGCTCCTCACTTTCCCTCTCTGTCTCCTCAACAGGAACATTTGTAGTCAATGTGACACAGACCTCCTATCAGGCAGAGGAGAACCACAACATCACACTTGAGTGGATGTTCACCACTAAAACTGGCAGCTCCCTCCACTCCCTTTATATCTACTGTGAACTGTTAACTGATCTCAGAGCCTCAGGTCTGTTTCATCTACATGGAGGTGTTGAGGTCCTAACAGATGAACAGTTTACAGGACGAGTCCAGTATGACAAAGACGTCCTCAGAGAGGGACGACTCAGACTTCATGTGTCCAGACTCAGGACTGATGACTCAGGACTGTATATGTGTGAAGTGTTCACACGTTATGGCAGCAGCGCTGCTACATGTCGGCTCAATGTCACTGGTAAGTTGATTCAGTAGAAGAACCAGAGACTGTTTTTCTGTTTGAACTTGAAAAGATGCAGAATAGGATCATATTCCAGCTCTCTTTAAACTAAAAGCAGGTTTTCTCCCTGTCAGTCTGCTGAGCTTATTTTTTGTCCTTTGCAGCAGCTGCTGATGAGCCCAAACCTCAGAGACCAACAGAGAGTCCACAACCAGAGAGTCCACAACCAGAGAGTCCACAACCAGAGAGTCAGGGAAGGATCAGCCTCTATGTTGGACTGACAGCAGCAGCTCTACTGACTCTCTGTGTTGGACTCTGCTTTGCATTCAAAGCTCATTTTCCTAAATCTGCTGATAAGAGAGATAATTTCTGTGCAGTCGTGTAGACGTTGAGTTTGTCAGAGGAACAGCCCATCAGGACTAACAGGACTCTGTGTGGAGGACTCTCTGTGAATGAGTCATCAGAGCATAAAGTCATGGTCCTAAAAACACCAGACAAACTCTGAGACTCTCTCCCTCCAACATCTGTGTCAGAAACTACATGTGATGTGAAATATATATTTTTATGCAGCAGCTGATGGTTATTGTTATAATGTAAAATGTATTGTGTTAAGTTTATAATGTGTACATATTGTAAATAAATCTATATTTATAAGAGAAAGGTTGTTATGACTCTTCTGTGTGTAAATCTGTTCATATCAGACAACTGTGTGTTTTCAAGAACTAAAAGAATTCAACAACAACAACAAAGATAATTATAATGAACTTTATTGCCTCTGAAAACAGTTACAAATTACTGCTTTACATGTTGCATTAATGATGATGAAATAACTTTATAATGTGACGTGGTGTTTTTCTACAACCACAGAAACAAAGACATGTAATGAAAGAAAATTTGAGGCACAAAACTGTAAACTCTTTAATCCTCACTGTTATAAAGTGAATTTGATCAGGTCAACTTTCCATAAATACCAAAGACACCACATGTATCAATGGTCTACATTCTCAGTACAAACAGTGTTAATGTTGATGGTATTCAGGTGAAAAGAGGAAGAAAGTGATGAAGATTTGTCTGAGAGCTCATCTAGTTTAACCACTGGCGCCATCCTGTGGCAGAAACATGTTACACCCCACCCTTAGGTGGCCCTATGAGGCGAGCAAGACTCCAACACTGACCCACAATAATCAGTGTGATTTATTATAGTGAGAGGCAGCAGGACCAGCAGTGCACACACCACAGGCCTCTCTCCTCTGCTGCAGGCACAGCAGCTCTTCAGCACCTCCTCCATGGCAGGTGTGCTGCACCTCGTTAACTAATGCAGCACACCTGGGCAGATCTGCAAGGGAGGGAAAAGGGACAGCAGCAGAGAACACACACACACACACACACACACACACACACACACACACACACACGCACACACACGCACACATTCTGTGATATCAGACTGTCAATTTAAAGCCCTGCCTCCAAAATGTTCATGAACAGATGAGTAAAAATGAATTTTAAGTAATGATAGTTCGACAGTAAAAAATTTTTCTTTATGGAAACATCTTGGCATCAAGTCAAAAGCTGGCATTTAAAGGGATAAAATTCTGAAAATAAATGAACGTTTGATAGTTATGATCAGGACTGATGTTTGTTGAAAAAATAACTCAGTAAAAGTGGAAAATTATGTATAATAATTTGAGGCAATTTTAATGTGGGGTATTTTTGTCAAAAGAGGAAATTTTAAATTAAATTAGACATTTAAAAAAACAAAACGAAATAAATTTTCCATCTAAAAACATCAGTGAAATGTGAAAAAAAAAATTCAAGGGTTAAATGTAAAAAAAAAAAAAGAAGACATTTAAAGGGTTAAGAATGATTATTTGGTAGTAATGATAAGAGCTGAAGATTGATAAAAGATTTACTTCAGTGAAAGAGGAAAATAATATTAATATATGATATTTTCATTGGAGTTTTTTATGTGGACATTTTTGTCCATGAATGACACCAGAGGAACTTTTTTTAAAGGATGCACTGGTGTTAAAAGCATCTTCACTTCAGTACAACTCATCATGTACTAATAATCTATTGTGTTTGCATCAACAGCAGGGCGGATCTAGAAAATATTTATGGGGTGGCAAGAGGGGGGCAGGAATTTTTGAGAGGTGGCAACATATGGCAGATGTATTTAATCACAGTTATCACAGTTTGATGAGAAATAGTATGTTCACACTACATAAGGACACAAGCTGCCATTTACAAAGTCATACAGACAAAACTTAATCTCATGCAATCAATGTCTTGCATTTGAGGTTTCATGTGAAACAGTTCATATTAGGAATAAGTTTTGAAGGAGGTTCAACAAACTCTGAGTCTAACCCTGAACTCTGAGTTGATTTACCCTGAGATGGGAAACTCTGAGTTAGCGGTTCCAGAACAGCTGATTTGAGTTACTTCAGTCAACTCTGAGTATATTCACTCACAAATAAAAGACAGCGCCTCCATTTTAATGCAGTGGATGTAGAGATATTAATGCATGTGTAGCAGATGGTGCACGTTTATCTTAAAAGAAGAGCCTGAGTCAGAGCGAGGAAAGTGTAAATAAGTTAACCATAAAGTTAATAAAAAAGTTTTATTCAGTGTTGTCCGTTTTTTCATCAGTTATCAGGCTTACATTTCCTTAATGAAGATAAAGTGGTGGAATCTGACTGTGTATCAGGCTGTAGATACATTACATTATTAATAATATAATATATATTTGTTCAGATTTAATCTGATGGGGAGGCAGCAACTGAAAAATAGGAAGGTTTAAAACATATAGGCTATAGATCAAAGACATAAAGACATGACTGTAAACTCACAGTCTGACCTGACTTGAAAAGACATTGAGGTTAAAATACAGTAGATTTTAAAATGCTGGACATCTATTTGTATCTTGACTCAACAGCATTCAGTGACTTTATTTCAGCTACAAATGTAGTAAATTTAAAGACACTGAAATGCTGCACCATTGCTCACTCAGAAATATGAACATATAATCCCCAATATTAGGCTGTAGGAATTATGCTCCATCAGTGTGACCAATGGCATCAGTGATGGGGATCATTAGTCATTGATAGTACGTGTCTAAAGCTTCATACCTATTTTAAAAATGTAAATAATTAGACCTACACATTATGTGCAATCAACATGTGGGAGCTGCTCCAACAGACTGACAGTCTGATCCTTGTGCAGTGTTATAAAAAATAATAAATAATAAAAGGACAGAAGTGTGATTCTGAGCTGAGGGTGAATTCTCACTGTGTAATATTTGAATGTAAAGACAAAAGCTTTTGTCCAAAGAAATAATTGATGTGCATAAACTCAGTAACTTAAGACAGTCCTGAGTAACAAACTAACATCCAGCAGGATTTAGACTGTGACAGACGGTAAATCTCCGCTAATGAATGCGCTTCAATACAAGCTTTGACACGGACTGAATGAATGAGGAAATGAAACAGCGTGTCAGAGGGAGACTAACCTGCTCATAGACTCAGCTGTCATGGTGATTGACCCAGAGTTTGATTTACCTCTTTCTGGAACTGAAACCCAGAGTTTCCCTCATTTCAGGGTTAAATTACTCAGAGGTCTTCCTGCAACAGGCTGCCTCTCTGGCTCTGCTCAGTTTTACAAACAAAGCGGTCTCTTGCCGCTCTGGCGTTATCTCGCGCTGCATTCAGCGCAGTCTGACATTGAAGATTCGCGCTCATAAAAAAGCAAATTGGCCATAACTTTTCTTTGACTTCATTGCTGCCAACCGGGGTGGCAGGGCTTTCTTTTCTATGCCACCCCGGTAGAAAACATTGTTGACAAACGTCTCTGTCACCACCCGTACCGTAATACCACGAATAGACAAGCATCAAACGGAGTATGACGGCAGACTGACCTGGACATCTGACATGATCGCAGCTATTTTCTAATCTGCGTCGACGGTGAATTCAAATGTTGGTCAGTCAAACTAACAACAGTAAATGAAGCACAGCTGATGGACACAATTAAAACAAGACAAAGGCTGAATTATACAATATGTGTCTGTCTCCTGAACACTAAATGTTTGTTGCACTGTGGTCGGTGGAGAGAAGCTGCTTGTGAAAACTGCAGCTGCCTTCACTTTATGATTTTAATATGAAGACTCAGAGAGATTTAGAGGAAGACTTCAACTAACACTCACAACATGAACCAGTGAGGAAGTTTGATGCGACACTAGGACTCTATGCTGTAGGACCGCCCTACTTTAAGACGAGGCAACGGGGAGTGGTTACGCAGCTCATCAATCACCAACATTGTTTACTATTGAAGGAAACTGTCGTTTTATTGGCGGGAGTGAACTTTATCTTGCATACTTATAACTGTAGAGTAGAGCAATAAAGTTGATCCGTTAGATGCAGTTATGCTTCTCTGTACAGCAACTGAGGAAAGAGCAAAAGCATCAAGAGTCTCTTTCACAACAAGTCTGATAAATTCATTCTCCTGGTTTTCTTCTGGATGAAGAATTCTGACCTCAGATCAGAGAAATCTGCCGTCTCTCTCCACAGTTCATCACATTACTGAAGCCATCCAAGGTAATGTGTGAATGTGCTGATGTTGGTGTTGTCATGATGTGAATCCTGTTGTACAGATTTACTATGTGAGGATTGGTGGATTAGACAAGATGTTAACAGATAATAATGTGCTGGCTTCTCTCAGTAAAGAGACAATTCAACAACAAGACTTTAACAGACATGTGATTGATTGAAGACAGATCATCCTAAAAGCTGATCCACCTAAAAAGCTCCTCTATGTGACTTTAAACAACAGCTGCAACATTTAGGAAAGAGACACACTTTCTATTTGTCTTTAACTTTGAATATTTTCTCTTGTATTGTTTATAAGGGGCCACACCATTTATTTTCATTTCATAGAATTCACTTGACAGCTTTATTGCACTTTGATTCTCTTTCCTTTACATGCAGGCACATTGACTCATGGAACATGTTTATCTGAGCTGCAGGTTCACACTTTAGGATTTTCTGCACAGACTGTAGATTGTCTGTGTGTCACCTGTAATAAGTGAACTTTGATCTGATGTGTTTGTGACTCTTCACCTCTGTCTCCTCTCACAGGGAGAAGATGATGTGCATCATCCTGCTGCTCATCAACCTGACCTCCTGTGTCTGTGGTTAGTTTACACCTTCACTTTATTATCCACAAACACTAAAGACTAAACACACTCTCAGACTGTTGATTGTTGCTATCATGTATTACCTGTGGTATCTTTCAGCTCTTTAGTTTTGCAGCCTTCCAGCTTTGTTGTAAATAAGACACACTGTTATTCAGTCAATCAGTCAAACTCTCCACACAAACATCTATAGATGGAGTTTAAAGGCTCACATGTTAAAGTTGTCACTTTGTCTGCTCCTCACTTTCCCTCTCTGTCTCCTCAACAGGAACATTTGTAGTCAATGTGACAAAGACCTCCTATCAGGCAGAGGAGAACCACAACATCACACTTGAGTGGATGTTCACCACTAAAACTGGCAGCTCCCTCCACTCCCTTTATATCTACTGTGAACTGTTAACTGGTCTCAGAGACTCAGCCCTGTTTCATCTACATGGAGGTGTTGAGGTCCCAGAGTCTCAGGATGAACAGTTTACAGGACGAGTCCAGTGTGACAAAGACGTCCTCAGAGAGGGACGACTCAGACTTCATGTGTCCAGACTCAGGACTAATGACTCGGGCCCATACCTGTGTGAAGTGTTCACGCATTATGGCGGCAGCACTGCTGCATGTCGGCTCAATGTCACTGGTAAGTTGATTCAGTAGAAGAACCAGAGACTGTTTTTCATTTTGAACTTGAAAAGATGCAGAATAGGATCATATTCCAGCTCTCTGTTGAGTAAAATCAGGCTTTCCTCCTGTCAGTCTGCTGAGCTGAATATTCATAGTCTAATGATGCTACACCAGATACCTGCGAACACTTTCTACCATTTTTCATCAACAAAATTGACAGTATTTGTTCCCAGATTGTTCCTCCTTCTGTTGATCCTTCAGAGCCATCTTCTTGTTCCTCCACTTTAAATAACTTTAAGTCAATTTCTCTCTCCGCTTTGACACACATCATTTCACTTATGAATCTGAGTTCATGTTCCTTGGATATTATCCCCTCTTGCCTATTTAAGGAAGTGTTGAACTCTGTAAGGCCCAGTTTTCTCTCAATAATCAATAGCTCTCTAGTGAACGGCTACGTCCCTACATGCTTTAAACATGCCATCATTCACCCTCTCAAAAAAGAAAATCTTGATCCATCTGTTCCCAGTAACTACCATCCAGTATCAAAGTTCTCATTTTTATCAAAAGTCCTGGAAAAAGTTGTTTTCTCTCAACTCATCTTGTACCTTGACAGTTACAGCATCCTGGACAAATTTCAGTCAGGCTTTAGAAAACATCATAGCACAGAATCCGCCCTGTTGAGTGTAACAAATGATCTACTATTATCCTTAGACTCGGGCTGTCATGCCTTTCTGATTCTCTGAGACCTTTCAGCAGCATTTGATACTGTGGATCACTCCATTCTCTTGGACTGCTTGGAGCATGTTGCTGGCATTCAGGGACTAGCTTGAATTTGCTCAAGACGAACTCGACTGTCTTGGTTGATTATCTTTCATGTTGTGCATAATTGTATCCATTGTAAAGCACTTTGGTAAATGATTGTTGTTTTTAAATGTGCTCTATAAATAAAGTTGACTTGACTTATTTTCTGTCCTTTGTAGCAGCTGCTGATGAGCCCAAACCTCAGAGACCAACAGAGAGTCCACAACCAGAGAGTCAGGGAAGGATCGGCCTCTATGTTGGACTGACAGCAGCAGCTCTACTGACTCTCTGTGTCGGACTCTGCTTTGCTTTCAAAGCTCATTTTCCTAAATCTGCTGATAAGAGAGAACATTTCTGTGCAGTCGTGTAGATGTTGAGTTTGTCAGAGGAACAGCCCATCAGGACTAACAGGACTCTGTGTGGAGGACTCTCTGTGAATGAGTCATCAGAGCATAAAGTCATGGTCCTAAAAACACCAGACAAACTCTGAGACTCTCTCCCTCCAACATCTGTGTCAGAAACTACATGTGATGTGAAATATATATTTTTATGCACCAGCTGTTATCAATCATGTGTCTTAAAAACATTCTTGAATCAACAAGATGACAGAATTCTGAGAGAATTGTACGTTCATTCATAATCTTCTGCCGACTGATGGTTATTGTTATAATGTAAAATGTATTGTGTTCATTTTATAATGTGTACATGTTGTAAATAAATCTATATTTATAAGAGAAAGGTTGTTATGACTCTTCTGTGTGTAAATCTATTCATATCAGACAACTGTGTCTTTTCAAGAACTAAAAGAATTCAGCAACAACAACAAAGATAATTATAGTGAACTTAATTGCCTCTGAAAACAGTTACAAATTACTGCTTTACATGTTGCATTGATGATGAGGAAATAACTTTATAATGTGACGTGGTGTTTTTCTACAACCACAGAAACAAAGGGAATCATATACACAAACACTGTGTTACACAAAGTTATAAAGTGCTTCACAGGAAAAACAAAAACACTCAGTTGAACTTTAGAAACAATTTAAAAATCCTAAATAACAATAAAAACACAAATCAATACTTGAATCAAAGCTTCAAATGTGTTATTTCAGTGTTGTGGGGTTGAGTCCTACAGGTTTATACATCCAAAATATAAGTGTGGATCTCAACACACGATTAGAAAACGTCACATTAAAACAGTGCATGATTCAAAGTTGGAACTTTCCATATTGAATGTGTGTGTGTGCTACTCAGTGTGCACTTTGAACTGCATGAGCACACAGCTGTGACAGCTACAGTATAACACATGATGAGACATGATGTTCACTGTGATGGATGCTCCAACTCAAGTTTCAAACACATTCACAGAGTCATGTAGAATGACTGTATTCAATATGAACACATGTACAAACAATGTCATTTTCTACAATCAATAGATAAATGTCACATGATTATTTCCTGTAAACATTTCGCAAATGTCATAATCTATAATCAAGTCATGTCACACAGCAGAAACTGTTCAAGAATGGCCCAAAGAGCGTGACTATGTACTAAATGTACAGTCTCAAGTAGCCTAGTGATCCTTTGTTGCCACCTTCAGGCTGCTTTAAGGAAAACATGAGAAAGTGAAAGAGAGTGTGAGGGCGGTGTGCGTGTGTGTGTGTGTGTGTGTGTGTGTTTGTGTGTGTGTGTGTGAGAGAGAGAAAGGGAGGAGTGGCCAAGAAAGCCAGTGGTTCCCAACTGGTCCAGCCACACGGTTTATATTTCTCCTCAGTTATTAGTTGAAGGTTCTTGTGTTTGGCCATCTCATGAACATATAGTTTGCTGTCTCTGTCAAGTAGCAGTCCGTTGCCGTCACTCTGCAGCATAAAACCGCACTTGGGGCCCATTCAGAATGGACCCTTGACCCAGTTTTGGACCGTGACCCACCAATTGAGAACCACTGGTTTAAGCCATCCTTCCTCTTGTTTTTTAAAGTTGTCAGATTTGATCTGACTACCTCAAATGACCAATATTGTGTTACTGTAATTCAGTAGTCTTTTAGGAATCACGACTCATATACCTCTCTCTGTCATGAGGCTGCTGTTACTGGTATGAATGAAGCGTTTACACACAGTCTCTTTCAAAACAAACTGTGTTTGTGGGACCCATCCACCAGCACATTTTATTCTGTCATTTCTGATTGAAAAATAAAAGTTTTTATATCAAACTCTGGAACATTTCTTTTCTATGCATACATTATCATGCATGATGTACAGTATGATATGATGAAAATGTTTTCAGCACAGTGACATATTTCTTAGCTACATGTTGGATTGACTCTTGACCCCACTGCACATGCTGCCACTGAACCATTGAACTGCACACTGCAGTAGATCATGAGCCTGTGGCATGTGGCAGAGTGGGGTGGGATGAAGTCACTGTCTGAAAGTCAGGCTCAAGTTTCTGCACTAAAGTCCCAAATCAAGACAGGCAAAACACGAGTCAGGTCCCGAGTCATACACCTTGAGATTGGAGTCCTGAACAAGACATAATGCACTCTTCAGAAAATGTAAAGCAGTTTGAACAACAGAATAATAAGATATGACAGTTTCAAAAAATCCTGAATGGAAAGCAGCTGCACCTCCTCTATTAAAGCCTGACAGGCCGCTGCTATTGGCTGATACAGTGGGCTGTTTACATGAGTGACATCCACAGTTTATACACAGCTTTAATGTGAACACGTAGAGCTTTAACCTTTTCTTTTTGTCACGTGCACTTTACTGTCTGTTATTAACTGTGTGTTATTAACTGTCTTTCTTTCATTGTGTGTGAGCTGAGTGAAAAGCTCTGAGCTGCTAACAGGTGTATTAATGACAAAGAGCAGCAGAGGGAGCGCTTGTTGTTTAGAAATGCTCACCTGTCTGCAGGTTACAGCTGTGATCATTGAGACCATCAGGCTCTTTAAATGTTACTGATGATCACAAACACCTTCTGCTGTTAGTTTATCTGAGAGATTTTAAATGTTTGCTTCATGTGTGATCTGAATTATCATCTGATTCATTAATCACACCATGAAATTAAATGTGTCTTTATCACTAAATGAAATTAATTTGAAACTTCTTCTGATCAAAGCTGGAGGATTTTTTGTGATTCCTCAAACACCAAACAAACAAACAAAATTAGCACTACTTCAGTGTTGAACTTTTTTTTTCCCATGAATGAAAAAGCTTTCGGTCATTTTATAAACATATGTTTTTATTTGACTTTACAATGACTCACATTCACTGAGTGAGTCAAATTCTGATTTAAAAATTCAGAGGTCATATATATGAGAATAAAGCCTTTTCAAACTTGTGCATACACACAACCAATCATCTGTAACACATGTGTCAAACACAATCCCTCCATGCTCCTACAGTCACACAATAGACACAATGAATACATCATAATAAAGAAGTCACTTCATATTCTGATCAGACATAAGTCATGTTTTATGCTGATATTAATTGTTGCAGTTTGGAGCTGAGAGTGTTTGTGACATCACTTCCTGATGTTGGGGCTGCTCTCAGGAACCATCAGCTCCTCCCCAAGTGCATGAAAGAGGGCGTGAAGTGAGGACGCAGTTTCTTCCTGCTGGCTGCATCTCATCAGTCACACACTGAGCTGGAAATGAAACACGCTTGTTATTTCATCTCTGCTTTAACTCTTTAATCCTCACTGTTATAAAGTGAATTTGATCAGGTCAACTTTCCATAACACCAAAGACTCCACATGTATATCAATGATTTACATTCTCAGTACAAACAGTGTTAATGTTGATGGTATTCAGGTGAAAAGACGAAGACACTGATGAAGATGTACAATAAGTCATGTATTGATGACACTGATAAATCTGCACAAAGCACCAAAGTTGTGCTTCACATACTCAATCTGTTGCTTATTGGAAGCTTTGAAGACTTAAAGGAGCCAAATCATCGCTGTTGAAGCTGTATTTCTTTGTTGCGCACTTTATCCAAACTCCGCACACTTCCTCTTTCTCTGGGAGGAAACTACAGCGAGTCATTTTAGAACCATCCAAACTAATATCCACCAAGAAAGTCAACATCACAACAAGTGTGAGGATCAAATCCTGGAGCAAGTTTTTCACCTTCAAATAAAAAGAGTTGAATAAAGAAGAGAAGATGAAACTTTGGGCCGCTTTGAATCGATTTTCTCAAATGCGTCGACGGTGAATTCAAATGTTGGTCAGTCAAACTAACAACAGTAAATGAAACACAGCTGATGGACACAATTAAAACAAGACAAAGGCTGAATTATACAATATTGACTTACTTAGGTGTTTGAAGACGAGAGCTGTCCCCCTGTCTGTCTCCTGAACACGAAATGTTTGACATGAGGAAGTATGTTTGTAACTTCATCAGCTCAACTCGTGACAGACTCAATCAGCTGAGAGACTTTTAGTCACTTTGTATTTATGAAGATAATAATCCTTCAATAAGTCTAATCAAATCATCTTTACAGTGAAACATAAAGAAAAGTTTGTATTCAACTTGATTAGATTAGTGGAGAGCAGAGAGTTTCCCATCATGCACTGTGGTCGGTGGAGAGAAGCTGCTTGTGAAAACTGCAGCTGCCTTCACTTTATGATTTTAATATGAAGACTCAGAGAGATTTAGAGGAAGACTTCAACTAACACTCACAACATGAACTGACGAGGAAGTTCGAGGCGACACCGGAACTTGGTGTTGTAGGACCGCCCATCATGACGTCTCGGATAAAAGACCATATTTATTTACTGCAAAACCACAAATGAGTCAGCATTTGAAAAGCAATCATTGAAATTCCGGCCACACATATTTCAATCATTGAAATGTAATTTGGAATTCCCCCCCCCGTCCACAGTAGGGCCTATAAAACCTCGAGAGGCAACCACTCCAAACATGCGGTCCAGCAGATTATATTCGTTAATGCAAAGAATACATCCACGCTTGTTACTGTCCATAAAGACTTTCTAACCGGTCGTATTTTCATTTTGAGAACACGACTCTGCGGAAGCCATCCACGGTAATGTGTGAATGTGTTGATGTTGGTGTTGTCATGATGTGAATCCTGTTGTACAGATTTACTATGTGAGGATTGGTGGATTAGACAAGATGTTAACAGATAATAATGTGCTGGCTTCTCTCAGTAAAGAGACAATTCAACAAGACTTTAACAGACCACCACTGGCGCCATCTTGTGGCAGAAATATGTTACTGCCGCTTTTGTTCTTTGAAAAGTCAGGCCTACATGTCTGCCGGAGAACAAATAAGCTTTACATTGCTGTGGTTTTAATATGAAGACTCAGATCGTGACTTTGTAATGTCGGACCGTCCATCATGATGTCTTGGATAAAGGAATGTAATGACTCACTGCGAAGCCACATTTCTGAGTCTAAAAATGACTTTTAAACTTTAGAAAGTGTCTGAGGTCTTCAGACACTTTCTAAAGTTTGAAAAGTTTCAGACACTTTTCAAACTTTGAAAAGTGACTTTTAAAAGACACTGTCAGAGAGGCGGTCCTCTCTGACACTTGACAAAAGTGTCTGACACTTTTCAAACTTTCTTCAAACTCCAGAAAGTGTCTGAGGACCGTCCTCAGACACTTTCAGACACTTTTCAAACTCCAGAAAGTGTCTGAGGACCACCTTTCAGACACTTTCAGACACTTTTCAAACTCCAGAAAGTGTCTGAGGACCACCTTTCAGACACTTTTCAAACTTTGAAAAGATACTTTTCAAACTTTGAAAAGTGTCAGAGAGGACCGCCTTCAGACACTTTTCAAAGTTTGAAAAGACATTTTTCAACTTTGAAAAGACACTTTTCAAACTTTGAAAAGTGTCTGAAAGGCGTTCCTCATACACTTTCTGGAGTGTTTGAAAGTGTCTGAAGACAGTCCTCAGACTCTTTCAGACACTTTCTGGAGTTTGAAGAAAGTTTGAAAAGTCTGACACTTTTCAAACTTTTCTTCAAACTCCAGAAAGTGTCTGAGGACCGTCTTCAGACTGTCAGACACTTTTCAAACTCCAGAAAGTGTCTGAGGACCACCTTTCAGACACTTTTCAAACTTTGAAAAGACACTTTTCAAAGTTTGAAAAGTGACTTTTCAAACTTTGAAAAGACACTTCAAACTTTGAAAAGACACTTTTCAAACTTTGAAATGTGTCTGAGAGGCAGTCCTCTCTGACACTTGACAAAAGTGTCTGACACTTTTCAAACTTTCTTCAAACTCCAGAAAGTGTCTGAAAGTGTCTGAGGACCGTCCTCAGACACTTTCAGACACTTTTCAAACTCCAGAAAGTGTCTGAGGACCGCCTTTCAGACACTTTTCAAACTTTGAAAGACACTTTTCAAAGTTTGAAAAGTGTCTTTTCAAAGTTTGAAAAGTGTCAGAGAGGACCGCCTTCAGACACTTTTCAAACTTTGAAAAGACACTTTTCAAACTTTGAAAAGTGTCTGAAAGGCGTTCCTCATACACTTTCTGGAGTGTTTGAAAGTGTCTGAAGACAGTCCTCAGACTCTTTCAGACACTTTCTGGAGTTTGAAGAAAGTCTGAAAAGTGTCTGACACTTTTCAAACTTTCTTCAAACTCCAGAAAGTGTCTGAGGACCGTCTTCAGACACTGTCAGACACTTTTCAAACTCCAGAAAGTGTCTGAGGACCACCTTTCAGACACTTTTCAAACTTTGAAAAGACACTTCAAACTTTGAAAAGACACTTTTCAAACTTTGAAATGTGTCTGAGAGGCAGTCCTCTCTGACACTTGACAAAAGTGTCTGACACTTTCAAACTTTCTTCAAACTCCAGAAAGTGTCTGAAAGTGTCTGAGGACCGTCCTCAGACACTTTCAGACACTTTTCAAACTCCAGAAAGTGTCTGAGGACCGCCTTTCAGACACTTTTCAAACTTTGAAAAGACACTTTTCAAACTTTGAAAAGTGTCTGAAAGGCGTTCCTCATACACTTTCTGGAGTGTTTGAAAGTGTCTGAAGACAGTCCTCAGACTCTTTCAGACACTTTCTGGAGTTTGAAGAAAGTCTGAAAAGTGTCTGACACTTTTCAAACTTTCTTCAAACTCCAGAAAGTGTCTGAGGACTGTCTTCAGACACTGTCAGACACTTTTCAAATTGCAGAAAGTGTCTGAGGACCACCTTTCAGACACTTTTCAAACTTTGAAAAGACACTTTTCAAACTTTGAAAAGTGACTTTTCAAACTTTGAAAAGACACTTCAAACTTTGAAAGACACTTTTCAAACTTTGAAATGTGTCAGAGAGGCAGTCCTCTCTGACACTTGACAAAAGTGTCTGACACTTTTCAAACTTTCTTCAAACTCCAGAAAGTGTCTGAAAGTGTCTGAGGACCGTCCTCAGACACTTTCAGACACTTTTCAAACTCCAGAAAGTGTCTGAGGACCGCCTTTCAGACACTTTTCAAAGTTTGAAAAGATACTTT
The DNA here is from genome assembly GCA_026686955.1 of Epinephelus cyanopodus. Taxonomy (NCBI): domain Eukaryota; kingdom Metazoa; phylum Chordata; class Actinopteri; order Perciformes; family Serranidae; genus Epinephelus; species Epinephelus cyanopodus. Next base: position 6,385,155 of record CM048934.1, on the reverse strand, counting down.
TCAAAGTTTGAAAAGTGTCAGAGAGGACCGCCTTCAGACACTTTTCAAACTTTGAAAAGACACTTTTCAAACTTGAAAAGACACTTTTCAAACTTTGAAAAGTGTCTGAAAGGCGTTCCTCATACACTTTCTGGAGTGTTTGAAAGTGTCTGAAGACAGTCCTCAGACTCTTTCAGACACTTTCTGGAGTTTGAAGAAAGTTTGAAAAGTGTCTGACACTTTTCAAAACTTTCTTCAAACTCCAGAAAGTGTCTGAGGACCGTCTTCAGACACTTTCAGACACTTTTCAAACTTTGAAAAGTGTCTGAAAGGCGTTCCTCGTACACTTTCTGGAGTGTTTGAAAGTGTCTGAAGACAGTCCTCAGACTCTTTCAGACACTTTCTGGAGTTTGAAGAAAGTTTGAAAAGTGTCTGACACTTTTCAAACTTTCTTCAAACTCCAGAAAGTGTCTGAGGACCGTCTTCAGACACTGTCAGACACTTTTCAAACTCCAGAAAGTGTCTGAGGACCACCTTTCAGACACTTTTCAAACTTTGAAAAGACACTTTTCAAAGTTTGAAAAGTGTCTTTTCAAAGTTTGAAAAGTGTCTGAAAGTGTCTGAAGGCAGTCCTCAGACACTTTGAAAAGACACTTTTCAAACTTTGAAAAGTCACTTTTCAAACTTTGAAAAGACACTTTTCAAACTTTGAAACGTGTCTGAGAGGCGGTCCTCTCTGACACTTTTCAAAGTTTGAAAAGTGTCTGAAAGTGTCTGAAGGCAGTCCTCAGACACTTTCTGGAGTTTGAAGAAAGTTTGAAAAGTGTCTGACACTTTTAAAACTCCAGAAAAGTGTCTGAGGACTGTCCTCCTGTCTACAGTAGGGCCTAGCAAGCCTGAAGAGGCAATCACTCAAAACATGCAGTCCAGCAGATTATATTCGTTAATGCAAAGAATACGTCCACGCTTCTTACTGTTCATAAAGACATTCTATCCGGTTGTATTTTCATGTTGACAACACAACTCCTGAAGCCATCCACGGTAATGTGTGAATGTGTTGATGTTGATTAGACAAGATGTTAACAGATAATAATGTGCTTGCTTCTCTCAGTAAAGAGACAATTCAACAACAAGACTTTACAGTTTTTCACGGTTCTTAACACACAACAATCGATAATTTGGCACAGTTTGCAAAACCCTCACTTCAAGTTCCAATTGCTCGGCCCAATTTGCCACATCTAAAACACTCCCTTATCTGCATTAGACTCTGACTTTCCTTCTTTACACTCTGATGTCAATTACACATCACCTTGTTGTCAAAGCTGTACACACAATGGTCAGTTGTTGCACACACACCCCAATTGAAATCTCAAAGCATCAACCCACAACACACAATTATGCAAATCTCTAAACACCCAGGTCTGGTGAGCAATTTTCAGTCAGGAGAACTGCAGCATAAAAGGGCCTTGAGCCTCTGCTTTGTTTGGTGAGCATTGAACAATGGACAACGACAACCAGAGAAGGAGAGGGGTAAGAGTGAGAGGAGGAAGAGGAGGAGGAGGAGGACGAGGAGGAGGAGGAGGAAGAGGACGAGGACGAGGACGAGGAGGAGGACGAGGAGGAGGAGGAAGAGTAGGACGAGGAGGCCAAGGAGGAGGCCTGTGGTAATGTCTCTCCTGAGGCTTGTCAAGGCTTTATGAGGCACTCAAGGCGATTTTTCCAGAGGTGCCTTGGCAGAGAGACCATCCTCTGCGATGTGGATGAGGCCCTCTGACCAGATAGAAACAGGAGACTTGATGTGGTCTCATTCCTCCTGTGAAGGGGGAGGAGGGGGGTGGGGGTGTTTGTGGCAAAAGTGTAACCTTTTGACTTTTTAAAAAAAATTTTACGTACATTTTCTTCAGAAATGCCTGTGCACTGAAACACTGTAAATGAGTCATTGCCATTCACATTGTGTGTTGCATTTCTATAATTGGGTTTTCAATTTTGCACTTCAGTGTGCTGTGAATGCTTGGTAGTGTGCAGCAAATGCTGAGCTGTGTGTATCAATTGACTGGTATGTGTGTGTCATTCGAGAATGTGGCTGTGTGTACCAAATGAGAACACGAGTTCCATTTTGTGAACAGTTAAGAGATTCGATGGCAAAGAGTCATCTTGAAAAGGGAGTGTCAGGTTTAGCATTTTGTGTGTGAGGTCTTCAGGTTTGTGTGTACAATTTGAAGGAATCCGTTAGTGTTTTGAGAAACGTGTGTTAAGAACTGTGAAAAAACAGACCACCACTGGCGCCATCTTGTGGCAGAAATATGTTACTGCAGCTTTTGCTCTTTGAAAAGTCAGGCCTACATGTCTGCAGGAGAACAAATAAGCTTTACATTGCTGTGGTTGTAGTTGACATAGTTTTTAGTGCTGATGCCTGGTGTCCATCAGTTGTGTGTGATAATCAGGATAATAAATACAAAGGAGTATTGTGATGACTAAAGACAGACTGTAGATTGTCTGTGTGTCACCTGTAATAAGTGAACTTTGATCTGATGTGTTTGTGACTCTTCACCTCTGTCTCCTCTCACAGGGAGAAGATGATGTGCATCATCCTGCTGCTCATCAACCTGACCTCCTGTGTCTGTGGTTAGTTTACACCTTCACTTTATTATCCACAAACACTAAAGACTAAACACACTCTCAGCTTTGACATTTTTTCTGACTTCACAACTCGGGCTAAAAACTGGAGACTCTGACGTCATGTTTTCTGGTATTTGTGGATGAAGGATCTCAGACATGTTGGGTTTGATACAGGCTGATGTCAGTATTTCTAGCTGTGCTGGCAGCATCGCTCGAAGGATGACAATGTCAGTTGATTTTTGAGCAAATACCTGGCAGTAAAGGGGAATAAATACTATAATGTGTTATGAATGAACACTTTGTGATTTAATGTGTATATGTGATGAGTGCAGCCTGTGACCCAACATTTAGAGCCTCCGTTAATCTCTTTCCTCTCTCCTCATCTTCCTCTCAGGGGTGTCTAAGCCTTATGACACTCCTCTGAAGTACCAGGCAGAGGAGAACAGTGACGTCACAGTGGAGTGGAGCTTCTCGTCTGAAACCGACATTCCCCTCTCCTCACTGAAGATCCACTGTCAGAAGGTGTTAGGGCTGAAGGTCTTCTATCATCTGGACAACTGTATTGAGGAGTCTCAGCACGAGCAGTTTGCAGGACGGGTGCAGTGTGACAAAGACGCTCTCAGAGGAGGACGTGTCCGCCTTCATCTGTCCCGAGTCAAGATGAACGACTCGGGCGCTTATCTCTGCAGGATGGCCACTGACTTTGGCAGGAAGGTTAAAGAGTTTTTGCTCGGTGTCACTGGTGAGTCGACTCATGGCCGTCTGTCTGTCTGTCTGTCTGTCTGTCTGCAGCTCTCAGCCCTTAATCAATGATGGATGGATCATTGTCATGCTTCACACCTGTCAGTCACAGCCTTCGTGGCGTACAGGAAGTTGTCAGTGACATGTTTTCTCCTCAGATAAATCACACACACTCTTTTAATGTTGTTTACAGCAGCTGTTGACAAGCCCGAACCAGTGACACCAACACCAGCACCAGCGACACCAACACCAGCACCAGTGACACCAACACCAGCACCAGTGAGTCGGGGAACAATCAGCCTCTATGTTGTACTGGGACTGGCAGCAGCAGCTGTACTGGTTTTACTGGCTGTTCTGGCTGTCCGTCACTGTTCTTCAAAATCCTGCAGGACCATGAAGATGTGTTCTGTAGCACATCAATAAAATGTCTCATCTTTCTTACTCTTCTGCTGCCCTGGAGAGAAATCCACCAGAAGGATGAAGACAGAACTGGTTCTTGTGTTGGAGAATGATGCTGAGCTGCAACGTTTGAAACTGATGCAGATTCAAACTAATGCAGCTGAGTTCATGGTGGATTTGTACTGTCATTGATTCAATGATTTTATAGTTTTGGAATAAAGATACATAAAAATGTTGCTGTTTCCATTTTTGTCTGAGCATTTTTTCAGTGGTTGAAATAAATCACCAAATGACATCATGAACATTTAACTGTCTGTTATTACAGTTTTTTACAGGTGTTTACACACTAAAATTTAAATTTTCACACAATTAACAGACTTTACACTCAAGAAGCAAAACACCTGCCCAGAGTTGCACAACAATAAGCACAGACTCAGCTTCACACTTTTTGCAAAACATTACACACAGTGATTTGCAAAACTCTACACGCATTTTCAGACCTTAGACACAGATAAGGATTGCGAGGTTACTTCCTTCTCATTACAAAGCACCACCTTGTCAATGACCACACTAGTGAACGAACTGGATAACCACATCCACCAGGTGTGGAAGCACACATGTGCTTAATTGAAAATACAGCATTCAGGTGGTGCTATAAAAGGCAGCAGGTGAGTTCACCTGTCTTCAACAAAAATGGAAGGATTGAGAAGAAGAGGAGTGAGAATGAGAGGGGGAGCTCGAAGAGGAGAAGAAGGAGGTAGAGGAAGAGGAGAAGAAGGAGGTAGAGGAAGAGGCCTAGTCAGAGGAAGAGGCCTCGTCAGAGGAAGAGGTGGAGGGGAGGTGTTGATTGATATGTTACTGTAACTGAGTACTGTAAGAAATAAATATTTTCAGTCTGCAGCATCAGTGTTGTGCAGTGCTTGGTAAGTTTATACTGTATACCTCAAAGTAATCATGAAGAATGTTGTGGGTTTGTCAATATCTTTTTGTCATCTAAATTATCCCTTACATAAAAATATCTGGCAAAAAAGTCCAGCACATGCTATTTCCTAAAATAGGGTTTTTACAAATGTGTTTTGTATTGATCACAGTAGTGTGTAACTGACTGCAATAGTGTCTGATCATTTGGAGACTGTGTTAGTGAGATGAAAACAAAACAGGGTTTTCATAAATATGTGTATATATTTTGACTGAAGTGTGTATGTTTTGACTGAAGTGTGTCATTTTGCAAACAATCTAGGAGTTGTGCAAATTGAGTGTGGTGTTTGGATAATTGTGTGAATATTTTGAAAAAAGGAGCCCTGTTTGCGTGTAAACAATTGAAAAAAACTGTAATAAGAAGACTCAGAGAGATTTAGAGGAAGACTTCAACTGACACTCACAACATGAATTGACAAGGAAGTTTGTGTAGGACCGGCCTATGTGGCGTGTCGGTATTTCTGAGGCATTTACAGTAGACCAATTGAGAAAGCTGTCGAGCCCTGGTTTTCTACATGTTGCAGCATGCCATGAGAGATACACATCTAATGTGATTGAGCTTATAAAGAACACTGACTGTTCAGAAAGTACCAGCTTTGGTAGCACGATGCAGTTTACTTTCAATTGAGAATTTCTGACCTCAACTCAGGGAATGCTACCATCCATTTTCACAGATTATACAAATATACGGAAGCCCTGCCAGGTAATGTGTGAATGTGTTGATGTTGGTGTTGTCATGATGTGAATCGTGTTGTACAGATTTACTATGTGAGGATTGGTGGATTAGACAAGATGTTAACAGATAATAATGTGCTGGCTTCTCTCAGTAAAGAAACAATTCAACAACAAGACTTTAACAGACATGTGATTGATTGAAGACAGATCATCCTAAAAGCTGATCCACCTAAAAAGCTCCTCTATGTGACTTTAAACAACAGCTGCAACATTTAGGAAAGAGACACACTTTCTATTTGTCTTTAACTTTGAATATTTTCTCTTGTCTATTGTTTATAAGGGCCACACCATTTATTTTCATTTCATAGAATTCACTTGACAGCTTTATTTGCACTTTGATTCTCTTTCCTTTATATGCAGGCACATTGACTCATGGAACATGTTTATCTGAGCTGCAGGTTCACATTTAGGATTTTCTGCTCTCCTGCCTCGTATTCACACAACACACTGTACTTTGCAGCCCACTGGCGCCACCTGTGGGAGAAATATATTACATGAAGGTTTAGAAAATTATTTAAATGAAACTAAAACTTTGATCTGATGTGTTTGTGACTCTTCACCTCTGTCTCCTCTCACAGGGAGAAGATGATGTGCATCATCCTGCTGCTCATCAACCTGACCTCCTGTGTCTGTGGTTAGTTTACACCTTCACTTTATTATCCACAAACACTAAAGACTAAACACACTCTCAGACTGTTGATTGTTGCTATCATGTATTACCTGTGGTATCTTTCAGCTCTTTAGTTTTGCAGCCTTCCAGCTTTGTTGTAAATAAGAGCACACTGTTATTCAGTCAATCAGTGAAACTCTCCACACAAACATCTATAGATGGGGTTTAAAGGCTCACATGTTAAAGTTGTCACTTTGTCTGCTCCTCACTTTCCCTCTCTGTCTCCTCAACAGGAACATTTGTAGTCAATGTGACACAGACCTCCTATCAGGCAGAGGAGAACCACAACATCACACTTGAGTGGATGTTCACCACTAAAACTGGCAGCTCCCTCCACTCCCTTTATATCTACTGTCAACTGTTAACTGGTCTCAGAGCCTCAGTCCTGTTTCGTCTACATGGAGGTGTTGAGGTCCCAGAGTCTCAGGATGAACAGTTTACAGGACGAGTCCAGTGTGACAAAGACGTCCTCAGAGAGGGACGACTCAGACTTCATGTGTCCAGACTCAGGACTGATGACTCGGGTCAGATCCTGTGTGATGTGTCCACACATTATGGCGGCAGCGCTGCTGCATGTTGGCTCAGTGTTACTGGTAAGTTGATTCAGTAGAACTTTATGAACAAGTTTATGATAAATAAGAACCTGAGAAGAAAAGTGTTGTGAACTTGTGTTATCAACAATCCTCACCTTCTTGCTGTATCTGTGAAATATGTTACAACTTAATCTGTTGTGGATTTTTAGTTTTCTTTGTCAGGAAATGTTTTTTCTTCACATGAATGACACAGATTTGTTTGGTCTCTTTACAGCAGCGAGGGATCGACCTGAACCTCAGACACCAAACACAGCAAGTCGTCCACAGCCAGAGAGTCGAGGAAGGATCGGCCTTTACTGTGGACTGGCAGCAGCAGCAGCAGCTCTACTGAGAGTTTGATTCTGTGTATTAATTCACCTTCAGTCCAGAAAACAAGATTTGTGCTCAGACTCCAGTGGAGGATTTAAGAAAAGTTCATCAGATGATGAGAGGAAACAGTTTATTATTAAAGTCATGGTCCTAAAAACACCAGACAAACTCTGAGACTCTCTCCCTCCAACATCTGTGTCAGAAACTACATGTGATGTGAAATATATATTTTTATGCACCAGCTGTGATCAATCATGTGTCTTAAAAACATTCTTGAATCAACAAGACGACAGAATTCTGAGAGAATTGTACGTTCATTAATAATCTTCTGCCGACTGATGGTTATTGTTATAATGTAAAATGTATTGTGTTCAGTTTATAATGTGTACATATTGTAAATAAATCTATATTTATAAGAGAAAGGTTGTTATGACTCTTCTGTGTGTAAATCTGTTCATATCAGACAACTGTGTGTTTTCAAGAACTGAAAGAATTCGACAACAACAAAGATAATTATAATGAACTTTATTGCCTCTGAAAACAGTTACAAATTACTGCTTTACATGTTGCATTAATGATGAGGAAATAACTTTATAATGTGACGTGGTGTTTTTCTACAACCACAGAAATAAAGACATTTAATGAAAGAAAATTTGAGGCATAAAACTGTAACTGTAAACTCTTTAATCCTCAACTTTCCTGTGGCAGAAACATGTTACACCCCACCCTTAGGTGGCCCTATGAGGCGAGCAAGACTCCAACACTGACCCACAATAATCAGTGGGATTTATTATAGTGAGAGGCAGCAGGACCAGCAGTGCACACACCACAGGCCTCTCTCCTCTGCTGCAGGCACAGCAGCTCTTCAGCACCTCCTCCATGGCAGGTGTGCTGCACCTCGTTAACTAATGCAGCACACCTGGGCAGATCTGCAAGGGAGGGAAAAGGGACAGCAGCAGAGAACACACACACACACACACACACACCACACCACACACACACACACACACACACACACAAACACACACACACCCTTAACAAAATAAATGGTGTCAGCTGCAGGAAGGGAGAGACCAAGTGAACACATGAGGCAGCTTTTACAGCCTGGTGTTGGGAAATGACAGTTAACATCACCTCACAAGTTTTGCCTAAACATCCTAACAATCACAACACCTGCACCAGTGTCTGGACAGTGTTTGGTCCAAGCACCAAAGACTTGAGCACAAATCATCTGTTAATCTGTTGCACCCATATTCTCTATTAAACTTTATCTTTATTTTTTTGTGATATTCTGTGATATCAGACTGTCAATTTAAAGCTCTGCCTCCAAAATGTTTGTGAACAGATGAGTAGAAAACTAACTGTTAGGACAGTGAAAATTTTTTCTTTATGGAAATGTCTTGGCATCAAGTCAAAAACTTGCATTTAAAGGGATAAAATTCTGAAAATAAATTAACATTTGGTAGTTATGATCAGGACTGACGTTTGTTGAAAAAATAACTCAGTAAAAGTGGAAAATTATGTATAATAATTTCAGGCAATTTTAATGCGGGTATTTTTGTCAAGAGAAATTTTAAATTAAATTAAACATAAAAAAAAAAAAAAACACAAAAATAAATTTTCCATCTAAAAACATCAGTGAAATGTGAAAAAAAAACATTTAAAGGGTTAAATGTTAAAAAAAGAATATTTGGTAGTTATGATAAGAGCTGAAGATTGATAAAAGACTTACTTCAGTGAAAGTGGAAAATAATATGAATATATGATATTTTCATGGCAGTTTTTTTGATGTGGACATTTTTGTCCATGAATGACACCAGAGGAACTTTTTTTAAAGGCTGCACTGGTGTTAAAAGCATCTTCACTTCAGTACAACTCATCATGTACTAATAATCTATTGTGTTTGCATCAACAGTAACTGTCATTACAGTACATCTGAAGGCTGAGCCAGCAGCAGCAACAAGCTCACTGTTCTGAACATGTCAGGACAGGAACTAACAGCAGTGGCACCATGAAGACAACCAGCACAGACTCAGCTGCAGTGTTTCTGATTTCTCTGCTTCACTTGCTAACGTTAGCAGGGCGGCAAACACAAGAGCCAGCTCTGTCCTCATCAGCCTGAGCTCTCCTCAGAGCCCAGCAGGGGGCAGCACCACATCAAGACACCTGAAACACTTGACTCAAAAGCTGGTGCACAGCTCCAAGGTCCAGAGCCGCCTCAGCAGGTAGAGTCTGCTTTGGCCTTTCTTGTACAGTGCTGTTATGTGATTGGTCCAGTCCAGTTTGTTGATAAGATGAACACCCAGGTATTTATAAGATGTCACCATCTCAGTGACCTTTCCCTGCATGTTCACCGGTGTTGGGGGGAGGAGTCTGCGCCTGTGGAAATCCACCACCAGCTCTTTGGTTTTCCCCGCGTTGATCTGAAGGTGGTTCCTCAAACACCCGTCCACAAAGTCCTGGTTCAGCTCTCTGTACTGGAAAATTAGTAGAAAATTCTCAGGCATCATCGAAAGTGACTTTCTGCTTACAGTCTGTACTGAGTGCGTCCGTCACATGGACTTCTGTGTGGCTTAGAGGACGCTTCTCCCGACATATTCTAAAGTAGGCTACGCAGAGTCCGACACAGAGAGTCAGTAGAGCTGCTGCTGTCAGTCCAACATAGAGGACAATCATCTTCCAACTCTCTGGTTGTGGACTCTCTGTTGGTCTCTGAGGTCTGGGCTCATCAGCAGCTGCTGCAAAGGACAGAAAATAAAATCTAAGTGACTGAAGCACAATCATTACTGAAACAGTGAAACAGGTAACAATTCAGCACCAAAAGTACTTTAGTGTTTGAGTAACTGATTTAAATATCTAACCTTGTGCTACAACATCAGAAATCTAAACATTCTGTGCTTCAAGCTATTCAGCCCTTAAATGAGCTTAACTTTGAGTCTAAATAAAATATAAACAGGTGAATCATATAAAGACTCAGCCCCTGCACAGACTGTCTTACATGTTGAAATTAGCTCAGGAGACCAAAAACCGTTTTTTGTTCCAGGCTGTAAACATGTTTATTTCTGCTGGAAAGGTGGGCGTGTTAACATGGAGGGTCTATGCTCTCAGAGCCAGCCTCAAGTGGCCATTAGAGGAACTGCAGGTTTTGGCACCTCCACATGGGATTCATTTTTCAGCCTCGTAGGTTGCTGCTCGCTGTCAATGAGCAAACTGCCATCTGCTTACGACTCAGTCACTGTGATGTGTCTTCCACTGTGCACAGGACTGTGGGTCAGAATACCTGGAAAAACATGCACTGTGAAATGTGACCTGACACAGTGGAGCATCCTGGTGTTTTTGGCAAACTGCATTTGACACACCATGTGTTGGGACACACGCCATTTTCTAGTATACTGACTGGTGTAGTTGTGTTGGTACTGGAAGTCACACTTAGTCTTTACTGAGTTACTGAATCAACTTACCAGTGACATTGAGCCAACATGTAGCAGCGCTGCTGCCATAACGTGTGAGCACATCACACAGGATTCGACCCGAGTCATCAGTCCTGAGTCTGGACACATGAAGTCTGAGTCGTCCCTCTCTGAGGACGTCTTTGTCACACTGGACTCGTCCTGTAAACTGTTCATCCTGAGACTCTGGGACCTCAACACCTCCATGTAGATTAAACAGACCTGAGGCTCTGAGATCAGTTAACAGTTGACAGTAGATATAAAGGGAGTGGAGGGAGCTGCCAGTTTTAGTGGTGAACATCCACTCAAGTGTGATGTTGTGGTTCTCCTCTGCCTGATAGGAGGTCTGTGTCACATTGACTACAATGTTCCTGTTGAGGAGACAGAGAGGGAAAGTGAGGAGCAGACAAAGTGACAACTTTAACATGTGAGCCTTTAAACTCCATCTATAGATGTTTGTGTGGAGAGTTTGACTGATTGACTGAATAACAGTGTGTCTTATTTACAACAAAGCTGGAAGGCTGCAAAACTAAAGAGCTGAAAGATACCACAGGTAATACATGATAGCAACAATCAACAGTCTGAGAGTGTGTTTAGTCTTTAGTGTTTGTGGATAATAAAGTGAAGGTGTAAACTAACCACAGACACAGGAGGTCAGGTTGATGAGCAGCAGGATGATGCACATCATCTTCTCCCTGTGAGAGGAGACAGAGGTGAAGAGTCACAAACACATCAGATCAAAGTTTTAGTTTCATTTAAAATTTCTAAACCGCAGAAACATATTTCTGCCACAAGATGGCGCCAGTGGTTAAAGTCAATGAGTGCTCTCCTAGCAGCAGGTGAATGTGACTTGTTGGTGACTGAGGAGTCTTCTGGACTGTCTCTGACTTCTCACAGACTGAGGACACAGTTTTAGTGCTAAAAGGTGAAACAGCAAAAACATGTTAAAGTCAGGACTGACTCCTTATTATCAGGAGTTTCTCTTTACTCAACCAGTTAGGAGCTACTTTAAGCTTTAGGATGGATGTTGTGTGAATACGAGGCAGGAGAGCAGAAAATCCTAAAGTGTGAACCTGCAGCTCAGATAAACATGTTCCATGAGTCAATGTGCCTGCATATAAAGGAAAGAGAATCAAAGTGCAAATAAAGCTGTCAAGTGAATTCTATGAAATGAAAATAAATGCTGTGGCCCCTTATAAACAATAGACAAGAGAAAATATTCAAAGTTAAAGACAAATAGAAAGTGTGTCTCTTTCCTAAATGTTGCAGCTGTTGTTTAAAGTCACATAGAGGAGCTTTTTAGGTGGATCAGCTTTTAGGATGATCTGTCTTCAATCAATCACACTGACATTTATTGCAGTAGACTATTTAACGTTTAAGCCAGCACCTATTTTTTTTTTATATTGTAGCGTCCAGCCGGACTTGAAGAGACAACAGACTGTTGGTCCCGTTAACAGAGTTTTTATTGGAATACAAGTTACTGTAGGCCGTAACTACGCCAAAAAACAAACTTAGTAACGTTAATGATATACCAACCGCGGCGACGAGCTAGCTGCCTCTCTCCCTCTGCCCCCTGCACTACTCTGCCCACCCGCAGTTCACTCAGTAAAACTCCGCCCCCTAACGTCATCAACCAACAACATTGTCTGCCCACAACATGGACTGAATTCACTGAACTACAGTAAAACATCACAACATAAACTGTAGGGTCGTTACAATATTTTCTCTATTAGAGTAAAAAAACACATTAACAACAAGTCGTCTTTAAACAGCCAGGTTTGTCAAACTAACGTTAGTTATGGTCTTTATCTTGTTTTGCGGCATTCAAAAGCTGATAATTAAACACACACATCACATCAATATTACATCTGATTAAAAAGTTACAGAAAAGTCACACTGACTATAACGACTCAGTTGAATTCACCTGACAGTTTACGGATAAGACTATAATCACAAGTCTTAACGGGTGTAACGTGAAGCTGACAGCTGCAGCTCCGGATGAACTATGAATGAATGACAAAGTTAGCGAACTAGCTTAAAGTAGCGAAAAACATAAACTTACCATTAACGTACGTCCAGGCTGCCGCAGTGAAGGTGAGTGAAGCCGAGCATGAAGTCTGTGATATGAACCATGAAAAGACCCGAGAGCAAGACTGAGGACTGCCGGCTGCTGCTTCCTGTTTGTGCTGCTTTCTGTCAGAACGGACACTAACCATAGACTGTATAGACACTGACACTATCGAACACACACTGCGCATGTGCAGAACAGTCGTCACAGCAGAACAGTCCAGTCAGGCAATCAAAAGCAACCCCTCTGTGAGACTAACCTGGTCGGGAGCAGGTTTTTCCTCAGTGAACCTAGGGTTTCTCTCTGTCTCCGCCCTCTTTCAGAGCCACACACTCCATTTCATTTCCTCATTCATTCAGTCAGCACGCGAGTTTTGTGCGATCGTAACGTGTGTGTGTGTGTGTGTGTGTGTGTGTGGGGGGGGGGGGGGGGGGGGGGGACATTAAAATCCACCCTGATTAAAGGTGTTCATGGTCATCAATGGTGTTTTATTTGTCAGTCTTCAAACATACTGTAATAATGATCAAATGAAACAGACAAGGTGGGTCTAAATCACACAGACTTTAGTGTAGCAAACCCACTTTGTGTTTTGTGCTTGCTGTTTCTCGTTTTGTCCACCAGAGGGCAGCTTGCATTGTTTATAAGTTCAATTGGAAGAAACAAAGAGTATTTTGACATAATTCTTTTATAAATATACTTCATGTTCAGAGTTTTGCTAAAAAATTAATTTCATCCATATGTATGTGTATATTTTGCTCATTTAAGAGCTAAAAGGGGTTCATCTTAAGAGTGCGAGATTTTATTTTGAAGGTCGCTACTTTGTACTTCCGGTTTTATGGTGTGTTGCCGGGAAAAATCAGCCATGAACACGGAATCAACAAGGTGACAGTAAAATGATAAAGTTGGCTGTAAGGTAAACAAAGGAAAATGCATGTAAAGCAGCAAAACAGAAACAGTGACGGAAACAGAGTGTATTTTAGCAACCCCCTGAAGAGGCACAAGGTTGGTGTGTGTGGTTGTAACTATATTTTTGACAATGTGTGTGTGTGTGTAGGAAAATTATGCTAGCTTGTTGCTCATGTGTTTAGCGATCGTACGTATATTGCTGAGTAGTCAGATAAGCGTGCACTGTGATTGTTTACCAGTTATTATATACGGAAGTGGTAACAGAGATGTGATTTGTTGTTTTCTTTGTTTTTCCTACAAGTTCTCACGTTGGTTTATTGTGGAGCTGATCGTGGAAAAGAAATAAACACTAAAAACCATCAGTCGAGTCTCTTACCATCTTTCGGAGGGTATGCTACATAATGTGCTCGCTTCTCTCAGTAAAGAGACAGTTCAACAACAAGACTTTAACATTGAATACAGTCATTCTACATGTCTCTGTGAATGTGTTTGAAACTTGAGTTGGAGCATCCATCACAGTGAACATCATGTCTCATCATGTGTTATACTGTAGCTGTCACAGCTGTGTGCTCATGCAGTTCAAAGTGCACACTGAGTAGCACACACACACATTCAATATGGAAAGTTCCAACTTTGAATCATGCACTGTTTTAATGTGACGTTTTCTAATCATGTGTTGAGATCCACACTTATATTTTGGATGTATAAACCTGTAGGACTCAACCCCACAACACTGAAATGACACATTTGAAGCTTTGATTCAAGTATTGATTTGTGTTGTTATTGTTATTTAGGATTTTTTATTTGTTTCTAAAGTTAAACTGAGTGTTTTTGTTTTTCCTGTGAAGCACTTTATAACTTTGTGTAACACAGTGTTTGTGTATATGATTCCCTTTGTTTCTGTGGTTGTAGAAAAAACACCACGTCACATTATAAAGTTTATTTCCTCATCATCAATGCAACATGTAAAGCAGTAATTTGTAACTGTTTTCAGAGGCAATGAAGTTCATTATCTTTGTTGTTGTTGTTGTTGAATTCTTTTAGTTCTTGAAAACACACAGTTGTCTGATATGAACAGATTTACACACAGAAGAGTCATAACAACCTTTCTCTTATAAATATAGATTTATTTACAATATGTACACATTATAAACTGAACACAATACATTTTACATTATAACAATAACCATCAGTCGGCAGAAGATTATTAATGAACATACAATTCTCTCAGAATTCTGTCGATTCAGAAGTTTTCTGATACAGATGTTGGAGGGGAGAGAGTCTCAGAGTTTGTCTGGTGTTTTTAGGACCGTGACTTTTGAAACAAACTGTTTCCTCTCATCATCTGATGAACTTTTCTTAAATCCTCCACTGGAGTCTGAGCACAAATCTTGTTTTCTGGACTGAAGGTGAATTAATAATCAGAATCAAACACTCAGTAGAGCTGCTGCTGCTGCTGCTGCCAGTCCACAGTAAAGGCCGATCCTTCCTCGACTCTCTGGCTGTGGACGACTTGCTGTCTTTGGTGTCTGAGGTTCAGGTCGATCCCTCGCTGCTGTAAAGAGACCAAACAAATCTGTGTCATTCATGTGAAGAAAAAACATTTACTGACAAAGAAAACTAAATATTCACAACAGATTAAGTTTTAACATATTTCACAGATACTGCAAGAAGGTGAGGATTGTTGATAACACAAGTTCACAACACTTTTCTTCTCAGGTTCTTATTTATCATAAACTTGTTCATAAAGTTCTACTGAATCAACTTACCAGTGACATTGAGCCGACATGTAGCAGTGCTGCCGCCATAACGTGTGAACACTTCACACATATACAGTCCTGAGTTATCAGTCCTGAGTCTGGACACATGAAGTCTGAGTCGTCCCTCTCTGAGGACGTCTTTGTCACACTGGACTCGTCCTGTAAACTGTTCATCCTGAGACTCTGGGACCTCAACACCTCCATGTAGATGAAACAGGACTGAGTCTCTGAGATGACAGTTTGACTGATTGACTGAATAACAGTGTGCTCTTATTTACAACAAAGCTGGAAGGCTGCAAAACTAAAGAGCTGAAAGATACCACAGGTAATACATGATAGCAACAATCAACAGTCTGAGAGTGTGTTTAGTCTTTAGTGTTTGTGGATAATAAAGTGAAGGTGTAAACTAACCACAGACACAGGAGGTCAGGTTGATGAGCAGCAGGATGATGCACATCATCTTCTCCCTGTGAGAGGAGACAGAGGTGAAGAGTCACAAACACATCAGATCAAAGTTTTAGTTTCATTTAAATAATTTTCTAAACCTTCATGTAATATTTCTCCCACAGGTGGCGCCAGTGGGCTGCAAAGTACAGTGTGTTGTGTGAATACGAGGCAGGAGAGCAGAAAATCCTAAAGTGTGAACCTGCAGCTCAGATAAACATGTTCCATGAGTCAATGTGCCTGCATATAAAGGAAAGAGAATCAAAGTGCAAATAAAGCTGTCAAGTGAATTCTATGAAATGAAAATAAATGGTGTGGCCCCTTAAAACAACAGACAAGAGAAAACATTCAAAGTTAAAGACAAATGAAAGTGTGTCTCTTTCCTAAATGTTGCAGCTGTTGTTTAAAGTCACATAGAGGAGCTTTTTAGCTGGATCAGCTTTTAGGATGATCTGTCTTCAATCAATCACATGTCTGTTAAAGTCTTGCTGTTGAATTGTCTCTTTACTGAGAGAAGCCAGCACATTATTATCTGTTAACATCTTGTCTAATCCACCAATCCTCACATAGTAAATCTGTACAACAGGATTCACTTCATGACAACACCAACATCAACACATTCACACATTACCTGGCAGGGCTTCAGTGATGTGATGAACTGTGTAGAAAGACGACAGAGTTCTCTGATGTGAGATCAATTCTCTCACTGACAGAAACCCACGAGGTTGAAGGTGCAGCATTTAATGCAGAAGTAAATATGTATCATTTGTGCGCACGTCCAATAATAACATTTTGCTGTATTGGACAAGTTGAACATGAGCGCAAGTTTCTTCAAAGCACCGTGGACTATCGCGCGCCGTCCTTCTATGCCACCGTACCACAGTGACACGACTAGACCTAGTATCCTTCCGCGGGAGTTCTGTAGACCGGTCCCGGTGTCGCATCAAACTTCCTCACTGGTTCATGTTGTGAGTGTTAGTTGAAGTCTTCCTCTAAATCTCTCTGAGTCTTCATATTGAAATCATAAAGTGAAGGCAGCCTATGTGAGAATTATCGACCTACGACCTATACTCACTGCAAGTTAGTGTATGGAAGTCGAACTATTTTCTCTAGCCCAATAATACACCCCAGCAACTATCCTCGCGTCACCAGGCTCGTGGTGGTGCGAGGCTATCAACCAATGAAACACGGATGCTTCGCGTAACCTCTCTTTCTCGAGTTCATCCTGTGTTGCATTCACTGAAAATTGAAAATTACATTTCTTTCGTATCTTGACTCAAGATATGTCCCATTTAGCTATCAGTGGCGTCGCCTGGCCTGGGCATCCGAACGTTTTTTCTTAAGCCCCGGATAATTGTATTAATGATAACTGTACTTTAACGAGCCACTAAAGAATTGTAATTTTCAATTTTCAGTGAATGCAACACAGGATGAACTCGAGAAAGAGAGGTCACGCGAAGCATCCGAGGAAGTTTGTGCGACACCGTGACCGGTCGACAGAACTCCCGCGGAAGGATACTAGGTCTAGTCGTGTCACTGCGGTACGGTGGCATAAAAGGACGGCGCGCGATGGTCCACGGTGCTTTGAAGAAACTTGCGCTCATGTTCAACTTGTCCAATACAGCAAAATGTTATTATTGGACGTGCGCACAAATGATACATATTTACTTGTGCATTAAATGCTGCACCTTCAACCTCGTGGGTTTCTGTCAATGAGAGAATTGATCTCACATCAGAGAACTCTGTCGTCTCTCTACACGGATCGTCCAGTGACTGAAGCCCTGCCAGGTAATGTGTGAATGTGTTGATGTTGGTGTTGTCATGATGTGAATCCTGTTGTACAGATTTACTATGTGAGGATTGGTGGATTAGACAAGATGTTAACAGATAATAATGTGCTGGCTTCTCTCAGTAAAGAGACAATTCAACAACAAGACTTTAACAGACATGTGATTGATTGAAGACAGATCATCCTAAAAGCTGATCCACCTAAAAAGCTCCTCTATGTAACTTTAAACAACAGCTGCAACATTTAGGAAAGAGACACACTTTGTATTTGTCTTTAACTTTGAATATTTTCTCTTGTCTATTGTTTATAAGGGGCCACAGCATTTATTTTCATTTCATAGAATTCACTTGACAGCTTTATTTGCACTTTGATTCTCTTTCCTTTATATGCAGGCACATTGACTCATGGAACATGTTTATCTGAGCTGCAGGTTCACACTTTAGGATTTTCTGCTCTCCTGCCTCGTATTCACACAACATCCATCCTAAAGCTTAAAGTAGCTCCTAACTGGTTGAGTAAAGATAAACTCCTGATAATAAGGAGTCAGTCCTGACTTTAACATGTTTTTGCTGTTTCACCTTTTAGCACTAAAACTGTGTCGTCAGTCTGTGAGAAGTCAGAGACAGTCCAGAGGACTCCTCAGTCACCAACAAGTCACATTCACCTGCTGCTAGGAGAGCACTCATTGGGTCTCATTCATGAAAAGTGAGTAAATCTGTGTGTAGATTTGCACATAAAAGCCTACTCTACTAAAAACCTACTCCGGATTCAGGAACGCTGCGGGAAACTCAGATTTGATCGTAAACACGTGTGTATGATCATGAATGCCAATCCATCGTAAAGTGACAGCGCGCTCCCGGTAATCAGCAATTAGCATAAATCCCCGCCCATGAATAGCCAATGACCATAGCCAATCACCATATAAGGAGGTGTAGGGTGCTTCCTGTCGACCTGTCAGTCATGGCGCAGAGAAAGAAAGAGAGATTTTTTCCGAAGCGGAGATCAAAATCATTTTGGGTGAAGTGGACTTAAGAGAAAACATTTTATTTTCTTCAGTTAGTAGTGGTGTGGCAGGGACACGCAAAGCGAAGGCCTGGAGGGAGGTAATAGATGCTGTTAATGTTGTCTCCGTAAAGAACCATGTCAGAGGTGAAGCGTAAATGGTTTTGATATGAAACTGGAGGCAAAGAAACGCATAAAATACAGCGGTCACCAAACAAACAGAAGATTCATTTGTGGGGTTCTGAATGAAGTGGGAACGGGAAGCCAGAGATGTTTTGTGCATAATGGATAAACTCTAAATCAATGATCGCTGTCGGAATGTAGAGCTATTTAACATTTATTTTAACACCGATAACATATAGCCTACAGCAGTCTGTATGCATCGTCCTCAAATTATTTGAATCTTAATAGCCTAAAGCTCTGTTTGATACAACGTAAATTAATCATTTTCAAATCAGATTTATTCATTCAAACGATCGTCCTCCTTCTACCTGCTGCCCCTGCTGGGCTGCTGAACCCAGGCATTGCGGCGGAAGGGGCTGTGATCCGGCTGTCCTCACGGATATTTTTATTCTCATCATCCAACGTGTAGAAAGAACGTGTAATCTATTGAGTCGATTTACGTAGATAATTCACAATCATGAACCTAATCTGGATCTAACTAAATGTGTTATATTTTTAATATTTTGTCATGTTTATTACGTGTTTCAAAGGCATCTGTGTATTGTGTACATAACAGAGCGCAATACGAATTAAAATTGTCATTTCCAATAGTGAAAAGCAATATTTATGTGCTTTACTAAATTTACACAAGCACTACGAGTGGTCAGGAGCAGGAGTAGATTTTGTTAGTAGCTACGAAAAGATCGGAGCTACTAAAATATTGATGAATGCGGACACGCACGTAAATTTCCGTCTGCGAACAGTTTACACACAAATTCCTTCTGCTCACGTTTCATGAATGAGACCCATTGACTTTAACCACTGGCGCCATCTTGTGGCAGAAATATGTTACTGCAGCTTTTGCTCTTTAAAAAGTCAGGCCTACATGTCTGCAGGAGAACAAATAAGCTTTACATTGCTGTGGTTGTAGTTGACATAGTTTTTAGTGCTGATGCCTGGTGTCCATCAGTTGTGTGTGATAATCAGGATAATAAATACAAAGGAGTATTGTGATGACTAAAGACAGACTGTAGATTGTCTGTGTGTCACCTGTAATAAGTGAACTTTGATCTGATGTGTTTGTGACTCTTCACCTCTGTCTCTCACAGGGAGAAGATGATGTGCATCATCCTGCTGCTCATCAACCTGACCTCCTGTGTCTGTGGTTAGTTTACACCTTCACTTTATTATCCACAAACACTAAAGACTAAACACACTCTCAGACTGTTGATTGTTGCTATCATGTATTACCTGTGGTATCTTTCAGCTCTTTAGTTTTGCAGCCTTCCAGCTTTGTTGTAAATAAGACACACTGTTATTCAGTCAATCAGTCAAACTCTCCACACAAACATCTATAGATGGAGTTTAAAGGCTCACATGTTAAAGTTGTCACTTTGTCTGCTCCTCACTTTCCCTCTCTGTCTCCTCAACAGGAACATTTGTAGTCAATGTGACACAGACCTCCTATCAGGCGAGGAGAACCACAACATCACACTTGAGTGGATGTTCACCACTAAAACTGGCAGCTCCCTCCACTCCCTTTATATCTACTGTCAACTGTTAACTGATCTCACAGCCTCAGGTCTGTTTAATCTACATGGAGGTGTTGAGGTCCCAGAGTCTCAGGATGAACAGTTTACAGGACGAGTCCAGTGTGACAAAGACGTCCTCAGAGAGGGACGACTCAGACTTCATGTGTCCAGACTCAGGACTGATGACTCAGGACTGTATATGTGTGATGTGCTCACAAAGTATGGGAGGAACTCTGGGAGATGTCAGCTCAGTGTCACTGGTAAGTTGATTCAGTGAAACTTTATTAACAGGTTCAGTTCAGCAGATTTTCTAGATAAATAAGAACCTGAGAGGAGACGTGTTGTCGACTTCTACAATCCACAATCCTGACACTTCTTTCTTTTGTAGTGAATTGTTTTTCTTCACATGAATGACACAGATTTATTTGGTCTCTTTACAGCAGCGAGGGATCAACCTGAATCTCAGACACCAAACACAACAAGTGGAGGTAGAGATCTTTCTCCAACAGCAAGTCGACCACAACCAGAGAGTCGGGGAAGAATGGGCCTCTACTGTGGACTGGGACTCACAGCAGCTGTACTGGTTTTGTATTCAGTCACTCTGTGCTTTTCAAAAAAGATTTCCACTCACAACAAATTCTAATGTCCTCAGGGACATACAGATTTTTTAACGTGGCTGAAACACATGTTGCAGCAGTGGGACATTGCTTAGCGTCTGTGGTGGTGCTACTGCCTGCTTTTCCAAGCTGGGGACGTGCCGACCTCCATCTACTGTAGGTAACACACAGACTGTGGATCAGCAGCCCCGCTTATAATAAATCTGAACTATCCCTTTAAAAGAGCTGAGACGCAGACCTCCAGTTTTCTGAGTTAGTTCCAGATATGTGGATCATAACAGCTGAAGTGTCTTTAGTTTGGACTGTGGGGACAGCCA
This sequence comes from Epinephelus cyanopodus, assembly GCA_026686955.1. Classification (NCBI taxonomy): domain Eukaryota; kingdom Metazoa; phylum Chordata; class Actinopteri; order Perciformes; family Serranidae; genus Epinephelus; species Epinephelus cyanopodus. The sequence goes on along the minus strand of CM048934.1, from coordinate 6,364,086 downwards.
GCAGACCTGAAGCAGACCATCTGACAGCTCTGGATGCTTAGTAATGGAGCAGCAGATCAGAAATGTGCTCAGGCTCTAAACCATTCAGTGCTTTATAAACCAACAGGAGTATGTGACAGTGTGTGACACTCAGGAGGCCAGAGTAAAGACCTGAGAAGTGGACTGATGTGGTCCAGGAGGAGAGGACAGTTAGTCCACACAAAGCCACTCTTCAATGTGACACTCCTGATTTCGTCCAGCAGGTGTCGCTGTGAGACTCCCCAACACTTTAATATGAAATCTGCACTGTGTTGACTTTACTGAAATAATGCTGAGAGGCATGTCTACCTTGTATACCATGTATAGCTCATCTGTGCAGTATCTGTCTGCATTTAAAGCTCTGTGTGATGAGTCTGTCTGTATAATATATCACATTTTATTCATATCCTGTCAGTGATGGATTTGACTTTTGCACAATGACACTCAGGGCTTCACTCAGACCTCTGTCAGGGGGTCTGGGACGTTTTGGATGAAGACACTCCATTTTGATGCTTATTTGTTTGTTGCACTTATGTAAATAAAAAGTACAAAAAGAAATCTCACTTTGAATCAGTTTGTTTTTTACTGTGAATTAGAAAATGACTTTTAACATTACAATGACTCACATTCACTGAGTGAGTCAAATTATGATTTAAACATTCAGAGGTCATATATATGAAGATAAAGCCTTTTCAAACTTGTGCATACACACAACCAATCATCTGTAACACATGTAAACCACAATCCCTCCATGAGGAAGAGGAAGTTTAATGCAACAACGCAACGTAACGCAACTCTATGTGGTAGGACCGTCCTTCATGATGACTCACCAGTTGCACTCTTGGGTAAAATCACCGTTTGCGTTTTTAAGTTCTTATGGGGTGCACAACAGGAGCAAATTAGAAGAGAAATTATGTACAGACCATTAAGTAAAGGGGGGAAGGAGGTGCCTGATCTGGCTGCTAAATTGGAAGCACTGTTTTTAACTCCCATACTGAATGCTGTACTAAATGAAAGTATGACAAGTCTTTGGGGTAATTTTGCTAAATTCTGGGTTGGACACCAGGTACTAAAAAAAAGCAGGAATTAGGTTTCCCCTGGATACCCCGCATGCAGAAAATAGACCTCCACTCTATGAGAAAGTAATATCCTTTGTTAAATCCGGGAACTGGGTAAAACTTTCATTGGGACAAGTGAACAGAGTAGATATAGAGCAGGGGTGCACACACTTTTTCAGCCTGAGAGCTACTTATGACATGACCGAGTCAGAATGATCTACCACCTACTAAAAATGCAAAACATATTATTTATAAATATATTGAAATTTATTTTTATATATGCTGGTGTACCTTGCATTACTGCATCAACCTATATTGCACAATACAACTCTGTACATTTTTTTGTCATTACCTTACTCTGATGACTTGCACTGAATGGAATCAGCTAGGGATGCATAGTCCGGACAGTAGCTGCTGATAGCCAGCCTCAAGCAGACTTCCAGATGCTCATCAGTCATGGTGGAACGGTACTTGGACTTAATGATCTTCATGTGGGAAAAGGCTGACTCACATAAATAAGTGGAGCCAAATAATGCAGTCAAGAAGGTAGCACATTTCCTGATGTTGGGGTACTTGTCCTCTGTGAGTAAGTTCCAGAATTGTCCATGAGCTCTGGCCTTTAGCTGAATGTCGGCTTGAAGTGTCAGAATCTCATCCTCCACTCCAGAAGAGTTCAGGTGAAACAGTGTTGCAACTTTTGATGCCAGTGAAACAACCTCAGCATCTTCCTGGAAAGGGTAGAGGAATGCTTAAAACCCAAAAAATCAAAAGTGGTGCCTGTTGATAAATTAATTGAAGATGAATGTCTTAAAGTGTGGAAAAATGTTAATGCACAGTTTCTTTTAAATGAATATAAAGATATAGCATGGCAAATAGCACATAAGTGCCTGCCAACAAGGGAATTTTTAAAGAGGAATAGATGGTGGGCGGTGATTAATTGTGTTAAAGAAACCATATGGAGTAGTAGAAATGTTTTGGTTTTTAAATTTTTTTTACTGTCAACAGAATCCATAACAATCTAGGTCTAACATTGACAAGGGACTATCTGTTAAGAGATAAGAAAAAATATAAAAATTGGGAATGCAAAGGTCTGTGGAAAATAGGAAATTGTAATATATCCAAAAAGCTGTTGGAGTTAGCCTATTTTTAACACCTCTACAGGTGTGGGTCTGTATTATTCACAATTATCATTGTTCTATTCTGCAAACATGAGTGTGCATACATGAATTTGAGTGTGGATGCATATTGCCCTATGTCATGTATGATGGATTTGTTTTCTTAAAAAACCTTATTGTGGGATTTAAGTGGTAAAATGTAACTCTTTGCTTGAACTAAATAAACGTCTAAAAAATCAAATCAGTCTGTTGGCTGTTGCTGGGTAGCTAGGGAACTTTCCATGGCTGTTTTGGTAAGGAAACTGAACCAGGGCGAGCTGCATCTTTCATTGACGCGTGTTGAAGCTCGGCTCTCAGAAAACAATGTCCAGATATTTCCCGTTGCTTTGCTTTTTATTTCCTCCACAAATTTAGAACAGGAAGCACCTTGCTTTGCAGTTAGGTAGCCTATTATCTGATACTGCTCCTATCTGTGGACACACAAGACTTAAACCAACACTCACAACATGAATTGACGAGGAAGTTCGAAGCGACACCGGGACTTTGTAATGCAGGACCGCACATCATGACGTCTCGGATGGACACAAACAGCAATTCAACGTACAAAAAACTGATTCCTGAAGAATGCTAAAGTGGAAGTCTTGTGGACTGCACATTGTTGTTGATGAAGACATTTCATGACAACCTTGTTTTAGTTTCGTGAGCGCAACTCTCCTGAAGCCCTGCCAGGTAATGTGTGAATGTGTTGATGTTGGTTTTGTCATGATGTGAATCCTGTTGTACAGATTTACTATGTGAGGATTGGTGGATTAGACAAGATGTTAACAGATAATAATGTGCTGGCTTCTCTCAGTAAAGAGACAATTCAACAACAAGACTTTAACAGACATGTGATTGATTGAAGACAGATCATCCTAAAAGCTGATCCACCTAAAAAGCTCCTCTATGTGACTTTAAACAACAGCTGCAACATTTAGGAAAGAGACACACTTTGTATTTGTCTTTAACTTTGAATATTTTCTCTTGTCTATTGTTTATAAGGGGCCACACCATTTATTTTCATTTCATAGAATTCACTTGACAGCTTTATTTGCACTTTGATTCTCTTTCCTTTATATGCAGGCACATTGACTCATGGAACATGTTTATCTGAGCTGCAGGTTCACACTTTAGGATTTTCTGCTCTCCTGCCTCGTATTCACACAACACACTGTACTTTGCACTCTACAGGGCTCCTCCGTTAACTTTTTTGTGCATCACTTATTAAGTCCCACCACTGATGCTGTCTGTGCAGAACATATTAAGTTTATTTTAAGTCAGTCACCAACAACTCAAATTCAGGTGCTGGTAGTCTTTGGGCAAAACGTATTTCGTGTTGGAGCCACCTTGTGACTCTTCACCTCTGTCTCCTCTCCACAGAGAAGATGATGTGCATCATCCTGCTGCTCATCAACCTGACCTCCTGTGTCTGTGGTTAGTTTACACCTTCACTTTATTATCCACAAACACTAAAGACTAAACACACTCTCAGACTGTTGATTGTTGCTATCATGTATTACCTGTGGTATCTTTCAGCTCTTTAGTTTTGCAGCTTCCAGCTTTGTTGTAAATAAGACACACTGTTATTCAGTCAATCAGTCAAACTCTCCACACAAACATCTATAGATGGAGTTTAAAGGCTCACATGTTAAAGTTGTCACTTTGTCTGCTCCTCACTTTCCCTCTCTGTCTCCTCAACAGGAACATTTGTAGTCAATGTGACACAGACCTCCTATCAGGCAGAGGAGAACCACAAACATCACTTGAGTGGATGTTCACCACTAAAACTGGCAGCTCCTCCACTCCCTTTATATCTACTGTGAGCTGTTAATGGTCTCAGAGACTCAGTCCTGTTTCATCTACATGGAGGTGTTGAGGTCCCAGAGTCTCAGGATGAACAGTTTACAGGACGAGTCCAGTGTGACAAAGACGTCCTCAGAGAGGGACGACTCAGACTTCATGTGTCCAGACTCAGGACTGATGACTCAGGACTGTACATGTGTGAAGTGTTCACACATTATGGCAGCAGCACTGCTACATGTGGGCTCAATGTCACTGGCAAGTTGATTCAGTAGAACTTTATGAACAAGTTTATGATAAATAAGAACCTGAGAAGAAAAGTGTTGTGAACTTGTGTTATCAACAATCCTCACCTTCTTGCAGTATCTGTGAAATATGTTACAACTTAATCTGTTGTGGATATTTAGTTTTCTTTGTCAGTAAATGTTTTTTCTTCACATGAATGACACAGATTTGTTTGGTCTCTTTACAGCAGTGAGGGATCGACCTGAACCTCAGACACCAAACACAGCAAGTCGTCCACAGCCAGAGAGTCGAGGAAGGATCGGCCTTTACTGTGGACTGACAGCAGCAGCAGCAGCAGCTCTACTGAGAGTTTGATTCTGTTGAACTGTTTGAATTACATTTTATACCACAGAGACACAGAAAACATGACGTACACACTCTGTGTGAATGAGTCATCAGAGCACTGATCCAGATTTGACTCTTAAACTCTGAGACTCTCTCCCTCCAAAGTCTGATTTAAGCACCAGAAATACTTGTTTTCTGAACATTTGTTGCTTTTATGTATTTATTAATATTATTTATTTAATTCCTCAAATTCATTCAAAACAGCATTATTCAATATATTATTACATTTGTCATTGATCTCTATGTGCTGTTGTTTTTCTGTCAGAATAAACTGTTACAATGAAAAGTCTTTCTTTTAATAAGGTCTTATAGTAAAGACAGTTTTTATTGATCTCTGTGTGTTGTTGCCTTCATTGTTCATTGTATCACTGTTACTAGTGTGCTCACTGATCCATTCAGTGTTTTAAAGATGTCTTTATACATGTCCTGTGTGCAGCTTAAGCTAAGCACAGAGAGAGCAAAGCTATCAGCACTGAATCAAATATAATACAGTCTGAACTTCACTATCCTGTGGAGGTTTCACAAAGTAGCTTGAATGTAAAATCATGTATTTCAAACCTGATGTTGCTGCTGTAACATCCAAACAGCCTCCTCCTCTAGCAGCCATACCTGGAGCCTCATGTAGAAAACTGTGCGGAGAATCCACACTAAATGTTTGCCTAAGTCCCAATGAGGAAATGTGCGTATGCCCAAACAATACTCTGATTTATACAAGCGTGCGTACGCCTGTTTGTGCACTATTTTCTTTTATAAATCCCACATTAACTTGGAATTGTCCACACCTGGACCAGCCTCATGTCCCGCCATAAATGGTCACTGCAAAGCACCTCATTAATGCTGATGCAGAGACACGAGACAGCTGATCAGTGGTTCTTCACGGTAAATCACAGCAACGACCAAGAGGAAAACCAAGAAGGAGGAGAAATGTCTGGGCTCCAAACATTCTCGGCTCATTAGATATCCGTTATGTCTTCTCCTGATACCTGGTCATTGTTGTTTTAGTTCTTCAGCTGGATTAAGTGCATACTGTTGTAATGCAGGACAAAGAGAATCTGTCAGATGAACTAACAGCAGAAGGTGTTTGTGATCATCAGTAACATTTGAAGAGCCTGATGGTCTCAATGATCACAGCTGTAACCTGCAGACAGGTGAGCATTTCTAAACAACAAGAGCTCCCTCTGCTGCTCTTTGTCATTAATACACCTGTTAGCTACAGGCAGATCTGAGGAGTCTTCAGTGAACACAAAGGCTTCATTGCATCCAAGCACATGATGAAGTGTAAAAGGAGGAAGTAGAATATTTATAGGTGGAAATGTTTTCACTCTTGGTTCCAGGCTTGCCTGAAATATCAGCTGCTGCAGACTCCAGTCAGGACCCGTCACAAAGGATTACATCATTACATGAGCTCAAGGTGACACATGTTGGGAGGACCATCACCAGGTCAACTTGTGTAACATGTCACTCATGTAAACAGCCCACTGTATCAGCCAATAGCAGCAGCCTGTCAGGCTTTAATAGAGGAGGTGCAGCTGCTTTCCATTCAGGATTTTTGAAACTGTCATATCTTATTATTCTGTTGTTCAAATTGCTTTACATTTACTGAAGAGTGCATTATGACTTGTTCAGGACTCCAATCTCAAGGTGTATGACTCGGGACCTGACTCGTGTTTTGCCTGTCTTGATTTGGGACTTGAGTGCAGAAACTTGAGCCTGACTTTCAGACAGTGACTTCATCCCACCCCACTCTGCCACATGCCACAGGCTCATGATCTACTGCAGTGCAGTTCAATGGTTCAGTGGCAGCATGTGCAGTGGGGTCAAGAGTCAATCCAACATGTAGCTAAGAAATATGTCACTGTACTGAAAAACATTTCATCATATCATACTGTACATCATGCATGATAATGTATGCATAGAAAAGAAATGTTCCAGAGTTTGATATAAAAACTTTTATTTTTCTATCAGAAATGACAGAATAAAATGTGCTGGTGGATGGGTCCCACAAACACAGTTTGTTTTGAAAGAGACTGTGTGTAAACGCTTCATTCATAACAGTAACAGCAGCCTCATGACAGAGAAAGGTATATGAGTCGTGACTCCTAAAAGACTACTGAATTACAGTAACACAATATTGGTCATTTGAGGTAGTCAGATCAAATCTGACAACTTTAAAAACAAAAGAAAGGATGGCTTGAACCAGTGGTTCTCAATTGGTGGGTCACGGTCCAAAACTGGGTCAAGCCCAAGTGCTGTTTTATGCTGCAGAGTGACGGAACGGACTGCTACTTGACAGAGACAGCAAACTATATGTTCATGAGATGGCCAAACACAAGAACCTTCAACTAATAACTGAGGAGAAATATAAACCGTGTGGCTGGACCAGTTGTGAACCACTGGCTTTCTTGGCCACTCCTCCCTTTCTCTCTCTCTCTCTCACACACACACCACACACACACACACACACACACACACACACACACACACACACACACACCTCCCTTACACTCTGACTTTCACTTTCACTTTCTCACGTTTTCCTTAAAGCAGCCTGAAGGTGGCAGCAAAGGATCACTGGGTTACTTGGGACTGTACATTTAGTACATGTAGTCACGCTCTTTGGGCCATTCTTGAACAGTTTCTGCTGTGTGACATGACTTGATTATAGATTATGACATTTGCGAAATGTTTACAGGAAATAATCACGTGACATTTATCTATTGATTGTAGAAAATGACATTGTTTGTACATGTGTTCATATTGAATACAGTCATTCTACATGACTCTGTGAATGTGTTTGAAACTTGAGTTGGAGCATCCATCACAGTGAACATCATGTCTCATCATGTGTTATACTGTAGCTGTCACAGCTGTGTGCTCATGCAGTTCAAAGTGCACACTGAGTAGCACACACACACATTCAATATGGAAAGTTCCAACTTTGAATCATGCACTGTTTTAATGTGACGTTTTCTAATCATGTGTTGAGATCCACACTTATATTTTGGATGTATAAACCTGTAGGACTCAACCCCACAACACTGAAATGACACATTTGAAGCTTTGATTCAAGTATTGATTTGTGTTGTTATTGTTATTTAGGATTTTTTATTTGTTTCTAAAGTTAAACTGAGTGTTTTTGTTTTTCCTGTGAAGCACTTTATAACTTTGTGTAACACAGTGTTTGTGTATATGATTCCCTTTGTTTCTGTGGTTGTAGAAAAACACCACGTCACATTATAAAGTTATTTCCTCATCATCAATGCAACATGTAAAGCAGTAATTTGTAACTGTTTTCAGAGGCAATAAAGTTCATTATCTTTGTTGTTGTTGTTGTTGAATTCTTTTAGTTCTTGAAAACACACAGTTGTCTGATATGAACAGATTTACACACAGAAGAGTCATAACAACCTTTCTCTTATAAATATGGATTTATTTACAATATGTACACATTATAAACTGAACACAATACATTTTACATTATAACAATAACCATCAGTCGGCAGAAGATTATTAATGAACATACAATTCTCTCAGAATTCTGTCGATTCAGAAGTTTTCTGATACAGATGTTGGAGGGAGAGAGTCTCAGAGTCTGTCTGGTGTTTTTAGGACCGTGACTTTGAAACAAACTGTTTCCTCTCATCATCTGATGAACTTTTCTTAAATCCTCCACTGGAGTCTGAGCACAAATCTTGTTTTCTGGACTGAAGGTGAATTAATAATCAGAATCAAACACTCAGTAGAGCTGCTGCTGCTGCTGCTGCCAGTCCACAGTAAAGGCCGATCCTTCCTCGACTCTCTGGCTGTGGACGACTTGCTGTCTTTGGTGTCTGAGGTTCAGGTCGATCCCTCGCTGCTGTAAAGAGACCAAACAAATCTGTGTCATTCATGTGAAGAAAAAACATTTACTGACAAAGAAAACTAAATATTCACAACAGATTAAGTTTTAACATATTTCACAGATACTGCAAGAAGGTGAGGATTGTTGATAACACAAGTTCACAACACTTTTCTTCTCAGGTTCTTATTTATCATAAACTTGTTCATAAAGTTCTACTGAATCAACTTACCAGTGACATTGAGCCGACATGTAGCAGTGCTGCTGCCATAATGTGTGAACACTTCACACATATACAGTCCTGAGTTATCAGTCCTGAGTCTGGACACATGAAGTCTGAGTCGTCCCTCTCTGAGGACGTCTTTGTCACACTGGACTCGTCCTGTAAACTGTTCATCCTGAGACTCTGGGACCTCAACACCTCCATGTAGATGAAACAGGACTGAGTCTCTGAGATGACAGTTTGACTGATTGACTGAATAACAGTGTGTCTTATTTACAACAAAGCTGGAAGGCTGCAAAACTAAAGAGCTGAAAGATACCACAGGTAATACATGATAGCAACAATCAACAGTCTGAGAGTGTGTTTAGTCTTTAGTGTTTGTGGATAATAAAGTGAAGGTGTAAACTAACCACTGACACAGGAGGTCAGGTTGATGAGCAGCAGGTGATGCACATCATTTCTCCCTGTGAGAGGAGACAGAGGTGAAGAGTCACAAACACATCAGATCAAAGTTTTAGTTTCATTTAAATAATTTTCTAAACCTTCATGTAATATATTTCTCCCACAGGTGGCGCCAGTGGGCTGCAAAGTACAGTGTGTTGTGTGAATACGAGGCAGGAGAGCAGAAAATCCTAAAGTGTGAACCTGCAGCTCAGATAAACATGTTCCATGAGTCAATGTGCCTGCATATAAAGGAAAGAGAATCAAAGTGCAAATAAAGCTGTCAAGTGAATTCTATGAAATGAAAATAAATGGTGTGGCCCCTTATAAACAACAGACAAGAGAAAACATTCAAAGTTAAAGACAAATAGAAAGTGTGTCTCTTTCCTAAATGTTGCAGCTGTTGTTTAAAGTCACATAGAGGAGCTTTTTAGCTGGATCAGCTTTTAGGATGATCTGTCTTCAATCAATCACATGTCTGTTAAAGTCTTGCTGTTGAATTGTCTCTTTACTGAGAGAAGCCAGCACATTATTATCTGTTAACATCTTGTCTAATCCACCAATCCTCACATAGTAAATCTGTACAACAGGATTCACTTCATGACAACACCAACATCAACACATTCACACATTACCTGGCAGGGCTTCAGTCATGGGACGATCCGTGTAGAGAGACGACAGAGTTCTCTGATGTGAGATCAATTCTCTCATTGACAGAAACCCACGAGGTTGAAGGTGCAGCATTTAATGCAGAAGTAAATATGTATCATTTGTGTGGACGTCCAATAATAACATTTTGCTGTATTGGACAAGTTGAACATGACCGCAAGTTTCTTCAAAGCACCGTGAATTTTCGCGCGCCGTCCTTTTATGCCACTGTACCGCCGTGGCACGACTAGACCTAGTATCCTTCCGCGGAGATCAGAAGAGCGGGAACGGTGTCGCATCAAACTTCCTCACTGGTTCATGTTGTGAGTGTTAGTTGAAGTCTTCCTCTAAATCTCTCTGAGTCTTCATATTAAAATCATAAAGTGAAGGCAGCTGCAGTTTTCACAAGCAGCTTCTCTCCACCGACCACAGTGCAACAAACATTTAGTGTTCAGGAGACAGACAGGGGGACAGCTCTCGTCTTCAAACACCTAAGTAAGTCAAACAAATTCAGCCTTTGTCTTGTTTTAATTGTGTCCATCAGCTGTGCTTCATTTACTGTTGTTAGTTTTACTGACCAACATTTGAATTCACCGTCGACGCAGATTAGAAAATAGCTGCCATCATGTCAGATGTCCAGGTCAGTCTGCCGTCATACTCCGTTTGATGCTTGTCTATTCGTGGTATTACGGGTGGTGACAGAGACGTTTGTCAGCAATGTTTTCTCTCCTGTTTCTCTCATTGATAGACCAAATAAACAGTGCACTTATTGCACATTATATGACTTTCAGTCACAAAATATTGAAATTTTTCTCCTCTACTCTTTTTAAAAGGAGCTCTAAACTGAAATGATCAACAATAAATAATCTTTTACCTTCCACTAAACAAAATGCTTGTTCAGGATGACCCAGACCACGTCCAGGTCCATGTTCATGTCGTCAAGAGCAGCAGCACACTGTTAAATATGTTGTCATCTTTTTAAAATAAACATAAATCAAAATGTCGCTGTTTCCATTTTTGTCTGAGCATTTTTTCAGTGGTTGAAATAAAATACCAAATTACATCATTAACATTTTACTGTCTGTTATTAACTGTCTGTTATTAACTGTCTGTTATTAACTGTCCTTCTTTCATTGTGTGTGAGCTGAGTGAAAAGCTCTGAGCTGCTAACAGGTGTATTAATGACAAAGAGCAGCAGAGGGAGCTCTTGTTGTTTAGAAATGCTCACCTGTCTGCAGGTTACAGCTGTGATCATTGAGACCATCAGGCTCTTTAAATGTTACTGATGATCACAAACACCTTCTGCTGTTAGTTTATCTGAGAGATTTTAAATGTTTGCTTCATGTGTGATCTGAATTATCATCTGATTCATTAATCACACCATGAAATTAAATGTGTTTTTATCACTAAATAAAATTCATTTGAAACTTCTTCTAATCAAAGCTGCAGCATTTTTGAGCAGCTGGAGGATTTTTTGTGATTCATCAAACAACAAACAAACAAACCAAATCAGCACTACTTCAGTGTGTTGAACTTTTGTTCCCATGAATGAAAAAGTGAGGGGGGTGTTGTTGGGGCTGCTCTCAGGAACCATCAGCTCCTCCCCAAGTGCATGAAAGAGGGCGTGAAGTGAGGACGCAGTTTCTTCCTGCTGGCTGCATCTCATCAGTCACACACTGAGCTGGAAATGAAACACGCTTGTTATCTCATCTCTGCTTTAACTCTATAATCCTCACTGTTATAAAGTGAATTTGATCAGGTCAACTTTCCATAAACACCAAAGACTCCACATGTATATCAATGATTTACATTCTCAGTACAAACAGTGTTAATGTTGATGGTATTCAGGTGAAAAGAGGAAGACACTGATGAAGATTTGTTGAAACAAAGAAGAACAAAACACACAACTCTATTCATGCTCATATAGCTACACAGTGGACAACAAGTTCATGTCCTCAGTGTTGTTTCTGGGAGTTTAGGGCTTAAAGTTGACACATTAGACTTCATGAGGCTGATTGTGATATTTGCACACTCACTTTGTCTGTTTCACACAACAAAGTCATTACAGTGCTTTGTATTTATGAAGATAATAATCCTTCAATAAGTCTAATCAAATCATCTTTACAGTGAAACATAAAGAAAAGTTTGTATTCAACTTGATTAGATTAGTGGAGAGCAGAGAGTTTCCCATCATGCACTGTGGTCGGTGGAGAGAAGCTGCTTTGAAAACTGCAGCTGCCTTCACTTTATGATTTTAATATGAAGACTCAGAGAGATTTAGAGGAAGACTTCAACTGACACTCACAACATGAACCAGTGAGGGACTTTAATGCCACACCGGGACTCTGTGTTGTAGGACCTGTCTATTTGAAGTTTCGGTGAAAGAACCACAACTCTTAAGATAGAAACGCCTCCTCAGTGAGCCGCCCCTCCTCCTCCTCCTCTTCCTCTTCAGGCTCCTCATTTGTCACATGCTTTCGTGTAATCGCAGGAGAAAGTACCGCTTTTATCGCCTTTGATTGGTTGTTGATATTGCCGTGAAACGTCATCTCACGTTCATGACATGCTGTCGGCTTGTCTGTTGTGATCGTCTTCACCACCAACATAAGTAAACGAAATCAATCCAACAGTGCGAGCCGTCAGATTTATATTAGCGGAAAGCACATCGCCGAATTTAAGGCTGACACCTAAAGTGTATGTCTGTCCTCCAGAGCGTGCTGCCAAAGTGCCTTAAGAAATCGCTTCGTTTACCGTTTCCTCGTCCCTTGATACTTTTCGTGCCTATGAGAACATATGTTAAGATGTGGACACGCACTTTAGGTGTCAACCTTAAATTCGGCGCTGTGCTTTCCATTTATATAATCTGACGACACGCACTGTTGGATTGACTTCGTTTACTTCTGTTGGTGGTAAAGACGATCACAACAGACAAGCCGGTAGCATGTCATGAACGTGAGATGACATTTCACGGCCAAATCAAATAACCAATCGGAGGAGATCCCTTCTAGCCAATCAGAGGCGGGAAAGCGGAAGCTTCCTCTACAATTCTACGAAAAGGAATATCTAGGAACCGCAGCAATATCCTCCTGCGCTCACTGAAGATCTCACAGTCACTCTCCACAATACTGACTCTGTATTGAAAGACAAGCTCTGACTCAAACGCAAGTAAATTTTGTCGTCTCTCTACACAGATCGTCCCATGACTGAAGCCCTGCCAGGTAATGTGTGAATGTGTTGATGTTGGTGTTGTCATGATGTGAATCCTGTTGTACAGATTTACTATGTGAGGATTGGTGGATTAGACAAGATGTTAACAGATAATAATGTGCTGCTGTGCTATGCAGACTGTTGATTGTTGCTATCATGTATTACCTGTGGTATCTTTCAGCTCTTTAGTTTTGCAGCCTTCCAGCTTTGTTGTAAATAAGAGCACACTGTTATTCAGTCAATCAGTCAAACTCTCCACACAAACATCTATAGATGGAGTTTAAAGGCTCACATGTTAAAGTTGTCAAAGTTCAATTAACATGCACATTCTCACTGTGTTTTTGTGGTGCTAGGAGTTGATCCCCTTGGACTTGTGCTTTTAAAGAAAAGATGACTCCTGCACTCACTTTTACTCTGCTTTATTTATTCATTCATTCATTATTCAACATTTCGGTCAAGCATGGACCTTCATCAGGACATAAAATGCATTTGTGGTGTGGCTCCCTTTTAAACACCACCAGCTCAATGTAATTAGGGCGTCACAGGTGTTTGTCATCATCAGTTGTTAAGGCAGTGACTTCACCACATCTCACTTCACTATGAATGCAGGGGGTAAGAGAAAAAAAGGGAAGGGATTCAAACATTTTAAATGTGGAATACATACTCCCAAGTAACAACACACATATAACAACAACACACACACACACACAACACATATATATATATATATATATATATATATATATATATATATATATATATATATATATATACTCAAAAATCAAGACAAATGCATCAAATAGAGCACCAATACCAGTCAACCTGTCACTCTCAAGAAAAATAGAAGAACATTTAATCATAAACCTGACTCACTATTTACAGTATCAAAACTACTCTTTTACAAACACACACTTAAATCTAGCTCCTCATTGAGACCAAAGTTGGTCCCAAATGTCTGGAGTTCCATGATCCAAAAGGCTTCTCGTCTGAGAAGTGCTTCTTTTAGATCACTCACCTCCACGTCTAGACAAGACCACTTTTTCAATTCCACAATACCTAAATGCTGTGATTGGATGATTGACTTGTTTAAAGTGGACTGCTACTGTTATCCAGGTTGTTGTTACGGACAGCCCAACGATGTTCAGATATTCGAACTTTTAATGCTCTTGTTGTCATTCCCACATAGGCCTTAGAGAAAGTGCATTTAATTGAATAGATAACACCTGTTGTTGAGCATGTGATGACTCCTCTTATTTTATATTTTTTTTCCAGTTAGAGGGTGCGTAAATGTGTCACAGTTAATGGTGCCGTTGCACCGTGCACACCGCCCACATTTATAATTACCATTAGGTAGAGTAGGAAGGCCACTCTTAGGTTTTTCAAACAGGCAGTCGGCATGCACTAGTTTGTCTTTTAAATTCTTTCCACAACGAAGGGTGATTCTAGGTGGTGTCTCAAATAAATGGCCGACGTCTGGATCACTTGAAAGAATGTGCCAGTGTTTTCTGATAGAATGTTTTAGCTCATATGATCTGTCAGTGAAATTGAGAACACACACTGCTGAGGATTTATCTTTTGTCTTTCTATCACCTCGTGGTCTTGTTATCACTCTTTGTAGAGCTGCGTCTAAACATTTATCTTCATACCCTCTTTCCTTGAAGCGTGATTTCATTATGCTCACCTGGTTATCAAATGACTCCTTTGTATCAAATTCTTTTCAATCTATGGAACTGACTCACTGGGACAGCATCTTTCATATACTGTGGATGGTAGCTATCCCTGTGTAGAAGGTTGTTCCTACCTGTGGGTTTTCTAAAGAGGTCTGTGATCAATTTGTTATTCTCTTTTTTAATGCATAGATCTAGAAAGTTGACAGTCTGGTTATCATGTTCTAGTTTAAAAGTGAGTGATTCAATCCTACTTTTCAACCAGTTTGTGAACTCTATGAGTTGTTCTAGTGACCTGTTCCATAGGAAAAAAATGTCATCAATATATCATTTCCAATATTTAATGTATGGTAGAAAAGGATTCACTGGGTTGTCTAGAACATTTCAAATAATCCAACATAGAGCCTCTGTCTCCTCTCACAGGGAGAAGATGATGTGCATCATCCTGCTGCTCATCAGCCTGACCTCCTGTGTCTGTGGTTAGTTTACACCTTCACTTTATTATCCACAAACACTAAAGACTAAACACACTCTCAGACTGTTGATTGTTGCTATCATGTATTACCTGTGGTATCTTTCAGCTCTTTAGTTTTGCAGCCTTCCAGCTTTGTTGTAAATAAGAGCACACTGTTATTCAGTCAGTCAGTCAAACTCTCCACACAAACATCTATAGATGGAGTTTAAAGGCTCACATGTTAAAGTTGTCACTTTGTCTGCTCCTCACTTTCCCTCTCTGTCTCCTCAACAGGAACATTTGTAGTCAATGTGACACAGACCTCCTATCAGGCAGAGGAGAACCACAACATCACACTTGAGTGGATGTTCACCACTAAAACTGGCAGCTCCCTCCACTCCCTTTATATCTACTGTGAACTGTTAACTGGTCTCAGAGCCTCAGGTCTGTTTAATCTACATGGAGGTGTTGAGGTCCCAGAGTCTCAGGATGAACAGTTTACAGGACGAGTCCAGTGTGACAAAGACGTCCTCAGAGAGGGACGACTCAGACTTCATGTGTCCAGACTCAGGACTGATGACTCAGGTCGAATCCTGTGTGATGTGCTCACAAATTATGGCGACAGCACTGCTACATGTCGGCTCAATGTCACTGGTAAGATGATTCAGTAACTCAGTAAAGACTAAGTGTGAGTTCCAGTACCAACACAACTACACCAGTCAGTATACTAGAAAATGGCGTGTGTCCCAACACATGGTGCGTCAAATGCAGTTTGCCAAAAACACCAGGATGCTCCACTGTGTCAGGTCACATTTCACAGCGCATGTTTTTCCAGGCTATTCTGACCCACAGTCCTGTGCACAGTGGAAGACACATCACAGTGACTGAGTCGTAAGCAGATGGCAGTTTGCTCATTGACAGCGAGCAGCAACCTACGAGGCTGAAAAATGAATCCCATGTGGAGGTGCCAAAACCTGCAGTTCCTCTAATGGCCACTTGAGGCTGGCTCTGAGAGCATAGACCCCCCATGTTAACACGTCCACCTTTCCAGCAGAAATAAACATGTTTACAGCTTGGAACAAAAAACGGTTTTGGTCTCCTGAGCTAATTTCAACATGTAAGACAGTCTGTGCAGGGGCTGAGTCTTTATATGATTCACCTGTTTATATTTTATTTAGACTCAAAGTTAAGCTCATTTAAGGGCTGAATAGCTTGAAGCACAGAATGTTTAGATTTCTGATGTTGTAGCACAAGGTTAGATATTTAAATCAGTTACTCAAACACTAAAGTACTTTTGGTGCTGAATTGTTACCTGTTTCACTGTTTCAGTAATGATTGTGCTTCAGTCACTTAGATTTTATTTTCTGTCCTTTGCAGCAGCTGCTGATGAGCCCAGACCTCAGAGACCAACAGAGAGTCCACAACCAGAGAGTTGGAAGATGATTGTCCTCTATGTTGGACTGACAGCAGCAGCTCTACTGACTCTCTGTGTCGGACACTGCGTAGCCTACTTTAGAATATGTCGGGAGAAGCGCCATGTGAGCCACACAGCAGTCCATGTGACAGACGCACTCAGTACAGACTGTAAGCAGAAAGTCACTTTCGATGATGCCTGAGAATTTTCTACTAATTTTCCAGTACAGAGAACTGAACCAGGACTTTGTGGACGGGTGTTTGAGGAACCACCTTCAGATCAACGCGGGGAAAACCAAAGAGCTGGTGGTGGATTTCCACAGGCGCAGACTCCTCCCCCCAACACCGGTGAACATGCAGGGAAAGGTCACTGAGATGGTGACATCTTATAAATACCTGGGTGTTCATCTTAACAACAAACTGGACTGGACCAATCACATAACAGCACTGTACAGGAAAGGCCAAAGCAGACTGTACCTGCTGAGGCGGCTCTGGACCTTGGAGCTGTGCACCAGCCTTTGAGTCAAGTGTTTCAGGTGTCTTGATGTGGTGCTGCCCCCTGCTGGGCTCTGAGGAGAGCTCAGGCTGATGAGGACAGAGCTGGCTCTTGTGTTTGCCGCCCTGCTGTAACGTTAGCAAGTGAAGCAGAGAAATCAGAAACACTGCAGCTGAGTCTGTGCTGGTTGTCTTCATGGTGCCACTGCTGTTAGTTCCTGTCCTGACATGTTCAGGACAGTGAGCTTGTTGCTGCTGCTGGCTCAGACTTCAGATGTACTGTAATGACAGTTACTGTTGATGCAAACACAATAGATTATTAGTACATGATGAGTTGTACTGAAGTGAAGATGCTTTTAACACCAGTGCAGCCTTTAAAAAAAGTTCCTCTGGTGTCATTCATGGACAAAAATGTCCACATCAAAAAAAACTGCCATGAAAATATCATATATTCATATTATTTTCCACTTTCACTGAAGTAAGTCTTTTATCAATCTTCAGCTCTTATCATAACTACCAAATATTCTTTTTTTAACATTTAACCCTTTAAATGTTTTTTTTTCACATTTCACTGATGTTTTTAGATGGAAAATTTATTTTTGTGTTTTTTGGTTTTTTTTATGTTTAATTTAATTTAAAATTTCCTCTTGACAAAAATACCCCGCATTAAAATTGCCTGAAATTATTATACATAATTTTCCACTTTTACTGAGTTATTTTTTCAACAAACGTCAGTCCTGATCATAACTACCAAATGTTAATTTATTTTCAGAATTTTATCCCTTTAAATGCAAGTTTTTGACTTGATGCCAAGATGTTTCCATAAAGCAAAAGTTTTCACTGTCCTAACATTTAGTTTTCTACTCATCTGTTCACAAACATTTTGGAGGCAGGGCTTTAAATTGACAGTCTGATATCACAGAATATCACAAAAAATAAAGATAAAGTTTAATAGAGAATATGGGTGCAACAGATTAACAGATGATTTGTGCTCAAGTCTTTGGTGCTTGGACCAAACACTGTCCAGACACTGGTGCAGGTGTTGTGACTGTTAGGATGTTTAAGCAAAACTTGTGAGGTGATGTTAACTGTCATTTCCCAACACCAGACTGTAAAAGCTGCCTCATGTGTTCACTTGGTCTCTCCCTTCCTGCAGCTGACACCCATTTATTTATTGTTTTAAGGGTGTGTGTGTGTGTGTGTGTGTGTGTGTGTGTGTGTGTGTGTGTGTGTGTGTTCTCTGCTGCTGTCCCTTTTCCCTCCCTTGCAGATCTGTCCAGGTGTGCTGCATTAGTTAACGAGGTGCAGCACACCTGCCATGGAGGAGGTGCTGAAGAGCTGCTGTGCCTGCAGCAGAGGAGAGAGGCCTGTGGTGTGTGCACTGCTGGTCCTGCTGCCTCTCACTATAATAAATCCCACTGATTATTGTGGGTCAGTGTTGGAGTCTTGCTCGCCTCATAGGGCCACCTAAGGGTGGGGTGTGACATGTTTCTGCCACAGGAAAGTTGAGGATTAAAGAGTTTACAGTTACAGTTTTGTGCCTCAAATTTTCTTTCATTAAATGTCTTTGTTTCTGTGGTTGTAGAAAAACACCACGTCACATTATAAAGTTATTTCCTCATCATTAATGCAACATGTAAAGCAGTAATTTGTAACTGTTTTCAGAGGCAATAAAGTTCATTATAATTATCTTTGTTGTTGTTGAATTCTTTTAGTTCTTGAAAACACACAGTTGTCTGATATGAACAGATTTACACACAGAAGAGTCATAACAACCTTTCTCTTATAAATATAGATTTATTTACAAATGTACACATTATAAACTGAACACAATACATTTTACATTATAACAATAACCATCAGTCGGCAGAAGATTATTAATGAACGTACAATTCTCTCAGAATTCTGTCGTCTTGTTGATTCAAGAATGTTTTTAAGACACATGATTGATAACAGCTGGTGCATAAAAATATATATTTCACATCACATGTAGTTTTGACACAGATGTTGGAGGGAGAGAGTCTCAGAGTCTGTCTGGTGTTTTTAGGACCATGACTTTAATAACAAACTGTTTCCTCTCATCATCTGATGAACTTTTCTTAAATCCTCCACTGGAGTCTGAGCACAAATCTTGTTTTCTGGACTGAAGGTGAATTAATACACAGAATCAAACACTCAGTAGAGCTGCTGCTGCTGCTGCCAGTCCACAGTAAAGGCCGATCCTTCCTCGACTCTCTGGCTGTGGACGACTTGCTGTGTTTGGTGTCTGAGGTTCAGGTCGATCCCTCGCTGCTGTAAAGACACCAAACAAATCTGTGTCATTCATGTGAAGAAAAAACATTTCCTGACAAAGAAAACTAAAAATCCACAACAGATTAAGTTGTAACATATTTCACAGATACAGCAAGAAGGTGAGGATTGTTGATAACACAAGTTCACAACACTTTTCTTCTCAGGTTCTTATTTATCATAAACTTGTTCATAAAGTTCTACTGAATCAACTTACCAGTAACACTGAGCCAACATGCAGCAGCGCTGCCGCCATAATGTGTGGACACATCACACAGGATCTGACCCGAGTCATCAGTCCTGAGTCTGGACACATGAAGTCTGAGTCGTCCCTCTCTGAGGACGTCTTTGTCACACTGGACTCGTCCTGTAAACTGTTCATCCTGAGACTCTGGGACCTCAACACCTCCATGTAGACGAAACAGGACTGAGGCTCTGAGACCAGTTAACAGTTGACAGTGGATATAAAGGGAGTGGAGGGAGCTGCCAGTTTTAGTGGTGAACATCCACTCAAGTGTGATGTTGTGGTTCTCCTCTGCCTGATAGGAGGTCTGTGTCACATTGACTACAAATGTTCCTGTTGAGGAGACAGAGAGGGAAAGTGAGGAGCAGACAAAGTGACAACTTTAACATGTGAGCCTTTAAACTCCATCTATAGATGTTTGTGTGGAGAGTTTGACTGATTGACTGAATAACAGTGTGCTCTTATTTACAACAAAGCTGGAAGGCTGCAAAACTAAAGAGCTGAAAGATACCACAGGTAATACATGATAGCAACAATCAACAGTCTGAGAGTGTGTTTAGTCTTTAGTGTTTGTGGATAATAAAGTCAAGGTGTAAACTAACCACAGACACAGGAGGTCAGGTTGATGAGCAGCAGGATGAAGCACATCATCTTCTCCCTGTGAGAGGAGACAGAGGTGAAGAGTCACAAACACATCAGATCAAAGTTTTAGTTTCATTTAAATAATTTTCTAAACCTTCATGTAATATTTTCTCCCACAGGTGGCGCCAGTGGGCTGCAAAGTACAGTGTGTTGTGTGAATACGAGGCAGGAGAGCAGAAAATCCTAAAGTGTGAACTGCAGCTCAGATAAACATGTTCCATGAGTCAATGTGCCTGCATATAAAGGAAAGAGAATCAAAGTGCAAATAAAGCTGTCAAGTGAATTCTATGAAATGAAAATAAATGGTGTGGCCCCTTATAAACAATAGACAAGAGAAAATATTCAAAGTTAAAGACAAATACAAAGTGTGTCTCTTTCCTAAATGTTGCAGCTGTTGTTTAAAGTCACATCGAGGAGCTTTTTAGGTGGATCAGCTTTTAGGATGATCTGTCTTCAATCAATCACACTGACATTTATTGCAGTCAGGGCCGGCTCTACCCAATTTGGTGCCCTAGGCGAGATTACATCCCGGCGCCCCCAATACAATTCAATGACAACAGCCAACTGAGCAATCACAACAGTTTAATTTGAGTAAGAACAAACTCAACAGTAACAACAGTTACTTTGTCCAGCGTATCGTTCAACTAAAGACTAAAATTTGACACGTCTGGACTTCCTGGCAGCAAAGGCATATGGTGTCATCAAATGACACCTGCCTAGACATCTCACGGTTTATACTCATCAGGGCAAGTCCATTTAAACGCTCCTGAGACATGGTGGATCTCAGGTATGTTTTGATGAGCTTCAGGGAGCAGTGTTTGTGTGGATGATTCATCAAAAGGCACCTCTCCAGCTGTTTGGGGCCTCTGCAAATATTTTCTGAGTGCATCTAGACAGATATAGAGTAGATATATTTATGACTGTACAAGCAAAAAAACAAACAAACAAACAAAAAAAACAGCTGCTTGTATTTTCATCACCTGGCTACTGAATTTCAGCAATCATTCAGCACAATATCAAATGTGATAAGTACAGTAGGAGGAGGAGAGCTAAGCAGCAGCAACAGTGACACTGAGCACACAGTTGTTAATAATAGTAATGGTAAAATTAATTTTCAATTTAATAATGACGTGATGAAACTGTAATGCAATATCAGACCAGACACACAGGCAGGGATAATAACTGTGTAGAAACTTATAAGGATGGAATGAACTAACTTTTACATTCTTCTCATCACAGACATAAACAGCGCCGATGCAGTGCATTTCACATTAAACAACACAGAGTACAGCCAGCAGAAAGCTGTGTTTTATTATATTTTAAAAAAGGAAGCCAGATACATGAGTGAACTGATCATAGTCGGCCCATCCCCAGCTGACGGCGGCGCATGCGGGTGATTTGGCCTCTATTTTGATCCCTCTCATAATTTATTAATCCTTCTTAGTAGCTATCAGTGTGTGTTATTATTTTTTTGCATGTTATATCAGCATTGCCCATGCCCAAAGTCCTTCTCTGGCGTTGTTTAACGTTACTTCAACATAGCTAGCTCAAATAAAACGTCTTCACATAAAAAAAAGAGAAAGCATAATGTTACCTTTATATTGTGACTTCTTCTCCTCCTCCTCTTTTCTTCGCTTTCTGTACTGCGCACCCGAGGGCTTGGATGGCCTTTTCATCTTGCAAATTACAAATCCCGTCTCTCACTTGAGCTGCCCTGACCTGACCTCTGATCCGCACTTACGCACCCAATAACAACACGTCACGTGCTCATACATAATTTAGGAACATGTCACTGTTTATTTATTTGAAATGTTAATATATATTTTTTTTCTAGGCAGAACACACTAAGTGAGGGCACCAGTGGGCATAGAAAATTATTATTTTCCCTCGAGGCCAAGGGGGACTGGCGGCGTGGCGGCGCCCCTCCAGCAGATGGCGCCCTAGGCGACCGCCTATATCGCCTATGCCAAGAGCCGGCCCTGATTGCAGTAGACTATTTAACGTTAAAGCCAGCTATTCAGCATGCAGCATTCACACCTTTCTGTTTTTTATATTTTCTCTATTAGAGTAAAAAACACATTAAAAACAAGTCGTCTTTAAACAGCCAGGTTTGTCAAACTAACGTTATGGTCTTTATCTTGTTTTACGGCATTCAAAAGCTGATAATTAAATACACACATCACATCAATATTACATCTGATTAAAAAGTTACAGTGCACAGTGTGTGTGCACACACCCAGACCACAGATTATGACTGTGGTCTGTGGTCTGAGAGTGTGCACACACACTGTGAATGAAGTTATTTTTTCTCACACTCCAGCTGCTTTGAGAGGCAGCAAAACATCCTTTCATTTGAATAAAACTCTCCACAGTATGAACAGTGGTTACATGAGCCTCAAAACCAGACACAACTCAGCCCTGAGCAGAGTGACCGTCCTCTACTGACCAGTCAGACTGCAGTGTTCACAGCTCCACCTTTTAGCACCACATCTGTGTGCTAGGTGCCCCAACAGTATTTCTATGAACTGGTGTTCATGTTTCTTTGGGTTTGTTTCATGAAGTTATTCCACCAGAAATAACTAATGTCAGTGTAAACAATGTTTATCATTCAGACTCAGCTGTAGGAGGTTTCAGTCAATGATCTCTCTGTTCTCCCTCCAGCTGTTGTCAGTCATCAGTATCATAATGCATATTGTTACAATGCACTGCCTTTATTAATGCACAGTTTATAATGTGTACATGTTGTAAATAAAGAGACATGTTGTTAGGACTCTTCTGTGTGTACGTGTTTAATACCAGATGCTAAATATTGATGAAGAACTAACAGAGTTCATCAGCAACAAATACATAGGCTATGATTGTGTGAGTGTGACCTCTACGCCTGATGTCATGACCCGTGGCTGATGGATGAATGAGCATGTGCAGATAAAGAAATATTCTTTGTGGTTCAAGCGATGCGATGATGAGCCCGTGTGTTTATTACTCTGTGAAAATGTGCTTATTTAAATGATGAGAAAATGATTTTATTTTTGACGTGAGCCAGTGTTTTACTCCAACCACAGAATATGAATGTTCAGACAAAAATATTCTTCTCAAAACACGACACACAAGTCTCTATATTTCGAACACTCTTCCAATACAAATCTCACTGATTTAACATGGAACACACAACCAGTCAAAGTGCTAAACACTCAAGGCTGTTGAGCAATTTGCAATCAGAGCTTTTGGATTGGATTAACTTTAATAATCCCCAAGGGGAAACTGGATCGCCACCATGGCCAACAGTACAACAATAAGACATAGACAAAATATACATGCACAATAATGTCACCTAGGAGTGCAGTGGTCCAATACAGCAATAGCAAAATGACCAGAAAAAATAAATAAATACAGAGGGAGAGGTGGACAAGGAAGAGGAGAAGATAGGCAGAGAGGAGGCCAAGGCAGGGGAGGAAGATGAAGAGGAGGACAAAGAGGAAGAAGGAGAGCCACCATCTCAGATGAGATTTGGGCCATGATAATCGATCATGTCCTCGGCCATGGTTTGACGATGAGGGAGGCTGGTCTGCGCCATGACTATGTGCAAGTAAGTCCTATATCCAGCACTGACACATTACTGCACCTGTAATACTGTATGATGCAGTTACAGTGTTTCTTTACATTGTCTCACACGATCATGTATTGGCTGCTCTAGCTCCATGTCTGACACTGTCATGCTGTCTGTCTCTCTTCTGGAGCTGGATGCGGCCACCGTGACAGCATGAACATGCAAATGTATAATTCTGAGTGTTTTCCATTTAGCACTGCAGTGTTCAGTTGGTGCTGCAAGTGTCTACTCACATGATGGCTGTGTGTGTCATTTGAACACAAAGTTCCATTTTGAGAAGATGTTGAACTTGTTTTGAAGGCAGAGTGTTATTTTGCAAGAGAAGTGTTGAGTTTAGCAGTTTGTGTGTGTGTGTGTGTGTGTGGTTTGAGTTTTGAGAAAAGGAGCTCTTCCTCCAAAAAACGTGTCTCAGCAATCGAGAAAAACTGTAATTCAAATACAAAGCAAAGAGCTCCCTCTGCTGCTCTTTGTCATTAATACACCTGTTAGCAGCTCAGAGCTTTTCACTCAGCTCACACACAATGAAAGAAGGACAGTTAATAACACACAGTTAAATGTTCATGATGTCATTTGGTGATTTATTTCAACCACTGAAAAAATGCACAGACAAAAATGGAAACAGCAAAATTTTTATTTATGTTTATTCCAAAATGACTATAAAAGGCACTTTGCTGCTACTCTTACTTTAGTTCTTCTGAAGAGTAAGAAAGATGAGACATTTTATTGATGTGCTACAGAACACATCTTCATGGTCCTGCAGGATTTTGAAGAACAGTGACGGACAGCCAGAACAGCCCGTTAAAACCAGTACAGCTGCTGCTGCCAGTCCCAGTACAACACAGAGGCTGATCTTTCCCCGACTCACTGGTGCTGGTGTTGGTGTCACTGGTGCTGGTGTCGGTGTCACTGGTTTGGGTTTGTCAACAGCTGCTGTAAACAACATTAAAAACATGTCACTGACAACTTCCTGTACGCCACGAAGGCTGTGACTGACAGGTGTGAAGCATGACAATGATCCATCCATCATTGATTAAGGGCTGAGAGCTGACTTTAATCAAAGCTCAATCTGTTGTCAAGACTCAGTTTGTTGTAGCTGACACGTGGGTGACAAACTGTACAGACAGAGAGCCATTATAGCTCACTCTCTACACCACAAACATTTTACTTTGTGATCAAGATTTCAGGCTCTGCAAACATCAGTCAGACTGTTCCATATATGAGCAGATATATGTGACGGCCATGAGTCAACTCACCAGTGACGCCGAGCAAGAACTCTTTAACCTTCCTGCCAAAGTCAGTGGCCATCCTGCAGAGATACGCGCCCGAGTCATTCATCTTGACTCGGGACAGATGAAGGCGGACACGTCCTCCTCTGAGAGCGTCTTTGTCACACTGCACCCGTCCTGCAAACTGCTCGTGCTGAGACTCCTCAATACAGTTGTCCAGATGATAGAAGACCTTCAGCCCTAACACCTTCTGACAGTGGATCTTCAGTGAGGAGAGGGGAATGTCGCTTTCAGACGAGAAGCTCCACTCCACTGTGACGTCACTGTTCTCCTCTGCCTGGTACTTCAGAGGAGTGTCATAAGGCTTAGACGCCCTGAGAGGAAGAGGAGGAGAGAGGAAAGAGATTAACGGAGGCTCTAAATGTTGGGTCACAGGCTGCACTCATCACATATACACATTGAATCACAAAGTGTTCATTCATAACACATTAAAGTATTTATTCCCCTTTACTGCCAGGTATTTGCTCAAAAATCTACTGACATTGTCATCCTTCGAGCGATGCTGCCAGCACAGCTAGAAATGCTGACATCAGCCTGTATCAAACCCAACATGTCTGAGATCCTTCATCCCCAAATACCAGAAAACATGACGTCAGAGTCTCCAGTTTTTAGCCCGAGTTGTGAAGTCAGAAAAAAATGTCAAAGCTGAGAGTGTGTTTAGTCTTTTAGTGTTTGTGGATAATAAAGTGAAGGTGTAAACTAACCACAGACACAGGAGGTCAGGTTGATGAGCAGCAGGATGATGCACATCATCTTCTCCCTGTGAGAGGAGACAGAGGCGAAGAGTCACAAGGTGGCGCCAACACTAAATACGTTTTGCCCAAAGACTACCAGCACCTGAATTTGAGTTGTTGGTGACTGACTTAAAATAAACTTAATGTGTTCTGCACAGACAGCATCAGTGGTAGGACTTAATAAGTGATGCACAAAAAGTTAACGGAGGAGCCCTGTAGAGTGCAAAGTACAGTATGTTGTGTGAATACGAGGCAGGCAGGAGAGCAGAAAATCCTAAAGTGTGAACTGCAGCTCAGATAAACATGTTCCATGAGTCAATGTGCCTGCATATAAAGGAAAGAGAATCAAAGTGCAAATAAAGCTGTCAAGTGAATTCTATGAAATGAAAATAAATGCTGTGGCCCCTTATAAACAATAGACAAGAGAA
Organism: Epinephelus cyanopodus; assembly: GCA_026686955.1. NCBI lineage: Eukaryota > Metazoa > Chordata > Actinopteri > Perciformes > Serranidae > Epinephelus > Epinephelus cyanopodus. Next base: position 6,337,810 of record CM048934.1, on the reverse strand, counting down.
ATATTCAAAGTTAAAGACAAATAGAAAGTGTGTCTCTTTCCTAAATGTTGCAGCTGTTGTTTAAAGTCACATAGAGGAGCTTTTTAGGTGGATCAGCTTTTAGGATGATCTGTCTTCAATCAATCACATGTCTGTTAAAGTCTTGTTGTTGAATTGTCTCTTTACTGAGAGAAGCCAGCACATTATTATCTGTTAACATCTTGTCTAATCCACCAATCCTCACATAGTAAATCTGTACAACAGGATTCACATCATGACAACATCAGCACATTCACACATTACCTGGCAGGGCTTCAGTGATGTGATGAACTGTGTAGAAAGACGACAGCGTTCTCTGATCTTAAAGTAATGTTCCTCTATGAGCAATGCAGGAGGATGAAGAGTAACATGTTGTATGGAACAGACTTTTGATGTCACTCTGTTTGCTCATGTGACAGCAGGGCGTCCCGCCTTCATCACAATTTCGATACCTTGATCTGAATATTCTGTCACTGTTAGTATTATCTCGTGGGCAGGTAGAAGACTCGCAACACTGCAGCTCCCGGTAGAAGAATTATTTTATCAAGTGACTACATCATAACTAAAGATTACATATAGCCTAATAGATAAACACAATGTTTCGAGCCCAAACGCGCTCTTCGTCAGATCAATGATTCGGGTTGAGCTCTTATCAAATTTGCAGCTATTAAACGACAGAATCCCTATTTTTTACACTGTACATGTGTTTTGATTTTTTTTTTTTTTTGGTATTTAAACTTGAGTGCATAGCTGTGTCTGCTGTGATCTGCCTGTGTGTCTCATCTTTTTGACCACAGTGTGGGTGGATCCCCAAAGTGTATATGATGCACACCTGCACACACCTGTCCAATCACTGACCTGACGAAGAGCCGTTTGGGCTCGAGACGTTGTCTTTATCTATTATGTAATCTTTAGTTATTATGTCGTCACGTAGGCTAATAAAATAATTTTTCTACGGAAGCTGCAGTGTTTTCTACCTGCTACTTCTATTTTACGGACTCGGCAGCTATGAATGCGATGTGCGTGTGCTTTTCTTCTTTTCTATATTAGTAGCCTGATCTCCCCATCCGAGCTCACGCATCTGCCAACCCTCAGCGTCAGATGTAGCTACGCAAAGTGCGAAATATACAACTACAATTGGGGAGGTGCTGCAGAGCTCCTGTGCCTGCAGCAGAGGAGAGAGGCCTGTGGTGTGGTTTCCATTGTGAGAATCCACGACCTTGGATATGGCTTCAGTGATGTGATGTGATGTGGAGATTCAAATTGAAACTGTGGTGGGGGCGTTGTGGTCACAGTATGAGCCCCCACAGTTTCAATTTGAATCTCCACACCCACTTGTCATATGTGGGACTCATATGTGGGCAATATAGGCTAAGTGGACACCCCCCATTCTTAGTTTGTATTATGTGTGTACTATTTTCTCATTATTTGACTGTCATAATTTTTATTTATTTGTAATCTGATATTTGGGCACAAGATCGGCTAATATTTGCAGTGGGTTAGAAGGTGTATAAAATGAGTAAAGCTCTTCACAGGCACTTTGAGGCAGCCTAAGGGTCCTTTAAGTGAGGTGCAAGCTTCCGCTAATTGATAAGTGGACCCCCCCAGCCAGCCTGCATGTCGCGGTGTGGTCGTGCTTATGTTTCTGTGTTTACAGGTGAGCTGAAAGTATGGAAATATGTTGAATATGATGTTGTGACACATGAGCATACAGAGGGTGTAATAATAAGAGACTGTAATGCAAATGTGTGTTGCTGTTAAGCGTTTGCAAGTGAAGTAAAAGTCCGATGAAAATGTGCTTCACCTGACAGGAGTAAATGGCGAATCACAACATCAAAAAGTGTAACCTACTGAAATATGATTTGTGTGAGTGTGCCAAATGTTATCAGTGTGTTAGTTAAGTGCTTAAGCACAAGTGCATATTTTGTTTAATTTCAGTTTGTCCGGAACGGGACTGGTTAGTTTAAGTGAGGCGCAAGCTAGTGCTAATTGATAAGTGGACCCCCCAGCCAGCCAGCCTGCATGTCGCGGTGTGCTCGTTCTTATGTGCTTGTGTTTCTGTGTTTACAGTAAAGGACCTTAAACTCATGCACGCCTGGGAGTTTTCCCTTGTGCTGAAGTGTGCAACACATATTCTGACCGTCTGAGCTAATTTGAAGAAGGGCAAATATGTGAATGAGCGAGTCATCATGGAGGGCGGTCCTACCACACAGAGTCACGGTGTCACATTAAAGTCCCTCACTGGTTCATGTTGTGTTAGTTGAAGTCTTCCTCTAAATTTCTCTGAGTCTTCATATTAAAATCATAAAGTGAAGGCAGCTGCAGTTTTCACAAGCAGCTTCTCTCCACCGACCACAGTGCATGATGGGAAACTCTCTGCTCTCCACTAATCTAATCAAGTTGAATACAAACTTTTCTTTATGTTTCACTGTAAAGATGATTTAATTAGTCTTATTGAAGGATTATTATCTTCATAAATACAAAGTGACTAAAAGTCTCTCAGCTGATTGAGTCTGTCACGAGTTGAGCTGATGAAGTTACAAACAGATACTTGCTCATGTTCAAACATTTAGTGTTCAGGAGACAGACAGGGGGGACAGCTCTCATTGTACATAAATCAGCAACAGTGAATGATGTTTTCTCTGGTTTGAAGTAAGTATTTCTATTTATACTACAGTTGGGAAGTTGTTAGTGTCGTAGTTTTTCTCCCGTACTCTTTAAGGAGTCTAAATGTAAAATGATCAACAATAAATAATATTTTACCTTCCACTAAACAAAATACTAAAATGATGAACTCAGACAAAGTGCCCATTCCCATGTTTTCTCCACAGTGTTGCGCACTTTATCCAAACTCCGCACACTTACTGTTTCTCTGAGGAAACCACAGCAAGTTATTTTATAACCATCCAAACTAATGTCATGAGAAGGTGAAGCACCAGGGTGTAAAACATGTTCAAAGCACTATGTTACTGCTCTCAGACATTACTGATGTCACCATCAACAGCACAACAAACAACAGTTTTAGAGTCAAATAATTTTATATCAAGTTACAGTTTTGATTTCATTCAGAGTTGCCTCTTCATATTTTTCTGTCGGCGACATCTTTAATAAGTCTCTACTTTCTTCATGTTCCTGTCTTCTCTCTGCTCCTCCCTTCATTCACTGGAAATATGAACACTTGTTAACAATCAGTGCATTTAGTGTTAATTACAGCAGCTAATAAACTGGACAGTTAAAAGAACACTCATGTTCAAATGGACCAACTTTATTCTGCCTCAAGTGAAGATAACTAGCAGAGAGTAAACAAACATTTATCAGAAACTTGATTAGATTAGTGGAGAGCAGAGAGTTTCCCATCATGCACTGTGGTCGGTGGAGAGAAGCTGCTTGTGAAAACTGCAGCTGCCTTCACTTTATGATTTTAATATGAGACTCAGAGAGATTTAGAGGAAGACTTCAACTGACACTCACAACATGAACCAATGAGGGACTTTAATGCCACACCGTGACTCTGTGTTGTAGGACCGGTCTATGTGAGGTGTCAGCCTACATAGAGAAATTCTATCACGCAGGCGTATTTTTTGTGTGATCATGACAGAGAAGGCGTGGATGTGGTTTCTGTTATGAAGGCACAGACCCTTTCCTGCGGTAAAACAGCAGAAGAAGCGAAAGTAGTCTTTCTGTTTCCTGGTGACACTAGACGGCGCAGGTGGGATGATTGTGACGTACCTCCTTCCCTCTCTGGCTGGCAGTATGTCCTTGTGAAACACAAGCTGGGGACGTGCTGACCTCCATCTACTGTAGGTAACACACAGACTGTGGATCAGCAGCCCCACTTATAATAAATCTGAACTATCCCTTTAAAAGAGCTGAGACGCAGACCTCCAGTTTTCTGAGTTAGTTCCAGATATGTGGATCATAACAGCTGAAGTGTCTTTAGTTTGGACTGTGAGGACAGCCAGCAGACCTGAAGCAGACCATCTGACAGCTCTGGATGCTTAGTAATAGAGCAGCAGATCAGAAATGTACTCAGGCTCTAAACCATTCAGTGCTTTATAAACCAACAGGAGTATGTGACAGTGTGTGACACTCAGGAGGCCAGAGTAAAGACCTGAGAAGTGGACTGATGTGGTCCAGGAGAAGAGGACAGTTAGTCCACACAAAGCCACTCTTCAATGTGACACTGCTGATTTAGTCCAGCAGGTGTCGCTGTGAGACTCCCCAACACTTTAATATGAAATCTGCACTGTGTTGACTTTACTGAAGCTCTGCCGTGTAGGCCTACTGTAGCCTACTTTGTTGACAAATATTCTCAGACACCTTTGTCTTCACATGTTCTATATGACATGTCCACAACAGTTTATCATCCATTATCACTCCCAAAAGATCTGAACTGAGACACTCTGTCAATGTAAAGTCCATCTATAGACAGTGAGAGCATTTCATCCTTTCTTCCATCAGCAAAAACCATGAACTCAGTTTAATTCACACGTAAGGATAACTTGTTACCATGGGTTGTCAAACACTTTGATTTTTTCGTTTCTTCTTAAACTATTTCAGTTTTGCAGGAAAAATACTGTGTGACTTGATCTTTCTTTGCTGCACTTGTTTTCTTATTTGTCTGTATTTAGTCCTCGTGAAAATATATCCTGCGCTCATTTACCCAAATCTCCTTCTTTGTCCAGGCGGCTTGAAACACTTTGTGTTTCACACTGTAGCTTTCAAAGTGAACTATTCTTCACCTGGGACGGTCATTGTGCCCGATCACATTTATTTTGTGTTACACAAAGTGTTTCACAGGAAAAACAAAAACATTCAGTTGAACTTTAGAAGCAATTTAAATATCATAAATAACAATAAAAACACAAATCAATACTTGAATCAAAGCTTCAAATGTGTCATTTCAGTGTTGTGGGGTTGAGTCCTACAGGTTTATACATCCAAAATATAAGTGTGGATCTCAACACATGATTAGAAAACGTCACATTAAAACAGTGCATGATTCAAAGTTGGAACTTTCCATATTGAATGTGTGTGTGTGCTACTCAGTGTGCACTTTGAACTGCATGAGCACACAGCTGTGACAGCTACAGTATAACACATGATGAGACATGATGTTCACTGTGATGGATGCTCCAACTCAAGTTTCAAACACATTCACAGAGACATGTAGAATGACTGTCAGTATGAACACATGTACAAACAATGTCATTTTCTACAATCAATAGATAAATGTCACGTGATTATTTCCTGTAAACATTTCAGAAATGTCATAATCTATAATCAAGTCATGTCACACAGCAGAAACTGTTCAAGAATGGCCCAAAGAGCGTGAAATGCTCTCACTGTCTATAGATGGACTTTACATTGACAGAGTGTCTCAGTTCAGATCTTTTGGGAGTGATAATGGATGATAAACTGTTGTGGACATGTCATATAGAACATGTGAAGACAAAGGTGTCTGAGAATTTTTTTTAATAAAGTAGGCTACAGTAGGCCTACACGGCAGAGCACAGGGCAGTGAGAATTGTATACTGTTCACTTACTTCACTATACTTTTGTTGTTGACCCTAGTTTACAGTTGTTCCCTTTTTGCATTTCATTTCCACATTCAAGTACACTGATGGTGATGGTGACAGTGCAATTGGCGAGTTATCATCATGATAACTCGCCAATTGCACTTTGCAGTTGTCGCATTAAACTTCCTCTTCCTGATGGAGGGATTGTGTTTTACACATGTGTTACAGATGATTGGTTGTGTGTGTGTGTCTGAATGTTTAAATCATTTGACTCGCTCAGTGAATGTGAGTCATTGTAAAGTCAAAAGTCATTTTCTAATTCACAGTAAAAAACAAACTGATTCAAAGTGAGATTTCTTTTTGTACTTTTTAATTACATAAGTGCAAAAAACAAATAAGCATCAAAATGGAGTGTCTTCATCCAAAACGTGCCAGACCCCCTGACAGAGGTCTGAGTGAAGCCCTGAGTGTCATTGTGCAAAAGTCAAATCCACCACTGACAGGATATGAATAAAATGTGATATATTATTACAGACAGACTCATCACACAGAGCTTTAAATGCAGACAGATATTGCACAGATGAGCTATACATGGTATACAAGGTAGACATGCCTCTCAGCATTATTTCAGTAAAGTCAGCACAGTGCAGATTTCATATTAAAGTGTTGGGGAGTCTCACAGCGACACCTGCTGGACTAAATCAGGAGTGTCACATTGAAGAGTGGCTTTGTGTGGACTAACTGTCCTCTCCTCCTGGACCACTGGGTTGGGAAACTATCCAATTGGGTTGTTTTTAACCCAGCGTTACAGTTTTGATTTCATTTAGAGTTGCCTCTTCATATTTTTCTGTCGGCTACATCTTTAATAAGTCTCAACTTTCTTCATGTTCCTGTCTTCTCTCTGCTCCTCCCTTCATTCACTGGAAATATGAAGACTTGTTAACAATTAGTGCATTTAGTGTTAATTACAGCAGCTAATAAACTGGACGGTTAAAACAACACTCATGTTCAAATGGACCAACTTTCTTCTGCCTCAAGTGAAGATAACTAGCAGAGAGTAAACAAACATTTATCAGAAACTTGATTAGATTAGTGGAGAGCAGAGAGTTTCCCATCATGCACTGTGGTCGGTGGAGAGAAGCTGCTTGTGAAAACTGCAGCTGCCTTCACTTTATGATTTTAATATGAAGACTCAGAGAGATTTAGAGGAAGACTTCAACTAACACTCACAACATGAACCAGTGAGGGACTTTAATGCCACACCGTGACTCTGTGTTGTAGGACCGGTGTACATGAGGGGTCGGGATGTCGACCACATTGTAGAGGAAATTGAGCACACTTTCCTTCCTTTCCGTGGACAATGTCCGGTGATACCCTTCGCGATCATTATACAGCTGTATGATGTGCTCTCAGTCCCGACTCCTCAGTCATCTCGGGAATGGGTTCTTTTCTAACGTTCTCTGGCAGGCGCCATCCCTTCGATGTTTGCTTACCTGAATCTGAAGATTGTCACATGTACAGATCGTCCCATGACTGAAGCCCTGCCAGGTAATGTGTGAATGTGTTGATGTTGGTGTTGTCATGATGTGAATCCAGTTGTACAGATTTACTATGTGAGGATTGGTGGATTAGACAAGATGTTAACAGATAATGATGGTGATGGTGAGATAAAGCCTCATGAGTCATTGAAGCTTTCCAGCAAATTGGTTCAGAAAAAGGTTAATTTCTCGAAGCTTCGTGTACAGACGAAACCACCTCCTGGCTAAAGTGTGTAAAACAGGCAGCTGTGATCTTAACCATGTAATCTGTGATACACGGCATTTTGTGTCAGTTCTGGGTGTTGGGAATGACTATGAATAATAATAATAATAATGATGACGATGATTATGATGATGATAATAATAATAATAATAATAATAATGATATATAACAATAATAATAATAATATAAAATATATGACCATATAACTTTATTTTTATCAATATAGTGTATTTTCTAGTGAGTATATCAGGACTGTACTGTATCAAATACATATAAACTGTTATTGTTTTGTGAATGCATCCTGTGTGTATAAACCAATAATTTTTGCCAAAATTTGTATTGTGGTGTAGTGTCGTATAATATAATAATGGCAAAAGGGGTTATATTCGTGTTCTGTGTCACTTCTGTGCAAACCTCACACCAAGATCTGAAGCGCTTCCCGAACCAGTCACATGATACAGCTGGGCAGCGAGGCTTCGGACGTCATCAAAGACGTTACTCATCTGAAAACGCCACAAACCTCAATACTCGAATCGTAGAAACTCTTACTGGATACTGGACACACGCTTCGAAGCATCGGCACAGCACCTAACATCACTACATAATAATGTGCTGGCTTCTCTCAGTAAAGAGACAATTCAACAACAAGACTTTAACAGACATGTGATTGATTGAAGACGATCATCCTAAAAGCTGATCCACCTAAAAAGCTCCTCTATGTGACTTTAAACAACAGCTGCAACATTTAGGAAAGAGACACACTTTGTATTTGTCTTTAACTTTGAATATTTTCTCTTGTCTATTGTTTATAAGGGGCCACACCATTTATTTTCATTTCATAGAATTCACTTGACAGCTTTATTTGCACTTTGATTCTCTTTCCTTTATATGCAGGCACATTGACTCATGGAACATGTTTATCTGAGCTGCAGGTTCACACTTTAGGATTTTCTGCTCTCCTGCCTCGTATTCACACAACATCCATCCTAAAGCTTAAAGTAGCTCCTAACTGGTTGAGTAAAGAGAAACTCCTGATAATAAGGAGTCAGTCCTGACTTTAACATGTTTTTGCTGTTTCACCTTTTAGCACTAAAACTGTGTCCTCAGTCTGTGAGAAGTCAGAGACAGTCCAGAAGACTCCTCAGTCACCAACAAGTCACATTCACCTGCTGCTAGGAGAGCACTCATTGACTTTAACCACTGGCCCTATTTTGTGGCAGAAATATGTTACTGAGGTTTAGAAATTTTAAATGAAACTAAAACTTTGATCTGATGTGTTTGTGACTCTTCACCTCTGTCTCCTCTCACAGGGAGAAGATGATGTGCATCATCCTGCTGCTCATCAACCTGACCTCCTGTGTCTGTGGTTAGTTTACACCTTCACTTTATTATCCACAAACACTAAAGACTAAACACACTCTCAGACTGTTGATTGTTGCTATCATGTATTACCTGTGGTATCTTTCAGCTCTTTAGTTTTGCAGCCTTCCAGCTTTGTTGTAAATAAGACACACTGTTATTCAGTCAATCAGTCAAACTCTCCACACAAACATCTATAGATGGAGTTTAAAGGCTCACATGTTAAAGTTGTCACTTTGTCTGCTCCTCACTTTCCCTCTCTGTCTCCTCAACAGGAACATTTGTAGTCAATGTGACACAGACCTCCTATCAGGCAGAGGAGAACCACAACATCACACTTGAGTGGATGTTCACCACTAAAACTGGCAGCTCCCTCCACTCCCTTTATATCTACTGTGAACTGTTAACTGGTCTCAGAGACTCAGTCCTGTTTCATCTACATGGAGGTGTTGAGGTCCCAGAGTCTCAGGATGAACAGTTTACAGGACGAGTCCAGTGTGACAAAGACGTCCTCAGAGAGGGACGACTCAGACTTCATGTGTCCAGACTCAGGACTGATGACTCAGGACTGATGACTCGGGTCAGATCTTGTGTTCAGTGCTCACAAGTTATGGGAATAACTTTGCTAAATGTCAGCTCAATGTCACTGGTAAGTTGATTCAGTGAAACTTTATTAACAGGTTCAATTCAGCAGATTTTCTAGATAAATAAGAACCTGAGAGGAGACGTGTTGTCGACTTCTACAATCCACAATCCTTACACTTATTTCTTTTGTAGTGAATTGTTTTTTCTTCACATGAATGACACAGATTTATTTGGTCTCTTTACAGCAGCGAGGGATCAACCTGAACCTCAGACACCAAACATAACAAGTGGAGGAAGAGATCTTTCTCCAACAGCAAGTCGACCACAACCAGAGAGTCGGGGAAGAATGGGCCTCTACTGTGGACTGGGACTCACAGCAGCTGTACCTGGTTTTGTATTCAGTCACTCTGTGCTTGTCAAACAAGATTTCCACTCACAACAAATTCTAATGTCCTCAGGGAGATATAGATTTTTTAACATGGTTGAAACACATGTTGCAGCAGTGGGACATTGCTTAGCATCTGTGGTGGTGCTACTGCCTGCTTCTCCAAACTGGGGACGTGCCGACCTCCATCTACTGTAGGTAACACACAGACTGTGGATCAGTAGCCCCATTTATAATAAATCTGAACTATCCCTTTAAAAGAGCTGAGACGCAGACCTCCAGTTTTCTGAGTTAGTTCCAGATATGTGGATCATAACAGCTGAAGCGTCTTTAGTTTGGACTGTGGGGACAGCCAGCAGACCTGAAGCAGACCATCTGACAGCTCTGGATGCTTAGTAATGGAGCAGCAGATCAGAAATGTGCTCAGGCTCTAAACCATTCAGTGCTTTATAAACCAACAGGAGTATGTGACAGTGTGTGACACTCAGGAGGCCAGAGTAAAGACCTGAGAAGTGGACTGATGTGGTCCAGGAGGAGAGAGGACAGTTAGTCCACACAAAGCCACTCTTCAATGTGACACTGCTGATTTAGTCCAGCAGGTGTCGCTGTGAGACTCCCCAACTTTAATGTGAAATCTGCACTGTGTTGACTTTACTGAATAATGCTGAGAGGCATGTCTACCTTGTATACCATGTATAGCTCATCTGTGCAGTATCTGTCTGCATTTAAAGCTCTGTGTGATGAGTCTGTCTGTAATAATATATCACATTTTATTCATATCCTGTCAGTGGTGGATTTGACTTTTGCACAATGACACTCAGGGCTTCACTCAGACCTCTGTCAGGGGGTCTGGCACGTTTTGGATGAAGACACTCCATTTGATGCTTATTGTTTTTTGCACTTATGTAAATAAAAAGTACAAAAAGAAATCTCACTTTGAATCAGTTTGTTTTTTACTGTGAATTAGAAAATGACTTTTGACTTTACAATGACTCACATTCACTGAGTGAGTCAATTATGATTTAAACATTCAGAGGTCATATATATGAAAATAAAGCCTTTTCAAACTTTTGCATACACACAAACCATCTGTAACACGTGTAAACCACAATACCTGCATGAGGAAGTTTAATGCAACTCTATGTGGTAGGACCGTCTTTCATGATGACTCACTCTTGGGCAAAATCAGCAATCCTGCTTACTTCCGTTACACAGTATGCGTTTGTGGTTGAAGAGTTGGCTACTTCTCCTTAATTGAATGTGGAAATGAAATGCAAAACGGAAAAAAACTGTAAACAAGGGTCAATAATGTATACTGCAAAGTAAGTGAACAGTATACAATTCTCACTGCTCTGTGCTCTGCCGTGTAGGCGACACCTTTGTCTTCACATGTTCTATATGACATGTCCACGACAGTTTATCATCCATTATCACTCCCAAAAGATCTGAACTGAGACACTCTGTCAATGTAAAGTCCATCTACAGACAGTGAGAGCATTTCATCCTTTCTTCCATTAGCAAAAACCATGAACTCAGTTAATTCACACGTAAGGATAACTTGTTACCATGGGTTGTCAAACACTTTGATTTTTTCATTTCTTCTCAAACTATTTCAGTTTTGCAGGAAAAATACTGTGTGACTTGATCTTTCTTTGCTGCACTTGTTTTCTTATTTGTCTGTATTTAGTCTTCATGAAAATATATCCTGCGCTCATTTACCTGAATCTCCTTCTTTGTCCAGGCGGCTTTAAACACTTTGTGTTTCACACTGTAGCTTTCAAAGTAACTATTCTTCACCTGGGACGGTCGTTGTGCCCGATCACATTTATTCTGTGTTCCACAAAATTATAAAGTGCCTCACAGGAAAAACAAAAACACTCAGTTGAACTTTAGAAACAATTTAAAAATCCTAAATAACAATAAAAACACAAATCAATACTTGAATCAAAGCTTCAAATGTGTCATTTCAGTGTTGTGGGGTTGAGTCCTACAGGTTTATACATCCAAAATATAAGTGTGGATCTCAACACATGATTAGAAAACGTCACATTAAAACAGTACATGATTCAAAGTTGGAACTTTCCACCCTTTTCCTTTTGCAATGATGAATTTTTGTTTGTAATGCATTTTATGTGTGAGTCCCACTTTTTTATTTATTTATTTTGTTCTGCAATTTTACGTTTTATTACTGCATTTTATCTTGAATTGTTTTCTTTTACCCCTTGATTGAATTGCTTGTTGAGCACTTGTCTGCTTGTTTTGTAAATGCTATTTTCTGAAATAAAGTTTGTTAAAATTAAAAATAATAATAATAAAAAAAAGTTGGAACTTTCCATATTGAATGTGTGTGTGTGCTACTCAGTGTGCACTTTGAACTGCATGAGCACACAGCTGTGACAGCTACAGTATAACACATGATGACATGATGTTCACTGTGATGGATGCTCAAACACATTCATAGAGACTGTAAGTGTCTTTCAACTGTCACTTACTGCAGATGCGTGTTGGTGCAATTCATTGATGCGCGCCAAGCTCGGCTCTCAGAAAACAATGTCCAGACGTTTCCCATTGCTTGCTCCATTTTTTTCCTCCACAAATTTAGCACAGGAAGCACCTTGTTTTGCAGTTACGTAGCCTATTATCTGATCCTGCTCCTATCTGTGGACACACCTCAGACGTGACTCAGCCACGGTCAAAAAACTGTTTGCCTCTACACACACACCTAGCCTCATTATCCTGGCTGAATAAGTGCACTTCCACCGGAAGGTGCCACAGTGCTACAAAGTACAAATTGTTTTACAAGAAAAAATAAAATAATAAACACACAAATAATGGCTGTTACAGAGACATGTAGAATGACTGTATTCAGTATGAACACATGTACAAACACACAGCACTACAGCATACTCAGAGTAATAATAAGCAGTACAGTATGTGTGATCAGTAGGAACTGGTTTCAGTGCAGGATCAGAATCAACCTGCAGAAACGTGACACTTGTTTCAGGTTTGTACGTCACAGTAAACAGGTCATTTTATATGTTGATCAGAGTTAATGTCTCTTTATGTCTCCTGAATTATTTCATCATCAGTTGGACGATGGAGCTGTTTGACATGAGGAAGTATCTGTTTGTAACTTCATCAGCTCAACTCGTGACAGACTCAATCAGCTGAGAGACTTTTAGTCACTTTGATTTATGAAGATAATAATCCTTCAATAAGTCTAATCAAATCATCTTTACAGTGAAACATAAAGAAAAGTTTGTATTCAACTTGATTAGATTAGTGGAGAGCAGAGAGTTTCCCATCATGCACTGTGGTCGGTGGAGAGAAGCTGCTTGTGAAAACTGCAGCTGCCTTCACTTTATGATTTTAATATGAAGACTCAGAGAGATTTAGAGGAAGACTTCAACTAACAATCACAACATGAACCAGTGAGGGACTTTAATGTCACACCAGGACTCTGTTGTAAGACTGCCAAATGAAAACTGTCAAGAAAAGTCATGGGGATATGAAATTTTTGCGTCTCAGCTGCGTTTGGTCAAAAACATGAGAGTAGGTTAGTTTTTGTTCTTGTGGGTTATGGGAAAGGAGAAGTGGAACTTCTGCTTCTCAGACATGGAGTTGGAGGGTTATTTTCTCACTTCTGTGTTGCAGTTAAGCTATGTGAAATAGTTTGCGCTCATCTAAGATCGATGACTTGCTCGTGCAGCCTAAACAGATTGTCCCATGACTGAAGCCCTGCCAGGTAATGTGTGAATGTGCTGATGTTGGTGTTGTCATGATGTGAATCCTGTTGTACAGATTTACTATGTGAGGATTGGTGGATTAGACAAGATGTTAACAGATAATAATGTGCTGGCTTCTCTCAGTAAAGAGACAATTCAACAGCAAGACTTTAACAGACATGTGATTGATTGAAGACAGATCATCCTAAAAGCTGATCCACCTAAAAAGCTCCTCTATGTGACTTTAAACAACAGCTGCAACATTTAGGAAAGAGACACACTTTCTATTTGTCTTTAACTTTGAATATTTTCTCTTGTCTATTGTTTATAAGGGGCCACACCATTTATTTTCATTTCATAGAATTCACTTGACAGCTTTATTTGCACTTTGATTCTCTTTCCTTTATATGCAGGCACATTGACTCATGGAACATGTTTATCTGAGCTGCAGGTTCACACTTTAGGATTTTCTGCTCTCCTGCCTCGTATTCACACAACATCCATCCTAAAGCTTAAAGTAGCTCCTAACTGGTTGAGTAAAGAAAAACTCCTGATAATAAGGAGTCAGTCCTGACTTTAACATTTTTTTTGCTGTTTCACCTTTTAGCACTAAAACTGTGTCCTCAGTCTGTGAGAAGTCAGAGACAGTCCAGAAGACTCCTCAGTCACCAACAAGTCACATTCACCTGCTGCTAGGAGAGCACTCATTGACTTTAACCACTGGCGCCATCTGGTGACAGAAATATGTTACTGCAGCTTTTGTTCTTTGAAAAGTCAGGCCTACATGTCTGCAGGAGAACAAATAAGCTTTACATTGCTGTGGTTGTAGTTGACATAGTTTTTAGTGCTGATGCCTGGTGTCCATCAGCTGTGTGTGATAATCAGGATAATAAATACAAAGGAGTATTGTGATGACTAAAGACAGACTGTAGATTGTCTGTGTGTCACCTGTAATAAGTGAACTTTGATCTGATGTGTTTGTGACTCTTCACCTCTGTCTCCTCTCACAGGGAGAAGATGATGTGCATCATCCTGCTGCTCATCAGCCTGACCTCCTGTGTCTGTGGTTAGTTTACACCTTCACTTTATTATCCACAAACACTAAAGACTAAACACACTCTCAGACTGTTGATTGTTGCTATCATGTATTTACCTGTGGTATCTTTCAGCTCTTTAGTTTTGCAGCCTTCCAGCTTTGTTGTAAATAAGAGCACACTGTTATTCAGTCAATCAGTCAAACTCTCCACACAAACATCTATAGATGGAGTTTAAAGGCTCACATGTTAAAGTTGTCACTTTGTCTGCTCCTCACTTTCCCTCTCTGTCTCCTCAACAGGAACATTTGTAGTCAATGTGACACAGACCTCCTATCAGGCAGAGGAGAACCACAACATCACACTTGAGTGGATGTTCACCACTAAAACTGGCAGCTCCCTCCACTCCCTTTATATCCACTGTCAACTGTTAACTGGTCTCAGAGCCTCAGTCCTGTTTCGTCTACATGGAGGTGTTGAGGTCCCAGAGTCTCAGGATGAACAGTTTACAGGACGAGTCCAGTGTGACAAAGACGTCCTCAGAGAGGGACGACTCAGACTTCATGTGTCCAGACTCAGGACTAATGACTCAGGACTGTATATGTGCGCAGTTTTCACAAATTATGGCAGCAGCACTGCTACATGTTGGCTCAATGTCACTGGTAAGTTGATTCAGTAACTCAGTAAAGACTAAGTGTGAGTTCCAGTACCAACACAACTACACCAGTCAGTATACTAGAAAATGGCGTGTGTCCCAACACGTGGTGTGTCAAATGCAGTTTGCCAAAAACACCAGGATGCTCCACTGTGTCAGGTCACATTTCACAGTGCATGTTTTTCCAGGCTATTCTGACCCACAGTCCTGTGCACAGTGGAAGACACATCACAGTGACTGAGTCGTAAGCAGATGGCAGTTTGCTCATTGACAGCGAGCAGCAACCTACGAGGCTGAAAAATGAATCCCATGTGGAGGTGCCAAAACCTGCAGTTCCTCTAATGGCCACTTGAGGCTGGCTCTGAGAGCATAGACCCCCCATGTTAACACGCCCACCTTTCCAGCAGAAATAAACATGTTTACAGCCTGGAACAAAAAACGGTTTTGGTCTCCTGAGCTAATTTCAACATGTAAGACAGTCTGTGCAGGGGCTGAGTTTTTATATAATTCACCTGTTTATATTTTATTTAGACTCAAAGTTAAGCTCATTTAAGGGCTGAGAAGCTTGAAGCACAGAATGTTTAGATTTTTAATGTTGTAGCACAAGGTTAGATATTTAAATCAGTTACTCAAACATTAAAGTACTTTAGGCGCTGAATTGTTACCTGTTTCACTGTTTCAGTAATGATTGTGCTTCAATCACTGAGATTTTATTTTCTGTCCTTTGCATCAGCTGCTGATGAGCCCAAACCTAAGAGACCAACAGAGAGTCCACCACCAGAGAGTCCACAACCAGAGAGTCGGGGAAGGATCGGCCTCTATGTTGGACTGACAGCAGCAGCTCTACTGACTCTCTGTGTCGGACTCTGCGTAGCCTACTTTAGAATATGTTGGGAGAAGCGCCATGTTAGCCACACAGTGGTTGTGTGACGGACGCACTCAGTGCAGACTGTAACCAGAAAGACACTTTCGATGATGCCTGAGAATTTTCTTCGGAGAGCTCAGGCTGATGAGGACAGAGCTGGCTCTTGTGTTTGCCGCCCTGCTGTAACGTTAGCAAGTGAAGCAGAGAAATCAGAAACACTGCAGCTGAGTCTGTGCTGGTTGTCTTCATGGTGCCACTGCTGTTAGTTCCTGTCCTGACATGTTCAGAACAGTGAGCTTGTTGCTGCTGCTGGCTCAGACTTCAGATGTACTGTAATGACAGTTACTGTTGATGCAAACACAATAGATTATTAGTACATGATGAGTTGTACTGAAGTGAAGATGCTTTTTAACACCAGTGCAGCCTTTAAAAAAGTTCCTCTGGTGTCATTCATGGACAAAAATGTCCACATCAAAAAAGCTTCCATGAAAATATCATATATTAATATTATTTTCCATTTTCACTGAAGTAAATCTTTTATCAATCTTCAGCTCTTATCATAACGACCAAATAATCAGTCTTTTTTTTGTTAACATTTAACCCTTTAAATGTTTTTTTCACATTTCACTGATGTTTTTAGATGGAAAATTTATTTATTTATTTATTTATTTTTAATGTTTAATTTAATTTAAAATTTCTTCTTGACAAAAATACCCCACATTAAAACTGCCTTAAATTATTATACATAATTTTCCACTTTTACTGAGTTATTTTTTCAATAAACGTCAGTCCTGATCATAACTACCAAATGTTCATTTATTTTCAGAATTTTATCCCTTTGACTTGACTTGATGCCAAGACGTTTCCATAAAGAAAAAATTTTCAATGTCCTAACATTTAGTTTTTTACTCATCTGTTCACGAACATTTTGGAGGCAGGGCTTTAAATTGACAGTCTGATATCACAGAATATCACAAAAAAAAAAATAAAGAGAAAGTTTAATAGAGAATATGGGTGCAACAGATTAACAGATGATTTGTGCTCAAGTCTTTGGTGCTTGGACCAAACACTGTCCAGACACTGGTGCAGGTGTTGTGACTGTTAGGATGTTTAAGCAAAACTTGTGAGGTGATGTTAACTGTCATTTCCCAACACAGGGGTGGAGGTGTTGCAGCTCTGTGTGTGTGTGTGTGTGTGTGTGTGTGTGTGTGTGTGTGTGTGTGTGTGTGTGTGTGTGTGTGTGGTGTGTGTGTGTTCTCTGCTGCGTCCCTTTTCCCTCCCTTGCAGATCTGCCCAGGTGTGCTGCATTAGTTAACGAGGTGCAGCACACCTGCCATGGAGGAGGTGCTGAAGAGCTGCTGTGCCTGCAGCAGAGGAGAGAGGCCTGTGGTGTGTGCACTGCTGGTCCTGCTGCCTCTCACTATAATAAATCACACTGATTATTGTGGGTCAGTGTTGGAGTCTTGTTCGCCTCATAGGGCCACCTAAGGGTGGGGTGTAACATGTTTCTGCCACAGGATGGCGCCAGTGGTTAAACTAGATTAGTGCTCTCTGACAAATCTTCATCAGTGTCTTCCTCTTTTCACCTGAATACCATCAACATTAACACTGTTTGTACTGAGAATGTAAACCATTGATATACATGTGGTGTCTTTGGTATTTATGGAAAGTTGACCTGATCAAATTCACTTTATAACAGTGAGGATTAAAGAGTTTACAGTTTTGTGCCTCAAATTTTCTTTCATTAAATGTCTTTGTTTCTGTGGTTGTAGAAAAACACCACGTCACATTATAAAGTTATTTCCTCATCATTAATGCAACATGTAAAGCAGTAATTTGTAACTGTTTTCAGAGGCAATAAAGTTCATTATAATTATCGTTGTTGTTGTTGTTGAATTCTTTTAGTTCTTGAAAACACACAGTTGTCTGATATGAACAGATTTACACACAGAAGAGTCATAACAACCTTTCTCTTATAAATATAGATTTATTTACAATATGTACACATTATAAACTGAACACAATACATTTTACATTATAACAATAACCATCAGCTGGTGCATAAAAATATATATTTCACATCACGTAGTTTTCTGACACAGATGTTGGAGGGAGAGAGTCTCAGAGTTTGTCTGGTGTTTTTAGGACCATGACTTTATGCTCTGATGACTCATTCACAGAGGGTCCTCCACACAGAGTCCTGTTAGTCCTGATGGGCTGTTCCTCTGACAAACTCAACGTCTACATGACTGCACAGAAATGATCTCTCTTATTAGTAAATTTAACAAAATGAGCTTTGAGGGCAAAGCAGAGTCCGACACAGAGAGTCAGTAGAGCTGCTGCTGTCAGTCCAACATAGAGGCCGATCCTTCCCCGACTCTCTGGTTGTGGACTCTCTGTTGGTCTCTGAGGTTTGGGCTCATCAGCAGCTGCTGCAAAGGACAGAAAATAAGTCAAGTCAACTTTATTTATAGAGCACATTTAAAAACAACAATCATTTACCAAAGTGCTTTACAATGGATACAATTATGCACAACATGAAAGATAATCAACCAAGACAGTCGAGTTCGTCTTGAGCAAATTCAAGCTAGTCCCTGAATGCCAGCAACATGCTCCAAGCAGTCCAAGAGAATGGAGTGATCCACAGTATCAAATGCTGCTGAAAGGTCTCAGAGAATCAGAATGGCATGACAGCCCGAGTCTAAGGATAATAGTAGATCATTTGTTACACTCAACAGGGCGGATTCTGCGCTATGATGTTTTCTAAAGCCTGACTGAAATTTGTCCAGGATGCTGTAACTGTCAAGGTACAAGATGAGTTGAGAGAAAACAACTTTTTCCAGGACTTTTGATAAAATGAGAACTTTGATACTGGATGGTAGTTACTGGGAACAGATGGATCAAGATTTTCTTTTTTGATGAGAGGGTGAATGGTGGCATGTTTAAAGCATGTAGGCACGTAGCCGTTCACTAGAGAGCTATTGATTATTGAGAGAAAACTGGGCCTTACAGAGTTCAACACTTCCTTAAATAGGCAAGAGGGGATAATATCCAAGGAACATGAACTCAGATTCATAAGTGAAATGATGTGTGTCAAAGCGGAGAGAGAAACTGACTTGAAGTTATTTAAAGTGGAGGAACAAGAAGATGGCTCTGAAGGATCAACAGAAGGAGGAACAATCTGGGAACAAATACTGTCAATTTTGTTGATGAAAAATGGTAGAAAGTGATCGCAGGTATCTGGTGTAGCATCATTAGACTATGAATATTCAGCTCAGCAGACTGACAGGAGGAAAGCCTGATTTTACTCAACAGAGAGCTGGAATATGATCCTATTCTGCATCTTTTCAAGTTCAAAATGAAAAACAGTCTCTGGTTCTTCTACTGAATCAACTTACCAGTGACACTGAGCCGACATGTAGCAGTGCTGCTGCCATAATGTGTGAACACTTCACACAGGTATGGGCCCGAGTCATCTGTCCTGAGTCTGGACACATGAAGTCTGAGTCGTCCCTCTCTGAGGACGTCTTTGTCACACTGGACTCGTCCTGTAAACTGTTCATCCTGAGACTCTGGGACCTCAACACCTCCATGTAGATGAAACAGGACTGAGTCTCTGAGACCAGTTAACAGTTCACAGTAGATATAAAGGGAGTGGAGGGAGCTGCCAGTTTTAGTGGTGAACATCCACTCAAGTGTGATGTTGTGGTTCTCCTCTGCCTGATAGGAGGTCTGTGTCACATTGACTACAAATGTTCCTGTTGAGGAGACAGAGAGGGAAAGTGAGGAGCAGACAAAGTGACAACTTTAACATGTGAGCCTTTAAACTCCATCTATAGATGTTTGTGTGGAGAGTTTGACTGACTGAATAACAGAGCAAAGCTGGAAGGCTGCAAAACTAAAGAGCTGAAAGATACCACAGGTAATACATGATAGCAACAATCAACAGTCTGAGAGTGTGTTTAGTCTTTAGTGTTTGTGGATAATAAAGTGAAGGTGTAAACTAACCACAGACACAGGAGGTCAGGTTGATGAGCAGCAGGATGATGCACATCATCTTCTCCCTGTGAGAGGAGACAGAGGTGAAGAGCCACAAACACATCAGATCAAAGTTTTAGTTTCATTTACATTTTCTAAACCACAGTAACATATTTCTGCCACAAGATGGCGCCAGTGGTTAAAGTCAATGAGTGCTCTCCTAGCAGCAGGTGAATGTGACTTGTTGGTGACTGAGGAGTCTTCTGGACTGTCTCTGACTTCTCACAGACTGAGGACACAGTTTTAGTGCTAAAAGGTGAAACAGCAAAAACATGTTAAAGTCAGGACTGACTCCTTATTATCAGGAGTTTCTCTTTACTCAACCAGTTAGGATACTTTAAGCTTTATGATGTTGTTGAAATACGAGGCAGGAGAGCAGAAAATCCTAAAGTGTGAACCTGCAGCTCAGATAAACATGTTCCATGAGTCAATGTGCCTGCATATAAAGGAAAGAGAATCAAAGTGCAAATAAAGCTGTCAAGTGAATTCTATGAAATGAAAATAAATGCTGTGGCCCCTTATAAACAATAGACAAGAGAAAATATTCAAAGTTAAAGACAAATACAAAGTGTGTCTCTTTCCTGAATGTTGCAGCTGTTGTTTAAAGTCACATAGAGGAGCTTTTTAGCTGGATCAGCTTTTAGGATGATCTGTCTTCAATCAGTCACACTGACATTTATTGCAGTAGACTATTTAACGTTAAAGCCAGCTATTCAGCATGCAGCATTCACACCTTTCTGTTTTTTATATTTTCTCTATTAGAGTAAAAAACACATTAACAACAAGTCGTCTTTAAACAGTCAGGTTTGTCAAACTAACGTTATGGTCTTCATCTTGTTTTACGGCATTCAAAAGCTGATAATTAAACACACACATCACATCAATATTACATCTGATTAAAAAGTTACAGAAAGGTCACACTGACTATAACGACTCAGTTCAATTCACCTGACAGTTTACGGATAAGACTATAATCACAAGTCTTAACGGGTGTAACGTGAAGCTGACAGCTGCAGCTCCGGATGAACTATGAATGAATGACAAAGTTAGCGAACTAGCTTAAAGTAGCGAAACACATAAACTTACCATTAACGTACGTCCAGGCTGCCGTAGTGAAGGTGAGTGAAGCCGAGCATGAAGTCTGTCATGTGAACCATGAAAAGAGCCGAGAGGAAGACTGAGGACTGCCGGCTGCTGCTTTCTGTCTGAGGTTCACTGAGCGACTGAAGTCTGTGACTATGTGCACACAGTCTCACTGTGACACACTCTTTTCCAGTCACTCGAGGGAGTGACTGGAAACTCCTTTCAGACAGAAAGCAGCAGCCGGCAGTCCTCAGTCTTACTCTCGGGTCTTTTCATGGTTCACATGACAGACTTCATGCTCGGCTTCACTCACCTTCACTACGGCAGCCTGGACACTCTGCAACGCTTTTTTTTCTTCTCCAAGTGAAGATTAGAATATATGCAGTTCACATAACCTGGCTGCAACTAATTTATATAAATGCTTTAGATCCACTCATTACTAAAAGTGTTTGTCGTATACAAACTGAAGTGATGATCAAAGTTGTCACAGTGAAATTTAAGGTGTGTCAGCTGTGAGTCACATCGTCACCTCATGCCTTGAGTAACATTACAAGTTAACATTCCACCTTAAAAGTCTCCAACAGTCGGCCCAGTGAATGAAGCTATTTTTCCTCCAGCTGCTGTGAGAGGCAGCAACACATATTTCATTTTAATAAAACTCTCCACAGTATGAACAGTGGTTACATGAGCCTCAAAACCAGACACAACTCAGCCCTGAGCAGAGTGACCGTCCTCTACTGACCAATCAGACTGCAGTGTTCACAGCTCCACCTTTTAGCACCACATCTGTGTGCTAGGTGCCCCAACAGAGGGGGGACCAAACATGGGGACAGTTCCACTGGGACCATCCACAACTTTTCACTGTGGAAACGGAAACAAGACGAACTGAACTGCTCGGTGGAAACGTGGCTCTCAAGTCATCAGAGCATAAAGTCACCGTCCTTAAAATAACATCTGTGTCAGAAAACTATATGTGTTTAAAAAATGTATGTCTATGAACTGGTGTTCATGTTTCTTTGGGTTTGATTCATGAAGTTATTCCACCAGAAATAACTAATGTCAGTGTAAACAATGTTTATCATTCAGACTCAGCTGTAGGAGGTTTCAGTCAATGATCTCTCTGTTCTCCCTCCAGCTGTTGTCAGTCATCAGTATCATAATGCATATTGTTACAATGCACTGCCTTTATTAATGCACAGTTTATAATGTGTACATGTTGTTAATAAAGAGACATGTTGTTAGGACTCTTCTGTGTGTACATGTTTAACACCAGATGCTAAACATTGATGAAGAACTAACAGAGTTCATCAGCAACAAATAGGCTATGATTGTGTGAGTGTGACCTCTACGCCTGATGTCATGACCTGTGGCTGATGGATGAATGAGCATGTGCAGATAAAGAAATATTCTTTGTGGTTCAAGTGATGCGATGATGAGCCCGTGTGTTTATTACTCTGTGAAAATGTGCTTATTTAAATGATGAGAAAATGATTTTATTTTTGTGAGCTGGTGTTTTACTCCAACCACAGAATATAAATGTTCAGACAAAAATATTCTTCTCAAAACACGACACACAAGTCTCTATATTTCGAACACTCTTTTCCAATACAAATCTCATTGTTTTCACATGGAACACACAACCAGTCAAAGTGCTAAACACTCAAGGCTGTTGAGCAATTTGCAATCAGAGCTTTTGGATTGGATTAACTTTAATAATCCCCAAGAGGAAACTGGATCGCCACCATGGCCAACATTACAACAATAAGACATAGACAAAATATACATGCACAATAATGTCACCTAGGAGTGCAGTGGTCCAATACAGCAATAGCAAAATGACCAGAAAAAATAAATAAATACAGAAGGAGAGGTGGACAAGGAAGAGGAGAAGATAGGCAGAGAGGAGGCCAAGGCAGAGGAGGAAGATGAAGAGGAGAACAAAGAGGAAGGAGAGCCACCATCTCAGATGAGATTTGGGCCATGATAATCGATCATGTCCTCGGCCATGGTTTGACGATGAGGGAGGCTGGTCTGCGCCATGACTATGTGCAAGTAAGTCCTATATCCAGCACTGACACATTACTGCACCTGTAATACTGTATGATGCAGTTACAGTGTTTCTTTACATTGTCTCATGTATTGGCTGCTCTAGCTCCATGTCTGACACTGTCATGCTCTCTGTCTCTCTTCTGGAGCTGGATGTGACAGCATGAACATGCAAATGTATAATTCTGAGTGTTTTCCATTTTGCACTGCAGTGTTCAGTTGGTGCTGCAAGTGTCTACTCACATGATGGCTGTGTGTGTCATTTGAACACAAAGTTCCATTTTGAGAAGATGTTGAACTTGTTTTGAAGGCAGAGTGTTATTTTGCAAGAGAAGTGTTGAGTTTAGCAGTTTGTGTGTGTGTGTTTTTGTGGTTTGAGTTTTGAGAAAAGGAGCTCTTCCTCCAAAAAACGTGTCTCAGCAATCGAGAAAAACTGTAATTCAAATACAAAGCAAAGAGCTCCCTCTGCTGCTCTTTGTCATTAATACACCTGTTAGCAGCTCAGAGCTTTTCACTCAGCTCACACACAATGAAAGAAGGACACTTAATAACACACAGTTAAATGTTCATGATGTCATTTGGTGATTTATTTCAACCACTGAAAAAATGCACAGACAAAAATGGAAACAGCAAAATTTTTATTTATGTTTATTCCAAAACGACTATAAAAGGTTTAACACTTTGCTGCTACTCTTACTTTAGTTCTTCTGAAGAGTAAGAAAGATGAGACATTTTATTGATGTGCTACAGAACACATCTTCATGGTCCTGCAGGATTTTGAAGAACAGTGACGCACAGCCAGAACAGCCAGTAAAACCAGTACAGCTGCTGCTGCCAGTCCCAGTACAACACAGAGGCTGATCTTTCCCCGACTCACTGGTGCTGGTGTTGGTGTCACTGGTGCTGGTGTTGGTGTCACTGGTTTGGGCTTGTCAACAGCTGCTGTAAACAACATTAAAAACATGTCACTGACAACTTCCTGTACGCCACGAACGCTGTGACTGACAGGTGTGAAGCATGACAATGATCCATCCATCATTGATTAAGGGCTGAGAGCTGACTTTAATCAAAGCTCAATCTGTTGTCAAGACTCAGTTTGTTGTAGCTGACACGTGGGTGACAAACTGTACAGACAGAGAGCCATTATAGCTCACTCTCTACACCACAAACATTTTACTTTGTGATCAAGATTTCAGGCTCCGCAAACATCAGTCAGACTGTTCCATATATGAGCAGATATATGTGACGACCATGAGTCGACTCACCAGTGACACCGAGCAAGAACTCTTTAACCTTCCTGCCAAAGTCAGTGGCCATCCTGCAGAGATACGCGCCCGAGTCATTTATCTTGACTCGGGACAGATGAAGGCGGACACGTCCTCCTCTGAGAGCGTCTTTGTCACACTGCACCCGTCCTGCAAACTGCTCGTGCTGAGACTCCTCAATACAGTTGTCCAGATGATAGAAGACCTTCAGCCTAACACCTTCTGACAGTGGATCTTCAGTGAGGAGAGGGGAATGTCGGTTTCAGACGAGAAGCTCCACTCCACTGTGACGTCACTGTTCTCCTCTGCCTGGTACTTCAGAGGAGTGTCATAAGGCTTAGACGCCCCTGAGAGGAAGAGGAGGAGAGAGGAAAGAGATTAACGGAGGCTCTAAATGTTGGGTCACAGGCTGCACTCATCACATATACACATTGAATCACAAAGTGTTCATTCATAACACATTAAAGTATTTATTCCCCTTTACTGCCAGGTATTTGCTCAAAAATCTACTGACATTGTCATCCTTCGAGCGATGCTGCCAGCACAGCTAGAAATGCTGACATCAGCCTGTATCAAACCCAACATGTCTGAGATCCTTCATCCCCAAATACCAGAAAACATGACGTCAGAGTCTCCAGTTTTTAGCCCGAGTTGTGAAGTCAGAAAAAATGTCAAAGCTGAGAGTGTGTTTAGTCTTTAGTGTTTGTGGATAATAAAGTGAAGGTGTAAACTAACCACAGACACAGGAGGTCAGGTTGATGAGCAGCAGGATGATGCACATCATCTTCTCCCTGTGAGAGGAGACAGAGGCGAAGAGTCACAAGGTGGCGCCAACACTAAATACGTTTTGCCCAAAGACTACCAGCACCTGAATTTGAGTTGTTGGTGACTGACTTAAAATAAACTTAATGTGTTCTGCACAGACAGCATCAGTGGTAGGACTTAATAAGTGATGCACAAAAAAGTTAACGGAGGAGCCCTGTAGAGTGCAAAGTACAGTATGTTGTGTGAATACGAGGCAGGAGAGCAGAAAATCCTAAAGTGTGAACCTGCAGCTCAGATAAACATGTTCCATGAGTCAATGTGCCTGCATATAAAGGAAAGAGAATCAAAGTGCAAATAAAGCTGTCAAGTGAATTCTATGAAATGAAAATAAATGCTGTGGCCCCTTATAAACAATAGACAAGAGAAAATATTCAAAGTTAAAGACAAATAGAAAGTGTGTCTCTTTCCTAAATATTGCAGCTGTTGTTTAAAGTCACATAGAGGAGCTTTTTAGGTGGATCAGCTTTTAGGATGATCTGTCTTCAATCAATCACATGTCTGTTAAAGTCTTGTTGTTGAATTGTCTCTTTACTGAGAGAAGCCAGCACATTATTATCTGTTAACATCTTGTCTAATCCACCAATCCTCACATAGTAAATCTGTACAACAGGATTCACTTCATGACAACACCAACACCAACACATTCACACATTACCTGGCAGGGCTTCAGTGATGTGATGAACTGTGTAGAAAGACGACAGCGTTCTCTGATCTTAAAGTAATGTTCCTCTATGAGCAATGCAGGAGGATGAAGAGTAACATGAATGGAACAGACTTTTGATGTCACTCTGTTTGCTCATGTGACCGCAGGGCGTCCCGCCTTCATCACAATTTCGATACCTTGATCTGAATATTCTGTCACTGTTAGTATTATCTCGTGGGCAGGTCGAAGACTCGCAACACTGCAGCTCCCGGTAGAAGAATTATTTTATCAAGTGACTACATCATAACTAAAGATTACATATAGCCTAATAGATAAACACAATGTTTCGAGCCCAAACGCGCTCTTCGTCAGATCAATGATTCGGGTTGAGCCTCTTATCAAATTTGCAGCTATTAAACGACAGAATCCCTATTTTTTACACTGTACATGTGTTTTGATTTTTTTTTTTTGGTATTTAACTTGTATATTGTCTGAGTGCCACTGTGATCATCAGCTGTGTCTGCCTGTGTGTCTTCATCTTTTTGACCACAGCTGTGGGTGGATCCCCAAAGTGTATATGATGCGCACCTGCACACACCTGTCCAATCACTGACCTGACGAAGAGCCCGTTTGGGCTCGAGACGTTGTCTTTATCTATTATGTAATCTTTAGTTATTATGTCGTCACGTAGGCTAATAAAATAATTTTTCTACCGGAAGCTGCAGTGTTTTCTACCTGCTACTTCTATTTTACGGACTCGGCAGCTATGAATGCGATGTGCGTGTGCTTTTCTTCTTTTCTATATTAGTAGCCTGATCTCCACATCCGAGCTCACGCACATCTGCCAACCCTCAGCGTCAGATGTAGCTACGCAAAGTGCGAAATATACAACTACAATTGGGGAGGTGCTGCAGAGCTCCTGTGCCTGCAGCAGAGGAGAGAGGCCTGTGGTGTGGTTTCCATTGTGAGAATCCACGACCTTGGATATGGCTTCAGTGATGTGATGTGATGTGGAGATTCAAATTGAAACTGTGGTGGGGGCGTTGTGGTCACAGTATGAGCCCCCACAGTTTCAATTTGAATCTCCACACCCACTTGTCATATGTGGGACTCATATGTGGGCAATATAGGCTAAGTGGACACCCCCCATTCTTAGTTTGTATTATGTGTGTACTATTTTCTCATTATTTGACTGTCATAATTTTTATTTATTTGTAATCTGATATTTGGGCACAAGATCGGCTAATATTTGCAGTGGGTTAGAAGGTGTATAAAATGAGTAAAGCTCTTCACAGGCACTTTGAGGCAGCCTAAGGGTCCTTTAAGTGAGGTGCAAGCTTCCGCTAATTGATAAGTGGACCCCCCCAGCCAGCCTGCATGTCGCGGTGTGGTCGTGCTTATGTTTCTGTGTTTACAGGTGAGCTGAAAGTATGGAAATATGTTGAATATGATGTTGTGACACGTGAGCATACAGAGGGTGTAATAATAAGAGACTGTAATGCAAATGTGTGTTGCTGTTAAGCGTTTGTAAGTGAAGTAAAAGTCCGATGAAAATGTGCTTCACCTGACAGGAGTAAATGGCGAATCACAACATCAAAAGTGTAACCTACTGAAATATGATTTGTGTGAGTGTGCCAAATGTTATCAGTGTGTTAGTTAAGTGCTTAAGCACAAGTGCATATTTTGTTTAATTTCAGTTTGTCCGGAACGGGACTGGTTAGTTTAAGTGAGGCGCAAGCTAGTGCTAATTGATAAGTGGACCCCCCAGCCAGCCAGCCTGCATGTCGCGGTGTGCTCGTTCTTATGTGCTTGTGTTTCTGTGTTTACAGTAAAGGACCTTAAACTCATGCACGCCTGAGAGTTTTCCCTTGTGCTGAAGTGTGCTATACATATTTTGAGCGTCTGAGCTAATTTGAATAAGGGCAAATATGTGAATGAGCGAGTCATCATGGAGGGCGGTCCTACCACACAGAGTCACGGTGTCACATTAAAGTCACTCACTGGTTCATGTTGTGTTAGTTGAAGTCTTCCTCTAAATTTCTCTGAGTCTTCATATTAAAATCATAAAGTGAAGGCAGCTGCAGTTTTCACAAGCAGCTTCTCTCCACCGACCACAGTGCATGATGGGAAACTCTCTGCTCTCCACTAATCTAATCAAGTTGAATACAAACTTTTCTTTATGTTTCACTGTAAAGATGATTTAATTAGTCTTATTGAAGGATTATTATCTTCATAAATACAAAGTGACTAAAAGTCTCTCAGCTGATTGAGTCTGTCTCGAGTTGAGCTGATGAAGTTACAAACAGATACTTGCTCATGTCAAACATTTAGTGTTCAGGAGACAGACAGGGGGACAGCTCTCATTGTACATAAATCAGCAACAGTGAATGATGTTTTCTCTGGTTTGAAGTAAGTATTTCTATTTTATACTACAGTTGGGAAGTTGTTAGTGTCGTAGTTTTTCTCCCGTACTCTTTAAGGAGCTCTAAATGTAAATGATCAACAATAAATAATATTTTACCTTCCACTAAACAAAATACTAAAATGATGAACTCAGACAAAGTGCCCATTCCCATGTTTTCTCCGCAGTGTTGCGCACTTTATCCAAACTCCGCACACTTACTGTTTCTCTGAGGAAACCACAGCAAGTTATTTTATAACCATCCAAACTAATGTCATGAGAAGGTGAAGCACCAGGGTGTAAAACATGTTCAAAGCACTATGTTACTGCTCTCAGACATTACTGATGTCACCATCAACAGCACAACAAAAACAACAGTTTTAGAGTCAATAATTTTATATCAAGTTACAGTTTTGATTTCATTCAGAGTTGCCTCTTCATATTTTTCTGTCAGCTACATCTTTAATAAGTCTCTACTTTCTTCATGTTCCTGTCTTCTCTCTGCTCCTCCCTTCATTCACTGGAAATATGAAGACTTGTTAACAATCAGTGCATTTAGTGTTAATTACAGCAGCTAATAAACTGGACAGTTAAAAGAACACTCATGTTCAAATGGACCAACTTTATTCTGCCTCAAGTGAAGATAACTAGCAGAGAGTAAACAAACATTTATCAGAAACTTGATTAGATTAGTGGAGAGCAGAGAGTTTCCCATCATGCACTGTGGTCGGTGGAGAGAAGCTGCTTGTGAAAACTGCAGCTGCCTTCACTTTATGATTTTAATATGAAGACTCAGAGAGATTTAGAGGAAGACTTCAACTGACACTCACAACATGAACCAATGAGGGACTTTAATGCCACACCGTGACTCTGTGTTGTAGGACCGGTCTATGTGAGGTGTCAGTCTACATGGAGAAATTCTATCACGCAGGCGTATTTTTTGTGTGATCATGACAGAGAAGGCGTGGATGTGGTTTCTGTTATGAAGGCACAGACCCTTTCCTGCGGTAAAACAGCAGAAGAAGCGAAAGTAGTCTTTCTGTTTCCTGGTGACACTAGACGGCGCAGGTGGGATGATTGTGACGTACCTCCTTCCCTCTCTGGCTGGCACTATGTCCTTGTGAAACACAAGCTGGGAACATGCCGACCTCCATCTACTGTAGGTAACACACAGACTGTGGATCAGTAGCCCCACTTATAATAAATCTGAACTATCCCTTTAAAAGAGCTGAGACGCAGACCTCCAGTTTTCTGAGTTAGTTCCAGATATGTGGATCATAACAGCTGAAGCGTCTTTAGTTTGGACTGTGAGGACAGCCAGCAGACCTGAAGCAGACCATCTGACAGCTCTGGATGCTTAGTAATGGAGCAGCAGATCAGAAATGTGCTCAGGCTCTAAACCATTCAGTGCTTTATAAACCAACAGGAGTATGTGACAGTGTGTGACACTCAGGAGGCCAGAGTAAAGACCTGAGAAGTGGACTGATGTGGTCCAGGAGGAGAGGACAGTTAGTCCACACAAAGCCACTCTTCAATGTGACACTGCTGATTTAGTCCAGCAGGTGTCGCTGTGAGACTCCCCAACACTTTAATATGAAATCTGCAATGTGTTGACATTACTGAAATTTGAGGCACAAAACTGTAAACTCTTTAATCCTCACTGTTATAAAGTGAATTTGATCAGGTCAACTTTCCATAAATACCTAAGACACCACATGTACCACAATGGTTTACATTCTCAGTACAAACAGTGTTAATGTTGATGGTATTCAGGTGAAAAGAGGAAGAAAGTGAAGAAGAACAAAACACACAACTCTATTCATGCTCATATAGCTACACAGTGGACATCAAGTTCATGTCCTCAGTGTTGTTTCTGGGAGTTCAGGCCTTAAAAGTTGAAACATTAGACTTCATAAAGCTCATTGTGATATTTGCACATTCACTTTGTCTGTTTCACACAACAAAGTCATCTCAGTGCTTTGTATTTATGAAGATAATAATCCTTCAATGAGTCTAATCAAATCATCTTTACAGTGAAACATAAAGAAAAGTTTGTATTCAACTTGATTAGATTAGTGGAGAGCAGAGAGTTTCCCATCATGCACTGTGGTCGGTGGAGAGAAGCTGCTTGTGAAAACTGCAGCTGCCTTCACTTTATGATTTTAATATGAAGACTCAGGACTTTGTAATGCAGGACCGCCCTAAAAACCAGTGCAGTTAATGGATCAGACGCATTCCACAAATCTCAAGCGCGTTCCTACTCAACATTCCGCAGTAGTCCGTTGGCTGTTGCTGGGTAGCTAGGGAACTTTCCATGGCTGTTTTGTTAGAAACGAAACCAAGGCAAGCCACATCTTGCATTAAGACGTATTGAAACTGGGCTCTCAGAAAACAATGTCCAGACATTTCCCGTTGTTTTGCTCCATGTTATTTCCTCCACAAATTTAGTACAGGAAGCACCTTGCTTTGCAGTTAGGTAGCCTATTATCTGATACTGCTCCTATCTGTGGACAATGTGATGGAAAATTATGGGTGCCTGACAAGTGATGAGCGTCTGGGGCATCTGACCTTCTTTTCACCTCTTAAGGTGTCATATACTTGCTTTATTGGCGTTTACAAATCATCCCATGCTCACTTGATAACACCAGATATATGGCAGAGTTCTGGTCACTTGATAACATCAGATATATGGCGGAGGCCTGGCTGAAAGCAGGGCCGAAGGTGAGCCTTCAGAGAGGCCTTCAGAGTTATGACCCTGTTATTGTGTCAGGAAATGGTACAGCTTGGAACGACAGGTTCTTCTGGTTGCATATGTTGTGTCTAAGGGTGGGCATGTGTTTTGGGAAACTATAAAGATAGAGGGCTGGAGGACATTCGCCAGCTCTCACTCTGACTGACTGTTCATGCGGTTTGTACTGTTTGTGAGACTCCATTCATGAATGCTTATTAAAACTCAAGAAAGACAGCCGACGTGTGAAGACTCTTTATTGTTCAAGTGATTTTGCCACCACAACACACACTCACAACATGAGTTGACGAGGAAGTTCGAAGCGACTTTGTAATGCAGGACCGCACATCACGTCTCGAATGGACACAAACAGCAATTCAACGTACAAAAAACTGATTTCTGAAGGGGAAATCCTGTGGACTGCACATTGTTGTTGAAACCTTGTTTTAGTTTCGTGAGCACAATTCTCCTGAAGCCATCCAAGGTAATGTGTGAATGTGCTGATGTTGGTGTTGTCATGATGTGAATCCTGTTGTACAGATTTACTATGTGAGGATTGGCGGATTAGACAAGATGTTAACAGATAATAATGTGCTGGCTTCTCTCAGTAAAGAGACAATTCAACAACAAGACTTTAACAGACATGTGATTGATTGAAGACAGATCATCCTAAAAGCTGATCCACCTAAAAAGCTCCTCTATGTGACTTTAAACAACAGCTGCAACATTTAGGAAAGAGACACACTTTGTATTTGTCTTTAACTTTGAATATTTTCTCTTGTCTATTGTTTATAAGGGGCCACAGCATTTATTTTCATTTCATAGAATTCACTTGACAGCTTTATTTGCACTTTGATTCTCTTTCCTTTATATGCAGGCACATTGACTCATGGAACATGTTTATCTGAGCTGCAGGTTCACACTTTAGGATTTTCTGCTCTCCTGCCTCGTATTCACACAACACACTGTACTTTGCACTCTACAGGGCTCCTCCGTTAACTTTTTTGTGCATCACTTATTAAGTCCCACCACTGATGCTGTCTGTGCAGAACACATTAAGTTTATTTTAAGTCAGTCACCAACAACTCAAATTCAGGTGCTGGTAGTCTTTGGGCAAAACGTATTTAGTGTTGGCGCCACCCTGTGACTCTTCACCTCCGCCATGCTGCAAACTAGACCTCTTGACCATGTCTATGCTCTTGACCTTCTTCTTCTTCTCTTCCGTATTAATTTGGCGGTCGCAAACAAAAAGATTCACACACAAATGCCGGAGGTTCACAAAATAAAAGCATTTGTAAATGAATGTATCAACATCCACATATGTTTTGATGAAAATTGCAAATACTTTTTAAATACATATATTTGTGGATTTTTATTGCATATATTTAAAACAATAAATATTTGTGTGTGTGCATCAGAAATACATTTGTGAAACTTTTTTGGTTATTTGTGGATTTTTTTTTACATTTATATAAAATGCTAAATATATGTGTGTGCACTGAAAATATTTGTGTGGAGAGAGTCATTTATATATAAATCTTAACATGTCTGTCATGTGTGCATTTGTGAATATTGAGACTGATCTAACTCCATACAATTAGCCATAAGCTATTTGTATGAAATAGAAAAGGGAGGAGATATAAATAGATATAAACAGGACCTACAGAGTTTTGCAATAAGTAGCAATCTGATAATATAGGATAGGAAAAATAAGTCTGTAATTAGAATTTTGCTGTTCCCCTGTTAATTTGATATTATATTGTTATGGGTACATTTTGTCTGTGTTTTAGAATTGAGCGTTTGTGGCGAGACGTGTGGACCAGTGGGACCCATCTTTACTACGACGTGCTTCACAGCCTTGAGGAAGATGGCCTCCTGGAC
Organism: Epinephelus cyanopodus; assembly: GCA_026686955.1. Classification (NCBI taxonomy): domain Eukaryota; kingdom Metazoa; phylum Chordata; class Actinopteri; order Perciformes; family Serranidae; genus Epinephelus; species Epinephelus cyanopodus. The sequence goes on along the minus strand of CM048934.1, from coordinate 6,304,994 downwards.
TTGGCTGACACTGTACATATGTTTTGTGTACATCATGTGTTCCTCCCTAGGCTGGCAGATGCTCTTCACACCTTTACTGAAGGGTGGGACAATCATCCTCTGAAGTCTGAAGGTGGACTCACACCTAACCAGCTCTGGGTTTTGGGACATATGCAGAATCCTGCTGCTGAAACTGAAGAGGACTTGCAGGTTTGTGACATCTACATGGATGTTAATTGAAGTCCCTTTTTAACATTTAAATTAAATTGTGTTTTGTGTGTGTGTAAAATTAATGACAGAACCTGGAGTTGTATGGAACTGACTGGGAGACATTTGATGGTGTCACCAAAGAACCCTTTGGAGTTCAAGTCCCAGAAAATGAGTGTCCTCTGTCTCCAGCTGCCATGGAAGCTGTGAAATCCATCATCAACCCTCTTGGACCATCTGAATCTTTTGGTAGAGACTTGTATGTATCCATGGTTCAGTACATTGAAAGTCTGAGTGACATGTCACAGTAATTGAGTATATTGTTACAAAACTGTGACAAATTGCTGTATCCCACATTGTTAGCAAACAAAAAATGCATTCGTTTCAGAATGTGACAAATGATCATTTTGTACTTGCTGTCTCTTTGCCTTTTGTAGTGTGTAATGTGTCTACACAGTTGTTCCCCTCGAGTCTGAGTAAATGGTTTTTGTGTATCTAATACACCTGGTGACTACATTACATTTCCAGTAATAAAGGGATTTTGACATTATTAACACAGGCAGTCTACAGGTCCTTTAAGTCTGATATACAATTTTACAAAAATTAGGCCTTAAAAATGGTCAAATCTATATTATGAGCTTAAATTAGAGATGAAATTGCAATATGAATTCATTGACAATAAAAAACGATATAAACTGTAAAAATCTTGGTTAAAATTACCTCAAGAGGGTCTCAGAAAGTATCACTGATACCTGTTGGCTTCCTGTAACAATTAAAATATTTTTTCCTTAAAAATTTAAAGAGCGTATATGTAAATAGTTTACTGCTGTCATTGCGATGGCAATAAATAAATGAAAAGGCTCCAAAGCACTCTTTTTAAAATGTATTAAACAGATTTGATATCAAAAGATAACAATCCATGTGTTAACAGAACCAGCTGCTTAAAACTAGGCTGCTTTGAAAAGCATTTTTTAAATGCTAGAACCATATATTTACAACCCATTCATTTTAAGACTAAATACAGTGAAACAAGTATGATTTTCATCACAATCATGGTAGAATTTCACAGATATGATGAAGTCCTTCTTCTCGCTTGGCAGAAGGGGCTTATGGGCTTGTCCTGTCATCCACTGCATGATTCTGCCAATAGTCAGATGCTGTGGAACCTCACTTTCCTCATCACTCCAGCCATCTTGTTCTTAAGTAAAAGATTAATGTTAGTGTGAACTAAAAAAAAACAAACAAAAAAAAAACCAGATCAGTAACTGTATGAGCTTAAACATACCACAATCCTCAGTTTCTTGGAGGAAGTCTTGGAGAAAGTTCATGATGTTTACTTCTCTACTGTGTTTCACAGAGCCCCTCTCACTGAAATCAGGCTGGCACTTTTCCAGGATGAAAGCTGCATCCACCTACAAAAACAAAGCACAAAAGATATAGATTTACAACTCTGAATTTCTTGCAGTAAACAAAAAAACAGGGATGACTTGACAAAGACCAAAGTATTTACCTTATCATCTTTCCCTGGTACGAACAGTGGCAGACAAAGGTCTGGGTGTGTCTTCAAAACCTCCAGTAGGTCATACAGCTGCAGGCCTTTCCTCAGCTGGTCAAGCATGGGGACCACTCTCATGGTTGAGTGCAGCACAATAGTCCTGAAACACAAAGGTTTCTGAGTAACACTCCAGACAGTTTTGTAAAATAGGAAAATTAGTGCACATGCACACATTTTGCGTAGTTGAAGAAAATTCTTTGAAAAAAATCAGAATTGATCTTAAAAAGGTGTGCTTAGGTCAGTGTTTGTATAACTATCACTATACACCTGACAGTGTATATTATGAAAACTACCTGATTATCTGGTCTTTTTTATCCACAGACACTCTTCCAGTGTATCCACAGCTTACTATGCCATCAGTAAGCTCATCAATGTTCTCATCAGTCGCTCTGTTTATCTGAAAGCACAAACAGCATAAAGCAGAATTAAATTAAGTCAATGAAAAACTGTTTCCTGTCAAAGACACAACTGTTGACACACTGTTAACTGTTTAGAAACTGAATTAACATTACCTCCATTATAAGCTGTGACAATTCCAAATCTGTGACATCTCTGGTTGACACCTGTATGCTGTCTGAGTCACCAGAGCAGATGTATCTGTAGCACCACTCACGCATAAAGTTGGGGAGAGGTCCACCTTGTGCCATGCTAGCTGCCATAATTTCTCCTGCAGTCCTAAACATCAAAATAAAGAAGAGAGCTGTATTTTACCTGAAGTAGTTGTTATCCAGGCTGTTGAGACAGTAAAGGGGATTTTTCCCCTTGTTGTCAGCGCTGCCCATGAAAAGTTTCTTTTCAATCCCTGCAACCATTTCTGATTAACATAAAAACAGGAAACTGAAAATCTGTTATTACAAAAAAGTGACAACTTTCAAAATTGCAGTGATATTCAACGGTACCTGTCAGAAATTCTTTACTAAGAGCACCGGTGTCAATGCCTGATTCCCCCAAAAAAAGGTAACCTTCAGTCTGCATTTAGGGGAGGATTTTTTTTTGGCGTTGCCACTGTTGCATTCCTCTGACAAAAAGGTCACTTCTCGACACACAAAGAGGAAATCTGCTGCCTTCATCCACCTGGCAACTGATCCAGTTCAGGACATCCTCTGAACTTTAATTTGAAAACATAAATAAAGAGAAATACAAAAGGTAAGATCATGCTTTGTTGATCCCTTTGAGGAAAATCAGGTGTTATAAAAGTAGATTTTTAAAAAATTAAAAAAGAAATGCAATGAAAAATAAAGCTATATAAACATACACCATTCTAGAGATATTGAGTGACTAACTTTTTTATAAAGAAGCAATAGAGATTATGCAATTTTGAAACAGCTGAAACAGGAGGTTTTACCTTTGAAAAGAATACATTGTTTCACTTGAGACATTGCCATCATGGTCTGCAACTCTGCAGAAACAAAAAAAGTTGTAATAACTTTGTAATTTACACAACCTGAATTAAAATGTAATTTAGAAATACTGAAATATTTTTGGTTCAAGTACCGTAATCCACACTCAGATGCATGAATCTCAATGACATTGTTGCTGAATACACCTCTGCACACAGGACACTCAGCTGTCTAAAAAATAATAATTTACAATAAGTTAATATCAGACAGTTAGCTTATCAACATAAAAATAAAATACAATCTTACCATCTCTGCCTGGTTTTCTGGGCACACTGGAGACATATCGTTCTGGGTGTAGTTTTCCTAGTGATAAAACATAAGACAGTATGAAATAACCCCACTGTATTAGTCACAGCAAAAAATACTTGAAGCCTGACAGAAGATTTGACATACATCCTCAGAAGAACGGCACAGATCTATATTCTCCTCCTTGCAGCTCTTGATGTGGTCTGGAAGAGCCTGAAGAGGAACAAGCTTTCTGCAAGTGTTGCATGGGGCTTTGGGCATTTTCTCAAATTCTTTCGCTTCCGGTGGTAATGGAGTAGTGTCAATTTCCTCTTGTAAAGGGGCAATATACAGTGTACACTTTCCATTCCCACTCACTCCTTTTAGCGGTTGCCCACTGTAGCCATCTGCGTCAGGAGAAATGACAGCTAATTTGCGTTGCCCACCCCCACCTAGAAATGAAACAGACAGTAATTTTAGGAATCAAAGCTTTTAAAATGCTATAAAAGCAATATATAAAGGTCCATGTATACCTGTGGCCTTGTGCAGCAACCAGCCACCACCGATACTTCCAAGTTTTGGATATGCATTCACCAGCAAATCTGTCAACTTTTAGAACATGATTAGTTGATAAATTTCATAAATATATGAACTAATGTGTTAATCATTTATGTGAACATGCAATTAGTTTTAAAGAAAGACTTCTTGTTATTACAAAAATCAGCACTTAATATTGGTGTTGGTAATGGTGGTGCCTAAGATACTTCATCTCTTTTAAAAAGCATACCTCTGAATGTGTGATGTTTAAAGGCACTGTTAGAGAACGTTTCCCAAGACCAGCTAGTGTAAATTGGAGTTCCTCGTGTCCTTTGGGGGTCTTTGAGCGCTGTTTATCAAGCAGAAAAAAGTTTACCAAAAAACTCTTTTCTGGTTGTGCATATGGTGCAAAACGTCGTTTGCCTTTTGCCTCTTTGCGAAAAAGTCCAGGAAACGATCTGAAAATACAAACATTTTTGATCACTCACCAGAAATTATGAAAATAGTTTAAAAGAAGAAAGACAAATGCACTCACAGGCAGGGCTAATATACATTTTTAGCAGAGATTTTCAATTACTTCTCCATGACCTCTCCCCAGACTTTAAATAAAATTGAAAGGCCAAAATAAATTATACAGAAAAATTATTGAAGGCTATTCATATTAGCCATTCAATTAGTTACTTGCGACTGACAAGGGGGACTGGGCAACAAACACATCCAAGGATTTTCTGTGTCATGACTCACCTATATAAAATTGTCAAGCCCAACAATAGACAACACGCTGTTTTGTAGACAATTTTGATAGTATTTTGGAGTTTGTTTGTGCAAACATGGGTTTACATCGTGCCAGATTAGCAGTTCACAGTCAGACATGCTAACAAACAGCACGTTTACAATTAATAACCCCAGACCGCAGCAACACACAGCCTTCAACAACGATGACAGAGATCATTACAGTACCGAGGTGATTCCTGGTGACTGACTGCGGCAGCTTCATTACTAAACTGAGAGCTAACTGCAGCTGAATGTAGCCGCCGTCGCTGACATTAGTTAGCGCCGACAGCTAAATGTAGCCGCTGTCGCTAATGTTAGTTAGCTCTGTGAGCTCTCCTCTTTCCTGACTCAGCCAAACTCGGCAAGAAATCCTCCTCGGCTCTGTATTCCCTTGTCATCAAGATCAGAGCCAGCGCTGCAGCTACATGACAAACATACCTAGCCATTTCCTGGCGCATTGACACTCCGGAGCCATTGCGCTGGGGACACCTTGCTTGTGGACCTGGCAGCTGAGATGTCTGTGATTGACCTCTCTGTACTGTAATACCACGAAGAGGAAGACTTCAATTAACACTCACAATAAGAACTGACGAGAAAGTTCGAAGTGACACCGGGACATTGTAATGTAGGACCGGCCTATGTGAGGCGTCAGGACTGACGTGACATAAGATAGACACGCCTTCTCTCTCCCCGGTTTATACTTGCTGACATTTCTGTATTGTTCGCTCCCTCGCTGCGCGTTGATAGCAAGATGAAGTGGAACATCCCGTTTCTTGTGGTTTTATTGATTGTGTGCAACGCGTCAGATGCGACTCATCTGAGATGGAAGACTCGCTCATGTACAGATCGTCCTGTGACTGAAGCCCTGCCAGGTAATGTGTGAATGTGTTGATGTTGGTGTTGTCATGATGTGAATCCTGTTGTACAGATTTACTATGTGAGGATTGGTGGATGAGACAAGATGTTAAGCAGGCTACTGGGCTCCGTCAGCGCCCGTGACCCCTGACGGTCATGATCTGACGAGTTCCAGGCCGGTGTCAGAGAGCCGACCTACAGCTGTGCTCCGGAGGCTGTGATTGGTGAAGACCCGCGACTCCTTGTGCCGTTTCTCCCTTTTCTTTTCATTCTTTATCCTCTCTTATTTTGCATCCCAGTCATTAAAATGATCAAATTCACCAAATATCATCAGGCAATATGACCGGAACGTCTTTTTAGCTGAGTATTTACCCAGACCATGGTATAACAGATAATAATGTGCTCGCTTCTCTCAGTAAAGAGACAATTCAACAACAAGACTTTAACAGACATGTGATTGATTGAAGACAGATCATCCTAAAAGCTGATCCACCTAAAAAGCTCCTCTATGTGACTTTAAACAACAGCTGCAACATTTAGGAAAGAGACACACTTTCTATTTGTCTTTAACTTTGAATATTTTCTCTTGTCTATTGTTTATAAGGGGCCACACCATTTATTTTCATTTCATAGAATTCACTTGACAGCTTTATTTGCACTTGCACATCCATAGCTACATCAACACTCACCGTGACTCAGACGACCTGCTCCACTGACTTTCACAATACTAAAGACTGACACTAAAAACATTCACAGATGTATGAATGCATGTATTCAAATACATGACTTGCACACTCTTATCTATATGCACGAATACAAAAATAGCTAAAAAAAATTATTTTGCAAAGAACAGAGAAAAAATATTTTATAAATGATACTGAGATTAATTACTCTTTTTATATCTCCATCTTAATTCATGAAAAATGTAAAAGAAAATACTTTGACTTTTTTTTTTAACATATCTCAATCAATGAGATGATGTTACTGATCACTTTCAAATTGACTGATTAATTTATTTAACAAGTCACTGACAATAACTTCTGTGGCAGCTTTTTGAATATGTCACCTCACCCTTTATATAGCACATATGACCTATCTGACACTCTGAAGTGCTGCCTCTCCGGCTTTTCATTGTGCCGATGGTGCCTTGAGAAATCGCTTCGTTTACCGTTTCCTCGTCCCTTGGATACTTTTCGTGCCTGTGAGAACATACGTTAAGATGTGGACACGCACTTTAGGTGTCAACCTTAAATTCGGCGATGCGCTTTCCATTAATATTGTAACGAACTGGGCCACGTTACTGTTATGTGTGTTATAAATAAGAGAGATCTAGCCCAGATTCTGTGCTGTTAAACTGTAGTTCTGATATTTCCGAGTGTTAGTGAAATGTTAAGTTAAAGTGCTGATTTCTCCGGAGTGTCTGGGAACGCATCTGGCGCTGCAGCCAGCGCGTAGGTGTGTGTGGTCTTGCTGGGGAAACAAGAGGGCGGCTCTCATGCGGCTGGTGAACTTAGCTGTCAGGTTTTGTTGTTTTGGCGTGGCGACGGCCCACAGCAGCCTGTGTTACGGTCAGAAATAAAACGCCAGCTAAACCAGCTAACGCCTCGGCGTGTGGTTATTGAGGAGGGACGTTACAATATAGCCTAAATCTGACAGCACACACTGTTGGATTGACTTCGTTTACTTCTGTTGGTGGCAAAGACGATCAATTTCGAGGAGTGACATGACGCTGTGTTGCGCCTTCAAAATAAAAGCAAGTGAGTTAGAGATTTCAAAATACAATATTTTTCTCCTCCGCGGTATAATTTTTGGGTGGGACAAATGCGCGTCTCCAGTATTCCCGGTTCTTCCCTGGCATTTTTGGCCATGGCAGCCCACTATGATTGGTGAAATGCCATACGCACACACTATGCTGTTACCAAAATTAAAATAAATCTCAGTAGTACCCTACGTGCCCTGGAAGAGAGAGTACCAAGGCTAGAAAATCAATGTGCTCATTCATCTCTATATACATTCTGGTGGTGGTAGATGGCCCCGGAGTACACAATGCCTATGGTGAAAGCACTTGCCAAAGAAACTCTACAAGAGTTAACATTTCATTTTTTAATAAAATGTGTGTAAGTACAAATAAGATACATAAATGTCGGCATTTTTTGTCCCAGTCCAGCCCTTGACACAGGTCACTGAAAGTCCTTGAATTTATCTATTTCTGTATGAATTTGCACGAGAATAGCATTTCACTGCGTGAATTTCAAAATTTTCTCGGGGGAGAACCCCCCTTAAAATCTTTCTGTTTGTCACAACAGGACTAGATTTTTTAAGCAGATGACTAATACTCCCACAGATTGATGAAATCGACCTTGATCTGCGCTGTAAAACAAATATAGGCTATGTCTACACATGTGGGGCTTAGGCCTATAGATATGAATATGTAAACGTACACTCATTTCTCCTGTTTGCCACATGCACATATTAACTCTTTTAAGGTAAAAAAAAAAATGGATTTAGGATTTACTGCACTCCTGCCTCGTATTCACACAACATTCATCCTAAAGCTTAAAGTAGCTCCTAACTGAACTTTGATCTGATGTGTTTGTGACTCTTCACCTCTGTCTCCTCTCACAGGGAGAAGATGATGTGCATCATCCTGCTGCTCATCAACCCGAACTCCTGTGTCTGTGGTTAGTTTACACCTTCACTTTATTATCCACAAACACTAAAGACTAAACACACTCTCAGACTGTTGATTGTTGCTATCATGTATTACCTGTGGTATCTTTCAGCTCTTTAGTTTTGCAGCCTTCCAGCTTTGTTGTAAATAAGAGCACACTGTTATTCAGTCAGTCAGTCAAACTCTCCACACAAACATCTATAGATGGAGTTTAAAGGCTCACATGTTAAAGTTGTCACTTTGTCTGCTCCTCACTTTCCCTCTCTGTCTCCTCAACAGGAACATTTGTAGTCAATGTGACACAGACCTCCTATCAGGCAGAGGAGAACCACAACATCACACTTGAGTGGATGTTCACCACTAAAACTGGCAGCTCCCTCCACTCCCTTTATATCTACTGTGAACTGTTAACTGATCTCAGAGCCTCAGGTCTGTTTTGTCTACATGGAGGTGTTGAGGTCCCAGAGTCTCAGGATGAACAGTTTACAGGACGAGTCCAGTGTGACAAAGACGTCCTCAGAGAGGGACGACTCAGACTTCATGTGTCCAGACTCAGGACTGATGACTCGGGTCGAATCCTGTGTGATGTGTTCACAAATTATGGCAGCAGCACTGCTACATGTCGGCTCAATGTCACTGGTAAGTTGATTCAGTAACTCAGTAAAGACTAAGTGTGAGTTCCAGTACCAACACAACTATACCAGTCAGTATACTAGAAAATGGCGTGTGTCCCAACACGTGGTGTGTCAAATGCAGTTTGCCAAAATCACCAGGATGCTCCACTGTGTCAGGTCACATTTCACAGTGCATGTTTTTCCAGGCTATACTGACCCACAGTCCTGTGCACAGTGGAAGACACATCACAGTGACTGAGTCGTAAGCAGATGGCAGTTTGCTCATTGACAGCGAGCAGCAACCTACGAGGCTGAAAAATGAATCCCATGTGGAGGTGCCAAAACCTGCAGTTCCTCTAATGGCCACTTGAGGCTGGCTCTGAGAGCATAGACCCCCCATGTTAACACGCCCACCTTTCCAGCAGAAATAAACATGTTTACAGCCTGGAACAAAAAACCATTTTGGTCTCCTGAGCTAATTTCAACATGTAAGACAGTCTGTGCAGGGGTTGAGTCTTTATATGATTCACCCGTTTATATTTTATTTAGACTCAAAGTTAAGCTCATTTAAGGGCTGAGAAGCTTGAAGCACAGAATGTTTAGATTTCTGATGTTGTAGCACAAGGTTAGATATTTAAATCAGTTACTCAAACACTAAAGTACTTTAGGTGCTGAATTGTTACCTGTTTCTCTGTTTCAGTAATGATTGTGCTGCAGTCACTGAGATTTTATTTTCTGTCCTTTGCAGCAGCTGCTGATGAGCCCAGACCTCAGAGACCAACAGAGAGTCCACAACCAGAGAGTCGGGGAAGGATCGGCCTCTATGTTGGACTGACAGCAGCAGCTCTACTGACTCTCTGTGTCGGACTCTGCGTAGCCTTCTTTAGAATATGTCGGGAGAAGCGTCCTCTAAGCCACACAGAAGTCCATGTGACAGACGCAATCAGTACAGACTGTAAGCAGAAAGTCACTTTCGATGATGCCTGAGAATTTTCTACTAATTTTCCAGTACAGAGAACTGAACCAGGACTTTGTGGACGGGTGTTTGAGGAACCACCTTCAGATCAACGCGGGGAAAACCAAAGAGCTGGTGGTGGATTTCCACAGGCACAGACTCCTCCCCCCAACACCGGTGAACATGCAGGGAAAGGTCACTGAGATGGTGACATCTTATAAATACCTGGGTGTTCATCTTATCAGCAAACTGGACTGGACCAATCACATAACAGCACTGTACAAGAAAGGCCAAAGCAGACTCTACCTGCTGAGGCGGCTCTGGACCTTGGAGCTGTGCACCAGCCTTTGAGTCAAGTGTTTCAGGTGTCTTGATGTGGTGCTGCCTCCTGCTGGGCTCTGAGGAGAGCTCAGGCTGATGAGGACAGAGCTGGCTCTTGTGTTTGCCGCCCTGCTGTAACATTAGCAAGTGAAGCAGAGAAATCAGAGACACTGCAGCTGAGTCTGTGCTGGTTGTCTTCATGGTGCCACTGCTGTTAGTTCCTGTCCTGACATGTTCAGGACAGTGAGCTTGTTGCTGCTGCTGGCTCAGCCTTCAGATGTACTGTAATGACAGTTACTGTTGATGCAAACACAATAGATTATTAGTACATGATGAGTTGTACTGAAGTGAAGATGCTTTTAACACCAGTGCAGCCTTTAAAAAAGTTCCTCTGGTGTCATTCATGGACAAAAATGTCTGCATAAAAAACACTGCCATGAAAATATCATATATTAATATTATTTTCCACTTTCACTGAAGTAAATCTTTTATCAATCTTCAGCTCTTATCATAACTACCAAATAATCAGTCTTTTTTTGTTAACATTTAACCCTTTAAATGTTTTTTTCACATTTCACTGATGTTTTTAGATGGAAAATTTATTTATTTATTTATTTTTAATGTTTAATTTAATTTAAAATTTCCTCTTGACAAAAATACCCCGCATTGAAATTCCCTTAAATTATTATACATAATTTTCCACTTTTACTGAGTTATTTTTTCAATAAACGTCAGTCCTGATCATAACTACCAAATGTTCATTTATTTTCAGAATTTTATCCCTTTGACTTGACTTGATGTCAAGACGTTTCCATAAAGAAAAAATTTTCAATGTCCTAACATTTAGTTTTTTACTCATCTGTTCACGAACATTTTGGAGGCAGGGCTTTAAATTGACAGTCTGATATCACAGAATATCACAAAAAAAAAATAAAGATAAAGTTTAATAGAGAATATGGGTGCAACAGATTAACAGATGATTTGTGCTCAAGTCTTTGGTGCTTGGACCAAACACTGTCCAGACACTGGTGCAGGTGTTGTGACTGTTAGGATGTTTAAGCAAAACTTGTGAGGTGATGTTAACTGTCATTTCCCAACACAGGGGTGGAGGTGTTACAGCTCTGTGTGTGTGTGTGTGTGTGTGTGTGTGTGTGTGTGTGTGTGTGTGTGTTCTCTGCTGCTGTCCCTTTTCCCTCCCTTGCAGATCTGCCCAGGTGTGCTGCATTAGTTAACGAGGTGCAGCACACCTGCCATGGAGGAGGTGCTGAAGAGCTGCTGTGCCTGCAGCAGAGGAGAGAGGCCTGTGGTGTGTGCACTGCTGGTCCTGCTGCCTCTCACTATAATAAATCCCACTGATTATTGTGGGTCAGTGTTGGAGTCTTGCTCGCCTCATAGGGCCACCTAAGGGTGGGGTGTAACATGTTTCTGCCACAGGATGGCGCCAGTGGTTAAACTAGATTAGTGCTCTCTGACAAATCTTTATGACTTTCTTCCACTTTTCACCTGAATACCATCAACATTAACACTGGTTGTACTGAGAATGTAAACCATTGATATACATGTGGTGTCTTTGGTATTTATGGAAAGTTGACCTGATCAAATTCACTTTATAACAGTGAGGATTAAAGAGTTTACAGTTTTGTGCCTCAAATTTTCTTTCATTACACCTCTTTGTTTCTGTGGTTGTAGAAAAACACCACGTCACATTATAAAGTTATTTCCTCATCATTAATGCAACATGTAAAGCAGTAATTTGTAACTGTTTTCAGAGGCAATAAAGTTCATTATAATTATCTTTGTTGTTGTTGAATTCTTTTAGTTCTTGAAAACACACAGTTGTCTGAAATGAACAGATTTACACACAGAAGAGTCATAACAACCTTTCTCTTATAAATATAGATTTATTTACAATATGTACACATTATAAACTGAACACAATACATTTTACATTATAACAATAACCATCAGCTGGTGCATAAAAATATATATTTCATATCACATGTAGTTTCTGACACAGATGTTGGAGGGAGAGAGTCTCAGAGTTTGTCTGGTGTTTTTAGGACCATGACTTTATGCTCTGATGACTCATTCACAGAGAGTCCTCCACACAGAGTCCTGTTAGTCCTGATGGGCTGTTCCTCTGACAAACTCAACATCTACACGACTGCACAGAAATGATCTCTCTTATCAGCAGATTTAGCAAAATGAGCTTTGAAAGCAATGCAAAGTCCGACACAGAGAGTCAGAAGAGCTGCTGCTGTCAGTCCAACATAGAGGCTGATCCCTGCCTGACTCTCTGGTTGTGGACTCTCTGGTTGTCGACTCTCTGGTTGTGGACTCTCTGTTGGTCTCTGAGGTTTGGGCTCATCAGCAGCTGCTACAAAGGACAGAAAATAAGTCAAGTCAACTTTATTTATAGAGCACATTTAAAAGCAACAATCATTTACCAAAGTGCTTTACAATGGATACAATTATGCACAACATGAAAGATAATCAACCAAGACAGTCGAGTTCGTCTTGAGCAAATTCAAGCTAGTCCCTGAATGCCAGCAACATGCTCCAAGCAGTCCAAGAGAATGGAGTGATCCACAGTATCAAATGCTGCTGAAAGGTCTCAGAGAATCAGAAAGGCATGACAGCCCGAGTCTAAGGATAATAGTAGATCATTTGTTACACTCAACAGGGCGGATTCTGTGCTATGATGTTTTCTAAAGCCTGACTGAAATTTGTCCAGGATGCTGTAACTGTCAAGGTACAAGATGAGTTGAGAGAAAACAACTTTTTCCACGACTTTTGATAAAATGAGAACTTTGATACTGGATGGTAGTTACTGGGAACAGATGGATCAAGATTTTCTTTTTTGATGAGCGGGTGAATGATGGCATGTTTAAAGCATGTAGGCACGTAGCCGTTCACTAGAGAGCTATTGATTATTGAGAGAAAACTGGGCCTTACAGAGTTCAACACTTCCTTAAATAGGCAAGAGGGAATAATATCCAAGGAACATGAACTCTGATTAATAAGTGAAATGACGTGTGTCAAAGCGGAGAGAGAAATTGACTTAAAGTTATTTAAAGTGGAGGAACAAGAAGATGGCTCTGAAGGATCAACAGAAGGAGGAACAATCTGGGAACAAATACTGTCAATTTTGTTGATGAAAAATGGTAGAAAGTGTTCGCAGGTATCTGGTGTAGCATCATTAGACTATGAATATTCAGCTCAGCAGACTGACAGGAGGAAAGCCTGATTTTACTCAACAGAGAGCTGGAATATGATCCTATTCTGCATCTTTCAAGTTCAAAATGAAAAACAGTCTCTGGTTCTTCTACTGAATCAACTTACCAGTGACATTGAGCCGACATGTAGCAGTGCTGCTGCCATAATGTGTGAACACTTCACACATATACAGTCCTGAGTTATTAGTCCTGAGTCTGGACACATGAAGTCTGAGTCGTCCCTCTCTGAGGACGTCTTTGTCACACTGGACTCGTCCTGTAAACTGTTCATCCTGAGACTCTGGGACCTCAACACCTCCATGTAGATGAAACAGGACTGAGTCTCTGAGACCAGTTAACAGTTCACAGTAGATATAAAGGGAGTGGAGGGAGCTGCCAGTTTTAGTGGTAAACATCCACTCAAGTGTGATGTTGTGGTTCTCCTCTGCCTGATAGGAGGTCTGTGTCACATTGACTACAAATGTTCCTGTTGAGGAGACAGAGAGGGAAAGTGAGGAGCAGACAAAGTGACAACTTTAACATGTGAGCCTTTAAACTCCATCTATAGATGTTTGTGTGGAGAGTTTGACTGACTGAATAACAGAGCAAAGCTGGAAGGCTGCAAAACTAAAGAGCTGAAAGATACCACAGGTAATACATGATAGCAACAATCAACAGTCTGAGAGTGTGTTTAGTCTTTAGTGTTTGTGGATAATAAAGTGAAGGTGTAAACTAACCACAGACACAGGAGGTCAGGTTGATGAGCAGCAGGATGATGCACATCATCTTCTCCCTGTGAGAGGAGACAGAGGTGAAGAGTCACAAACACATCAGACCAAAGTTTTAGTTTCATTTACATTTTCTAAACCACAGTAACATATTTCTGCCACCAGATGGCGCCAGTGGTTAAAGTCAATGAGTGCTCTCCTAGCAGCAGGTGAATGTGACTTGTTGGTGACTGAGGAGTCTTCTGGACTGTCTCTGACTTCTCACAGACTGAGGACACAGTTTTAGTGCTAAAAGGTGAAACAGCAAAAACATGTTAAAGTCAGGACTGACTCCTTATTATCAGGAGTTTCTCTTTACTCAACCAGTTAGGAGCTACTTTAAGCTTTAGGATGGATGTTGTGTGAATACGAGGCAGGAGAGCAGAAAATCCTAAAGTGTGAACCTGCAGCTCAGATAAACATGTTCCATGAGTCAATGTGCCTGCATATAAAGGAAAGAGAATCAAAGTGCAAATAAAGCTGTCAAGTGAATTCTATGAAATGAAAATAAATGCTGTGGCCCCTTATAAACAATAGACAAGAGAAAATATTCAAAGTTAAAGACAAATAGAAAGTGTGTCTCTTTCCTAAATGTTGCAGCTGTTGTTTAAAGTCACATAGAGGAGCTTTTTAGGTGGATCAGCTTTTAGGATGATCTGTCTTCAATCAATCACATGTCTGTTAAAGTCTTGTTGTTGAATTGTCTCTTTACTGAGAGAAGCCAGCACATTATTATCTGTTAACATCTTGTCTAATCCTCCAATCCTCACATCGTAAATCTGTACAACAGGATTCACATCAGGACAACACCAACATCAACATATTCACACATTACCTGGCAGGGCTTCAGTAATGTGATGAACTGTGTCTGAAGACAACAGCGTTCTCTGATCTGAAAGTAAAGTTCCTCCATAAGAAAAGCAGGATGAAGAGACACATGTTGTTGTGGGGCAGACCACTGATGTTTCTGAGTTTGCTCATAATGTGACCGTCTGTGGTTCTCCGTATATCGCCGCCTTCACCACAGTTTCAATTTCAGTTTCAGTATTACCTCCCTCCGTGTCACCAATCTCACCACCCACGCACTTGTGATGTTACAGCATCTGAGCTGATTTGATTAAGGGCAAATATGTTAATGAGTGAGTCATCATGAAGGGCGGTCCTACCACACAGAGTCATGGTGTCACATTAAAGTCCCTCACTGGATCATATTGTGAGTGTTAGTTGAAGTCTTCCTCTAAATCTCTTCATGTTCCTGTCTTCTCTCTGCTCCTCCCTTCATTCACTGGAAATATGAACACTTGTTAACAATCAGTGTGTTTACTGTTAATTACAGCAGCTAATAAACTGGACGGTTAAAACAACACTGATGTTAAAATGGACCAAATTTATTCTGCCTCAAGTGAAGATAACTAGCAGAGAGTAAACAAACATTTATCAGAAACTTGATTAGATTAGTGGAGAGCAGAGAGTTTCCCATCATGCACTGTGGTCGGTGGAGAGAAGCTGCTTGTGAAAACTGCAGCTGCCTTCACTTTATGATTTTAATATGAAGACTCAGAGAGATTTAGAGGAAGACTTCAACTAACACTCACAACATGAACCAGTGAGGAAGTTTGATGTGACACCGGGACTCTATGATGTAAGACCGCCCTACCTTAAGTCCAGGCAACAGGGTGTGACGCCCCAGGCTCATCCAATCATCAACGTACTTTTTGCCTAGCGCACTTATTTGGTTTCAGTTATATTGCTCCTTTGTCAAGCAACTGAGGAAAGAGCAGAAGTGTTAACAGTCTCTTTCACAGCAAGTTTGATATCTTCATTCTCCTGGTTTTCTTCTGGAAAAGGAATTCTGACCTCAGATCACAGATCTTTCTACACAGTTCATCACATCACTGAAGCCCTGCCAGGTAATGTGTGAATGTGTTGATGCTGGTGTTGTCATGATGTGAATCGTGTTGTACAGATTTAATATGTGAGGATTGGTGGATTAGACAAGATGTTAACAGATAATAATGTGCTGGCTTCTCTCAGTAAAGAGACAATTCAACAACAAGACTTTAACAGACATGTGATTGATTGAAGACAGATCATCCTAAAAGCTGATCCACCTAAAAAGCTCCTCGATGTGACTTTAAACAACAGCTGCAACATTTAGGAAAGAGACACACTTTCTATTTGTCTTTAACTTTGAATATTTTCTCTTGTCTATTGTTTATAAGGGGCCACAGCATTTATTTTCATTTCATAGAATTCACTTGACAGCTTTATTTGCACTTTGATTCTCTTTCCTTTATATGCAGGCACATTGACTCATGGAACATGTTTATCTGAGCTGCAGGTTCACACTTTAGGATTTTCTGCTCTCCTGCCTCATATTCACACAACATCCATCCTAAAGCTTAAAGTAGCTCCTAACTGGTTGAGTAAGGAGAAACTCCTGATAATAAGGAGTCAGTCCTGACTTTAACATGTTTTTGCTGTTTCACCTTTTAGCACTAAAACTGTGTCCTCAGTCTGTGAGAAGTCAGACACAGTCCAGAAGACTCCTCAGTCACCAACAAGTCACATTCACCTGCTGCTAGGAGAGCACTCATTGACTTTAACCACTGGCGCCATCTTGTGGCAGAAATATGTTACTGCAGCTTTTGCTCTTTGAAAAGTCAGACCTACATGTCTGCAGGAGAACAAATAAGCTTTACATTGCTGTGGTTGTAGTTGACATAGTTTTTAGTGCTGATGCCTGGTGTCCATCAGTTGTGTGTGATAATCAGGATAATAAATACAAAGGAGTATTGTGATGACTAAAGACAGACTGTACATTGTCTGTGTGTCACCTGTAATAAGTGAACTTTGATCTGATGTGTTTGTGACTCTTCACCTCTGTCTCCTCTCACAGGGAGAAGATGATGTGCATCATCCTGCTGCTCATCAGCCTGACCTCCTGTGTCTGTGGTTAGTTTACACCTTCACTTTATTATCCACAAACACTAAAGACTAAACACTCTCTCAGACTGTTGATTGTTGCTATCATGTATTACCTGTGGTATCTTTCAGCTCTTTAGTTTTGCAGCCTTCCAGCTTTGTTGTAAATAAGAGCACACTGTTATTCAGTCAATCAGTCAAACTCTCCACACAAACATCTATAGATGGAGTTTAAAGGCTCACATGTTAAAGTTGTCACTTTGTCTGCTCCTCACTTTCCCTCTCTGTCTCCTCAACAGGAACATTTGTAGTCAATGTGACACAGACCTCCTATCAGGCAGAGGAGAACCACAACATCACACTTGAGTGGATGTTCACCACTAAAACTGGCAGCTCCCTCCACTCCCTTTATATCTACTGTGAACTGTTAACTGATCTCAGAGCCTCAGGTCTGTTTAATCTACATGGAGGTGTTGAGGTCCTAACAGATTACAGGACGAGTCCAGTATGACAAAGACGTCCTCAGAGAGGGACGACTCAGACTTCATGTGTCCAGACTCAGGACTGATGACTCGGGACTGTATATGTGTGAAGTGTCCACACGTTATGGCAGCAGCACTGCTACATGTCGGCTCAGTGTCACTGGTAAGTTGATTCAGTAGAAGAACCAGAGACTGTTTTTCATTTTGAACTTGAAAAGATGCAGAATAGGATCATATTCCAGCTCTCTTTAAACTAAGAACAGGTTTTTTGTCCCTGTCAGTCTGCTGAGCTTATTTTCTGTCCTTTTGCAGCAGCTGCTGATGAGCCCAAACCTCAGAGACCAACAGAGAGTCCACAACCAGAGAGTCCACAACCAGAGAGTCGGGGAAGGATCGGCCTCTATGTTGGACTGACAGCAGCAGCTCTGACTCTCTGTGTCGGACTCTGCTTTGCCTTCAAAGCTCATTTTGCTAAATCTGCTGATAAGAGAGATCATTTCTGTGCAGTCGTGTAGACGTTGAGTTTGTCAGAGGAACAGCCCATCAGGACTAACAGGACTCTGTGTGGAGGACTCTCTGTGAATGAGTCATCAGAGCATAAAGTCATGGTCCTAAAAACAGCAGACAAACTCTGAGACTCTCTCCCTCTTCTGCCGACTGATGGTTATTGTTATAATGTAAAATGTATTGTGTTCAGTTTATAATGTGTACATATTGTAAATAAAGCTATATTTCTGAGAGTGTTGGAGTCGCAATAACATTCTTTGTATTTGGTTTTGATTCATGTTTAAATAATGTTGACCAATGTAAATAGGTGTAGTTTGCGGTTTGTACACAGGGTGGCGTGTTCATTGAGTGTCTCTGGTTGTGTTTAATTATTGATTAATTAATTTATTCTTCTGACATAAAACACGTTCTATCAAAAGAAAAACATCACATGGATCATTGAATCAATGACATTACAAATCCACCATGAACTCAGCTGCATTAGTTTTAATCTGCATCAGTTTCAAATGTTACAGCTCGGTGTCATTCTCCAACACAAGAACCAGTTCTGTCTTCATCCTTCTGGTGGATTTCTCTTCAGAGCAGCAGAAGAGTAAGAAAGATGAGACATTTTATTGATGTGCTCCAGAACACATCTTCATGTCAGGCTGTAAAGTTAGCTTGTCACAAGGCCGGTATACATGGCGACATAACCAGGTGTTGAAATGTTTAGCAGTTCATACAGAAGGGATAAGTTAGTAAGGAAGCAGAAGGTGCTTGTGATTGGGAAATGCAAGTAGATTTAGGGGGAAAGCTTGTTGTTCCCCAGGAAATAGTTTGTACCAAGCAGAGGCCTGACATAGTGTTGTGGTCAGTGAGTCAACGGATAGTTTACTTCATTGAGCTGACAGTTCCTTGGGAAGACTCAGTGGAAGAAGCCTATGAAAGGAAAAAGCTTAGATATGCAGACTTAGGAGCAGAAGCTGAACAGTGAGGATGGAAGACTAGGATTTGTCCAGTGGAAGTGGGGTGTAGGGGATTTATAGCAAGATCAGCTGTCTCGCTCCTGGGGGAACTCGGAGTGCGGGGACAGAGTTTGAAGAGGACAGTGAGGGAAATGTCAGATGAAGCAGCAAGAACCAGCCAGTTCATTTATTACAGAACAAACAATGTCAGTTGGGGGCCAACAGGGTCTGTAGTCTCAGGAACAAACGTGATGAAATTGCAGATGCATTGATTACCAACAGCATGCATATTTTAGCATTTACACAGACTCATCTTGATCACACATTCTCTGATGAAGCAGTAACGATACAGGGTTATAATGTTTACAGGAAAGATAGGAATTCACATGGGGGAGGGGTTGGCATATACATTGTGAGTCATATTCCAGCAAGAATAAGATAAGACCTCATGCCTGTTAGTGTGGAGGCATTGTGGTTACAGGTTCCACTAAAGAGTAAAGTGCTTAATGTAATTAATGCATGTCATCGAACACAAGTCATCAATCAACCTACAAAAATTCAAACAAACCTTGTATAGACCACATTCTTACAAATGCTGTGGATAAGTGTTCCAAGGGGACATCCATTCCTTTTGGGTGCAGCGATCATAACTTAGTCGCAATAACTAGGAAGGCAAAAGTACCCAAGGGGCAACCAAAAGTAGTTTATAAAAGATCATAAAAGAGATTCTGTCATGAGTCTTTTTGTAATGATGCAAATAGGTTATGTTGGTCTAATGTATAGGGAAGACAATCCTGATGATGCCATCAAGGCTTTTGAAAATATACTTTACCCTGTGGTGGACAGACATGCACCCATGAAAAAACACACAGTAAAGAATGTCAGGGCACCGTGGATTGATAATGAGCTGCAAAGTGCTATGGTTGAAAGAGATACAGCAAGGGGAATAGCTAACAGAACAGGGTGTAAGGATGATTGGGGAGCTTACTGTAAATTGAGGAATCATGTTACTAAAATCAACAGGAAAAAGAAGAAGATGTTTTTGTAAATCCAAATTAGAAGAATGTAAATATGATGGAAAGAAACTGTGGAGCACTCTGAATGAAATAATGGGCAGAAAACCTAGCCAAACCCATCTTTCATAGATACAGGAGAGTCATTTGTAACCAAACCATGAGAAATTGCTAATTATCTAAATGAATTCTTCATTAATAAAGTAGATAAATTGAGACATGACATGTCATCTATGAACCATACTCCGTTACATGAATGCAGTATCAAGCAAATAATGAATCAGAATTCCTCATTGAAATTTAAATTAATAAAGGTCAAGTGGAAAAGCATTTACAAATGTTAAGCTCTGACAAACAGGGAGGAATGGATAACTTGGATGGTGAACTTCTGAAAATGGTGGCAAGTCAGTTGGCTGGACCGCTACATTTTAAACACCAGCATAGTAAACGGTGTCTTTCCCTTAGCATGGAAACAGGCAAAGGTGATTCCGCTGCAGAAAGATGCAACTGTGGGATTTAGTGGTAAAAAACAGTCGACCGATCAGTCTGCTACCAATTCTAAGGAAGCTGCAAGAGAAGATAGTCTGTGAACAAGTACAACGTTTCTTTCAAGAAAATAATTTAATCACAGACTTTCAACATGCATATCGTGAAGGGCATTCGACTGGAACTGCATTAACACAGATGTCAGATGACTGTTTAAAAATATATTGATAATAACAACCTAGTAGGGGCAGCACTGTTCGATTTTAGCTCAGCCTTTGACATACTGGACCATAAACTGCTGATGTTACAAATTTGCATCTCATACAATAAGCTGGTTTGACAGTTATTTATCAAACAGGAAACAATATGTATTTTATAGTGGGAGTTTTTCAGATGTAAAAGAGATGATCACAAATGACCTTCCTTTTGTTCTTGATCAAGCAAGAGCAGTTATGTAAGCAGACGACATAACAGTATACTTACCGGCAGCATCAAGTGGAGAATTGTCAAGTTCTCTGAGTAGGGAACTACAATTAGTTGTGAGGTGGGCGCTGAGCAATAAGTTGGCTCTTAATCTAGCAAAAACAAAAGGTATAGTATTTGGATCGAATTTCAGACTCAAAGATAAACCAAAGCTAAATTTGTCCATACAGGGAGTGCCCGTACAACAGGTTGAGGAAACCAAACTTTAGACTCTAGATTGAAGTGGTCAAAGCACATTGAAAGAACTGTTGCAGTTATGGGGAGAGGTCGTTCAGTCATCAAAAGGTGTGCTAAATTGATACCTAAGCAACATATTACTCACATCATTCAGACACTAGTTCTCACTCACTTAGACTTTTGTCCGATGGTATGGTCAAGTGCGACAGATTTGGAGAAATTACAGTGTGTCCAGAATAGAGCAACACGCCTCGCCCTGAACTGCAACAAAAGAGCAAACATTACCAGGATGCATAATATCTTAGGATGGTCACTGGTGAAAGATAGGATTGTCATTTCCTTGCTCTGTGTTGTATGAAATATAGGGGAGACTGAGGATGATTTTAACAGTTTTTGTTAGAGCAAGTGGTTTTTTTTTGTTAGAGCTCTTAAATTTTGATACGTGGTACCCATATTTGTCTGCTATAAATAACACACACTTTGACCTCTACTACACCATCGCAGATTATGGAAATTAATGTCAAATACAAAGAGGTATATTGTTGCAACGTACCCCAGTACCGGGGTGAATTGTAACACTAGCTGGGGATAGATGTAACAATGAAATTATTGTGCTTAAAAAAGATTCACAATAGGCTAAATGTATTCAAGCACTTTAATGAATAATAAAGAAGGAACAATAAACTTGTAAGAATACAATAATTATAATAACAAAATAAATAGAAATGTAAAACATAAATACAAAAATAAGTACAATAAAATAAATAAAAATATATAACACAAAATAAATAGAATCAAAAATAATAAACCCGTGTGTGTGTGTGTGTGTGTGTGTGTGTGTGTGTGTGTGTGTGTGTGTGTGTGTGTGTTGTAGCCTGAATGAGGTTGACGTTTGAACAGCATTTTAACAGTTACAATAAACACTTTCGAAGAGTTACAACCCTCCCCATGCCTAGCAGCCATGAAAGAGCTAACCATTTTTAGCATTTATTGTCAAAGCTAACACTAATGAAACACATCAAATTAAACCAGAGAAACTACTGCTTGAACCTATGTAAGTGAAACAATTGTACATACTGACACGGACACTGTGCAAAAAACAACTGTGATGAAAATGTTTGGTTTCTCACCTAAAAAACTGTTTTTTTGGCTCTAGAACAGACAAATTTGGAGTCAGAGACACGTGGCTTCACCAGTGAGCTCCAGTTGTAAATAGGCATGAACTATGTTGATGATGTCACCACAGCTCGTGTCTAATTGGCCAAAGTGAGAGTGTTACAACTATCCCTTTGTTACAACCATCCCCGGTCTCCCCTATCACTGTCTAAAATTCCAAATGTATTGTACAGTCAACTTTCATTTAGCAGTAATCCTCATAATTTTAATACCAGGCATTCAGCTAGTGGTCGTTTTTTACTTCAAGTGCAGGGCAACGAACAGAGAGATGAGGACGTGGAACGATATGTCATCTGAGACTGCTCATGCTATGAGCAAAACAGTTTTTAAAAAGAGACTGAAGAAATATTTTATGCGCACGTGAAATGCATGTGAATATGTGCGTGTGTGGGGCATACGTTTGTCTGCAAGCATTATGTATGCATGCATGTATGTAGGTGTAGGCCATATGAATGAGTGTATGTATATGCAAACGTTTTTCATGTAATGATATATACTTTTTTCTTTTTTTTCTTCCACTTTTCTTCTTTTTCTTTCTTTTCTTTTAATGATGTAATTCTAATGATGATGAATTTTTGGTCATGTGGACCCCAGAAAGAGTAGTTGCTACCTAGATAGTAACTACTGGGGATCCAAATAAATAAATGAATAAATAAATAAATAAATAGAGTATGGTGAATGTGCTAAAAAAAAAAGTAGTATCAGCACTGTCTCTACCTGGAGCTCACATGTACGGAGCATGGGTTTGGTTGAAGGTGGCGGTGCTGTTTTGTCTGAGAAAGCTGTATCGTTAAGCCTTGTCATATTAGCTTATCATAGGGCTTAGGAGGTTATTCACTGAGCGCTGATCCTTTCTCTATAGAGCACAAACTTCTTGTGTTTATTTGAATACATGGTCTTGCAGGACTTAATAAAGAACAGCGACAGACAGCCAGAACAGCCAGTAAAACCAGTACAGCTGCTGCTGCCAGTCCCAGTACAACATAGAGGCTGATTGTTCCCCGACTCACTGGTGCTGGTGTTGGTGTCACTGGTGCTGGTGTTGTCAACAGCTGCTGTAAAGAACATTAAAAAGGTGTGTGTTATTTATCTGAGGAGAAAACATGTCACTGACAACTTCATTTACGCCACGAAGGCTGTTACTGACAGGTGTGAAGCATGACAATAATCCATCCATCATTGATTAAGGGCTGAGAGCTGCAGACAGACAGACAGACAGACAGACAGACAGACAGACGGCCATGAGTCGACTCACCAGTGACGCTGAGCAAGAACTCTTTAACCTTCCTGCCAAAGTCAGTGGCCATCCTGCAGAGATACGCGCCCGAGTCATTCATCTTGACTCGGGACAGATGAAGGCGGACACGTCCTCCTCTGAGAGCGTCTTTGTCACACTGCACCCGTCCTGCAAACTGCTCGTGCTGAGACTCCTCAATACAGTTGTCCAGATGATAGAAGACCTTCAGTCCTAACACCTTCTGACAGTGGATCTTCAGTGAGGAGAGGGGAATGTCGCTTTCAGACGAGAAGCTCCACTCCACTGTGACGTCACTGTTCTCCTCTGCCTGGTACTTCAGAGGAGTGTCATCCTTCATCCCCAAATACCAGAAAACATGACGTCAGTGTCTCCAGTTTTTAGCCCGAGTTGTGAAGTCAGAAGAAATGTCAAAGCTGAGAGTGTGTTTAGTCTTTAGTGTTTGTGGATAATAAAGTGAAGGTGTAAACTAACCACAGACACAGGAGGTCAGGTTGATGAGCAGCAGGATGATGCACATCATCTTCTCCCTGTGAGAGGAGACAGAGGTGAAGAGTCACAAACACATCAGATCAAAGTTCACTTATTACAGGTGACACACAGACAATCTACAGTCTGTCTTTAGTCATCACAATACTCCTTTGTATTTATTATCCTGATTATCACACACAACTGATGGACACCAGGCATCAGCACTAAAAACTATGTCAACTACAACCACAGCAATGTAAAGCTTATTTGTTCTCCTGCAGACATGTAGGCCTGACTTTTCAAAGAGCAACAGCTGCAGTAACATATTTCTGCCACAAGATGGCGCCAGTGGTGGTCTGTTAAAGTCTTGCTGTTGAATTGTCTCTTTTCTGAGAGAAGCGAGCACATTATTATTTGTTAACATCTTGTCTAATCAACATCAACACATTCACACATTACCGTGGATGGCTTCAGGAGAGTCGTGTTCTCAATATGAAAATACGACCGGTATAGAATGTCTTCGTAAACAGAAAGAAGTGTGAATGTATTCTTTGCATTACTGAATATAATCTGCTGGACCGCATATTTTCAGTGACTGCCTCTGTAAGTTTTATAGGGCCTGTAACCGGGGAATTCCACGAGGCTTTTTTCAGACATCGTTTTTAAACTTTCAAAGTCATTTCAGTTTCATTTGTGGTTTTGAGGTGAGTAATCACGCGCCTTTATCCGAGACGTCATGATGGGCGGTCCTACAGCACAAAGTCCCGGTGTCGCCTCGAAATTCCCCGTCAGTTCATGTTGTGAGTGTTAGTTGAAGTCTTCCTCTAAATCTCTCTGAGTCTTCATATTAAAATCATAAAGTGAAGGCAGCTGCAGTTTTCACAAGCAGCTTCTCTCCACCGACCACAGTGCATGATGGGAAACTCTCTGCTCTCCACTAATCTAATCAAGTTGAATACAAACTTTTCTTTATGTTTCACTGTAAAGATGATTTGATTAGACTTATTGAAGGATTATTATCTTCATAAATACAAAGTGACCAAAAGTCTCTCAGCTGATTGAGTCTGTCACGAGTTGAGCTGATGAAGTCACAAACAGATACTTCCTCATGTCAAACATTTAGTGTTCAGGAGACAGACAGGGGGACAGCTCTCGTCTTCAAACACCTAAGTAAGTCAAACATATTGTATAATTCAGCCTTTGTCTTGTTTTAATTGTGTCCATCAGCTGTGCTTCATTTACTGTTGTTAGTTTGACTGACCAACATTTGAATTCACCGTCGACGCAGATTAGAAAATCGATTCAAAGCGGCCCAAAGTTTCATCTTCTCTTCTTTATTCAACTCTTTTTATTTGAAGGTGAAAAACTTGCTCCAGGATTTGATCCTCACACTTGTTGTGATGTTGACTTTCTTGGTGGATATTAGTTTGGATGGTTCTAAAATGACTCGCTGTAGTTTCCTCCCAGAGAAAGAGGAAGTGTGCGGAGTTTGGATAAAGTGCGCAACAAAGAAATGCAGCTTCAACAGCGATGATTTGGCTCCTTTAAGTCTTCAAAGCTTCCAATAAGCAACAGATTGAGTATGTGAAGCACAACTTTGGTGCTTTGTGCAGATTTATCAGTGTCATCAAGGCTACTAAAGTGTTTATGGATCCTCAAACTGTGGATCGAGACAACACTAAAGCTTTTCTACATTATTACTGTAGCGACCATATGTTCACATTGAATCACCTCATCTATACACTTCAAATCAAGATCTTTAAACAGACAAAGTGAGTGCGCAAATATCACAATCAGCCTCATGAAGTCTGATGTGTCAACTTTTAAGCCCTAAACTCCCAGATACAACACTGAGCACATGAACTTGTTGTCCACTGTGTAGCTATATGAGCATGAATAGAGTTGTGTGTTTTGTTCTTCTTTGTTTCAACAAATCTTCATCACTTTCTTCCTCTTTTCACCTGAATACCATCAACATTAACACTGTTTGTACTGAGAATGTAAACCATTGATATACATGTGGAGTCTTTGGTGTTTATGGAAAGTTGACCTGATCAAATTCACTTTATAACAGTGAGGATTAAAGAGTTAAAGCAGAGATGAAATAACAAGCATGTTTCATTTCCAGCTCAGTGTGCGACTGATGAGATGCAGCCAGCAGGAAGAAACTGCGTCCTCACTTCACGCCCTCTTTCATGCACTTGGGGAGGAGCTGATGGTTCCTGAGAGCAGCCCCAACAACAGGAACTAACCACAGACACAGGAGGTCAGGTTGATGAGCAGCAGGATGATGCACATCATCTTCTCCCTGTGAGAGGAGACAGAGGTGAAGAGTCACAAACACATCAGATCAAAGTTTTAGTTTCATTTAAATTTTCTAAACCGCAGTAACATTTTTCTGCCATAAGATGGCGCCAGTGGTTAAAGTCAATGAGTGCTCTCCTAGCAGCAGGTGAATGTGACTTGTTGGTGACTGAGGAGTCTTCTGGACTGTCTCTGACTTCTCACAGACTGAGGACACAGTTTTAGTGCTAAAAGGTGAAACAGCAAAAACATGTTAAAGTCAGGACTGACTCCTTATTATCAGGAGTTTCTCTTTACTCAACCAGTTAGGAGCTACTTTAAGCTTTAGGATGGATGTTGTGTGAATACGAGGCAGGAGAGCAGAAAATCCTAAAGTGTGAACCTGCAGCTCAGATAAACATGTTCCATGAGTCAATGTGCCTGCATATAAAGGAAAGAGAATCAAAGTGCAAATAAAGCTGTCAAGTGAATTCTATGAAATGAAAATAAATGGTGTGGCCCCTTATAAACAATAGACAAGAGAAAATATTCAAAGTTAAAGACAAATAGAAAGTGTGTCTCTTTCCTAAATGTTGCAGCTGTTGTTTAAAGTCACATAGAGGAGCTTTTTAGGTGGATCAGCTTTTAGGATGATCTGTCTTCAATCAATCACATGTCTGTTAAAGTCTTGTTGTTGAATTGTCTCTTTACTGAGAGGAGGGAAGGTGCCAACAGGGAGGAGCAGCGAAAGTGAAAGTAAAGTCAGTGGTTTGTTCAGACTCCATTTTAAAGTGCGCAGAGCAGTGAGAGGAAGACAGACGGTGTGAGACACGGTGAGTGTTGATGTTTCTTCATTGTTTAGTGTGTTCTAGGGGAGAGTAGGGTCGGTTGGCTCAGTGCCACATCTTCACAGCTTCATCATCACACTTGCTTTTACCACCACCATCATCTGACGCTGTTTTTACAACCAGGCTTTTCCTGTTAAACACGAGGCCTGCGCGCAGCTACGGATCTGCGCGCTCCGGTGCTTCGGGCGCGCGCTTGTGTCAACTCTTTGAATGTGCGTCACAGTGAAAAGCTCTAGTTTCTAGACACACAGAGAAAAAAGGGGGACTCTGTCGAGGGGTTGTGGCGCAGTTTTGTTGTAGAGGAAGATGTTGAGTGTACAGTCAGCTCTCCCTGCTCTTTGTTACACTGAGTTTTGGTTTCCGCCCTCAGATCAGATCAGTGCGCGGACACTCCCTAAACTTTAGGCTCGTTGCAGATGAAGTGCGCCTCGCCTGGAGAGTTCCCAGCAGCCTTCAGTCTGTACAGGAAGTTACAGGAACACTCACATCCTGTCAGATATGATGGTGATTTATTCAGATATAATCAGACTCATATATCAGTTTGTTGTCAGTCTCCAGTTGTTTTAATTCTGATAGACTGATTTATTAAAATGCTTTACAGGCGATCTGTAGTTTATGTTCATGGTTCAACCTCCATTTATATGAATTCTCCTGTAAATCAGCATCATATCAGTTTGACCTGTCCCCTCAACTACACAGGCTGAATAAAGTGTGTGTGACTATGAGCTTCATGTTTGATACAAGACAACAGCTTTCATTAAAGATCAGTCAGATACAGTCAGGGCTTCACATCTGTACATGTTAGTTTAACAATCACCACCAGTCTGTGTGATGTTAAATACTAGACATTTAACTAAACTGTGCCTTTCACGTTTGGGTTGGGCTCTAAAAAACCTGATTGTTAGCAGACGCCTGTATCTGTTCAGAGATCACATTATTTTCACCACTATTATTTTTATTTTGTGGTTATTTAGTGTCAGTACAAAAGTGTCCCAGCTGACCCCGCTCTCCCCTGCTGCATGTCATAGAAATACCCAGCCAATATGTGATCATGTCCTGTAAGTAAGAAGTTACTGACTTCATCACAATGTGTGTGTGTGTTACAGTTCTCTCAGATTTGGGAAGATGGCTGATTTGGAGGCAGACGGGGACAGATCAGAGTCTCCAGTGTCCAGCTGTCTGTCTTTGAAGAGTGACCGCAGTAGAGACCTTCCTCTAAAGTTCAGTCATGGACCTGGACCCTCAGACACAAAGTAAGAGAGTGTTTCTACTGTAAACTGACCTGAAGATGATTCTGTTTTTATTATTATCTGATAATCTACACCACAACACTGTTTTTATAATGACATGAAGTATTGTTTTATTCAGTCATCGGGGATGTCCTGATCAAGTTATTTGGCCCTGATCAGAGTCCTTTAAATTTGGCTATCTACTGAAAATAGAATATAAGAATAAAATATGCAGTTAAATAGAACACAGAGCAGCACTGAGAGAAGAAATAAGAAGGAAACTAAATTACCTGTATATTTACAAGGGTGTTCAGATAAAGGAGACACGTAGTTGCTGGTGGGTAAAACACAGGCAGCGCCAACGATGATACTGTTTGAACCAGGGGTCTGTATCATGAAGCGAGATCAACCTTTCCTGGGTTACCCAGACCTATCATGGGTTGACTAACCCTAACAATGGCAATCAGGATAATCAGTATCATGACGCTGGATATCAACTCGGTAACTCAACCCAGGGTTGCTTTATCAAGAGCTGTGAACACGCACGCAGCGGACCAATCACAATCATGAGAGAAGCGCAGCATCACTGAGCGTCACTGAGCCTCCTCAGAGTGAGGGGAAAAAAACAGTATTTGTCGTGAGGATTAGAGATTAATTCTACTAAAATATGAGAAGGAGAAAAGCAGCATTAGAGAAAAGGCCAACACCATGGCAGCTGCAGGAGGAGGAAACATGCGTGGCAACGCATAATGGGATCAATAATGTTTAGTTTTAGTTTAGATTAGTTTATTTGCACATAATGTTAAAAATAAAATTTACAAGATTAAAAAAAAGAAAAGTGCCGGAGAGGTTAGAAGCCACTAAAAGCTTATCAAAGAAATTCCCCTGTCAAAACATCAATGAAATCACATATTAGAGAAGAAGAAAAACAGGTCAGGAAGGAAGAAAGAGAGGAGAGAGGGGAAAAATCAATGATAGGCTACTTTCCACATTTCCAGCAGCAAAGCTGTCAATTAGGCCCATTATCTTTTAACAAGGATCATTTCCTCCAACAAAAAAAACAAAAAAACATTGGCACTAATTAATGGTGCTATTAAGTGTCCGCAAATGATCAGTTTCTTTCTTATGAAGGGGGTGGGATGACATTTCAACTTCTGGTCTTTACAAGGACTAATAATATGTGTAAAACATTTGTTGTTTCCACAGACAGAGATCAGAGTCTCCAGTGTCCAGCTGTCTGTCTATGAAGAGTGACTGGTCCAAATTTGAGCCTCCAGACTTCAGTAATGAACCTGGACCGTCAGACACAAAGTAAGAGCCGGTTGAAAAACATGAGGGAACTTTTTGCCTTTTGAAAGTCGTCTCACAGTGGAGCACAACATTACTCAGGAGGTTTTCATGAAGCTGCACCATGAGATATTTGAACTGCCTGTGACTGAGTGTGTGAACAAAGCAAATAATGTTCAGCACAGTTTGCAGGACGAGATCTAAATAATGTGTTCATCTCCACAGAGAGAAGAAGAGGAGTCATGTTTGTGTGGAGGAGCAGCCGTCCTGCTGTAGTTTGTGTCAGGACGTCCTGAAGGATCCAGTCTCTACCAGCTGTGGACACTGGTTCTGCAGACAGTGCATCAGCTCATACTGGGACCAGTCTGCTTCATCAGGAGACTCCTCCTGTCCCCAGTGTGGAAAAAGACCCAGAACAAGAGCTGGACTGCAGACAGCCAGTCAGACCAGCACTGTACAAAGTAAGACTGTCCATCTGTCTGCTGATGTCATCATGTCTGAAAACAGGATTCTTCTTGGTTTATTTGTGTTGTAAAGTGTAGACATGAAAGATTTTATCAAACTAATGTATAAAACCTTCATTTGTTTGTGTTACTTGTTTTAATATTAGCCATGAAAATGATCAGGTTCCAGATTTATTTCTTTAGTCTCTCATGTTTGCTTCTCTTTCAGCAGACAGTGGTCTGCAGGAGGTTTTAGATGAACATAAGATCAGTGTGAGGAGGAGATGTGAACGTGTGACTGAAGGAAGTGATGAAACAGGAAGTGAAACCCTCCTCAACAGGATCTACACTGAGCTCTACATCACAGAGGGACAGAGTGAAGAGGTTAATACCCAACATGAGGTGAAGCAGCTTGAGAGAGCTTCTAAGATGGAGACCCTCCATGAAACTCCAATCAAGTGTCAGCACATCTTTAAAGCCTTACCTGACCAACAGAAACACATCAGAGTGGTTCTGACCAACGGCGTCGCTGGCGTTGGAAAAACCTTCACAGTGCAGAAGTTCACTCTGGACTGGGCCGAGGGTTTGGAAAACCAAGATGTCAGTCTGGTGATTCTGCTTTCGTTCAGGGAGCTGAACTTGATCAGAGATGAGAAGTTGAGTCTTCTCACTCTGCTCCGTGTTTTCCATCCAACATTACAGAAGGTCACAGCAGAGGAGCTCGCTGTCTGTAAAGTTCTGTTCATCTTTGACGGCTGGATGAAAGCAGACTGGCTCTGGATTTCCACAACAATGAGGTTGTGACTGATGTCACACACAAGTCATCAGTCAACGTGCTGTTGACAAACCTGATGGAGGGAAGCTGCTTCCCTCGGCTCTCGTCTGGATAACTTCCCGACCTGCGGCAGCCAATCAGATCCCTCCTGCATGTGTTGACAGGGTAACAGAAGTACGAGGCTTCACTGACGCCCCAGAAGGAGGAGTACTTCAGGAGGAGATTCAGTGATGAAGAGCGGTCCAGCAGAATCATCTCACACATGAAGACATCCAGGAGCCTCCACATCATGTGTCTAATCCCAGTCTTCTGCTGGATCACTGCTACAGTTCTGGATCACATGTTGACTACAGAGCAGAGAGAGGAAGCTGCCCAAGACCCTGACTGACCTGTACTCACACTTCCTGCTGGTTCAGACAAAGAGGAAGAAGCACAAGTATGATGAGGGACATGAGACCAGTCCACAGGAGCTGACGGAGGCTGACAGGACGTTCTTCTGAAGCTGGGGAGGCTGGCGTTTGAACATCTGGAGAAAGGAAACATCATGTTCTACCAAGAAGACCTGGAGCGCTGTGGTCTTGATGTCACAGAGGCCTCGGTGTACTCAGGAGTTTGTACAGAGATCTTCAAAAGAGAGTCTGTGATCTTCCAGAAAACAGTCTACTGCTTCGTTCATCTGAGCGTTCAGGAGTTTCTGGCTGCAGTCTACCTGTTCCACTGTTTCACCAACAGGAACACAAAGGTACTGAAGAACTTCCTGGGGAGAGACCAGGATAATTACAGATCCCTGGATGTCTTCTTACAGAGAGCCATGGAGAAATCCCTCCAAAGTGAAAATGGTCACCTGGATCTGTTTGTCCGCTTCCTTCATGGCCTCTCTCTGGAGTCCAACCAGAGACTGTTAGGAGGCCTTTTGGGTTGGACAGACAACAGTCCAGAAATCATCCAGAGAGCCATCAACAACCTGAAGGAGATGAACATTGATTATCTCTCTCCTGACAGAAGCATCAACATCTTCCACTGTCTGCTGGAGATGAACGACCTCTCAGTACATCAGGAGATCCAAGAGTTCCTGAAGTCAGAGAACAGATCAGAGAAGAAACTCTCAGAGATCCACTGCTCAGCTCTGGCCTACATGCTGCAGATGTCAGAGGAGGTTCTGGATGAGTTGGACCTGAAGAAATACAAGACAGCATGGGAGGGACGACGGAGACTGATTCCAGCTGTGAGGAACTGCAGAAAGGCTCGGTAAGTCCAGATGTGATTAACATCATAAATCATTGTAGATTAGTAGTTTAATTCTTCAAATATACACACTGTGAAATTCTTATTATTCATAAAATGTTAAAATGATGTGTCTGTTGTATTTTGTCACAGATGTTCTTGAGCTGTTTCAAATGCTGTGAGTGCAAAACATGTAGATGTTTCAGTTGGTTGTGTTTATAGCTGTTGAGTTCATCAACACAGTTCTTCTATTTATTTATGATGATTTAATATTTTACAGTTTTTCACCTTTGTGTGATGGAGGTGAACCTGATAAAACAAATGAAGGACTTCAGAGGTTGTTGTTGAGGTTTAATCACAGCAGCATTTCATCACAGCATGGCAGTATTTGATGGTTCTGAGTGAAAGCAGTACAGTTATTACTCCATAAGAAGGTTCTGTGAGGTGTTTTATAGAATCAGACATGCAGATAATACCTGAGTTTATTCATTATTAAACGTCATATCTCAGCAACAGAAGGGGAAACATTTGGTCAGAGACTGAGTTGGTGACGCTGATCTTGAAACTGTGCTGATTGTATAGATCTTCTGTGCTGTCGGGTTGAAGATGTGTGTGAAGCGTCTGTGTTTTAGAATAAGTAGCTTCTTTGCAGCAACATCCATATTTGAATCATTGTCTGCTGTCATGGACACATATGAGTCTGGACAGACATGGATGTAAACTGTAAGTGTAACTTGACTGGTGAAGCATACGACCACGAGGTAGTAATTCTGCTCATGAATCAGCTTTTAATTAGTTTGAATTCTTTGTGTTCTTTTTTTAACCTTAACTATTTTCAGTCCATCAAAACAGGATATTTCAAACTGTTTTATCATCAAATCCATAAAGTAAATATAAAGTGTCTCTATGACAATAACAGATTTTGTAATATATGTGTCATGTCAGATTTATTGACTGTGGACTCTCAGAGACTGACTGTGAAGTCGTGGCCTCAGCTCTGAAGTCCAACCCCTCCCATCTGAGAGAGCTGGACCTGAGTGACAACAACAAGCTGCAGGATTCAGGAGTGAAGCAGCTGTGTGCTGGACTGGAGAGTCCAAACTGTAGACTGGAGACTCTGAGGTCAGTTCACTTGCTTATGTAGGTATTTGTTTGTTTGTTTTTGTATATATATAATATAAATCCTTGACTGAGGTTATAAAGCTCTCAGTGTTTTCATAAATGTTGTGTCTTTCCAAATGGCTGAACAGTTGGTTATGAAAGGCAGAGAAATGATGATTTAGAACATTTAGACACCATCAAGTTTGAGATTTATCCAAACAGAATTTAAGATTCCTGAGGTTCTGAGGTTTCTTTGTTTTCATGTTAACGTCACATAATCATTTGAAGTCACAGACCTTTAGACTGCAACAATAAGCAAATAAATAGTCTGCACTGGAAACATCTTGGACTTTAAGGACAGGTTGATATTCTTTCACACTCACACGCCCATTAGGACTGCACCATTAATGATCGGATTCATACGTCTATGTGATGTCATTTCTACATGACAACCATTCACTGGCTCCTGTTTCCCTTTGCATCCATGTGTTGACTGATGTGCTGTGGAACAATCCCAGTTGCTATCAAGTGTTTCCCTGAAAGAAAGCAAATTTTGATTGATGTTATTTACCTTGTTTATGTGCACTGCTTTGATTTGAGCTCAGAGTGAGAGTCTTTACTGTGTTTTCCTGTCGCTGGGCTGCGTTTCTCTCCCTCCTCCTCGACCCACACAGGTGACGTTACTTGAGTTAACAGCCTCTGGTTACATCACTGTAAGTGGAATAAAATCTTCCAAACGTGTCATTTCTTATTGTAATCCACCTAAAAACCAAAGACAGACACATGTGGACTCCAAACTAGTGGAGCTGAAGCTGACAGGCTCCGCCCCCTCCAACAAGCGTGTGTTGAGGCTCAACTGGTGTCTGTGCAGCAGCCCAGAGTTTTCAAAGTGTCTGTGTGTTCACAAGTTTTGTATCTTTGAACTGAATCTCTGTTTTGAAGTTTAGTTTCTCTCCTGCGTTGCTGTTTGTACTTTCAGATATCTGCCTTATTTTACCGTTTCATGTTCGCTGTCAGACGGATAAGATTCGTATGAAGTCACTGCAGATGAAAAGCCAATATTTTCTGCTTTGGCTGCTTCACAATAAAAGCTAAACAAAGCTAAAATAACAAAACAACATGGGACTTTTATTGTGAAGACACATATTTTGTGTGACATTTATGACTGTATGCTCAATGATCTCTCGTGGTCGATAGGAAACTGTGCTCTCATCTTGAAACGGAGCATCTGCAGATTAATTCCATACAGGATATCTGATGATCCACTGAAGTTTGTCACAATACGAGATGATTTAGTCCTGTGTTGTTGTTGTTGTTGTTGTTGTTGTTGTTGTTGTTGTTGTTGTTGTTGTTTTGTTATCTCAGCCGCCATCTTGCCTGTAAGGAAGTCAGGAGGGACAACTCCAGCGGTCACAGCTGAGCAGCATGTGTTGTTGTCTAGAGTCACAGCTGTAATGCAGTGGCCTGGCAGAGGTCTGCACTCTACTGAGGGCACTTTGTAGTTGATGTCTGTCATCATTCCTTCTGTCCATACTGTCTGTGAAGCAGCCCCTTTATAACCTGACTCCAGTGTTACCAGATGGAGGACAAAATCCACAGTCTTGTTCTGTGTCAAAGTTCAGTTTAAACTAATATGAGGCTTCAGACGTCTGAGTTACAGTCAGTATTTAGTGTGTGACAGTGTTTTTCTTGTTGAGCTGCAGAGGAGGAACAGTAACTCAAAGAGGGAGTTGGTGCTAAACAGTGTGTAACTTTGGTCCACACCTCTTGATTTGGATAACTCAGACTGCTGAAGCTTCATATTAGTTTCATCTGAACTTATGAAGACATTTCTTACAGTGTAGCTGAGTTAAGAAGAGACCACTTCACACTCAGTATGGACAGGAGGAATATTTACTACCACCAATAACTCTTTGAATGTGCATGTGGCTGTTGAACAAACTGGAACAAATGTGTCCCTCTGCTTTTTATTCCATATACAAATACAGTATGAAGGTCATGTAAGAAATGAATGAATGAACAGTTTTTAGTCCAACGTGTCTGATTTGATATTGATCCTCTAAATACAGACTTGACTGAGATCAGCAGCATGTTGTTAATCTGTGTTGATATGAACAGGTGAATGAATGTTGTGGTGACATTTGGATGATCATGATGATCCACAATAACACAATGACAAAGTCACTCTACTCAGTTTAGGGCAAAGCTCATTGATCAGGACATAGTAATGTTGAGCTACACATTTAACACCTGAACACATCTGATTGTTTTATTCATGATTTTTATCTACATCATTTATTCTTCATTCAGACTGAGGAGTTGCAGTTTGTCAGAGATCAGCTGTGTTTATCTGGCCTCAGCTCTGAAGTCCAACCCCTCCCATCTGAGAGAGCTGGACCTGAACTACAACAAGCTGCAGGATTCAGGAGTGAAGCAGCTGTGTGATTTTCTGGAGAGTCCACACTGTAAACTGGAGACTCTGAGGTCAGACACCATTTTTTACTCCTGTGCTGAGATTATTATGATGTGAAAGTTGTGTTGACACTAAACTGCAGACATCAGGCTGATATTATACTGATCCACAATGAAGTCTATTTGTCTTGTTCAGTGGTTTAATCCATTGACTGTGGCAGAGCAATGTGGAGCTAAAACCTTAAAGATAAACTCTGCAGGATCTTCCTTCAAAACTGTGTATAGACTCACACAGAAATAATCCCTCTCAATTAATCAGTCAATCAATCAATTTTATTTATCAAGCCCAATATCACAAATAACAATTTGCCTCACAGGGCTTTACAGCATACGACATCCCTCTGTCCTTTGGACCCTCACAGCAGATAAGAAAAAACTCCCCCATAAAATGGTAGAAACCTCAGGAAGAGCACAGACGTGCAATAGATGTCGTACAGAACAGATCAACATGATAAATGAACAGTAATCCATATGACACAATGAGACATAAAGAGACACAGAGAGAGAGAGAGAGATGCAGGACAGACAGTAGTGATAATAGCTTACAACAACATTCATTTAAGTAATAATATTACAATAATAATTACAGCTATTGTGGTACAATATGTTGTAGGTATATATTCATATATGATAGTATATGTATGTGACAATAATCATATGTTTATAATGACATCATAAGTATGACTAATGATAACAGCAGCAGCAGGAGGCATCAGGCAGGACCACAGCAGCAGCACAACCACACACGTCACACCAAGTTAGTGACATGCAGTAGAGCCGAGTTAGTGAGATGCGTAACAGGACATGTGATCAGCAGGCCCACAAAGTCGAGTCGGCCATTGGACGACCACCCTGTCAAACCAATGCTCCTGATCTGCACCAGGACATCAGGGTTAAACGTTAGGGGAGACTCAACAGAAATGACAGACGGGATATCTAAGTGTTTTCTCAGATCCTTCCACACCAATAATGTGTTGTAAATGATTATGTTGTGATCAAGGGAATTTATTTGGTCTATATTATTGATAAAAGGTAGAGATTTAAGTCTTCTGGGATAACATGCTAGAGACTCAAGACTAAGCCATAAAGCTTCTTGCCTATACGTAAACCAGTCTGACATCATTTTGAGCTGAGCCGACCAATAATTGTAAGTTAGGGAGAGATAAACCTCCTAATTCCTTCGGTTTAGTCAGTTTGGAGAACTTAAGCCTTTGGTGTTTGTTGTTCAAACATAATGAGAAATATCAGAATTCAGTGACTTAAAAAACGCCGGCGTCAGATAACATGGAAGATTGTGGAATAAGTAGTTTAATCAGGGAAGGATGTTCATTTTAATGACACTGATCCTTCAGAGGAACGATGTCAGTAAGGAGGTCCATGTCTTCAAATCCATCTTAATTTTTTGAATTAATGGAGAGTAATTTGTCCCAAATAAGTTATTCAAAACAAGAGTGATGAAAACACCCAGATATCTGAGACCCTCATCCATTAGTTGACAACAAGTACGCTTGTTACTATAAATAAGTAGATCGCACACTGTAGGGCTCCAATGCTCAGTCGAATTTATTCAAATAGTAGAAGTAACGTTTCGAGAGTCAGGCTCTTCATCAGACTTATAAGACAAAGGGTCCCGCCATCTTAAATACACACAAGTCATGGTCACATGATGCTATGATACGTTACAGGACAAGAGAAAAAGCAGGAAAAACAATACACTCCTGTCAGAAATATACAACATAGTGCAAATAAATCCTAGAAAAACCACAGTGTAAAAAATACATGAATAGAAGATATGTCTATGTGCCAGCGCGCACACACAGACACACACACACGCATACAACATCCACACATCAGTGGAATTGTTTTAAAGCTATAGATGGTAATGTTGGAGAGCTAGCAAGATTTGAAAGCAGCACCTCCTCTAAGCTCCACCCCCTGCTCCCCGTCCCGTCAGTGCTTCGTCCAAAGCCACGAGCCCAGACATGCCTGAGCGCGCATCCTACAGTCAGCAGAGGAGAGCTGAGTAAAATAACAAATCCCCCCCAAAGCAAAACAAATAATTACCTGTCCAACAGAAAGACAGCAACCTCTGCATCACTTTTCAGGCCCTTCAGCTCCCTCAGTTGTCTCCACCGTTCAAAAGCTGGACTGCTGTTGATGTCTGCTTTGTCCTCTCACTTTATCCAAAGCCTTTTCTGCCTCTGAGTTTCTCTTCTCAGCCTGTTTAGCGGGGCAAGCCATTACAAGTAACACTGGAAGTGTACTTGTAATGGAAGGGTACTTTTGGCTGCATTTTCTCTGCCATTGTTCAGCAAACTCCTGCTAACTCAGTATTTCTGCTGAGGAGTATGCTGAATATTTCCGGCAACGGTGACACGTGATGAGTGCACGCAGGGAGGGAGAAGGGAGGGACAGAGCGGGGCTCGGGCAGGACGAGACATGAAGGCATCTGATTGGTTCTTTACATTCGCACCGAATGGCAGGGATTGGTCAGAGTTTTCACAGACCTGCTGCTGCCACAGAGGTCTGATTTTTTTCATTCCTTTTTCTGAACACATTATGTATTGACTACTCTCAGGAAGGAAGGACCATTTTACCTTTTACATTTTATAATAAGAAGTGTTTTGGAACAGGATTACCAACTATGGCTTTAATTCTCTTCTGTATCCACTGTTTTTGGCTCAGCATCTGCCCGTTTTTTGGTTTGGATGTGCGTGTGGACTTCCTTTGTATGTTACTATAAATAAGTGCAATAAAACCTTGAGCAGTAAAAAGCCAGTGCTTTATCAATACACATGTTCAGCATTTAGAAAGCCATATTTCAATCTGCTATGCTATGGTTTACAATCACATTTTACACAAGCACATCACACTAGTGGGCCCAATAGAAAATAGTTAAAGCAAAGTAAAATGAAAGCTGTCTGTATGTAGTCTGTTTAACTTAGTTTGTCACTTATCTTAAAATGTACCTGAGACAGCCTACCTGTGGACTGAAAATGTCTGGCCCATCAACATTTTCTGGTTTAAAATCTGGCCCAGTTGAATGTGTAATTGAACAGTCCTGCTTTAAACACTTGATTTCAGCTTAAATTGACCCTGATGATTCTTTAAATAAGTGATTTGTGTTTGGCTGCACAACATGAGTTAGTGATGATGGAGCCACTGGTGGAGCTGGCAGAGTTTAAGAGGTGAAGTCACTACATCTTTATTGAAGCAGCAGCACGTTGTCAATGATATTTATGAGAGCTGTTTTTCCCTTTTTGTATTTTCCAGTCTTTAACCTGCATCCTGTTGGGATCAGCACAATAACACAATGACAAAGTCACTCTACTCAGTTTAGGGCAAAGCTCATTGATCAGGACATAGTAATGTTGAGCTACACATTTAACACCTGAACACATCTGATTGTTTTATTAATGATTTTTATCTACATCATTTAATCTTCATTCAGACTGAGGAGGTGCAATTTGTCAGAGATCAGCTGTGTTTATCTGGCCTCAGCTCTGAAGTCCAACCCCTCCCATCTGAGAGAGCTGGAGCTGAGCTACAACAAGCTGCAGGATTCAGGAGTGAAGCAGCTGTGTGATTTTCTGGAGAGTCCACACTGTAAACTGGAGACTCTGAGGTCAGACACCATTTTTTACTCCTGTGCTGAGATTATTATGATGTGAAAGTTGTGTTGACACTAAACTGCAGACATCAGGCTGATATTATACTGATCCACAATGAAGTCTATTTGTCTTGTTCAGTGGTTTAATCCATTGACTGTGGCAGAGCAATGTGGAGCTAAAACTTTAAAGATAAACTCTGCAAGATCTTCCTTCAAAACTGTGTATAGACTCATACAGAAATAATCCCTCTCAATCATCACTTATGAGCCACTCTGTGTGTGCTGGTGTATTTATCTGCAGAGACTCTGCCCTCTGCCTGTGTTTTCTTACTTTCTTCTTATTTTCTGTGTTTGGGAAGTTTCTGGGCGTGTACCCCCACAGCGCTCAGGTGAGGTCAGGGCTTCATAAAAAGGTGGTGACCAGGGTCCAGACTGTAAGGAATCAAAGCGATACTACAGTGGAAAATGCCAATATAGTGAGAAGAAATACCAAACAAGAATGAATCTGGGGTTGGTTTTTACTTTCACTTTCACTGGCAAGTGTGTTTACAGACTGTAACCAACAATCCTGCATAGCATACCTTTAATTGAAGTAGGTAACATTACTTGAAAATTCTCCCCAAACCTTTAAACCAGGCCTACTCACTTGGTGCCCTGAAGGCTATATCTGGCCCAGAAGCAACCCTAGGAGTGGCCCAGGTAGATTGATACTGAGACCCAGTATTAAACAGCCTGGGGCAAAATTAATCAAGACCGTTGGATCAATAAGCTCCTTCATTATTAGCTCTTTGATATTTTCCTTTTTTTTTCATTTCTTTTCATAGATTTTTCAAATAAAGCACACACCTATGTGAACAAACAAAGCCAACCCACATAAACAACACCGAGACATAAACACAGACAAGACCGAAAAGTATAGAGGAGAATATCCATGCAAAAAAAAAAACACAGCAAAAGAACAAATGCTGCAGGTCATTACAACTAAGAATGAAAAGGTAATATGTTTAAAAAAAAAGAGATTGTACAGAAATATGACTTTGACATTAACAGATGGAGCAATCAGTTGCTGCCCTCTGGCAATTAGCAGGTCATAGTTTCTGGAGAAAATATTTTATTGGTTCCCAAATTGCCAGAAATTGTCCGAATTATCAGAATCAGAATCAGTTTTATTGGCCAAGTGCGTGTGTACATACAGGTAATTGGACTCCGGTAGACTTGCTGTCAAAGTACCAGAATTGACAAAAGTCCACAATTCTAGGCAAGATTATTCAGTTTCTCCAGATGAACCACAGCTGATATCAGCGATACCCACATGCCAACCGTGGGGACCTGTGGAGCAGACCATCGCAGCCAGATGCACTTTTTATCCAAGTATAAAAGAATTGTTAACAGAGATTTAA
This sequence comes from Epinephelus cyanopodus, assembly GCA_026686955.1. Taxonomy (NCBI): domain Eukaryota; kingdom Metazoa; phylum Chordata; class Actinopteri; order Perciformes; family Serranidae; genus Epinephelus; species Epinephelus cyanopodus. Next base: position 6,264,328 of record CM048934.1, on the reverse strand, counting down.
CATCCTTATCAAAGAAATTGTCTGAAATATGGTGCAACAAGTAGAATGAAGGAGTCACTGACAATCGTTTCACCGTAACCTCCTTAACTACAGAATGAACCCTTTCCAAAAAATTTGGAGACACTGACTCGACCAGACCACATGAAAAAATATACCTTTGTGTGTTTCACCTTTAAAACAATAGGGAAGATTTCCTGGAGGCAGACAGGTGTATAATAAATCCCATGAAAAAAAATTAAATTTTGTTCATGTATAGAAAAAGAAGTGCATTTCAGAAAGATCCTCTTGAAGATTTTAGTCCAATCAACACAGCTAAATGTTACCCCCAGGTCATGCTCCCACAACAGCTTCAGGGAATCATACACAGATGAGTCAGAGTGAAACAACAGAGTATTAAACTTTGAAATTACACTCTTGGGAGACCTGGCTGAAACCAATATGTCTTCTAACTCAGACAGTTTGAAACAAATCTTATTCTTCCTTGAAAGAGATTCTGTAGAATAACGAATTTGGAGATACTTGATTAAGTCTCTGTGGGGAATATTAAAATCTGTTCTAATTTGCTCGATTTTATACGACTTCAGAGAATCCTAGATCAGCAGGCCCACAAAACTGAGTCAGCCATTGGACGACCACCCTGTCAAACCAATGCTCCTGATCTGCACCAGGACATCAGGGTTAAACGTTAGGGGAGACTCAACAGAAATGACAGACAGGATATCTAAGTGTTTTCTCACATCCTTCCACACCAATAATGTGTTGTAAATGATTATGTTGTGATCAAGGGAATTTATTTGGTCCCTAACCCGACCAATAGTATAATTGTAAGTTAGGTAGATCTTAAATTGACCCTCATGATTCTTTAAATAAGTGATTTGTGTTTGGCTGCACAACATGAGTTAGTGATGATGGAGCCACTGGTGGAGCTGGCAGAGTTTAAGAGGTGAAGTCACTACATCTTTATTGAAGTAGCAGCACGTTGTCAATGATATTTATGAGAGCTGTTTTTCACTTTTTGTATTTTCCAGTCTTTAACCTGCATCCTGTTGGGATCAGCACAATAACACAATGACAAAGTCACTCTACTCAGTTTAGGGCAAAGCTCATTGATCAGGACATAGTAATGTTGAGCTACACATTTAACACCTGAACACATCTGATTGTTTATTAATGATTTTTATCTACATCATTTATTCTTCATTCAGACTGAGGAGGTGCAGGTTGTCAGAGATCAGCTGTGTTTCACTGGCCTCAGCTCTGAAGTCCAACCCCTCCCATCTGAGAGAGCTGGACCTGGGTAACAACAAGCTGCAGGATTCAGATGTGAAGCAGCTGTGTGATCTGAAGGAGAGTCCACACTGTAAACTGGAGACTCTGAGGTCAGTAGAGGGTTGGAGTGGGTCCATGCTGGTTTCAGCAGTATTATATTAAACACAGTTAGTATCAGAGCAAAGATCCAGGACTTCCTGTAAACCTCAGACCTTCTCAGTGGCTCAAAGAGGGGAATGGTGACAGTCTTCAGGAGAGGACAGAGAGACAAACAGAGAGAACAGTCAGCCAATCAGATCAGAAAGAAGCTTGTTGAGATCATGTGTTTAAGTTGATGTGAAGACGACTGTTGTTGTGTTCATGTCTACAGGAAGTGAAGCTGGATTACAGCTGACAGCATCACAGCATGTATAGAGACAGCTGTCCTCCTTCATCAAACTGTCACACCATCAAATCTGACCTTGATAACAGGGGACCTGTTATGCTTTCCTGTTTCTGTGTGTGTGTGTGTGTGTGTGTGTGTGTAAGGGGGATGATAATAGGGTTATAATAATGAAGCAAGAAGAATGTGCAAATTATAAAAATGAAGAATGCTGAATTCCGTCCTGACGAAAAAAATAATAATACTTAAACAAGATGTGTTGCTGTGAAGTGTGAGCGAAGTTCAGTCAGTCAGCGTTCAGGTGCAGGAAAAGTGTTAAGAGTGGCTGCGGCTCATTAAGTACAGCGACACAGCGCTACATGATGCGCAATGGTTGCTCTCCCCCACGCTGACGTTGAAGCCAGTCTGCCTGGTAATAATATTTTGGGACATGAATGATTGGTTGACTTTAAGTGATTAAAGATACTGTATTTGAGCCAGGGAAGCCAGACTACTGATGGAGCATCATTTTTTAACCCCTTCCATTTAAAAAAAAAACAAACTCGGGTTCAGTCTGGCTCGGACCTAGAGTTGTATGTGATGATGTCGGGCCGAGCCGGTTTCGGGCTTCAAGTCCCTCGGGTCATATCGGTTTCGGGTTGAATTTTTGGGCCCATTGAGAACTCTTAAGTCCAACACGTGAACATGAGAGCTGGAAGGAAGCCAACTACGCTACACAGCTGCTGCTCCACTCTGCTCTGAACAGGAAGTGCCTACTAGTCTTTATCATGGATGTGCTGCATCACTGACTGACAGCTGGTTTATAACTTCTCTTGTCTTCCTCTCTCATCAGATGGAAGCCATGAGAGGATCAGCTGTGTCCTGGGCCCAGTATTTCAAAGTGATCTGATTATCCTGGCTGGATTGGATTAAATCCTGATCTGATCTGAAAACTAGGTATTTCAACACAGATCAAATGAATCATGATCATGAGGATCAGGTAATCCAATCCTCCCTTTAATCCAGATAAAGGCTACATTCGGGTATTTCAAAAGTTAAGGCAGAGATCTGGATCAATTTGATACCAAATTTCAGGATTATTTGGATCCCACCTCAGAGGTGGATTTGACAAAGTCTCAGCTCCACTTCTCGTAGATATTGTTACTCAAGATGTTCATTACACTTAATCTAAATTAGTATTTTAGTTGTAAGTAATTTCAAGCATAGAAAAATATTGTTTGGCCATACTTCCTGAAACTGCTGTAAATAAAAGTAACAGATACAGACCTATTTCTCAACGTCAAGTTTCACCTAACATTGTAACTTGTTTGTACCAAAACATCCAACATGTGTTTGTGGTCAGACAAAGGCAAGGAAATGCAATGCAAAGCAAATTTATTTGTATAGCACATTGTCTATGTTGTTCAGACTACTACACAACATTTCATTGACACAGATGTGAGAATGTTGGGAAATATAAGTCAGTTTCCATAATGATTCATATCTGTCTAGCTGCTTTATAGTACACAATACTATAAGGTACACAATACAATCAATCCGCCTCCGCCCCTCCCTTACTCCCCATGCCACTGCTATCCTTGTCCATAGTCTCAGAGCTTTCACCCACTCTGCTCCCAGCTCAGTACACTATCACTATTCAAGTCCCGACTCAAAACACACCTGTTTGGGGCGTTGGTGGCTTAGTGGTAGAGCGGGCGCCCCATGTGCAAGGCTGTTGCTGCAGCGGCCTGGGTTCGACTCCAGCCTGTGGCCCTTTGCTGCATGTCATTCCCTCGCTCTCTCTCTCCCCTTCACACTTACCTGTCCTGTCCATTAAAGGCAAAAATGCCCCAAAAAATCTTAAAAAAAAAAAAAAAAAAACCCCACCTGTTTAAGATTGCCTTTTCCCTTTTTCCCTTATTTTAATTGATTTTATTGTGTACTGCATTTCGTTACCTGTATTTATACTGAGTAATGACAATAAAGTTGAATCTAATCTAATCTAATCTACTGTGCACTGTCTTTATTCCATTGTAAGGTGTCCTTTGTGACAGAAAGGCGCCTAAGAAATAAAATGTATTATCAATACATGTAAAGCCAGAATTTCATGATGTGAGTTGGTCATAACCATCAGTCTTTTCTAACTATTGCTTTAAAGTTATTTTGTTTTATCCTATGTGAAGCACTTGTGTCATGTGGGTTCTGTCCCTCCCCCTTTTTTCTTTTTGGCTTTGTTGTGGTTTTTGGTTGATTCTTTTATTTTTTTGGAATGGTGTTAACTATGTATGAAAGGACAGCAGTTATACATTTTCTGTTTGCTCAGATGATGAGTTTTGTCTTGGCTGTCTGGAATAAAATAAAAAAGAGTTAAAAAAAAAAAGAAACAACGAAGTAAAATTATTTTGAGTTACATGTGGGAATTGGTTGGGTCTAGTGATCAGTAGGAATATCTAGGCACAACGTGCTTTGGTATTTATTGTGCTTTGTGTAATATTAACATGTATTTTGTTTACTATTGATTTTGTATGGCAGTTCTTATGATGAGAATAAATGTAGCCTAGGCTATATTTTGTAATCTGACATTCTGGTTTCACAAACTTCAGTTTCCCAGTAAAGTTAAGAAAGGTGTCAGTATCCCTCTGTCCAGCCTGACGGTGGGCTTTAATACACCGTGCGATGTTCCATGTGTCCTTCATCTCTCTACATCCACCTTGAATCCAAATCCAAATCACAAAAGATAACCATCCCAATAAATCCAGTGGGATCAGGACAATCCTGATTTTTAGCTTCAAAACTATCCCAATCTCCACCTTAGAATTTTGAAATACCCAAAAACAGCATTTGATCAGGATTCTGGTTAGGAGTGTGTGTGTGTCTGTGTGTGTGTGTGTCTGTTTCTGTGTGAGTCTGTCTGTGTCTGTGTGAGTCTGTGTATATACTGTGTAAGTGAGGTGAAAAGACATGGAATGTTTGTTTTGTGTGTAATAAAATTGGTACGTTAATCTTCCACCTGATGTGATGTAATGACAGATTTATTTTACTACTACTAATAACAATAATAAAACATTCCCACCACAGTCACAATCTTGACTCCTCCCACTTTCTTGGCTCTAATTTAATGGAGACACACATATGGTGACCTACACTGATGATGACTTCGTGACGAAGAGTTTATACCTCATTTTCTGAGCACAGACCCAATCACACCCAATTACCCAATCACATTATTGTACACAGTGTGTACAATAACGTCCAGGTAGAAAATCCTCGTGTCACGTCCATGAATCAAACAGACTGCGTTAAACAAACTCTGCCTCAGTTATTAGTTTTTAACCACCTAGAAAGGCCCACAAAACATCTATAGCAGTTTAAGTGTGCGCTATATTTAGAGTGTTTTCACCACTTTACCCTGCTGTCACACAGACATGTGGAACTGAAGCCATTATATCAAAGCCACCAGACTCCACTGACAAAAACAGAAATCTAACTGAGCAGATCACTGAGCTGCTGCTCTGCTGCAGAGTCGATTGGTTCATGTGTGAGGTAAAGCAGAGTAAATATTCAAACCTACACTTACACTGATAGTGATGTTTTAAAGTGGCCCTGTCCACATCAGCACATCGTTGAGTTTCTGTGCCGGTAGATTTGGTTCATTAGAGGCCGCTGTGTTTCACTATGTATCTTTAAACGTTACAGTTACAGCTGAAAATGAAGACAGAAATCAACAAGTCTGCTGATGTCACAACAAGAATCACTCCCGAGTAAATCACTGGAAATAGTTTCCAACTGCAGAGATCTGTTTGAACGATGTCACAGTGATTCGGCCTGTATGGGTACATTTTCTGTTCCAGATCTGAGAACACTACAACAGAATAAAGATCATTTGAGTCTAAAACAAAGGAAACAAATCAAATCAGGCTCCCAGTCATTGTCTATGGAGCAGCTCCAGACTTTATACTTGATGACATCACAAGTTTGAGACGTACTCCTCTGGTTTCAGGCTTTGAGAGAGAGTAGCTCATGTTCACAAACACTGATTGAACTTTGAAACTGATATAATGATGCATGTGTGGGGTTAAAATAGGTTAAAAAACAAAGGGCAAGTGTTTAGAAATATAAACACAGCAGGAGCACACAAAGGTAAGAGCTTGTTAAAAAGAGTAAGTGCTTAAAAGGTGTAAAAACTTAATTTAAAATGATCCAAAACACATGAGAGATGTTAGAGTTCAAAGAAAGTGTCATGATCCTGGGTTTAGTTTCTATCCTGTTATCTTGTGGACTTTCTTTTGCAGTTTTCTGTCTGTGCTCCTTGTTTCATGTTACTCATTCATGTTGAATCTGTTTCATTTTGTAGATTCTCTCCTCATGTGTCACGTCTGCTTTTACCTCCTGTCTTTGCGTGTTTTCCCGCCTCTCCTCATGTGTCACGTCTGCTTTTACTTCCTGTCTTTGCGTGTTTTCCCGCCTGTTTTCTGTCACACCTGTCTTCCTTATGGCGCCATCTTATGGCAGACATATATTACTGCAGTTCAGAAAATTTAATGATGTGCATCATCCTGCTGCTCATCAACCTGACCTCCTGTGTCTGTGGTTAGTTTACACCTTGACTTTATTATCCACAAACACTAAAGACTAAACACACTCTCAGACTGTTGATTGTTGCTATCATGTATTACCTGTGGTATCTTTCAGCTCTTTAGTTTTGCAGCCTTCCAGCTTTGTTGTAAATAAGAGCACACTGTTATTCAGTCAATCAGTCAAACTCTCCACACAAACATCTATAGATGGAGTTTAAAGGCTCACATGTTAAAGTTGTCACTTTGTCTGCTCCTCACTTTCCCTCTCTGTCTCCTCAACAGGAACATTTGTAGTCAATGTGACACAGACCTCCTATCAGGCAGAGGAGAACCACAACTTCACACTGGAATTCACCTTCACAACCAAAACTGGCAGCTCCCTCCACTCCCTTTATATCTACTGTGAACTGTTAACTGATCTCAGAGCCTCAGGTCTGTTTAATCTACATGGAGGTGTTGAGGTCCTAACAGATGAACAGTTTACAGGACGAGTCCAGTATGACAAAGACGTCCTCAGAGAGGGACGACTCAGACTTCATGTGTCCAGACTCAGGACTGATGACTCAGGACTGTATATGTGTGTATATGTGCTTTTACTTCCTGTCTTTGCGTGTTTTCCCGCCTGTTTTCTGTCACACCTGTCTTCCTTCAGTCTCGTTAGTCCTTCCCTGTTCCCTGCGTCTTTTCATAGACATTGTAAGAAATTAATATGTATATGTTTTCAAGGTTTCAACAACTGACACACAAAAACATTTAACATATAACATATATAAACATATAAATAGCCAAAATATTTTCATGAAATGTCTTATAAAACCTTTTCCCCGCAGCGTGCTCCTGATTATAATCAAAACCCAGCTGCAGGGGGAAAAGTTTGGAGAGTTGGTGGTTATTGTGATCGTGAGCACTGGCGAGATGGAAATCAAAAATCAATAATTGACATGGACTGGAGAAGGCGTCTTGGTGCAGTTATTGCAGCAGGATTTCTGTACCTGCAGGCTGAGGATGAGACGTGCGATGCTTGCATGTCTATTGTTGGGTATGTTTGTGCAGTTGTGGACAAAGTACCCAGGAAAAGTAGTAATATCACAACAACGAACAAAAACTCAGTCACAAGTCAAAGTGCTGCAAATCTGACTTGAGTAAAAGTATCTGGGTATTGTCAGCAAAATGTAGGCCTACTTCAAATTAAAAGTTCAAAGTACTCATGAAGTGTTGAGTTGTAGATTGTGGTGCTGTTGAACTGTACTGTATTACACTGACAGCAGTTTCTCATTTGGTCTGTCCTCACCAATATAAATGGGATCAAACAGGTCAGATGTGAAGAGGAAAAGTTTATTCAGACATCAGCTATACAATTCATATCAGATAATCAATATTTAAAATACAATAAAGACAATTAATCTTTAAATACAATAAATAAATTACAACAAATTCTTAAATTAAAATCATTACTGAATGGTAAAAACACATAAATACGCAAAAGAATACAAACAAAGAACAACAATTGCATTAACAATGTTACAACATTTAATAATATATCTTATAATGAGACTGAATGTTGCCCATTAGACATTCCCCAAACGAATAACATTTCATATTTAACCGCTACACAGATATCAGTGATGAGTTGAAAAGGCCCACCCGAGAGAGGCTGTTCTCTGGGGCAGCCTGAGCGCTCACACACATGTTACAGCTGATAAAGCAGTCCCGTATGGAAAGCCAAAGTGCCACAATTCGCCACTATTTCAACGCGTTTTATTGTAAAGCGCCTTAAAAAACGCGCGTTTTATAGTAAGACGTCGCAAAAAACGCGCGTTTTATTTGTTTAAAGCGCCGGTTTTTCCGCCGCTTTTCGCCAGAAGCTGTAAAACGCCGCTTTTTACGCGACAAAGTGCCGTTTTAAAAACACCCGTGTTTTACGGCGTTTTATAGAACGGCGCGATTCACGGCGTTTTTCCAGATGATAAAGAGCCCTGCCCTCTGTTTAACACAGCCAATAACTTCAGTGTTTCTTAAACCAACCAGCAGAGAGCACAGCCAGACCACAACAATGGATCCGTGAGACTGGCCTGCTCCGTTGCTCTTAGAGGAAATTTCAGCAGTTCAGAGGATTTAATACTGATCTGATCTGATGAAAGTATCATCGCCGTGGCTAGATACGCTGTGCTTAAACTATGTCGGTATATAAAATAAATAAACAAAACCTTAATACCGTGAACCAACCATAGCACTGCCTCTGCCAGAGACATGGGCTTGCTCAATAGATAACTGTGTATCACGATCTTCATTGTTCCCCCTTTGCAGCACTTTTAAATGTGGTTTGCCTCCAGCTCTGTGTCAAATAATGCCTACAATGATTTTCTAAATGTATGAAGTTCAAATGTATAACTCGTAATACAATTTTCCATTTATTAGTCTTGGTTATTTTTGTCTATTCTCTGCCAACTGGTGTGGTCATTAGGTGGTGTTACACATTTGAACCACAGGGTGGCAGCACTGGTTGAAACAACTGTTATGCTCAGCAACTGTGTAAGTTTTCCAGTGGTCCCCAACATGTTCTCCTGCTTTATGAAGATGGAGGGTTGAATGTGATTGATTTTGATATGATGAACGGTGTTTTGAAATTGAAATGGTTGAATTCTTTTCTTACAAACAGAGATTCTTTTTGGTTTATTGTCCCAAATATGACTTTTTAAAAAATGGGTGGAAGAGACTTTCTTCTGCGATGTGACTTTGAATGTACCTCATTACCAGTTAAACTTTCTGCTTTCCATCAGCAAGTCCTCCTTTATTGGAAGTTAATCTACAGTCATAATTTCATACCACATAATACACCAGTTTGGAATAACAGGTACATATTGCTTAGTAGAAATCCGTGCCTATCGAGGAATGGAGATCCAAGGCTGTCTGGGCTATTGCTCATTTTTTGAATGACACTGGAAACATTTTACAACATGAGGATTTTTGTGTTAAATACCATCTTCAATGTCATGTTAAACATTATGAAAGGATTGTAAAAGCAATACCAATTTCTCTGAGGTCCATGGTTAGTGAAGACATTAAGTACTCTAAGGTCTCACCTGAACTGAGACAGCTTTGCATTGGAGAAGTGGATTTTTATGACTCCAAATGTACCAATAAAACAATCAGAGATATTTTGCTAAAAGAGTTTTACCCTAACCCAGTTAAAAGAATGTATATTCTCAAGGAATTGGGAGCAGAAAAAAATAAATAAATAAGAAAGAATGATGTTTCATTTCCACTCCCTCCTAAAGTAAAAGAGATCAACTTCAAAATTTTAAATAAAATTTACCCAGCTAACGAATATCTAAGATTAAGATTTAATTTTGATCTGAATAATTGTGTTTTTTGTGAAGAGGAAATTGAAAGTTTGGAACATCTTTTCTTTTACTGTGATTAAGTGAAATCTTTTTGGAGTGAGATGCAGAGCTGGTTACAGTCCAAGGAAACTGAGTTACCTTTAACAGTGAAAACTTTTTTTTTTTTTTTTTTTTTTTGGTGTTTTTGTTGATAATAAGAATGTGGACTTTGTTCTTAACACTCTGCTGCTATTTGGTAAGTTTTTCATTCATAAATGTAGGCATTATAAAACCAAACCATGTTTAACCCATTGGAGGAATGAGTTTAAACTCTGGAGTAAATCATTGAGTCTTGTTAAAGAAAAGAAAGCCCTTAAGCTATTCTCTCTATTGGAAACATTTAAGTTATTATGAGATGGCCCCTGTGTTGTGTTTTGTTTTGTTTTTGTTTAATGTGTGTACATATATGAATATGTATCATATTCAGATTCAGGCCTTATGTCTTGTGTTGATTTTGCTCAATCTAAGGCAGAATGAATGTATATTTGTATAACTTTTCTATGCCTTGAATGTTTGTGTATATTTTCAATAAATAAATAAATAACAAAAAAATATGTTCTCCTGCTTCCTCAGTCCAGGACTGTGGTGGAGGCTATCAACCATCTCAGTCAATTCTGTATTTTGCTGTACCAAACCAAAACTGAGAGTGTATAGTTTGATCAAGTCTGTTTAGCAACCGGAGTATTATGTCACCCTTAACCTGACGAGAGCTCAGAGGTCTGTCTGTGCCCAGTTGAGATGTGTTATCTTGCCTCTGGTGGTTGAAACTGGACGTTTCCATTCAATTCCAGAGGAGAACAGAAAATGTCACCTGTGTCACTGGTGTGAGGTGGAAAATCAAATGCATTTGTGTTTTATTGCCCATGTTATTATGAACTTTGACATAAGCTCTTCATTCAAATGACCAGGAAATGCCCTGGCTTGTTTTTTTAATGTCTGATGACTGTAGACTAACATACCTGTTTAGTGAAAAGGGTTTTACTTGGCCAAATATATGTCGAATACTTACCAACCGCACACAGATGCACTTTATGTTTGATTGTGGGTTATGTTTACTGAGGGGCAGCAGTGGCAATGTGGTGTTCTCAATCCAGGATTATGGTTCAAGCCATCAACAGCTCATTCAATTCTGGATTTTCTTGTTGTAATGACACCATCACAAACATGTATGCAGCACATAGAAGGTGAACAAACAGAGACACCAGAGAAAAACTTTGAACTCAAGACTTTTATTATAAGTTCTCTACATTTCCTTATTTCCAGGACATCACAGAAGAATCAAAACATTGTTTCTCTCTCTCCCTCTCATTTAAAATAAAGAAAATACATTAAAAAGTAAGCACTCTATATAGAATAAAATGTGTATAAAGGGTATAAAAACAACCTATTCACAGTGGTGGTAGTGCACATGGTAGTGTGAGGTAGTGTTGCAGGCAGGCTATATTCTAATCAGTCACTGACTCTACGAATGACACAACCTCACGGACTGTGTCAATTCCCAGATCTGCTCTTGGCCCGGCAAGTGGATCCCATCTGGTTCTGAGTTCTTGAAGGTGTGCGTCACTCAAAATGAACTGGTTTGGAGGTACAGTGACCTTCTCTGGCCCGTCCAACACCCCAGCACCAGTTCCTTGCCCTTCAGCGGGTTCCTCTTCTGCAGGCCCCTCTTGTCCTTCTCCAAACACACTCTGCATGGCAGAAGTGGTCTGGCCCTGCCGCTCCAGGCAACCTCGGACAAAGATTTGCAGAGGACTAGCGTGCCGTCCTGTCCTCAACCCATGGTTGTTCCACTGGTCCATGAAGCTTGCAAGGTCCCTGTTCAATCTTGTGAGGTACACATAGTGGAGAGCAAACATGTGTTTCCACTTGTTGTGGAATGTTGTTGAAATAATGAAATATAGAGGACTGACAATAAATTCAAAAACATTTTTTTCACTCGTGTCTTCCCTGTTCATCTTCTATGTGCTGCATTCATGATTCTGATGGTGTCATTACTACAACAAGAAAATCCGTGCTGTATAGGTTGTTGTTTTTTTTATTTTCAGGGCATCAGACACCAGAAAGGCACCCAGCCCACATGGGCTTACAAGGCACACCATAAGTAATAGAGAACTGTAAACAAAAGAATCCACATATTCTACCCAGACATATATAATCCTCAGTAAACAGAACCCACAATCAAACATGAACTGCTCCCATGCGCTGTTGGTAAGCATTGAACATATTTGGCCAAATAAAACACTTTTTTACTGTCTACAGTCATCAGACATAGAAAACAAGTCAGGGCATTCCATGGTCATTTTAAGGAAGAGCTTATGTCAAAGTTCATGATAAAATGGACAGTAAAACAAAAAATGCATTTGATTTTCGACCTCACACCAGTGACACAGGTGACATTTTCTATTTTCCTCTGGAATTGAATGGAAACGTCCAGTTTCAACCACCAGAGGCAAGATACCACATTTGCTGAGCTGAACAGTTGTTTTAACCAGTGCTGCCACCCTGTGGTTCAAATGTGTAACACCACTTAATGAGCACACCAGTTGGCAGAAATCAGATGTGGCTAAACTTGGAATTTATTACATTAGAAATTGTGCCAGTGATTACTGGTGAACACGAGAGTAAGTGTAACAAATAGCATCTCAGGAAAAGTGTTTTAGCAAGAGATTGTTCAGATATTTGTGACATAAAAACACAACAAGAAAACCAAGACTAATAAATGGAAAATTGTTTTACGAGTTATACATTTGAACTTCATACATTTAGAAAATCATTGTAGGCATTATTTGACACAGAGCTGGAGGCAAACCACATTTAAAAGTGCTGCAAAGGGGGAACAATGAAGATCGTGATACACAGTTATCTATTGAGCAAGCCCATGTCTCTGGCAGAGGCAGTGCTATGGTTGGTTCACGGTATTAAGGTTTTGTTTATTTATTTTATATACCGACATAGTTTAAGCACAGCGTATCTAGCCACGGCGATGATACTTTCATCAGATCAGATCAGTATTAAATCCTCTGAACTGCTGAAATTTCCTCTAAGAGCAACGGAGCAGGCCAGTCTCACGGATCCATTGTTGTGGTCTGGCTGTGCTCTCTGCTGGTTGGTTTAAGAAACACTGAAGTTATTGGCTGTGTTAAACAGAGGGCAGGGCTCTTTATCATCTGGAAAAACGCCGTGAATCGCGCCGTTCTATAAAACGCCGTAAAACACGGGCTTTTTAAAACGGCACTTTGTCGCGTAAAAAGCGGCGTTTCACAGCTTCTGGCGAAAAGCGGCGGAAAAACCGGCGCTTTAGACAAATAAAACGCGCGTTTTTTGCGACGTCTTACTATAAAACGCGCGTTTTTTACGGCGCTTTACAGAAAGATATGTGTGTGTGTGTGTGTGTGAGAGAGAGAGAGAGAGAGTGTGTGTGCACTTTAATGATATACCAAGTTCATGATAGATTCATTTCATCTGGCTTTACAATAGTGGAGAGCAAAGAGTTTCCCATCATGCACTGTGGTCGGTGGAGAAAAGCTGCTTGTGAAAACTGCAGCTGCCTTCACTTTATGATTTTAATATGAAGACTCAGAGAGATTTAGAGGAAGACTTCAACTAACACTCACAACATGAACCAATGAGGAAGTTTAATGCGACACCGCGACTCTGTGTTGTAAGACTGCCCTTCATGACTCGCCCATTGCACCCTCCGTCAACCACCACCCATCCACTATTACTCCTACTTAATTTCATAACACAGTCTGTGTTTTTCCCCTTAACAAAATGTAGAAACACCATATAATTCAAAAGGGGAACAACTGTAAGGTCAATAACGGAAGTACTCCGAAGTAAGTGACCACTAAACAATTCTCACTGCCCTGTGCTCTGCTGTGTAAACCTACTGTAGCCTACTTTGTTGACAAATATTCTCAGACACCTTTGTCTTCACATGTTCTATATGACATGTCCACAACAGTTTATCATCCATTATCACTCCCAAAAGATCTGAACTGAGACACTCTGTCAATGTAAAGTCCATCTATAGACAGTGAGAGCATTTCATCCTTTCTTCCATCAGCAAAAACCATGAACTCAGTTTAATTCACACGTAAGGATAACTTGTTACCATGGGTTGTCAAACACTGATGAAAATGATTTTTTGTTTCTTCTCAAACTATTTCAGTTTTGCAGGAAAAATACTGTGTGACTTGATCTTTCTTTGCTGCACTTGTTTTCTTATTTGTCTGTATTTTTCCCGTTCCTTGAATACTTGAGTTGTAAAGTCTTCATGAAAATATATCCTGCACTCATTTACCCAAATCTCCTTCTTTGTCCAGGCGGCTTTAAACACTTTGTGCCTTCACTTAATGATTTTAATATGAAGACTCAGAGAGATTTAGAGGAAGACTTCAACTAACACTCACAACATGAACCAATGAGAGAGTTTGATGCAACACCGGGACTCTATATAAGATCCCATTCTCACAGATCTGTTGTAAATATCGATGTGCTCTTTTGAAATACAAATTTCGACAGTGTGATGACATGCAATGTCGGTTGAGGATTTTTGACTTCATCTCAGGGATGCCGCTGTTCCTTTTAACAGCTTTTAAAATTTACTGAAGCCATCCAAGGTAATGTGTGAATGTGTTGATGTTGGTGTTGTCATGATGTGAATCCTGTTGTACAGATTTAGGCTACTATGTGAGGATTGGTGGATTAGACAAGATGTTAACAGATAATAATGTGCTGGCTTCTCTCAGTGAAGAGACAATTCAACAGCAAGACTTTAACAGACGTGATTGATTGAAGACAGATCATCCTAAAAGCTGAACCACCTAAAAAGCTCCTCTATGTGGCTTTAAACAACAGCTGCAACATTTAGGAAAGAGACACACTTTCTATTTGTCTTTAACTTTGAATATTTTCTCTTGTCTATTGTTTATAAGGGGCCACACCATTTATTTTCATTTCATAGAATTCACTTGACAGCTTTATTTGCACTTTGATTCTCTTTCCTTTATATGCAGGCACATTGACTCATGGAACATGTTTATCTGAGCTGCAGGTTCACACTTTAGGATTTTCTGCTCTCCTGCCTCGTATTCACACAACATCCATCCTAAAGCTTAAAGTAGCTCCTAACTGGTTGAGTAAAGAGAAACTCCTGATAATAAGGAGTCAGTCCTGACTTTAACATGTTTTTGCTGTTTCACCTTTTAGCACTAAAACTGTGTCCTCAGTCTGTGAGAAGTCAGAGACAGTCCAGAAGACTCCTCAGTCACCAACAAGTCACATTCACCTGCTGCTAGGAGAGCACTCATTGACTTTAACCACTGGCGCCATCTTATGGCAGAAATACATCACTGCAGTTCAGAAAATTTAATGATGTGCATCATCCTGCTGCTCATCAGCCTGACCTCCTGTGTCTGTGGTTAGTTTACACCTTCACTTTATTATCCACAAACACTAAAGACTAAACACACTCTCAGACTGTTGATTGTTGCTATCATGTATTACCTGTGGTATCTTTCAGCTCTTTAGTTTTGCAGCCTTCCAGCTTTGTTGTAAATAAGAGCACACTGTTATTCAGTCAATCAGTCAAACTCTCCACACAAACATCTATAGATGGAGTTTAAAGGCTCACATGTTAAAGTTGTCACTTTGTCTGCTCCTCACTTTCCCTCTCTGTCTCCTCAACAGGAACATTTGTAGTCAATGTGACACAGACCTCCTATCAGGCAGAGGAGAACCACAACATCACACTGGAATTTACCTTCACAACCAAAACTGGCAGCTCCCTCCACTCCCTTTTTATCTACTGTGAACTGTTAAGTGATCTCAGACCATCAGTCCTGTTTCATCTACATGGAGGTGTTGAGGTCCCAGAGTCTCAGGATGAACAGTTTACAGGACGAGTCCAGTGTGACAAAGACGTCCTCAGAGAGGGACGACTCAGACTTCATGTGTCCAGACTCAGGACTAATGACTCAGGACTGTATATGTGTGAAGTGTTCACACATTATGGCAGCAGCACTGCTACATGTCGGCTCAGTGTCACTGGTAAGTTGATTCAGTAGAACTTTATGAACAAGTTTATGATAAATAAGAACCTGAGAAGAAAAGTGTTGTGAACTTGTGTTATCAACAATCCTCACCGTCTTGCAGTATCTGTGAAATATGTTACAACTTAATTTGTTGTGGATATTTAGTTTTCTTTGTCAGTAAATGTTTTTTCTTCACATGATTGACACAGATTTGTTTGGTCTCTTTACAGCAGCGAGGGATCGACCTGAACATCAGACACTAAACACAGCAAGTCGTCCACAGCCAGAGAGTCGAGGAAGGATCGGCCTTTACTGTGGACTGGCAGCAGCAGCAGCAGCTCTACTGAGTGTTTGTTACTGTGTATTAATTAACTTTCAGTCCAGAAAACAAGATTTGTGCTCAGACTCCAGTGGAGGATTTAAGAAAAGTTCATCAGATGATGAGAGGAAACAGTTTGTTAAAAGTCATGGTCCTAAAAACACCAGACAAACTCTGAGACTCTCTCCTCCAACATCTGTGTCAGAAACTACATGTGATGTGAAATATATATTTTTATGCACCAGCTGTTTTCAGTCATGTGTCTTAAAAACATTCTTGAGTCAACAAGACGACAGAATTCTGAGAGAATTGTATGTTCATTAATAATCTTCTGCCGACTGATGGTTATTGTTATAATGTAAAATATATTTTGTTCAGTTTATAATGTGTACATATTGTAAATAAATCTATATTTATAAGGGTGTTGGAGTCGCAATAACATTCTTTGTATTCAGTTTTGATTCATGTTTAAATAATGTTGACCAATGTAAATAGGTGTAGTTTGCTGTTTGTACACAGGGTGGCGCACTAGAGCAGATAAACGCAGGTAATACAGGTGATGAGCAGCAGGTGTGTGACGGGGGAAGCAAACAGTTTAGTGACCGTATTGAAGGTGTTCATTGAGTGTTTCTGGTTGTGTTTAATTATGGATTGTGTTACATTTCTATAAAGGGGTAAACTAAGGTATTAATGCAGATGATGAGTCCACCACAGCATCTACTGTGAAAGGGACAATTCAAGAAGCAACACATGAATCTCTGTTGAAACTTTTACTTCCTGCAGACATTTTGATCCAACATAAGTCAAGTTTTATGCTGATATTACAGTAATTCAAATACAAAGCAAAGAGCTCCCTCTGCTGCTCTTTATCATTAATACACCTGTTAGCAGCTCAGAGCTTTTCACTCAGCTCACACACAATGAAAGAAGGACAGTTAATAACAGACACTTAATGTTCATGATGTCATTTGGTGATTTATTTCAACCACTGAAAAAATGCTCAGACAAAAATGGAAACAGCGACGTTTTTATTTATGTTTATTCCAAAACGACTATAAAAGGTTTAACACTGTGCAGCTGCTCTTGCTAAAGTTCTTCTGACATAAAACACGTTCTGTCAAAAGAAAAACATCACGTGGATCATTGAATCAATGACACTACAAATCCACCATGAACTCAGCTGCATTAGTTTTAATCTGCATCAGTTTCAAACGTTACAGCTCGGCATCATTCTCCAACACAAGAACCAGTTCTGTCTTCATCTGGTGACACTGTTATGTAAAGTTGTGTGTCATCTGCATAAGTATGGACAGGAAAAAGATGGTTTTTTTTTAAATCCAAATTAGAAGAATGTAAATATGATGGAAAGAAACTGTGGAGCACTCTGAATGAAATAATGGGCAGAAAACCTAGTCAAACCCCATCTTTCATAGATACAGGAGATTCATTCCTAACCAAGCCACGAAAAATTGCTAATCATCTAAATTAATTCTTCATTCATAAAGTAGATAAATTGAGACATGACATGTCATCTATGAACCATACTCCGTTACATGAATGCAGTATCAAGCAAATAATGAATCATAATTAGGGGCCGGACATCCTAAGCTGCCAGGACCCTATTATTATGCTGCATGTTCTTCTTCCGAGAAAAATTTACTTATATCAGAATTTTATTTCAAAAACTGATTTTTTTTTTTTACAGCAGTTTGAATTTCGCTCTCATGTCAACAACTGGAGTCAATGCAAAAATGGCATTTTTAAACATCAGTTATTCACTTATGGAGCCAATAAATCATTGTTAAAAACAAATTAACAACATCTCCATGTTGTCTGGATGCAGTCTGTATTTTCAGATTTTTGTCTTAATAACTGTACTTTTGAAATCTGCCTTTACACACTAACAGCTGCTGTATTGCACACAGGTGACTGGCTTAGTCAAATTGTGAAGCTACATGTGACATTTCTGTTTGCCAGTTAGCTCAGTGAGATAGCAGATGGTTCTTGGTGTTGAAGATTGTGAGTTCAGGCCTCAGCTCATGCAACATTTCCATATGAGAAATCTACCCCAACTTTTCATAAAGGTCCAGTCCCATGCCAGATGTCCTCAACTGGAAACACAAGACAATAGTCCTGATGATGGTGCTACAGCAAGACTCTAAATTTCAAAACTTTGAAAATTCATAACAAATCAACCATATGTGCTACAGCTTTGGAACTTTCACTTTGAAATTTGCTTTTCCATGGCATGGCTGGCTACTGTCTGGCACCCTGATGCTTGGCTTAGTCAATATGTGAAGCCACACATGAACTGTCACTTGCCAATTAGCTCAGTGAGATAAAAGACTGATCTCAGTCTCAGAAGTTGGGAGTTCAAGCCTCAGCAAAGGCAGAATGGACATTCTAATGTGAAAGTCCTATGTTCAGACATCATGCTATGTGGATTAGAGACCATAATTATTATGATCCAGGCAATTTTGCAGAGAGACAAATACTCTTTATCAACACTTTTCCCTGTTATCCCTTGTCTCTTTTCCCTGTTTATTTGGCTTAGCTATCAGTCAATATGCAGAGTCTATCCAATAGCTCCTTTTACATTTTAAAAAATGTTTTCATCTTTGTCACCATGGATAATGTTTAGCTTTAAGCTAGATCAGGCCAGTTTGTTCATAATTGCTAGCAGTTAATGTTATTCTTACTTTGTTGTTGTTCTTACTGTTGTGATGTGCTTTGTTTTAGTGTGTGTGTTGCTCAGAATTGCCTAATTTTGCCCCGACCATTGATGCGCAGCAGCTATAATTCATCATTGAAATTTGAATTAATAAAAGTAAATATAAAACAAGTGGAAAAGCATTTACAAACTGTAAGCTCTGACAAACCGGGAGGAATGGATAACTTGGATGGTAAACTTCTGATAATGGTGGCAAGTCAGTTGGCTCAACTAACACAGCAGATAATAATGAAACAACAATCAGTTCTGGGGAAAAAAGTTATCCTGATGGATTATGTGTTAATGTTCGATTTTATTTCCTGAATGTTACACTTTTGGACTATCTGTGTAAACTCTCTACTAATATTCAGACATCTTAATTTTTTGTACTTGTGTAAAAGATAAGGGTATACACTGGAAAGTGCCTTGATGAAGCCCCTGTGACGTTTTTTTTTTTGCATCACTCCATCACGTTTCTGTTGCTGTATGTATGTATGGATGACTTTTTTTTTTTTTTTTTTTGCACGTGAAAACAAATGAATTAAACTAAAATTCAACTGGAACACTTCAGTGAATGTCATTCTTTCAAAAAGTGTAATTTAATCATTTCTCCTCCTGCATGTGTTTCCCCGAGTGAGCCTGTGATTTCATTAATACTTGAGGACTTTTATTTTGAAGCTCATTAACTCATTTGTACCGGAAGCTGTATTCTTTACTGTTACGAACGTCACACTGTTTGAACAAGATGGCGTCTGGTAGAATCGTGTTAGCAGAGTGTCTTTGCTGTGTTGTTAAAGTGTGAACATGTCTAAAGTCCAAATGCTGAGATCGTTGGTGAAGCAGCGACTAACTGCGGCTGCTGAAGAGATATTTGGGCTGGTTGAAAGAACGATAGCAGAGTACGAGGAGGAACTTTGTCGATCAAAAGAGGAGAACGAGCGACAACGGAAACTACTGGACGCTGTTTTCAACCCTCAGCTTCGGTTACACAGAGCAGGTTTGTTCATGAAACATTACAAGTTCATTATTGATAATATAACTGCAGCTTTGTTCAATAAATATTCAGTCTGTCGATTTTTATGCGCCGCGTTAGCTTCTCTGGTGCCGTTAGTGGCCGTTTTGGTAAGGAACCGGAACCAGGGCGAGTGAGACAGGAACCGGAATTCGATTGATGCGCCTTTCCGTCAAAATAAAAGCTGGTGAATTTGGTGAATTCCGCATCCGCTCTCTTGACCTGAACCAGAATCCAGACAAAATTCAGAGTGAAAAGGAAACCAGGCTCTTCGCCTTACGTGAAGAGCCTGGTGACGCGAGACTAGGTGTCATTAGCTTCCCATTATTATTATTACAGTTTTTTCCAACGACTTCAGCTCTAATTTCAGAACCTTGATATTCCCTTTCACAACTCTAGTCACAAAACTTGAACTAATGATCAAAATGCACATTTTTTCAAAACTTTTTCCAATTGCTTGGATACTATACACATTAAGCTAAGATCATTTGTTCATTTAACTAAAATCGCCTGTTCAAAATGACACAACTTAACATCAGAGTATTACCATTTCAAAATGCAATTCACACATTACATTTGAGATGATTGTCTATTCATTTCATTACAGTGATCTAACTATTAATTTATACAACTGCTCAAAATAATAGGTTAAACTTGCGTTTCTCTTACTGCACAGTTTTTATGGAAACTGCTAAACAATATTTAATGTTAAGATCATGAAAGGCCCTTGTAATTGCTTTTCCAACACTCTCAACTCGTTACTGGTGATTGATTTCACCTTGTGGTATGAGTATAAATGAGTGGGATCCATGACAGCACAAGCAATTTCAGTAACATGGAGCCGGCAGGTGATCACAACAGAGGTCAAGCAATGGGAAGACATAGTGGTCAAAGGATTGGCAGGGGTCACGCACCCCTTCTGAGAAGTGGCTGTGGGCCTCGTGTAAGAGATATGGGGGAACGTGGTAGAGGAGATGTTGGGCAAATGAAAACATCAGCTGTGATGTGGATGAGCACTGGACAGCCTTAACACAGCCTGTGTTACAAGGGATGACAGGGTTTTGTGTCTAGAGTTGTGAAAAATGACATCAAGATTCTGAAATTAGTGCTAAAGGTATTGTAAAAAACTGTATAATTATTAAATAATTATCATTGTCTTATCATATTTTGTATTGTCAATATGATCCACTAAGTAATTCCGGCTGTCAAACAAAGTGGAGTAAAAATGTACAATATGTGCATTGTGCCATTTTTTTCCGACAGACATGGGTCGGCTTGACGTGGCTTAGTTCAGGTTCATCTGACATTGGCAGTAGGAGGAGTAGCAAGAGGGAAACGCAAACCTGACAGACACTGAAAAGATGAGCAACTGGGGAGACAAGGAATTGTGCGCCCTCCTTGTCCTCGCAAACGAAGAGGCCATTAACCGTCAGATGACGGGGACGGTGAAGAACCGGCCGACTTACGAGAGAATCACCGCCTGACTAGCCACGGCTTCCCTCCCACGTTATTTTTTACGTCACACGCTGAGCTAAATGGTTTTTTTACTTGCTCACGCCCTCCATTACCCCGAAAAAGACGCCTTCTGTATTTAGTAGGCAGGTGGCACTCCCCGATTTTGTTTTTATAATGCCAATGCTGAAAAAACACTGATTGGGCTTTCCTGCAAAGTTGCACAATTCCTGTCTAGAAAGGGCTTATGTCCTCGGCCAAGCTACCTCACCTTCAATGACCATCGGCTCTGCCACAATCTCACACACTTTAAGGAATACATAAGTGAAGTGCAAGAACCACAAATTTGTACTGCAGTAGTAGCTGAGTTGATGTACTTAGCTAATTTCTATCACTGGTAGCTGAGTTGAGAAACACCATGAAATTAGCCAATACTAGCTAATTTAGCTAACTTAACATATCAGAAAAATGGCTTTAAATGGTCCATAATGTTATCTACATTGTGTTGTTTTGTAAGGCAGCAGATACTGTGCCATTACTGGCATTTTATTTATTCAGGCTGCAAGTAATGAAATGGTAAACTGTTGCATCCTATGGACAATCATTCTCAAATAATTCACTTTAACCCAAGCAAATAAAGAGCCACACTGTAGCCTCCAGACATGACAAGAGTAACAGTACATGTTAATGACTGCTATGACACAGCTGAGTGAACACTGTGAAGCTGTTTGATGCTCAGAGATCTGTAGATGTTCAGTAAGGAGTTTTTGAGCTGTGATGTGAATGAACGACAACATTTCTCTGTAACATCTGTGTGTGTGTGTTTCCCGTTTCCTGCAGATGTCCAGCAGCTGTTGGTGGTTAAAGAAGAGGTTCCCCCTGAGCAGCAGGAGTGGAGCTCCAGTGTGGACCAGGAGGACCCAGAGCCTCCACACATTAAAGAGGAACAGGAGGAACTCTGGATCAGTCAGGAGGGAGAGCAGCTTCAAGGGCTGGAGGAGATTGATATCACTGAGTTTACATTCACTCCTGTCCCTGTGAAGAGTGACGATGATGAAGAGAAACCTCAGTCCTCACAGCTTCATCAAAGACACACTGAACAGATGGAAACAGAAGCAGAGGGAGAGGACTGTGGAGGAGCAGAACCAGCCAGGAACTCAGATCCAGATACACATTTACAACCTGAGACTGATGACAGTGATGAGAATTGGAAGGAGACCAGAGAACCTCAGTCAGGTTTAAACTGTCTGAAAAATGATGAAGTCCCTGTCAGTGATTTGATTGTTGGTGAGAAACCATTTAGCTGCTCTGAGTGTGGGAAAAGATTTGGTCGAAGGGGAAATCTCAATGACCACATGAGAATTCACACAGGAGAGAAACCATTGAGCTGCTCTGAGTGTGGGAAAAGATTTCGTCGGAATGGACATCTGAAGAAACACATCTTATCACATACAGGAGAGAAACCATTTAGCTGCTCTGAGTGTGGGAAAAGATTTAGTCGCAATGCACATCTGAAGAAACACATGCTATCGCATACAGGAGAGAAACCATTTAGCTGCTCTGAATGTGGGACAAGATTTGGTCAAAAGGGACATCTGACGGTACACATGCGATCTCATACAGGAGAGAAACCATTTGGTTGCTCTGAGTGTGGGAGAAGATTCAGTCGCAATGGGATTCTGAAGATACACAAGAGAACTCATGCAAGAAAAAAGCCATTTAACTGTTCAATTTGTGGGAAATCATTTACACAACTTGTTATTTTACACGCACACATGAGAACTCATGAAGGAGAAAAATGAAAAAAAAAAAAAAATCTTTCATATGGAATACCATTTTAAAAAGAAGCATGAGCACACACATGAGATACATTATTCAGCTGAAATGTCTGTAGGATACCTGTTACACAGACTGGACAGTTACACAAACACATGAAACCGCACACAAGAGAGACACACTGTAGCTGCAGTGTTTGTCACTAAAGATTCACTTGGCCTGGTTGTTGTTTATGACTTGAAACAGCTGTTCATATCAAATGAGCAAGAAATCAACTATATGTGTTTCCTCATAAGATAAGTTTCATTAGGACTTCTGCCTATTTTATAATATCTGAAAGTGCACATGCACAGAATGTGAAGACGTCATGTTGTGCCTCTTTCTCTTTGCTCACATGCTGTATGTAAAGTGTTCTCCTGGATATTAATGATTTCATCCATGCACTCAGATCAGATTAAACTTGAAGGAGGGAGACTTCAGGTCTGATATTTGTTTTAGGGTTAATGCTTTTCTTAATCCTTTTGTCCTGATCCTACCTTAAGGGGAAGCAACTATTTATGGTTTGACATATGACATATGATACACCTCATAAACAACTTAAAATTGAGTCATTCACAATGTTTAATTTGTTTATTAAACAACTTACTTGGACCTTTCGTTGTGAAATGTTTCCAAGTTCAAGAATAAACTTTCAAGTTCAATTACTGTCTATATTGCCTTTGCTTTATGTTTGCTTTTTAAATGCATTTTCTGCACTGTTTTTAACTATTTATTGTCTTGCTTTTAGCTTTTGTTTTTAATGATCTCAAAAACAATTTCCTTTAATGTTTTATTTTAATGTATTTCTCTTGTAAAGAGTAACTTTGAAATACCAGTGATGCATAGTGATAACATGACAGCAATAAGTAACGTAGAAAAGGCAGAGCTCCTAGCGAAGACGTTTGTGAAGGATCACAGCTCAGATAATTTATCTGTAAAAGCTAAGCAGGTTCGAGATAAGACCCTTACACACAATATAGCAATTACAGAAAGAAGGGCATCATCAGGAGAAGACCTAGATTTACTGTTCACTCGATTTGAAATGAAGAGAGCAATATTAAATGCACAACAAATGTCACCAGGGAAAGATGGTGTATGCTACAGTGTGTTAGGTCATATGACAGACAGTGCTGCTTAGGTCCTATTTTATATTCAATTTTTACAAATGACCTTCCATTAGTGTTGAATAATGCAAAAGTTGTTATGTATGCGGATGATTCTACCATATGCAGTGCAGCAATGACAAATTTTGAGCTATCTGATATCTTGAGCATTGAACTCAAGAAAGTGGTCGACTGGGTGCACAAAAATAAATTGGTGTTAAATATCTCTAAAACAAAAAGGATGATATTTGGTTCCAGACATGCATCGGTAAATGTTTCTCAACTACAGCTGTCTGTTGATGGAAAACAAACTGAACAAGTAAATAAGACCAAGTTACTTGGAATAGTCTTGGATAATAAACTTTCATGGTCAGAACATATTGATCACATTATGAAGAAAATGGGTAAAAGTATTGCCGTGACAGGAAAATGTTCTAAGTATGTCGAATCAGATTCTCTGAATCAAGTAATCAAGGCTTTAGTGTTGTCCCATCTGGATTATTGGCCCGATTATTTGGTCATCTGCAGCCACTAAAGATATTAGAAAACTTCAAATTGCACAGAACAAAGCAGCTAGAGTTGCTCTCACTTGTTCACAGCTTGTTTGCAGCTTGGAGTGACTGCAGCCTGGCACAAAACACACAGACATCTTCAATCATGAATTTTGCCTAAATATAAAAGACATTATTCTGAATGTTGAAAGAAGCTTTGAAGGCAAAGAAATCTTTTTGTTAAACCTTTTAATATTATTTGGAAAATTCCACATACATAAATCCAAATGGACTGGAAAAAAAACACGAATTCAGCAATTTAAAATGGAAGTTGGACATTATATTGGGACATTGAAAGGACTCAAGAACCAAAAGGCAATCAAAACGGTGCAAATATGTGAAGCCTTAGGAATTATTTGATTTATGAACTGAACAAAATTAAGATACCCCTAGACATTATTTTCTGTATATTAATGTATATTTGTATATATGGTTTGCTGTGTTGAGTGCTCTGTTGTGTTCTGTGTGTATTAAAAAAAAAAAATCTTCAATCATGAAGCGATTCTTTCTAATTAAAAAGCTTATATATCTCAACAGCTTTACTGCAAAGTATGACTTTCTTGACCTTAAAATTTATGTTTTCAATTAATTAACAACATCTATAGATTTCATGTCGCAACTCAAGCGGGAACAAAAGATAATATTTCTCTCCTCATCCGCTGCCATTCATATTTTTTCCGATCTAAGGTCCCATGAGCTCTACCGGAAGGGGCGTGAAGAAGATCTACCCCGGAAGCTGTACTCTTTCCTGTTGCGAACGTCACACTGTTTGAACAAGATGGCGTCTGGTGGAAACGTGTGTTAGCAGAGTGTCTTTGTTGTGTTTTTAAAGTGTGAACATGTATAAAGTCCAGATGCTGAGATCGTTGGTGAAGCAGCGACTAACTGCGGCTGCTGAAGAGATATTTGGGCTGGTTGAAAGAACGATAGCAGAGTACGAGGAGGAACTTTGTCGATCAAAAGAGGAGAACGAGCGACAACGGAAACTACTGGACGCTGTTTTCAACCCTCAGCTTCGGTTACACAGAGCAGGTTTGTCCATTAAACATTACAAGTTCATTATGGATGTGAAATTTCCCCAAACTCAAGATCAACTGACAGAAAGAACACAAATCTTTGTCTTGGTCATCAAAATAAATAAAAATGTGTTTTTCCTGGAAACTGATCGTTCTTCCTGTTTTCTCTTGCACAAAATGTTGAACATATTTCCAAAGAGCTCTACTGTAAGTACACCGATAAAATATGTGAGAGATGGTTTCATCTTCAAGTCCACAGAAATCACACACACATTCAATGTCCAGTTTAAATCTTTCAAGTGTTTTCTTAGAAGGGTAGATTTGATGTAAAATTGTAAATGAAACTTCTTTCACCTTGTTATTAAGAGAGAATTTGTCATGAACCAGCCACGCGTTATGCCGTTTAACCACTCCAAATTGTGCAGTCCAGTCAATCTGACCTCTGGGCAGAATCCTTGATTGTAAGCAGCTTCTCAAATATGTGTTAGAGCAGGATTTTATTGTAATGTCTACTTTGCCCACAAAACAATTATAGTTTTCTGCAACAGGAGTATTTCTTTCTTTCTGTCTGCAAAAGTTGATTAACCAGTTAATCTTAAAAGAGCGGTTTAATGTCTCAAAGGTTAACACATCTAAGCCACCATCCCTCTTGGCGTTACACAAAATATCTTTTTTTAGTTAATGGCATCTGTTCTTCCAGATAAAGTTGAATAATATTTGATCTAGTTTCTTAGAGACTACTGCAGGCATTTCTAGTGCTAGTGACAAATATACAGATCTTGATATTCTTTCACCTTTAGAAAACAGCGTCCGACCATTTAAGGATAGATCCCTCATAAACCACATATTGAATTTTCTTTGTATTTGTTGAGTTATTGGTTCAAAGTTTACCTCCGAGCACCTGTTCTCATTTTTGTCAAGCACTGCACCCAGATATGTCACAATTCGCTTAATGGGAATATCACTCAATTCTAAGAGATCACAACGTTTAAGGCGAAACAGCACAGATTTACTAAGGTTCATTGTCAATCCAGAAACCTCAGAAAACTCTCTACTGCACCGCACAGCTGTGTCAAGTTTGTTTTGATTGGACAGAAAAACTGTATCATCCTCTAACTGAGCCAGTTTGAATTGTCTACCTAAAGCCCTTATGCCCTGAAAGTTGCTTCTTTTAATATGTGTTGCCATGACCTGGGAACCTTCCTCCTACTTTGCTTTCTCAGTGGAGACACGCATGCATTTGTATGGAAAAGGGATACTTCAGCTGCTAGTATCTGGTTTAACAGAGGAATTTAGATACAAAGGTCAGGACAGAGCTCTTGTTATCTGGGAGTAAGGACGTGGTAGTTTGGAGTGTGGTTCCAAATCCAACCAAGGGGAGGAAGTGAAACCCAAGATCGGCAGTTCAGGAGGCAGAGGCAGCTCTTAGGCATGCAGAGATTGTAGGTAATGTTCAGTTTGGCCGGGGAGGCCTGGAGCTTGGCTCAGGCAAACTGGTATGGAATAAATCAGATCAAGTGGAGAGATAAACCAATCAGTCCTCTCAAGAGAAAATCCAGGAAGAGGAAGGTTATTTAAGTGTGTGAGTGGCCTATTTGAATCCCTTTTGTTTGAGACCATGCTGCAAGGTGAGCGTGTTTGTTGAGTCTGTGAGTCGGTCTATTCTGTCTCCTTTAACTTTAGCTCATATTGGAGTTATGCTATGTAGTGTGTGAAATAGAGTATGGTGAACGGTATTGGCATGGTCTCTACCTGGAGCTCGCATAAACGGGTCATAAGAAATCATTTTTTAGGAGTAGATGATGCTCAGAGATCTGTAGAAGTTCAATAAGGAGTTTTTGAGTTGTGATGTGAATGAACAGCAACATTTCTCTGTAACATCTGTGTGTGTGTGTTTCCTGCAGATGTCCAGCAGCTGTCTGTGGTTAAAGAAGAGGTTCCCCCTGAGCAGCAGGAGCGGAGCTCCAGTGTGGACCAGGAGGACCCAGAGCCTCCACACATTAAAGGGGAACAGGAGGAACTCTGGATCAGTCAGGAGGGAGAGCAGCTTCAAGGGCTGGAGGAGATTGACATCACCAAGTTCATATCCGCTCCTGTCCCTGTGAAGAGTGACGATGATGAAGAGAAACCTCAGTCCTCACAGCTTCATCAAAGACACACTGAACAGATGGAAACAGAAGCAGAGGGAGAGGACTGTGGAGGAGCAGAACCAGCCAGGAACTCAGATCCAGATACACATTTACAACCTGAGACTGATGACAAGACTGGAGAGTCTTCTGACCCAGAGACTGATGACAGTGATGATTGGACGGAGACCAGAAAACCTCAGTCAGGTATTTGTCAAGTCACACATTTGCTTGTCTTAAGCAAGTCTCAGGTTTAACCTTCAGATCTCAAGTAAATGGTAAATGGAAAATGGACCTGCACTTGTATAGCACCTTTCTAGTCATCCGACTACTTAAAACGCTTTTCACCCATCGCGCACACCCTCATACACAAAGGGCTGAGGCTACCAGACAAGGTGCCACCAGCAACTCAGTTTTTAACACACTCACACACCGAGCAATTTAGGGTTCAGTATCAGTATCTTGCTCGGGGATACTTTGACATGCACACCAGAGGAGCCGGGAATGGAACCGCTGATCTTCCGATTAGTGGATGTCCGGCTCTACCTCTGAGCCACAGCCATCCAGTCCTTGGTATAAGTCAAGCAAGTTGTGTCAAGTCATTGCTCAGGTCAAGCAAGTCACAAGTAAAGTCATACTCACAAACTCAGAAAGATAAACGAGAAAATGCATTTCCTGCGGAAAATGCGTGTGAATGCTGAAATGAAAGAAAAGGCTGAAAGTACAGAAATATCAAACAAATTGCCCGAAACAGAGCTGAACGTTTGACATTTGAATGGTTTCTGTAGCTGAAGGTATGTAAGAGTAGTAAGTGAGGAGAAGAAGGGGGGTCGACAGGGGTTGACTGAGGAGTTACTGCTCCTGGCTTAAAGGATAACGTATGATTCATACGCACAAGGGTGGGTGGCCTGGTTTTTGGACCTACCCTGGAGAATGTCCATCTCCATTGCGGCTTGGCATGGCATGGCGCGTCTAAACTCACTATGGAAACACAAATTGGCACGGCATGACTTTGCTCGGCACAGCAGGGAGGATGCAGCTGAACGACCTTCATGACTCAGCCTTAATTTGGAATTGTGTGTTACCAGCTTTACTCTCCCAGTTTTGAGAAGCAGACAAGAGAACTGGCATGGTTAGGTCAGTTGCAAAAGTCACACAATAACACAAACTAACGGCCCGATCGAAGGGCAGCTGAAAATTACTGATTCTTTCAGTGGAGTGTGGTTAATTTGAGTATGATGTTTGATGTAATTGCCACAGGGCTGGGAGGGCGGCTACAAATGGAAGTATCTCCTGCCAAGAAGTCCAAAAAAAAAAATCAGCGCGAACCGACTTGTTTGGACGGATTTACAGCGAAAAAGCAGTTTCTTCACTCTGTGAGTAAAAAATACAAAAGTCTGAGTTTTCCATTTCTCAGGTTTATGTGCATTTATTACGTATTGTAAGTGTGTATTATCTCAGACGTATCTGTGTGCTAACTATCAGTGAAAGTTTCATTTTCCATGCTTGCCTATGTTAGGTGGTAGACAGCTAAATGTGGATGGAAGCGGGAGGGGGACGAACGGATCACTGTGCTCCGGGTCAAACGGACCTGCGCGGCCTCTGTTAATGAACATGTATTTCTTTGCTCTGTTGTTTCAGAAAACGAACAAGGTTAGAGTGAGAAAGACCACCAACGGCCTGTACAGCAGTCCCACGTTGTTTGCGCAGGCACATCAGGCTGTGTGTAAGGGACGCACAGTCAGAGGTGCTGCAACTCTGTTTGGAGTGCCATACTCAACTCTGTATCGGTACATTAAAAACAAAAGCATGGACCCAACTGCACCAGAGCCGGGATACAAACCTCATAATAAGGTGTTCTCAGTGGAGCAAGAGAGCAGCTTGAGGGAATACCTTCTAAAGGCTGCAGATATTTATTATGGGCTCAGTTCTCGTGAGGTAAGCTTCCATAGCATAGAGAGTTGCTTAAAGTTAATGCAAATCATAGATAATAAGTTTATAAAGTTTAAGAAATGATATCACAGTTTGTAGGTTGAAAACAATAGCAAGCTCTTTAAAAAGTTCAAATACATGGATATCACCGTTCATAGGATAAAATTGATTAAATTAATAAGTTAAAATATATACAAAGATATTACAGCTCATAGGGTGAACATAATTAAGTTAAAATCAATGTATTGTGTAAATGTAATATTGAACGTTATGCCAAGTATTAATTCATTGTGGCTCTTGAATCCCTCAGGTTCGTCGGCTTGCCTACCAGCTGGCCAAGAAGCATGACTGTAGTTATCCAAAGGCTTGGGATGTGAACCAGTTAGCCGGGAGGGACTGGTCCGCCGCCTTCCTGTATCGCAATCCACAGCTGTTGATCCGACGTCATCAGGCCACCAGCCTTTCAAGGGCCACAAGTTTCAATCCTTCCAACGTTGGAAAGTTCTTTTCCAACCTGTCCAAGGTCCTGGACAGGCACCACTTCCAAGCCAAGGATGTGTGGAACGTCGACGATTCCAGCACGGTCAATGTTCAAGTGCCTGATAAAATTCTCGCCAGCCGTGGCACAAAGCACGTCGGATCCATGTTTGCGGAGAGAGGGACATTTGTCACAATGGCATTAGCTGTCAATGCCATGGGTAACTTCATCCCACCCCACTTTGTGTTTCCCCGCAAAATTTATCATGACCACTTTGTCAGAGATGGGCCCACAGGCTGCACTGGCTCATGCTCAGAGTCAGGTTGGATGCAGGAGAGCGACTTCCTCATCTTCCTCAAACACTTCGTCCATCACACCAGAGCATCCGCTGAGTCCAAAGTGCTTCTGCTCCTAGATAATCATGCCTCTCACGTCTCGCTGGAAGCCATAGATTATTGTCGTGCCAACGGTGTCGTGCTCCTCTCCTTCCCACCTCACTGCTCACACAAGCTCCAGCCCCAGGACCGCAGTCTGTACGAACCTCTGAAGAAGCACATCAACTCAGCCATGGAGCGATGGATGATGGGAAATCCTGGGAAAAAAATGACAATTTTTGATTTGCCAGGTACGATTTGTAAGATCTAAATAGGGACAATACACATTAAATAACTTTTAAAATCAAATGTAAATACACCAGTTTTATGCACCAGGACTGTGTTTTTCACAGGTATTGTGGCAACAGCGCTGCCATCTGCTGCCACACCATCAAACATAGTGGCTGGCTTCAGGTGTACAGGAATCTGGCCGTTCAACCCCAGCATCTTCACAGAGAAGGATTTCTCACCGGCGTATGTGACTGACAGACCTCCGCCAGCCAGTGTGGAGCCAACACCAGCTGTCCGGGATCTGCCAGGACCGCTGTCCACCACTGTGGTAGGACTGGGTGGTTCATATTACATATGAAAAATGTTTTGCGAGCGGGTGCAAAGGCCAAAAAGTCATACAGTTCAAAAAAGACAAAAGGCCTGCACACTGACAGAAAAGAGGAGGCTCTCTGATGCAGAAAAAGGTTTCTTTCGACACATCAAAATGAAAAGTGATGTTTTGAAATAAACAATCCGTGTAGATGGAGAAGGATTGACAAAGATTGCCGCTGATCTGATCGGGAGATGAGAGGAGCAGCTGCTGCAGAGGCGAGTGACAGCAAGGGAAGCAATAAAGCAACTCAGGACATAAAATAAGCACAACAGACACGTCAAACAGGATGAACCATGGTGTTACACTATATATCTTTAAATGTTTCAGTCATGGCTGAAAATAACAAAAGTAAACAGGTTTGTTTCATTTACATATCCCTGCTATTCAAAATAGTTAACTGTTTCTTCACAGGAGGTTTAGCCTGAGGTCACGGTAATTCAGTCGGCAGTGACATTATCATTATCCATGTAAGCATATGATGTCCTCTGGAGACTTAAAGCGACTTTTTGGAGCTTTGCTAGCTAGGGCTGGGCGGTATGACAAAATTTTCATATCATGGTTTTAAGATAAAAATATCGGTTTCACGGTATTTCACGGTGTTTTGCTCAGGTTCGGCCAACTTGACATGCTGCTGTGTTGTGCTATGGCCTATTCAAGTGCCGGATTTTGTTATTTACCTGCCAACACCTGAACGCAACACACACTCCACTCCATTAGTGCTGTGCTTGTTTATAATTATGCTCTTTTTGGTATGAGTTCTTCTGGGTCATCATGTACAGTTGCTTTGCTTTCGGGACTCTCAGCGGCCGCTCCAGTGCGCCTGTGGTATGCAGCGGTGAAACACTTTCCCACCGCGCACGTTCCGGACGTTGTTTGGGTTATTCACCGGTATTGCGGTATATGAAAAATTCATATCATAACGAAAATAAATACCGGTTTTCGGTACAAACCGGTATACCGCCCAGCCCTAGTGCTAGCTACTTTCATTGGAAAAGGGTTGGCAATCTGCTCTACTTGTGAACTATAGCCAAGAAAACAATACTACTAAACTGGAAAAGTAGGGGGGAAAAAATCAACATCTGTCAATGGTTGGGTCAACAAACACAGCAGATAACAGTGGAACAACAATTGGCTCAGAAAAAAAGTTATCCTGATGGATTATGTGTTAAAGGTTCGATTTTATTTCCTGAACATTGTACTTATGGACTGTCTGTGTAAACTGCCCATCAAGATGTTAAAGGCTGGATTTAACCATTCTGATCTTACACTTATGGATTCCCTGTGTAAACTGTTGATTAATATTTAGTGATCTTAATTTTGTGTACGTGTATACATGGTCTGTGTGAATTTTATAATTGTCTTTCTCTTTTTCCATCCTTGTAGTATTTTACTGAGTTAATTAATGGATCAGGGTATACAGTGGAAAGTGCCTTGATTAACCCCCTATGAGTTTTTTTGCATCTCTCCATCATGTTTTTGTTGCTTGTGTACGACTTTTTGCATATGTGAAAACAAATACACTAAATCTAAAAAAAAAAAAAGAAAAAGAAAAAAGGACCAGTTCAATAAAAGTCATTCTTTCAAAAAATGTATTTTAATCATTTATCCTCCTGCATGTTTTTTTTTTTTTTTTTTTTTGAGTAAGCCTGTTATTCCATTTGTACTTCTGAACTATCATTTTGAAACTCATTTACCCCGGAAGCTTTACTCTTTACTGTTGCTAACGTTATACACCGCGTTAGCTTCCCTGTTGTTGTTAGTTTCTCTGGTGTTGTTAACTATTTTTCCTCCCGGCCTTCATGTACTGGTTCTTTTTTTCTTGTTTCTATTTAACACGGACAATTATGCTCTTTGACAATTGAGTTAGGTTTCTTAATTTCTAAGGGACACAGGTAACGTGTTTACGTCCTGTAACTAGGATCCAATAAATCTGATTTCTTATGACACGCAGATGTAGCCATATTTATATTGTGGTTTACGGCATGTAAATATATGTTTGAAGATTACAGTTATTGAAGCATTGTGTTCATCATTTTAATGTTGCAGCCGGTCAGTGTGGAGCAAACGTAAATGTATTTACATACATTAATTGTTACATACATAATAGTTGCTCTGAGTGTGGGAAAAGATTTGGTTTAAGCGGACACAAGTGAGATCTCATACAGGAGAGAAACCATTTTGCTGCTCTGAGTGTGGGAAAAGTTTTTGTTGTTGTGAAACTCTGAAGAAACACATGAGATATAAGAGAGAGAAACCAATTTACTGTTCAAGTTTTGGGAAATCATTTGCACAATGTCAAAACAAACATACACATGAGAACTCGTGAAGGACAAAAGTGATTCAGCTGGTTGGTTTGAAATTAACAAAAAACTACCCATAGTACTCATAAAAGGGAAAGACTTTTCAGCTGTAGCGTTTGTATGAAATCTTTAACACAGACTGGACAGGTACACAAACACATGAAAACCTGCACAGGAGAGAAACCTATAAGTTGCAGTGTTTGTCATTAAAGATTCACTTGGCCCAAACAACTTAGAAACTATCAGTGTGTTGTTCGTCTGTCCGCACAGCCTCATCAAACTCAAACTGAGAATAGCAGAGGGGCAGTGTGGAGGACCGCAACCAGCCAGGAACTCACATCCAGATACATGTTTACAACCTGAGACTGATGACAGTGATGATGATCGGAAGGAGATCAAAGAACTTCAGTCAGCTTTCAACTCTCTGTAAAATATGAAGTCCCAGTATGTTGTGTGACACTCAGTACTAACCAAAAATTGTTAAGTTGCTCAGAGTGGGGTAAAAAAAATTGTCAGCTAGAGTCTGAGGAGACACTGGGATTCATATGGTAGAGAAACCATAGAGTTGTTTAGTTTTTGGTGCACACATCACTCAGCACAAGATGCACATAGTGGGCTTTGCCGGATCAGACTTATGCACTCAATAGCTCCTTTTACACTACCAGATTGTCTGCGAATGTTGAGCTGCAAGCGTCTAGAAGCACAGAGCCGGATTGGCGAGTTGATCCGAGGTGCCCGATTGTCCGCCTCGTAGGGTAGTCATATTTGCGGAACCCTTTTAGTTTAAACAGACCGAGGTGGTCTTCTGCAACAGGAGGGGCTGTTGATGACGCTGCATGTGTGACCCACTGGCGGTGGATAAACAGGAAACCGCTGATAGCAGAAATTAAAGATGAGCAAGTGGGGAGACAAGGAATTGCGCAGCCTCATTGCCCTCGCAAACAAAGAGGCCATTAACCGTCAGATGACAGGAATGGTGAAGAATGGGCTGACTTACGAGAGAATCACCGAGAATCGCTCCCACGTCACTGTTTACCTCACATGCTGAGCTACACATTTTGTTACTTGCTCAAGCCCCACATTGCCCCGAAAAAGGCACCTTCTGTGTAAACAAAGGTAGGTAGGTGGCATTTAGCCGCACTTCCTGATTTTGTTTTTATACTGCTGAAAAAAGACTGATTGGGCTTTCCTGCGAATTTGCACAGTTCCTATCTAAAAAGGGCTAATGTGCACGCTACACAACTGTCAACTATCTATACATTCTGACTCTATCCACCAAGATTTAATAGAAGAAGTAACCACCACATTATCTCCTCTCCATGGTTGTAGTATCCATTATCCTCTTCTCTTTTAATTCTTGGTGTTCTGGATATACTCGACTGGTATTCAATACAAATCAACATATCCCTTCTTGAGTGCTTTCATTGTGGTGACTTTCTTGCTTTTTCTAAAAAGCAACAAGCAACAAATTTTTAAATATAAATATTTAAATATATTGTATTTCATTCATAGTCCGCAGCTTCTCTGCAGTCTCTCTCACAGATGGAACTCTTAGTGATTTTTTTTTAACTCTAGTATGAGGCATGGGGTGTATAATTGATCTGCTGTTCCAATCAGAGCTGATCTGAGTGCCAATAAAAAAACACTATTAAACTGGAAGAGCAGGAAAAAAAATCAACATCTCCCAATGGTTGGATCAACGAACACAGCACATAACAATGGAACAACAAACAGCTCTGAAAAAAATTATACTGATGGATTATGTGTTAAAGGGTTGGTTTTATATCCTGAATGTTACACTTATGGACTATCTGTGTAAACTGCCCATCAAGATTCTGATGTTAAACTGTAAACTGTCTACTAATAATCGATAATGTTTCAATAACTAATGTTGATACGACTCGTTTTCTCGGTGTACTAATTGATAAAAACCTATCTTGGAAACCTCATATTTCACTTATTTCATCAAAAATTGCAAAAAATATTGGGATAATTGGAAAAATTCGTTATCTTTTAAATACAAAAGTCTCCCTTAACCTATATTATTCTATGATTTATCCCTTTATCAGTTATTGCAACATTGCCTGGGCCAGTACTCACCAAACAAAACTCCAACCAATTTTAAGTTACAAAAACGAGCAATGAGGATCATTGCCCTTTCAGCCCCAAGAAGTCATTCGTTACCTTTGTTTCGTAAATTTGGCATTCTCAATATTTATCAGATTAATAGTTTCCAAATTACTCAATTTGTATATGGTTCTTTAAATAAAACACTTCCCACTTTCTTTCATAATTTCTTTTCTCTAAACAATCAATCTCACAATTATTTGACCCGAAAAGCATCCCAGCTCCGGCCACCACAATCACGAACTACATCATCCCAATTTAAGATCTCTTACAGAGGATCCAAGTTATGGAATTCACTTCCTCCCCACTTTGTTAAATTTTCTTATGAATCATTTAAAAAATCTGTGAAAAATTTCTTGCTGTATCAATAATACCCACCTGATCTGTGTATGTGTGTGTGTGTTGTGAGTGCGCGCACTCGTCTGTGAGCATCCAAGTGATTTTATACCATTATGCATATTATAATATCCAATTTAATGTTTATCTAGGGAAGTCCTGTTAAGCCCTTGAGGGTTTTTAGGGCCTCCTTGCATGTTTCCTTTGTTTTTTGTTTCTTTTTTTTCTTTCTTTTTAAAAGGAAGTTCTTATATCAGTAGATTGTCAATTTTTTATGGTAATTGTAATGTTGACTTTTTAACATGTGCTAAATAAACAAACAAACAAACAAATATTTAGTGCTTTTAATTGTGTGTACTTCTTCCATCTTCATTATATTTTACTGAGTTAACTAATGGATTAGGGAGCCTTGATAAAGCCCCTCTGAGGTTTTTTTTTTTGCATATCTGAAAACAAATAAACTAAAAGACAATTGGAACAGTTCAAAAAGTGTGGTTCTTTCAAAAAGTGTATTTTATCATTTATCCCCTTGTGTGTTTTTCTGAGTAACCCTGGCATTTCATGAGCACTTCTCGACTTTTATTTTGAAGGTCCTTTACTCATCTGTACCGGAAGCTGTATTCTTTACTGTCGCTAACTCCACAGTGCTTGAGCAAGATGGCGTCTGGCAGAAAGGTGTGTTAGCAAAGTGTCTTTGTTGTGTTTTTAAAGTGTGAACATGTCTAAAGTCCAAATGCTGAGATCGTTGGTGAAGCAGCGACTAACTGCGGCTGCTGAAGAGATATTTGGGCTGGTTGAAAGAACGATAGCAGAGTACGAGGAGGAACTTTGTCGATCAAAAGAGGAGAACGAGCGACAACGGAAACTACTGGACGCTGTTTCCAACCCTCAGCTTCGGTTAAACAAATCAGGTTTGTTCATTAAACATTACAAGTTCATTATTAATAATATAACTGCTTTGTTCAATAAATATTCAGTCTGTCGATGTTTACACGCCGCGTTAGCTTCTCTGGTGTTGTGTTAGCTTCTCTGATGTCGTCAGCCACTGATTCATGCACTGATTGTGTTTTTCTTTTAATATTAATATTCACCATATTCTTTACCCCCGTGATCCCTTACGCGCATTATGTGCATTACTTCCGGCGTTGAACGGAAACCGGCGATTTCCAGTGATAACAGTTTGTTTTCAGTACTCCATTCTTCTTTCCAAGAGCATTTGGTAAATAAAACGTGGAACACACTACCTGTTTTTAGCAGGAGACTTTAATAGTAATATAAAGTAGGCGCAAAAATAAATAACATTTGGCATTCATTTTTTTTATATATATATAATAAAAAGGAAGTACGTACCAGAGCTGCACAAAGACATTTTAGAAAATGCTAAGTTAACCTTAGTTAAATATTTGTTAAAAAAAATAATCCGTGCTTGCTAAACTGAAGGCAAATTACTTTGGAAAAGAACCAGCGTTGGCAGTTAGCCACCAAGAGTAGCCACTGGGAGACAATCAAGGGGACGAGCGAGCTTACTGCTACTTCCGCTATCTCACAGGAAGTTGCGCGCATAATCATTTCTACAGTGGTGCCCTCAGGAATAAGGTGGATAGACAAACACGATTTATAAAAATTTTGCAGGATTTCCAAAACAACAACGGACGTAGGTAACATGTTAACTTCCTGTGATTAGGATCCAATAAATCTGACTTTCATGTATGTAATTTGTATTTATCAGTCGTAACACCTTATTTTGAAATGTAGATGTAGTCATATTTGCATCCTGGTTTATTGCATGTGGAGCAAACTTAAATGTATTTGTGAATATATATTACTATTATACCTGATGTACTGCTGCGTAGCCTGGATAATATTTTTTCGACATTAATAACGGTAGCTGGCTTTGATGATAAAGATATAAAAACGCAAAAAAACAAAAACAAAGGTTGTGTTACAAAGTTTTCACACTACAGAAACACAGATGTGATACTCACCTTTCATTTCTAGAATAGAAAACTCTACAGATAAAACTTGATGAAAAAACAGTAATGTTGAACCTTAGAGCTTTCTGCAGTGCCTCAGTAGTACGAGCTTCGCTTCTGGGGGTTCAGCTTCCTGTGAATGCATGCTTCATTTGCCAGCCATCAGGGCGAGGAGGAAGCTTATGTCGATGGGCAAACACTTCGATACAACAACTGTACTTTATTTAATGGGCTGCCGGTAATCAAACCTTAGTCTTGGCACACTGCCACATCCTATGGACAATCATTATCACACAATTCACTGTAGCCTGAGCAAATAAACTGTGTGTGTGTGTGTGTGTGTGTGTGTGTGTGTGTGTGTGTGTGTGTGTGTGTGTGTGTGTTTCCTGTTTCCTGCAGACGTCCAGCAGCTGTTGGTGGTTAAAGAAGAGGTTCCCCCTGAGCAGCAGGAGTGGAGCTCCAGTGTGGACCAGGAGGACCCAGAGCCTCCACACATTAAAGAGGAACAGGAGGAACTCTGGATCAGTCAGGAGGGAGAGCAGCTTCAAGGGCTGGAGGGGGATGATATCATCAAGTTTACCTTCATTCCTGTCCCTGTGAAGAGTGAAGATGATGAAGAGAAACCTCAGTCCTCACAGCTTCATCAAAGACACACTGAACAGATGGAAACAGAAGCAGAAGAAGAGGGTTGTGGAGGAGCAGAACCAGCCAGAAGCTCAGATCCAGATACACATTTACAACCTGAGACTGATGACAAGACTGGAGAGTCTTCTGAACCAGAGACTGATGACAGTGATGGTTGGAAGGAGACCAGAGAACCTCAGCCAGGCTTAAACTGTCTGATAAATGATGAAGTCCCTGTCAGTGATTTGATTGTTGATGAGAAACGATTTAGCTGCCCTGAGTGTGGGAAAAGATTTGGTCACAAGGGACATCTGAGGATTCACATGAGATCTCATACAGGAGAGAAACCATTTAGTTGCTCTGAGTGTGGTAAAAGATTTGGTCAGAGTGGCGATCTGAAGATACACATGAGATCTCATACAGGTGAAAAACCATTTAGCTGCTCTGAGTGTGGGAAAAGATTTGGTCACAGTGGTGATGTGAAGAAACACATGAGATCACATACAGGAGAGAAACCATTTAGCTGCTCTGAGTGTGGGAAAAAATTTGGTCAGAGAGGAAATTTGACAAGACACATGAGATATACATACAGGAGAGAAACCATGTAGCTGCTCTGAGTGTGGGAAAAGATTTTGTCAAATTGAGCATCTGAAGAGACACATGAGAACTCATACAGGAGAGAAACCATTTATCTGCTCTGAGTGTGGGAAAAGATTTTGTCAAAGTGGAAGTCTGAGGAAACACATGACATCTCATACAGGAGAGATAAAGGGATAGGCAATATGAACAGAAATTCATATCAGCGATACACAATAGACACACAGAGAGCCTTGCGCAGATAATCTGTATATATATATACATACATTTCCATGAAAGGCTCTATGTTTGAGATTTGAAATGTCATCAGCACTTTTATGAAAACAGACTTTAAAAATGAATTTCAAAGACAGATTTTATTCCCCTGTTAGAAAATATGCACGTGCACAACAGTTACACTTCCCACACACCAGTGGGCAGCGGGGTTTCTGTGAAGCGCTGTAAAGTTTATTTGATTCAAAACACACTATAAACACACAACAACCAGAGCTTAATAACAACCACCTGAACACATGCACACAAATCAGTTTCACTATAACTCGCAGCATTCACAGACAAACATTTGTCTTCATATGGACACATTTTCCCCACAAATGCAACATGCTAATGTTATTAGCACAGGCCTATGGCATTGTACATTAATTAAATTAGCCTAGCGGCCAGCGTGCTTTTCCTCTACTCATATAAAGTCAGGGACAACAGCAACATTTAATAAAGGTAACGGTACAAAACAGGGCTGCCCCTGACAAAATTGGGGCCCTAAGCGAAATTTTAATTCAAATTCTAGTTCAATCAGTATTTCTCAGTCCCCTCAAAAGCTGACTGTTATGAATTAAATTCACAAACAGATGGCGACATTTACCTCCATAAAAACAGTGAAACTTATATTAACAACAAAAACTGATATACTACTTTATATATCTTGGCTAAAGTTTACAGCCTATCAATACATACGACCACCAACTGGACATTTTACCACCCCTTTTCATCAGAGGTGAAAGCATAGGGCATTAACAAGACATTCAATAAATGTTAATCAGGGCTGCTGGAAAAAAAAAATTCTCCAGTCTAGACAGAGACTGGAGACAGAGATTCCTATCTAATGAGTAGCAGCTTAGATGTTTGTGCCACAAAGTTTTATTTCAAAAACATACCCACCTTCAAGTGAAGCACGAGCTTCCTTTTGTTTTGTCTTCTTTTCCTCTTGCTCGCTCCTGACTCGTGATGTCTTTTGGACGACATGTCGACAACTCTTCACTTGCTGCAGCTCTGCAAGTGCCTGCCGGCGCACCCCTCTGATTGGTCAGATGTCGAGTGCTGTCAATCATTGCAGCGACGCATGCGTGGTCAGATTACAGGTCTCTTCTCTCCTTCCTCGAGCTGATTCTATGCGCGCCTCACGTTAGCGCATGTGCAAATGCGTCCCCTCTCGCAAAATGTGGCCCCACATGGAAGATGAGGCCCTACGCACAGCGCGTGTTCTGCATTTAGGGAGGGGGGGGGGTACAAAATTTTGCTCCATTACAACTCACAAGGTTCACTGACAACTGTCTCATATTAAACACATTTTCCAATTAAGTACAACATGCTAACATTATTAGCATAAGCCAGTGCTTATTTTTTACATTGTATAACTTGTATAAATTAGCCTAGGGACAAGTGGAGATTTCCTCTGCTCATAAGAAGCCAGGATAAATCACACACCAGACTTAAAATGTTACTTTTATTGAGGTATTAATTTCTTCATTATTTATCGTTCCTTATCTGTGAAATAAAGTAAATAAGAGCTTTGTTTCCACTGAGGCAAATGGTTTCAGCTTACAAAAATAGACAGGAGGTCTGTGTCGACGTGTAGTTACATTTCGCGTGAGGTGCATGTCAGACTAGGGTTTTAAAAAGTGTGTGTGAGTTAGTGGGGCAGAGCTGTGCAGAGTGTGAGAGATGCACACTGGCATGTATGTAATGCAACTTGACCCGATATTGATATAAACAGTGTTGTCTAATTCTAAATCTTGCTTGTAAATAGATCGTTATATCATATATAGGCGTTATATCATCCAGCCCAAGAGTGAAATCACTGAGTTGCTTTGAATGTGGGAAAAGATTTGGTCAAAGTGAGCCTCTGAGGGACCATGAGATCTCATACGGGAGAAAAACTATGAAGCTGCTGTGAATGTGGGAAAAGATTTTGTCAAAGAGCACAACTGAGGGAACAATGGAAATCTCATGCAGGAGAGAATCCACTTCATTGCTCTGAGTGTGGGGAGATTCTCTCACAAAAGGACATCTGAAGAGACATATGAGAACTTATACATGAGAAAACCTTTCAGCTCGTCGATGTGTGTAAAATCATTTACACAAAGTGGATGGTGATTGACGGGAGACCACAAAATATCAGTCAGGTTTAAACTCCCTTGCATCAAGGCTGCTTAGCTGCTTAGCTGCACTGAATGTGGGACAAGATTTGGCCTCCATCAAAGTCTGAAGAGACACATAAGATATCATACAGGAGAAAAAACTTTAACCTTGAAAACCTCAGTCAAGGTTAAACTCTCTAAAACATGATGTAGTCCAAGTACATTGTACGACGCTTATTACTAACTAAAAATTTGTAAGTTGCTGAAGATTTGGCCACCAGAGTCTAAAGAGACATG
The DNA here is from genome assembly GCA_026686955.1 of Epinephelus cyanopodus. Taxonomy (NCBI): domain Eukaryota; kingdom Metazoa; phylum Chordata; class Actinopteri; order Perciformes; family Serranidae; genus Epinephelus; species Epinephelus cyanopodus. The sequence continues at coordinate 6,222,600 of CM048934.1, read as the reverse complement.
AGGATTCCTACAGAGAGAAACCACTGAGTTGCGTATGTGACACAAGATTTCCTTGGAAATGAAGCTTTGTCAGATGAGGTTTAGTTCAGGAGAAAAACCTTTCAGCCGTGCATTTTGTAAAAAAAAAAAAAAAAAGAGAGTCCAAAGGCAGCCACATGACAAAGGTCATGTGTGTTTTCAGCATCAGAGTATGAATGTCATTCTTCTTCTGCTGTGAGCAAACAGCATTCAGAGTTGGGTATTGTTTCACCTTTAGAATTCCAATCCTGGTTGTTATTGATGACTCGAAACAGTTCTTTATATCAAATGAGCAAGAAAACAACTAGTATGTATTTCCTCATCAATTAAGTCTTAATAACACTTCTGCCTGTTTTATAATATCTGAAAGTGCACATGCGCAGAATATCAAGATGTTATGTTGTGCCTCTTTCTCTTTACTCACATTTTAGGGTTAATGCTCTTCTTATTCATTTTGTCTTGATCCTACCTGGAGGGGAAAGAATTGTACATAGTTAAACATAAAAGGCCCTCTAAACAACTTTAAATTGAGTCATTCACAGTGTTTATTGGTTTGTTATTCAGACTTGTATTGTGAAATGTTTTTAAGCTTTTGTGTCCAAGTTCAAGAATAAACTTCCAATTAATATTAATATCATTCTTTAAAGAGTGTTTTTCAAACATTTATCTTCCTGCTTGTGTTTGTAAGGACAGCCTACAGCTTCATGAGCACCTCTGGACTTTTATTTTGAAGCGCATGACCTCATTTAACCCGGAAGCTGTACGCTTTGCTGTTGCGAACGTCACACAGTTTGAGCAAGATGGCGTCTGGTAGAAAGGTGTGTTAGCAGCAGAGTGTCTTTGTTGTGTTTGTAAAGTGTGAACATGTCTAAAGTCCAAATGCTGAGATCGTTGGTGAAGCAGCGACTAACTGCGGCTGCTGAAGAGATATTTGGGCTGGTTGAAAGAACGATAGCAGAGTACGAGGAGGAACTTTGTCGATCAAAAGAGGAGAACGAGCGACAACGGAAACGACTGGACGCTATTATCAACTCTCAACTTGGGTCACACAGAGCAGGTTTGTTCGTGAAACATTACAAGTTCATTATTAATAATATAACTGCAGCTTTGTTCAATAAATATTCAGTCTGTCGATGTTTATACGCCGCGTTAGCTTCTCTGGTGTCGTTAGCTTCTCTGGTGTCATTAGCTTCTCTGGTGTCGTTAGCTTCTGTGGTGTCGTTAGCTTCTCTGGTGTCGTTAGCTTCTGTGGTGTCGTTAGCTTCTGTGGTGTCATTAGCTTCTCTGGTGTCATTAGCTTCTCTGGTGTCGTTAGCTTCTCTGGTGTCGTTAGCTTCTCTGGTGTCGTTAGCTTCTGTGGTGTCGTTAGCTTCTGTGGTGTCATTAGCTTCTCTGGTGTCGTTAGCTTCTGTGGTGTCGTTAGCTTCTGTGGTGTCGTTAGCTTCTGTGGTGGCGTTAGCTTCTGTGGTGTCGTTAGCTTCTTTGGTGTCGTTAGCTTCTCTGGTGTCATTAGCTTCTCTGGTGTCGTTAGCTTCTCTGGTGTCGTTAGCTTCTGTGGTGTCGTTAGCTTCTCTGGTGTCATTAGCTTCTCTGGTGTCGTTAGCTTCTCTGGTGTCATTAGCTTCTGTGTGTCATTAGCTTCTCTGGTGTCGTTAGCTTCTCTGGTGTCGTTAGCTTCTGTGGTGTCGTTAGCTTCTTTGGTGTCGTTAGCTTCTTTGGTGTCGTTAGCTTCTCTGGTGTCATTAGCTTCTCTGGTGTCGTTAGCTTCTCTGGTGTCATTAGCTTCTGTGGTGTCGTTAGCTTCTCTGGTGTCGTTAGCTTCTGTGGTGTCGTTAGCTTCTTTGGTGTCGTTAGCTTCTCTGGTGTCGTTAGCTTCTCTGGTGTCATTAGCTTCTCTGGTGTCGTTAGCTTCTGTGGTGTTGTTAGCTTCTGTGGTGTCGTTAGCTTCTGTGGTGTCGTTAGCTTCTCTGGTGTCGTTAGCTTCTCAGGTGTCGTTAGCTTCTGTGGTGTCGTTAGCTTATCTGGTGACGTTAGCTTCTCTGGTGTCATTAGCTTCTCTGGTGACGTTAGCTTCTGTGTGTCGTTAGCTTCTCTGGTGTCGTTAGCTTCTCTTTTTTCCTCCCGGCCTTCATGCGCTAGTTGTTGTCTTTTTCTTTGGATATTTAATATAGACATTCATGCTCAATGACTGTTGACTGCACTGTCTTAATGCACATGTTTCCATCCTGTGATTAGGATCCAATAAATCTAATTATTGATTTCTTCCTCCTTATTTTGAAATGCAGATGTAGTCATACGTATTGTGTGGTTTACTGCATTTGAATGTATGTTTCAAGATTACATTTTTGAAATACCTCTGTGTTCATCGTTTTTAATGTTGCAACTGGTCAATGTGGAGCAAACTTAAATGTTATGAAGTGTATGTTTTACTGTATAACCTGACGCACTGCTGAGTAGCCTGGATGATATTATTCTTTGACATTAATACCAGCAGCTGGCTGTGATGATGAAGACAAATAAAAGCAACAATGAAAGGTTGTGTTACACATTTTTTTTTTTTAATTTCTAGAATATAACACTCTACAGGTAAAATTTGCTTTAAAAAATTAACGTTGAGCCTTAGAGCCTTCTGCGGTACTTCAGTGGCATGAGCACTGGGGGTCAGCCTCCTGTGAATGCATGCTTCATTTGCCACTTGGGTGTGGTCAGGGCTAAAGGGAAAGAGATTTCAATGGGCAAAGTGTTCAGTACAACACCAGCATCTTATTTACTCAGGCTGCCAGGAATCAAACTTGATTCACAGCAATCTCTCACAACCAGGGACAGTCATTCTCACAAGGTTCACTTCAGCCTGAGCAAATAAAGAGCCACACTGTAGCCTCCAGACATGACAAGAGTAACAGTACATGTTAATGACTGCTATGAACTTAAAGCTCACCTCAACCTCACTCATTCTGACACAGCTGAGTGAACACTGTGAAGCTGTTTGATGCTCAGAGATCTGTAGAAGTTCAATAAGGAGTTTATGAGCTGTGATGTGAATGAACGACAACATTTCTTGTGTGTGTGTGTGTGTGTTTCCTGCAGACGTCCAGCAGACGTCGGTGGTTAAAGAAGAGGTTCCCCCTGAGCAGCAGCAGTGGAGCTCCAGTGTGGACCAGGAGGACCCAGAGCCTCCACACATTAAAGAGGAACAGGAGGAACTCTGGATCAGTCAGGAGGGAGAGCAGCTTCAAGGGCTGGAGGAGGATGATATCACCAAGTTCACATCCACTCCTGTCCCTGTGAAGAGTGACGATGATGAAGAGAATCCAGATCCAGATAGACATTTACAACCAGAGTATGATGACAAGTTTGGAGCGCCTTCTGAACCAGAGACTGATGACAGTGAGGATTTTTGGAAGGAGACCAGAAAACCTCAGTCATGCTTAATCTTTCATGAAAGTGATGAAGTCCCGCTCAGTGATTTGATTGTTGGTGAAAAACCATTTAGCTGCTCTGAGTGTGGGAAAAGATTTGGTCAAAGTGGAGATTTGAAGAGACACATGAGATCTCATACAGGAGAGAAACCATTTAGCTGCTCTCAGTGTGGAAAAAGATTCAGTCAAAATGGAAATCTGAAGAGGCACATGATATCACACACAGGAGAGAAACCATTTAGCTGTTCTGAATGTGGGAAAAGATTTGGCCTCAGTGAAAATCTAAATGTCCACATGAGATCTCATACAGGAGAAAAATCATTTAGCTGTCCTGGCTGTGAGAAAAGATTTCGTCGAAGTGGAGATCTGAGGACACACATGAGAATTCATACAGGAGAGAAACCGTTTATCTGCTCTTACTGTGGGAAAAGATTTGGCCGAAGTGAACATCTAAAGACACACATGAGATCTCACACAGGAGAGAAACCATTTAGCTGCTCGGAATGTGGGATGACATTTAGTCAAAGTGCACATCTGAAGAAACACTTGAAAACTCACACAGAAGAGGAAACTTTAAGTTGCTTTGAGTTTAAGAAAAGATGTGGCTGAAGTGAACATCTGAACGACTATTCATACTGGAGAGAATCCATTTTACTGCTTTAAGTTTGGGTAAGGATTTTTTCAAAAAGGAAATCTGACAAAAGCAAATGAGATCTCATACAGGAGAGAAAATATTCAGCTTATCTGAATGTAGGAAAAGATTTAGTCAAAGTGTTGTTTTTGAGGTACACATGAAATGTCTTACAGGAGAGAAACCTTTTCACTACTGAGTTTGCTGGAAATCATGAAGTTAAAGTTGAAATTGATATACACATGAGAACTCATGAAGGAGGAAAGGGATTCAGCTGTTCAGTTTGTACTAAAATCTTTTACATGGAATAAGACTCTAAAAACAAACAGGACCTCATATAAGAGACTGACCTTTCAGGTTCAGTGTTTGTATGAAATCTTTAACACTAACCAGATGGTTACAAACACATGAAAAGCCACACAGGAGAGAAACCTTTCAGCTGCAGTGTTTGTCACCATCAAAGATTCACTTGGCCTTAACAAGTCGGAAACCATCAGTGTGGTGTTTGTCAGTCCCAACAGGCTCATCAGATTACAGAGGAGATGTTGTATGACACTTATTATTAACTACAAATAGGTAAGTTGCTGAGTTCACCTGGGTAAGAATGTCATTCTTCTGCTGTGAGCAAATGGCATTCAGAGTTGGGTCTTATTTCACCTTTGGGATTCCAGTCGTGGCTAGCACACCAAATGGCTGACGGCGCCCAGACTAACGTCCAAGAACACAAGATTGAATCCACAAAATATCTCCAGACTGCTCATCCGTAGTGATCCAAGTGAAAGCATGAGCTCATGCTTTCGTTGGTCAAGCGCAAGCGCGCACAAGAGAGCACAGAAGCAGCCAGAGCCACAGGCTACAGTGAGAATAAAAACAGAGTTCATATGACGTTTTTCCAAACAACTTTTTATATCGGGGCTGCAGCACACTTGGATCACTACGGACATAAGAAGCACCTCCTGAACAACTTTAAATTGAGTCATTCACAATGTTTGCTGGTTTATTAAACAACTTATTTGGACCTTGTTTTGTGAAATGTTTTGTAGCTTTTCTTTCCAAGTTCAAGAATAAACTTTTAAGGTCAGTGAATATCATTCTCTAAAGAGTGTCATTTATTTATCTGTGTGTTTATAAAGGACAGCGTGTAATTCCAGTCACACTTCTCGACTTTTATTTTGAAGCCCTTTAACTCGTTTACCCCGGAAGCTGTATTCTTTACTGTCGCCAACGTCACGCTGTATGAGCAAGATGGCGTCTGGTGGAAACGTGTGTTAGCAGAGTGTCTTTGTTGCGTTTTTAAAGTGTGAACATGGCAAAAGTCCAAATGCTGAGATCGTTGGTGAAGCAGCGACTAACTGCGGCTGCTGAAGAGATATTTGGGCTGGTTGAAAGAACGATAGCAGAGTACGAGGAGGAACTTTGTCGATCAAAAGAGGAGAACGAGCGACAACGGAAACTACTGGACGCTGTTTCTGACCCTCAGCTTCGGTTACACAGAGCAGGTTTGTTCATGACACATTACAAGTTCATTATTAATAATATAACTGCAGCTTTGTTCAATAAATATTAAGTCCGTCGATGTTTATACGCCGCGTTAGCTTCTCTGGTGCCGTTAGCTTCTCTGGGTCCTATTTCAGAAAGCAGGATGAGCGAAAACTGAGTATGTTCAGCCTGATATGAAGGAAACTCCGAGTTTTCCGTTTCACAAAGTTTGTTTCATCTCAGCTTGAGGCTGAGCGCGTGGCAGGAAGGAGAGACATGGCGTGTCCTTTTGTGAATAAAGTTTTCGTGATGAGCGATTTGAACTTCCTGCAACAGATATTGAGGGTAACGTCGAGCTGCTTTAATGCTGAACCACATTATTATTGATCAAGCGTCTGCACATCCGACAGCACAAGACACAGAGCTTCCGCTCGAACTACTTCCTGTTACCAACCTTTCAGAAAGATGCAGTGTATTGAATACCACCACAAAAGTCGTGGACATTGAGGCACAATTTATTCTGTTGCGTAAGGACATGGTGATTACACCCTGTTTGGATGTCTTATCGTTCCTGGAGTAGTGTCTATATGAAAGATACAATTTCACCTCACACTCTATCATTTATCTTAAAGGGATAGTGCACACACAAATGAAAGTTCAGCCATTATCTACTCACCCATATGCCGAGGGAGACTGAGGTGAAGTTTTAGAGTCCTCACATCCCTTGCGGAGATCCAAGGGGAGAGTGAGTAGCAGCACAACTCCACCTATTCAGATGATACTCTCCACAAATGAACGGTAGAAGAGAACCAGTATTTGTTTGCCCACAACAACTGTTGGGGCTTTCGCATAAAGTAAAGTCTTTGCTGTCCTTTGCTATAGATGGCAGCTGAATTTGAGTCCCATGACAGTTGTCCCTAGATACATCAGATGAGTTCGCCCTGCATTCATTCGTATATAGAATAAATAAGACTGGAGAAATGACACTCCCCTGATGAGCCCCGGAGTTTGTGCCCACTGTGTTTTGCCTGTTTTTGTGGTTTTCCCTGGACATAAATCAGGAAGAATCATCAAAGAGGAATCCCACAGAACTGCAGGTTTATTGCAGTTTAATTAGTAATTAAGTCATTTCACAGCGGTTCAATTCACCTCAGCCTAATATTGACAGAATGACATAAGTATAAACAAAATATTTACCAGTCTGTACAAAATTTTTGTTTGATTTTGAGTTTGTGCCCAGTGTGTTTGGGCCCCATCAGATTACAGCTGCATAAGAGGATACAGCAAGTTATATTGAAATGTATGAGCACTGTTAAGATATAAAAAATGTTCATATATTTTCTGTATATTAGACACATTAATGCATCACATCACATAACATCACTTCACATTATCTATGAACACAATCCTTTCCCATCCCACCTCACACTGTTAAGCTGCAGCATGAAGTTTTTTTTCCTTGTTTGAAGATATGTTTGAAGTCTTTATTCACAGTCAATAAAATCTACACTTCAGTCGGGATGAAATGAGCAGTTGTGCTTTTAACTCCGCTTTCTGTCACTGAAAATCATGTTATATGCACTCCATTGATGATGTCTTTTGGTGCTCGCTGTGAACACGCTTCCCTCAGGCTGAACATACTCAGAGTTGATCGAGCTAACTATGATCAGCTGTTCTCGAACGGAAACTCAGTTTCTCAGCTCAGGCTCAATCAACTTGGAGATCGGAATTAGGCTCAGAGTTTGTTGAGTCTGCTTTGTGAAAAAGGGCCCCGGTGTTGTTCGCTTCTCCGATGTTGTTGTTGCCTTCTCTAGTGCTGTTTGCTGTTATTCCCCCCAGCTTTCATGCATTGGTAGTTTTTTTCTTGTTTGGATATTTAATACAGACAAACATGCTCTGTAACAATCTAGTGGGATTTCTAAATTCATGAGGGACACAGGTAACATGTTTGCTTCCTGTGATTAGGATCCAATATGTTTGATTTTCACGTATATATTCTGTGTTTATCTGTGTTTATTTACCTTATTTTGATACGGGGACAAAACTTGTGTGATGATTTTCCTTAATCTACCATTTCTTTTGGCCTTTCTTCAGTGAATTGAATCAATATTTATGAAGCCCAATATCACAAATCACAATTTGCCTCAGAGGGCTTTACAGCATACGAAATCCCTCTGTCCTTGAACCCTCACAGCGGATAAGGAAAAACTCTCAGGCAGTCACACATTTCCTCCAAAACTTGACAATATGCAACATGAAATCTCTCATGAATTCAATATTTTTTAAACATCAATAATATCACCTGGTTGTGATGATGCATCTTTCATTTCTAGAATGCAAAATTTACAGTCAAAATAGAACTTCATTTTGAGCCGTAGAGCTTTCTGCAGTATCTTAGTGGTATGAGCACAGCTTAAGTTGAAACAGAATGGATGCGCGATTACATGTTTAAACAATTAAATTTCCGCCCCCTTGCTAGTCGGCATGAGAAAGATTAGTCGGTAAACCAATTAGTGTTTTATTCATGTTGAAGGCCTCTTAAATGTCATGCAGGCCCCCGCCACTAGTGGGTGCTACAGAGCTGTCAGACAGCAGTTCCCCTTTCCTGGTAATGCTCGAGCAGACTGGAGTTTTAAAACTGCACGGTGGGAAATAAGGGCGATGTCTTCGTCAAACTAGCGCAGTTTGGCAGTACTTTGATCTAGAAAATGAATTCAGCAGCAATTAATCTTTTTTGAGTAGTAAGTTGTTGTTAGGTAGTGTGCAGGTTTACATTCATACTGCACGGAGCAAAAGGCCTCTCATTTCAGCTGAAATTTAATTATAATTTAGATGTTGTTTTATCAACTTTTAAGTGAATTGCTATCGTTTCTGTTCTGTGCCCCACATTTCAGAGGCAGTTTATTTATTTTTCATTTTAGTGGTTAACTTTTGACTGAGTTGCCATTATGTTCACGTTCATAGCGCACGCCGCAATGTATCTCGTACTTCAGTGGCATTTAAAATCCGCCATGGTTGTTGAAGATTGTGATTAAAGGCTTCAAAGGGCTCTTGATGCAAACAATATTTTTTGACAATGTTTCAAATACTTAACAATAAATTGTGCTAAATTTTGGCTGTTTTCTAAGTGTTTTCCTTTTTTCAGACTAGTTGACTAGTCCTAGTCCTTTTTTTGTGTCAATTGGTAACCATGAATCTGAGCGAACTCCCATGGAATTATGGAAAATCACAACCTCTCCTATCATACGTATGCCGACAACACACAACTCCATATCTCAGTGTCATCACACGACTATAGTCCCTTACTCTTATTGAGTAACTGTATTCATCAAATCAATGACTGGATGTGCCAGTTTTTTCTCCAGCTAAATCCAGAAAAGACAGAGGTATTAATTTTTGGCCCTCATTCTCACATAAGTACATGTTAATGATTGCTGTGTGTGTGTGTGTGTGTGTGTGTGTGTGTGTGTGTGTGCATGTGTGTGTTTCCTGCAGACGCCCAGCAGCTGTTGGTGGTTAAAGAAGAAGTTCCCCCTGAGCAGCAGGAGTGGAGCTCCAGTGTGGACCAGGAGGACCCAGAGCCTCCACACATTAAAGGGGAACAGGAGGAACTCTGGATCAGTCAGGAGGGAGAGCAGCTTCAAGGGCTGGAGGAGATTGATATCACCAAGTTCACATCCACTCCTGTCCCTGTGAAGAGTGAAGATGATGAAGAGAAACCTCAGTCCTCACAGCTTCATCAAAGACACACTGAACAGATGGAAACAGAAGGAGAGGGAGAGGACTGTGGAGGAGTAGAACCAGCCAGGAAGTCAGATCCAGATACACATTTACAACCTGAGACTGATGACAGTGATGATTGGAAGGAGACCAGAGAACCTCAGTCAGGATTAAACTCTCTGAAATATGATGAAGTCCCTGTGAGTGGGAAAAGATTTGGTCACAAGGGAAATCTGACAATTCACATGAGATCTCATACAGGAGAGAAACCATTTAGTTGCTCTGAGTGTGGGAAAAGACTCGCACACAAGGGACATCTGAGGATTCACATGAGATCTCATACGGAGAGAAACCATTTAGCTGCTCTGAGTGTAGGAAAAGATTCTGTTGCAATGGAGATCTGAAGAGACACATGAGATCTCATACAGGAGAGAAACCATTTAGCTGCTCTGAGTGTGGGAAAAGATTCAGTCACAAGGAATATCTGAGAATTCACATGAGATCTCATACAGGAGAGAAACCATTTAGCTGCTCTGAGTGTGGGAAAAGATTCTCTCGCAATGCAGATCTGAACAGACACATGATCTCATACAGGAGAGAAACCTTTTAGCTGCTCTGAGTGTGGGAAAAGATTCTGTCGCAATGATGAGCTGAATAGACACATGAGATCTCATACAGGAGAGAAACATTTAGTTCCTCTGAGTGTAGGAAACGATTTAGGCAAAGTGGAGTTCTGAGGGTTCACAGAAGATCTCATACAAGGGAGAAATCATTTCATTGTTCTTAATGTGTGGGAAAGATATAAATGCAGTGAAGATCAGAATAGACACATTAGAAAACGACTGTAAAAAAAAAAACCCCACGCGAACTCATATAGCATAAACACTTTTCAGTTTCAGTGTTTGTATGAAATCTTTTACACAAACTGCACAGTTACACAAATACATTAAATCCCACACAAGACAAACCCTTTCAGCTGCAGTGTTTGTCACTAAAGATTCACTTGGCCTTAAAGGACAACTTCTGTATTTTTCAACCTGAGCCCTATTTCCCCACGTGTATGTCTGCATATGATTAATAGGTATAATTCGTTCTAAAATTGATTCAGTATTGAGGGAGCCGGATGCAGGGGGTAAATGCGTCCTGTATAAGTTTTGCACATTAAAAGTGCTTTTTTCGACCCAGTGGTCTGCAAGGCGCAGTGTCTGGACAGGAGTGTTAGCATCCATTTGTAGCACAACTAACCACAACTTCGGCATCTCGCCGTCCGACAAAGGCAGCCTATGAAAGCTGTACAGGGTGTCGCGCGACATCCTGTTATTGCGATTCAGATAAGCACAAACACAAACCATTGTTTTCAATTGATACAGTAAAACTCTCAGCTGTACTCCGGGAAAACCAGCCCCACTCGGAGCAGCGCTCAGCATGGCTCCTCTGTTTTCTTCCGGCAACAAGCAAAGCTCTCGCGAGATGATGTCACAGCCCAGAGCATGCAGCTCTCTCAACTGAATCAATTTTAGAACGAGTTGTACCTATTAATCATACACACACATACTACCCATGGGGAAATAAGGCCCAGGTTGACAAATACCGAAGTTATCCTTTAACAACTCAGAAACTATCAGTGTTTTGTGTGTTAGTCTGCACAGTTTCATCAAACCAGACTGAGGAGAGCAGAGAGGCCGAGCCTCCAGCCAGTAGCTCAACTACATAGATGGAACCAGAAGTTAACGGAGAGGACTGTGGAGGACCAGAATCAGCGAGATAACACATTTTCAACCTGAGACTGATGATAAGACAGAAGACTCTTCTAAACCTGCAACTGATGACAGTGATCATGGTTGGAAGGAGACCAGAGAACCTCTGTCAGTCAGTCATGTGACACTCAATACTAACCAAAAACAATTAAGTTAGAGAACTGGCATGGTTAGGTCGCTTCCAAAAGTCACACAACAACACAAACTAACTGTCAAATTGAAGGGCAGCTGAAGACCAGCGACTCATTGTGTTCTGCGAGGTAAAAAGACTGATTGGAGTCCGGTTGGTTTTAGGAGAGCATCATGTAACTGCATCAGTTTACCATTGTAAAGGGCTGTCTGACAGCATGGTGTGGTGTTGAAAATACCCTTAACAAAGTGTTCTTTTACACTGGTGATCCTTTTTTTTTCATGTGGCTAAGATAGGTTTTGCTGCTGCCCCCGTCCAGTCACCAGAGTCCTTTGATAGAAACAGCAATTTTTTTCTGCCTGGCTCAGCCTCATGCCATTTTTGGTCTCCTTTGTGTCCCCTCTCTAAATTCAGAGGATTTTACGGGTTCAGGAACGCAGCACAGGCACAAGTCTTCATGATTTTCAAAAAGAAATAATTCCTCCCTCCCTATTGTAAAAGCAGCAGCCGCCAGGGGTGTAAATATAGACAGGACAGGTAATGTGGTTGCACTGGAGCCTGTGGGGTGGGGGAACCTTGCAAATGATTCAGATTTCCACCTCGGAACTACAGCTGTTTTTCTAAAGAAAAAAAATCCCATTACATTAAAAATTGTGCCATATGCCACAGGCTATTTGACCTGAAACATGCCAACACATCTGTCATAATTTTCTTTTTTTCTTTTCTTTCCTTTCTGTAAAATAGTCAATAGCAATCTACAAAAAAATGATATGCTGATTCTACATGAACCTGAAAAACCATGAATAAACTATATGTTTTTAAAAATGATTCAATTAAATGAATACTTTATTGTTTCTTTGATACTTTTGTCATGTACAGGCATGCAATGATGATTGTTGGGTAGCATGTATGTTGATGCTGCCGAGTGTCAAGTCTCTATTTGGTCATGTGACAAGTTGATACAATTTACAGTTTCTAGTTTAGGTGCAAAATCTATCAAGACTGACAAGCTGAGCACATCTACAATTCCACTCAGCAGTCATGCCTTTGTAAGATAAAAGCGGCAGTAAAAAAGGACAAGAGAGGGCTGAACAGGAGGAAAATGTGGTGAAGCTCCCTGAATTAAAGTCCTCCTTTTTTATAAACAGTTGCCAGTGGTGTTTGTGGTCGCCTGTGTGTGGTAAATGGACTTGCCTCATCTTCAGACCACTGAAAGTGTTTTTTTTTCTATATGTTTCATTCACCCATTCACACACACACAGTCACAAACTGGTGGCCGTGGCTACCATACATGGTGCCACCTGCTACTCAGTAACCATTTAGCCACACAGATGGAACAGCCATTGGAGGCCATCTGGGGTTCAGTAACTTGTCCGAGGACACTTTGACGTGTGGACTTGAGGGGCTGGGGATCAAATCGCTGATCTCGCTACAGTCAGCCACAATATTGTGCACTGTTAACAACCTTACACCACTTTTAGGAGCAGCAGTGTAGCAGTAATAGAAGTACTGGTAATGATATGGTATATACCTTATGAAAATAATAAAGGCTCATTATTCATTTTCACCTGTTAAAAACATAAAAGATGGGGTTTTAATGTTTTGCAAAATAGTGGCTTTTGTTTTGTAAAAAGAAAAATGATTAAAGTATGTTGAATGTGGAGGGAGAATATAACATTAGCAATATGTTATCGAAAGTAAAAAAACACTCTTACCTGTGTTTTAAAGGGATCTGTCGCCATCTAGTGGTCAAAAGGAGGAAGCTGATTTTGACCCACAGGCAAAAACAATCAGCCCCTGTAGGCCTGTCCAGTAATCCATCCATGGCAATAATTCATCTGAATGTTCAAGTGTGTGTCTGCTACAGGCATTCTTACTAGCATTTTATATTGCCTCAAAATAGCATTGTTTTCCAAAAAATGTCTTTCCCTTCAAGGTCACGGTCATGTGAGGTTTAGTTTGGGAGATAAACCTTTTAGCCTTTTAGCTGAGCATGTTGTAAAAACTATTTCATACACAGTGACCACGCTGTGACACACATGAGAATCCCCAAAGAGGAGAAGCTCTTCAGCCACTCTGTGCGGGAAAAGAGTTCAAAAGCAGCCACATGACAAAGGTCATATATGTGTTTTTTCAACAGCAGCGGCAGTAAAATTGCAGGTTCAGATTTAACTCTGGGGCAACAGAGGGTTGAAAAGGCTCTGGACATGTATGAAATGAGAAATACTGTGTTGTATACAGGCATTTAGAATAAAACAATATGAACACACCCCTACGTCTTTTCATAGATATTGTAAGAAATTAATATGTATATAATATGTTGTGATCGTCATATACATGAATATGTAAGTATTAACTGATCAACGTAGGCTACATGTTAGCAGCATTTAATGTTGTCATGGGTAGAACTAATTTTACCACCTTTCACTGGTGCACTAGTTTGATCTATAACAACACACAGCAACTTGTAAATATGAAAGAACATATAAAACAAAACCTGAAAAGTAACTATAGCTATCAAATAAATGTAGCTTGAGTAGAATGTACAGTATTTCCCTCCAAGTAAATGGAAATACCCAAACATACATCAAATTTGTACGTAAGTACAGTAGCTACTTGAGTAAATATACTGAGTTACTGTCCATCACTGCATCTGTCCCATCATTATGCTTTCTGTCTCCGTTTTTATGGAGACTTGACAGTTTACTTGGTGCACCTAGAAAAAAAAACAGCAGTTTAATATTCAGTCTAACATTTTATTGAAGTGTTGAGTTGTAGATTGTGGTGCTGTTGAACTGTACTGGATTACACTGACAGCAGTTTCTCATTAGTCTGTCCTCACCAATATAAATGGGATCAAACAGGTCAGATGTGAAGAGGAAAAGTTTATTCAGATATCAGGTATACAATGCTGTTGAATAATACTCCAATAAAGACGATTTAATTTTTAAATACAATAAATAAATTACAATAAATTCTTAAAATCATTATTGAATGGTAAAAACACATAAATAAGCAAAAGAATACAAAGAGCAATAACATGTTACAACATAATATAAGAATATATCTTACACTGAGACTGAATGTTGCCCATTAGACATTCCCCCCAAACTAATTACATTTCGTATTTAATCACTACAGAGATATCAGTGATGAGTTTAAAAGGCCTACCTGAGACACGCTGCTCTCTGGGGCAGCCTGAGCGCTCACACACGTGTTTATTATCTATGAGCGCTGGCACCGCTGTCATCCAGCGGACCTCACATTCAACTGGGCTCTATATTAAAACATCACCCACAGGTTTGAAGTTTAAACTACACATGAAAACACTACGTTCTGTGACAAAACAACAGGAACATATCAGTAATTACAATTGTGCCTTTCCCTCACATTTTCCGATGATTGTTGCGAAATGCATGCTGGGATACCAGGCTGTCTGAGTCCACACAAGAAGGCATAATTGAGAAACGGCTTTTGTTTGAACAAGATGGCGGCTGGTGGAAACGTGTGTTAGCAGAGTGTCTTTGTTGTGTTTTTAAAGCGTGAACATGTCTAAAGTCCAAATGCTGAGATCGTTGTTGAAGCAGCGACTAACTACTGCAGATGCTGAAGAGATATTTGGGCTGGTTGAAAGAACGATAGCAGAGTACGAGGAGGAACTTTGTCGATCAAAAGAGGAGAACGAGCGACAACGGAAACTACTGGACGCTGTTTTCAACCCTCAGCTTCGGTTACACAGAGCAGGTTTGTTCATGAAACATTACAAGTTCATTATTAATAATATAACTGCAGCTTTGAGCTCCTACCCTCCTCTTGCCAACGCGAATATCTTCACTGTAGCCTGAATGACTGCAGCAGTATCAGAAGTGTCAGGAATAAAATTAATTAAGACCAATGAAAACTGAAAAACAGGGCTGTGTTGACTCAATAGGTCACAGACCCTCCTCATCCGAATACCTCTTGAAAATAACATTTTTATATATTGTCTTGAAATTATTCAAGTTTGGACTTCGCTGAACCTCCATGTTCAGTCCATTCCACAAACTCACTCCACAAACGGAAATGCACATAGTTTTCAATGTTGAAACAGCAGAACGTACCTTGAAATTAAGCTCTCGTCTCAAGTTGTAACCCCCCTCTTTATCACTGAACATCTTTCGTATATTACCTGGCAAAAGCCCGCGTCTTGCTCGAAACATAATCAGTGCAGTTTTGTATTCAATAAGGTCCATGAGTTTCATAACATGTGATTGTAAAAACAGTATGTTTGTATGATCGAGATGTCCTGCCTTGTTAACAATTCTAATGGCTCTTTTTTTGGAAACAACATAATGGTTTTGGATTACTTTTATAAGTATTACCCCAAATTTCTAGACAGTAGTTGATATATGGCAGTACAAGTGAGCAATATAATATATGAAGTGCTTTATGGTCCAAAATGTGTTTTACTTTTCCCAGAACTGCGATGCTCCGTGCAACTTTTGTTCTTACATAGTTTATATGGGGTTTCCAGTAGTTCTGTGGTTCAATATTACACCAGAAATTTATTTTCATATACTCTTTCAATGTTAACATTATCTATCATCATTTGTACTGGTGTGTCTGTTTTACGGTTCCCAAACAACATGAGCTTGGTTTTATTCAAATTCAATAATAATTTATTTGTATCAAACCAATGTTTTAATTTACTCATTTCTGTGGTGGTGACCTCCAAAAGCTGCTGGAGATTTTCCCCTGAACATAAAACATTTGTACCATCCGCAAATAAAACAAATTTCAACACATTTGACACACTACGTATGACATTGATGTATAAAATAACAATAATGGGCCTAATACTGACCCCTGTGGGACACCACAAGTAATGTCAGCCAATGATGATTTTTTATTTTAGTGGTTATCTTTGACTGAGTTGCCATTATGTTCACGTTCAAAGCGCACGCCGCAAAGTGTCTCGTACTTCAGCGGCATTTAAAATCCGCCATGGTTTTTGAAGATTGTGATTAAAGGCTTCAAAGGGCTCTTGGTGCACACAATGGGTCTCATTCATGAAAAGTGAGTAAATCTGTGTGTAGATTTGCACATAAAAGCCTACTCTACTAAAAACCTACTCCGGATTCAGGAACGCTGCGGGAAAAACTCAGATTTGATCGTAAACACGCGTGTATGATCATGAATGCCAATCCATTGTAAAGTGACAGCGTGCTCCCGGTAATCAGCAATTAGCATAAATCCCCGCCCATGAATAGCCAATGACCACCATATAAGGAGGTGTAGGTGCTTCCTGTCGACCTGTCAGTCATGGCGCAGAGAAAGAAAGAGAGACTTTTTCCGAAGCGGAGATCAAAATAATTTTGGGTGAAGTGGACTTAAGAGAAAACATTTTTTCTTCAGTTAGTGGTGGTGTGGCAGGGACAGGCAAAGCGAAGGCCTGGAGGGAGGTAACAGATGCTGTTAATGTTGTCTCCGTAGTACAAAGAACCATGTCAGAGGTGAAGCGTAAATGCCTTGATATGAAACTGGAGGCAAGAAACGCATAAGCACACACACAAAAATACAGCCGTCACCAAACAAACAGAAGATTCATTTGTGGGGTTCTGAATGAAGTGGGAACAGGAAACCAGAGATGTTTTGTGCGTGATGGATAACTAAATCAGTGATCGCTGTCGGAATGTAGAGCTATTTAACATTTATTTTAACACCGATAACATATAGCCCACAGCAGTTTGTATGCATGTTTGTATCCTCAAATTATTTGAATCTTAATAGCCTAAAGCTCTGTTTTATACAACGTAAATTAATCATTTCAAATCAGATTTATTCAT
Organism: Epinephelus cyanopodus; assembly: GCA_026686955.1. NCBI lineage: Eukaryota > Metazoa > Chordata > Actinopteri > Perciformes > Serranidae > Epinephelus > Epinephelus cyanopodus. Next base: position 6,205,621 of record CM048934.1, on the reverse strand, counting down.
TCAAACGATCGTCCTCCTTCCACCTGCTGCCCCTGCTGGGCTGCTGAGCCCAGGCATCGAGGCGGAAGAGGCTGTGATCCGGCTGTCCTCATGGATATTTTTATTATCATCATTCAACGTGTAGAAAGAACGTGTAATCTATTGAGTCGATTTACGTAGATAATTCACAATCATGAACCTAATCTGGATCTAACTCAATGTGTTATATTTTTAATATTTTGTCATGTTTAGATTACGTGTTTCAAAGGCATCTGTGTATTGTGTGCATAACAGAGCGCAATACGAATTAAAATTGTCATTTCCAATAGTGAAAAGCAATATTTATGTGCTTTACTAAATTTACACAAGCACTACGAGTGGTCAGGAGCAGGAGCAGATTGTTAGTAGCTACGAAAAGATTGGAGCTACTAAAATATTGATGAATGCGGACACGCACGTAAATTTCCGTCTGCGAACAGTTTACACACAAATTCCTTCTGCTCACGTTTCATGAATGAGACCCAATATTTTTGGGAAAATGTTTCAAATACTTAACAATAAATTGTGCTAAATTTTGGCTGTTTTCTGAGTGTTATCCTTTTTCAGAGTAGTTGACTAGTCCTCGTTTAAATTTTCGTGAAGTGGACACGAACATCCCTACCACTCGCTGTTTGGGCGAGGTTGTCGTTAGGTGGAAACAGATTTCGATGGGCAACTCATTGACAAGAGTAACAGTACATGTTAATGACTGCTGTGTGTGTGTGTGTGTGTGTGTGTGTGTGTGTGTGTGTTTCCTGTTTCCTGCAGACGTCCAGCAGCTGTTGGTGGTTAAAGAAGAGGTTCCCCCTGAGCAGCAGGAGCGGAGCTCCAGTGTGGACCAGGAGGACCCAGAGCCTCCACACATTAAAGGGGAACAGGAGGAACTCTGGATCAGTCAGGAGGGAGAGCAGCTTCAAGGGCTGGAGGAGGATGATATCACCAAGTTCACATTCACTCCTGTCCCTGTGAAGAGTGAAGATGATGAAGAGAAACCTCAGTCCTCACAGCTTCATCAAAGACACACTGAGAAGATGGAAACAGAAGCAGAGGGAGAGGACTGTGAAGGAGCAGAACCAGCCAGGAACTCAGATCCAGATACACATTTACAACCTGAGACTGATGACAAGACTGGAGAGTCTTCTGAACCAGAGACTGATGACAGTGATGATTGGAAGGAGACCAGAGAACCTCAGTCAGGTTTAAACTCTGAAAAATGATGAAGTCCCTGTGAGTGATTTGATTGTTCGCGAGTGTGGGAAAAGATTTGATCACAGTGGAAATCTGAAGGCACACATGAAATGTCATACAGGAGAGAAACCGTTTGACTGCTCTGAATGTGGGAAAAGATTTCGTCAAAGTAGAGTTTTGAAGATCCACATGAGATGTCATACAGGAGAGAAACCATTTGACTGTTCTGAGTGTGGGAAAAGATTTCGTCAAAGTGGAGTTTTGAAGATTCACATGAGATCTCATACTGGAGAGAAACCATTTAGTTGCTCTGAGTGTGGGAAAAGATTTCGTCAGAAGGGACATTTGAGGATTCACATGAGATCTCATACTGGAGAGAAACCATTTAGTTGCTCTGAGTGTGGGAAAAGATTTGATCACAGTGGAAATCTGAAGCAACACATGAGATTGCATACTGGAGAGAAACCATTTAGTTGCTCTAAGTGTGGGAAAACTTTTTGTCGAAAACATGATCTGAAGATACACATGAGATTGCATACAGGAGAGAAACCATTTAGTTGCTCTAAGTGTGGGAAAAGATTTCGTCAGAAGGGACATCTGAGGATTCATGTGAGATCTCATACTGGAGAGAAACCATTTAGTTGCTCTGAGTGTGGGAAAAGATTTGATCACAGTGGATATCTGAAGAAAACATGAGATTGCATACTGGAGAGAAACCATTTAGTTGCTCTAAGTGTGGGAAAACTTTTTGCCGAAAATATGATCTGAAGATACACATGAGATTGCACACAGGAGAGAAACCATTTAGTTGCTCGAAGTGTGGGAAAACTTTTTACCGAAATCATGATCTGAAGACACACATGAGATCTCATACAGGGAGAAACCATTTAGCTGCTCCGAGTGTGGGAAAAGATTTTGTCAAAGTGGAGGTTTGAAGAAACACATGAGATCTCATATAGGTTAGAAACATTTAGAGGGGAACAGGAGGAACTCTGGATCAGTCAGGAGGGAGAGCAGCTTCAAGGGCTGGAGGAGGATGATATCACCAAGTTCACATTCACTCTTGTCCCTGTGAAGAGTGAAGATGATGAAGAGAAGCCTCAGTCCTCACAGCTTCATGAAAGACACACTGAATAGATGGAAAGAGAAGCAGAGGGAGAGGACTGTGGAGGAGCAGAACCAGCCAGGAACTCAGATCCAGATACACATTTACAACCTGAGACTGATGACAGTGATGATTGGACGGAGACCAGAGAACCTCAGTCAGGATTAAAATCTCTGAAATATGATGAAGTCCCTGAGTGTGGGAAAAGATTTGGTCACAAGGGAAATCTGACGATTCACATGAGATCTCATACGGTAGAGAAACCATTTAGCTGCTCTGAGTAAGGGAAAAGATTTAGTCAAAGTGGAGTTTTGAAGATACACATGAGATCTCATACAGGAGAGAAACCATTTAGCTGCTCTGAGTGTGGGAAAAGATTCTGTCGTAATGGAGATCTGAAGAGACACATGAGATCTCATACATTAGAGAAACCATTTAGCTGCTCTCAGTGTGGGAAAAGATTCTGTCGTAATGGAGATCTGAAGAGACACATGAGATCTCATACAGGAGAGAAACCATTTGTCTGCTCTGAGTGTGGGAAAAGATTCAGTCACAAGGGACATCTGGGGATTCACATGAGATCTCATACAGGAGAGAAACCATTTAACTGCTCTGAGTGTGGGAAAAGATTCTATCGCAATGATGAGCTGAACAGACACATGAGATCTCATACAGGAGAGAAACATTTAGTTCCTCTGAGTGTGGGAAATGATTTAGGCAAAGTGGAGTTTTGAGGGTTCACAGAAGATGTCATACAAGGGAGAAATTATTTCATTGTTCTTAATGTGTGGGAAAGATATAGATGCAGTGAAGATCAGAATAGACACATTAGAAAACTCTTTTAGTTGGAAAAAGACTGTAAAAAACACGAGAACTCATATAGCATAAACACTTTTCAGCTTCAGTGTTTGTATGAAATCTTTTACACAAACTGCACAGTTACACAAATACATTAAATCCCACACAAGACAAAACCCTTTCAGCTGCAGTGTTTGTCACTAAAGATTCACTTGGCCGTAAAGGACTACTTCTGTATTTTTCAACCTGGGCCCTATTTCCTCATGTGTATGTGTGCATATGATTAATAGGTATAATGCGTTCTAAAATTGATTCAGTATTGAGGGAGCCGGATGCAGGGGGTAAATGCGTCCCGTATAAGTTTGCACATTAAAAGTGCTTTTTTCGACCCAGTGGTCTGCAAGGCGCAGTGTCTGGACAGGAGTGTTAGCATCCATTTGTAGCACAACTAGCCACAACTTCGGCATCTCGCCGTCCGACAAAGGCAGCCTATGAAAGCTGTACAGGGTGTTACGCGACATCCTGTTATTGCGATTCAGATAAGCACAAACACGAACCATTGTTTTCAATTGATACAGTAAAACTCTCAGCTGTACTCCGGGAAAACCAGCCCCACTCGGAGCAGCGCTCAGCATGGCTCCTCTGTTTTCTTCCGGCAACAAGCAAAGCTCTCGCGAGATGATGTCACAGCCCAGAGCATGCAGCTCTCTCAATACTGAATCAATTTTAGAACGAGTTGTACCTATTAATCATACACACACATACTACCCATGGGGAAATAGGGCCCAGGTTGACAAATACCGAAGTTATCCTTAAACAACTCAGAAACTATCAGTGTTTTGTGTGTTAGTCTGCACAGTTTCATCAAACTCAGACTGAGGAGAGCAGAGAGGCAGAGCCTCCAGCCAGTAGCTCAACTACATAGATGGAACCAGAAGTTAACGGAGAGGACTGTGGAGGACCAGAATCAGCGAGATAAAACATTTTCAACCTGAGACTGATGATAAGACAGAAGACTCTTCTAAACCTGCAACTGATGACAGTGATCATGGTTGGAAGGAGACCAGAGAACCTCTGTCAGTCAGTCATGTGACACTCAATACTAACCAAAAACAATTAAGTTAGAGACTGGCATGGTTAGGTCGCTTCCAAAAGTCACACAACAACACAAACTAACTGTCAAATCGAAGGGCAGCTGAAGACCAGCGACTCATTGTGTTCTGTGAGGTAAAATGACTGATTCTTTCAGTGGAGTCCGGTTGGTTTTAGGAGAGCATCATGTAACTGCATCAGTTTACCATTGTAAAGGGCTGTCTGACAGCATGGTGAGGTGTTGAACATACCCTTAACAAAGTGTTCTTTTACACTGGTGATCCTTTTTTTTCATGTGGCTAAGATAGGTTTTGCTGCTGCCCCCGTCCAGTCACCAGAGTCCTTTGATAGAAACAGCAATTTTTTTCTGCCTGGCTCAGCCTCATGCCATTTTTGGTCTCCTTTGTGTCCCCTCTCTAAATTCAGAGGATTTTACGGGTTCAGGAACGCAGCACAGGCGCAAGTCTTCATGATTTTCAAAAAGAAATTGTAAAGGCAGCAGCCGCCAGGGGTGTAAATATAGACAGGACAGGTAATGTGGTTGCACTGTAGCCTGTGGGGTGGGGGGACCTTGCAAATGATTCAGATTTCCACCTCGGAACTACAGCTGTTTTTCTAAAGAAAAAAAATCCCATTACATTAAAAATTGTGCCATATGCTACAGGCTATTTGACCTGAAACATGCCAACACATCTCTGTCATAATTTTCTTTTTTTCTTTTCTTTCCTTTCTGTAAAATAGTCAATAGCAATCTACAAAAAAATGATATGCTGATTCTACATGAACCTGAAAAACCATTAATAAACTATGTTTTTAAAAATGATTCAATTAAATGAATACTTTATTGTTTCTTTGATACTTTTGTCATGTACAGGCATGCAATGATGATTGTTGGGTAACATGTATGTTGATGCTGCCGAGTGTCAAGTCTCGATTTGGTCATGTGACAAGTTGATACAATTTACAGTTTCTAGTTTAGGTGCAAAATCTGTCAAGACTGACAAGCTGAGCACATCTACAATTCCACTCAGCAGTCATGCCTTTGTAAGATAAAAGCGGCAGTTAAAAAGGACAAGAGAGGGCTGAACAGGAGGAAAATGTGGTGAAGCTCCCTGAATTAAAGTCCTCCTGCTTTTTTATAAGCAGTTGCCAGTGGTGTTTGTGGTCGCCTGTGTGTGGTAAATGGACTTGCCTCATCTTCAGACCACTGAAAGTGTTTTTTTTCTATATGTTTTTCACCCATTCACACACACACAGTCACAAACTGGTGGCCGTGGCTACCATACATGGTGCCACCTGCTACTCAGTAACCATTTAGCCACACTGATGGAACAGCCATTGGAGGCGATCTGGGGTTCAGTATCTTGTCCGAGGACACTTTGACGTGTGGACTTGAGGGGCTGGGGATCAAATCGCTGATCTCGCTACAGTCAGCCACAATATTGTGCACTGTTCACTACCTTACACCACTTTTAGTAGCAGCAGTGTAGCAGTAGTAGAAGTACTGGTAATGATGTGGTATACCCCATGAAAATAATAAAGGCTCATTAGGAGAAGCTCTTCAGCCACTCTGTGCAGGAAAAGAGTTCAAAGGCAGCCACATGACAAAGGTCATATATGTGTTTTTTCAACAGCAGCGGCAGTAAAATTGCAGGTTCAGATTTAACTCTGGGGCAACAGAGGGTTGAAAAGGCTCTGGACAGGTATGAAATGAGAAATACTGTGTTGTATACAGGCATTTAGAATAAAACAATATGAACACAGCCCTGCGTCTTTTCATAGATATTGTAAGAAATTAATATGTATATAATATGTTGTGATCGTCATATACATGAATATGTAAGTATTAACTGATCAACGTAGGCTACATGTGAGCAGCATTTAAATGTTGTCATGGTAGAACTAATTTTATCACCTTTCACTGGTGCACTAGTCTGATCTATAACAACACACAGCAACTTGTAAATATGAAAGAACAACATATAAAACAAACTATCTGAAAAGTAACTATAGCTATCAAATAAATGTAGCTTGAGTAGAATGTACAGTATTTCCCTCTAAGTAAATGGAAATACCCAAAGTACATCAAATTTGTACTTCAGTACAGTAGCTACTTGAGTAAATATACTGTCCATCACTGCATTTGTCTCATCATTATGCTTTCTGTCTCCGTTTTTATGGAGACTTGACAGTTTACTTGGTTCACCTAGAAAAAACAACAGCAGTTTAATATTTCCAGTCTAACATTTTATTGAAGTGTTGAGTTGTAGATTGTGGTGCTGTTGAACTGTACTGGATTACACTGACAGCAGTTTCTCATTTAGTCTGTCCTCACCAATATAAATGGATCAAACAGGTCAGATGTGAAGAGGAAAAGTTTATTCAGACATCAGGTATACAATGCTGTTGAATAAATACTCCAATAAAGACGATTTAATCTTTAAATACAACAAATAAATTACAATAAATTCTTAAAATCATTATTGAATGGTAAAAACACATAAATAAGCAAAAGAATACAAAGAGCAATAACATGTTACAACATAATATAAGAATATATCTTACACTGAGACTGAATGTTGCCCATTAGACATTCCCCCCAAACTAATTACATTTCGTATTTAATCACTACAGAGATATCAGTGATGAGTTTAAAAGGCCTACCTGAGACACGCTGCTCTCTGGGGCAGCCTGAGCGCTCATACACACGTTTATTATCTATGAGCGCTGACACCACTATCATCCAGCGGACCTCACATTCAACTGGGCTCTATATTAAAACATCACCCACAGGTTTGAAGTTTAAACTACACATGAAAACACTACGTTCTGTGACAAAACAACAGGAACATATCAGTAATTACAATTGTGCGCTTTTCCCTCACATTTTCCGATGATTGTTGCGAAATGCATGCTGGGATACCAGGCTGTCTGAGTCCACACAAGAAGGCACATTGAGAAACGGCTTTTGTTTGAACAAGATGGCGGCTGGTGGAAACGTGTGTTAGCAGAGTGTCTTTGTTGTGTTTTTAAAGCGTGAACATGTCTAAAGTCCAAATGCTGAGATCGTTGTTGAAGCAGCGACTAACTACTGCAGATGCTGAAGAGATATTTGGGCTGGTTGAAAGAACGATAGCAGAGTACGAGGAGGAACTTTGTCGATCAAAAGAGGAGAACGAGCGACAACGGAAACTACTGGACGCTGTTTTCAACCCTCAGCTTCGGTTACACAGAGCAGGTTTGTTCATGACACATTACAAGTTCATTATTAATAATATAACTGCAGCTTTGTTCAATAAATATTCAGTCTGTCGATGTTTATACGGCGCGTTAGCTTCTCTGGTGTTGTTGGCTTAGACTGGCTCCAGATTTCATTTCATTTATTTATTTCGAACATTATTTAAACAGATAAGACAGTAAAAAACAAATTAGGAAGAAAAATAATTCATAAACAACAACAATGTCCGAAAAGGAGTAGGATGAAGTTTAAAACTTATTGAGCTCCTGCCCTCCTCTTGCCAACGCGAATATCTTCACTGTAGCCTGAATGACTGCAGCAGTATCAGAAGTGTCAGGAATAAAATTAATTAAGACCAATGAAAACTGAAAAACAGGGCTGTGTTGACTCAATAGGTCACAGACCCTCCTCATCCGAATACCTCTTGAAAATAACATTTTTATATATTGTCTTGAAATTATTCAAGTTTGGACTTCGCTGAACCTCCATGTTCAGTCCATTCCACAAACTCACTCCACAAACGGAAATGCACATAGTTTTCAATGTTGAAACAGCAGAACGTACCTTGAAATTAAGCTCTCGTCTCAAGTTGTAACCCCCCTCTTTATCACTGAACATCTTTCGTATATTACCTGGCAAAAGCCCGTCTTGCTCGAAACATAATCAGTGCAGTTTTGTATTCAATAAGGTCCATGAGTTTCATAACATGTGATTGTAAAAACAGTATGTTTGTATGATCGAGATGTCCTGCCTTGTTAACAATTCTAATGGCTCTTTTTTTGGAAACAACATAATGGTTTTGGATTACTTTTATAAGTATTACCCCAAATTTCTAGACAGTAGTTGATATATGGCAGTACAAGTGAGCAATATAATATATGAAGTGCTTTATGGTCCAAAATGTGTTTTACTTTTCCCAGAACTGCAATGCTCCGTGCAACTTTTGTTCTTACATAGTTTATATGGGGTTTCCAGTAGATTCTGTGGTTCAATATTACACCCAGAAATTTATTTTCATATACTCTTTCAATGTTAACATTATCTATCATCATTTGTACTGGTGTGTCTGTTTTACGGTTCCCAAACAACATGAGCTTGGTTTTATTCAAATTCAATAATAATTTATTTGTATCAAACCAATGTTTTAATTTACTCATTTCTGTGGTGGTGACCTCCAAAAGCTGCTGGAGATTTTCCCCTGAACATAAAACATTTGTACCATCCGCAAATAAAACAAATTTCAACACATTTGACACACTACGTATGACATTGATGTATAAAATAAACAATAATGGGCCTAATACTGACCCCTGTGGGACACCACAAGTAATGTCAGCCAATGATGATTTTTTATTTTAGTGGTTATCTTTTGACTGAGTTGCCATTATGTTCACGTTCAAAGCGCACGCCGCAAAGTGTCTCGTACTTCAGCGGCATTTAAAATCCGCCATGGTTTTTGAAGATTGTGATTAAAGGCTTCAAAGGGCTCTTGATGCACACAATGGGTCTCATTCATGAAAAGTGAGTAAATCTGTGTGTAGATTTGCACATAAAAGCCTACTCTACTAAAAACCTACTCCGGATTCAGGAACGCTGCGGGAAACTCAGATTTGATCGTAAACACGCGTGTATGATCATGAATGCCAATCCATCGTAAAGTGACAGCGCGCTCCCGGTAATCAGCAATTAGCATAAATCCCCCGCCCATGAATAGCCAATGACCACCATATAAGGAGGTGTAGGTGCTTCCTGTCGACCTGTCAGTCATGGCGCAGAGAAAGAAAGAGAGACTTTTTCCGAAGCGGAGATCAAAATAATTTTGGGTGAAGTGGACTTAAGAGAAAACATTTTTTCTTCAGTTAGTGGTGGTGTGGCAGGGACAGGCAAAGCGAAGGCCTGGAGGGAGGTAACAGATGCTGTTAATGTTGTCTCCGTAGTACAAAGAACCATGTCAGAGGTGAAGCGTTAATGCCTTGATATGAAACTGGAGGCAAGAAACGCATAAGCACACACACAAAAATACAGCGGTCACCAAACAAACAGAAGATTCATTTGTGGGGTTCTGAATGAAGTGGGAACAGGAAACCAGAGATGTTTTGTGCGTGATGGATAAACTAAATCAGTGATCGCTGTCGGAATGTAGAGCTATTTAACATTTATTTTAACACCGATAACATATAGCCCACAGCAGTTTGTATGCATGTTTGTATCCTCAAATTATTTGAATCTTAATAGCCTAAAGCTCTGTTTTATACAACGTAAATTAATCATTTCAAATCAGATTTATTCATTCAAACGATCGTCCTCCTTCCACCTGCTGCCCCTGCTGGGCTGCTGAGCCCAGGCATCGAGGCGGAAGAGGCTGTGATCCGGCTGTCCTCATGGATATTTTTATTATCATCATTCAACGTGTAGAAAGAACGTGTAATCTATTGAGTCGATTTACGTAGATAATTCACAATCATGAACCTAATCTGGATCTAACTCAATGTGTTATATTTTTAATATTTTGTCATGTTTAGATTACGTGTTTCAAAGGCATCTGTGTATTGTGTGCATAACAGAGCACAATACGAATTAAAATTGTCATTTCCAATAGTGAAAAGCAATATTTATGTGCTTTACTAAATTTACACAAGCACTACGAGTGGTCAGGAGCAGGAGCAGATTTTGTAGCTACGAAAAGATTGGAGCTACTAAAATATTGATGAATGCGGACACGCACGTAAATTTCCGTCTGCGAACAGTTTACACAAATTCCTTCTGCTCACGTTTCATGAATGAGACCCAATATTTTTGGGAAAATGTTTCAAATACTTAACAATAAATTGTGCTAAATTTGGCTGTTTTCTGAGTGTTATCCTTTTTCAGAGTAGTTGACTAGTCCTCGTTTAAATTTTCGTGAAGTGGACACGAACATCCCTACCACTCGCTGTTTGGGCGAGGTTGTCGTTAGGTGGAAACAGATTTCGATGGGCAAACTCATTGACAAGAGTAACAGTACATGTTAATGACTGCTGTGTGTGTGTGTGTGTGTGTGTGTGTGTGTGTGTGTGTGTTTCCTGTTTCCTGCAGACGTCCAGCAGCTGTTGGTGGTTAAAGAAGAGGTTCCCCCTGAGCAGCAGGAGCGGAGCTCCAGTGTGGACCAGGAGGACCCAGAGCCTCCACACATTAAAGGGGAACAGGAGGAACTGGATCAGTCAGGAGGGAGAGCAGCTTCAAGGGCTGGAGGAGGATGATATCACCAAGTTCACATTCACTCCTGTCCCTGTGAAGAGTGAAGATGATGAAGAGAAACCTCAGTCCTCACAGCTTCATCAAAGACACACTGAGAAGATGGAAACAGAAGCAGAGGGGAGGACTGTGAAGGAGCAGAACCAGCCAGGAACTCAGATCCAGATACACATTTACAACCTGAGACTGATGACAAGACTGGAGAGTCTTCTGAACCAGAGACTGATGACAGTGATGATTGGAAGGAGACCAGAGAACCTCAGTCAGGTTTAAACTCTCTGAAAAATGATGAAGTCCCTGTGAGTGATTTGATTGTTCGCGAGTGTGGGAAAAGATTTGATCACAGTGGAAATCTGAAGGCACACATGAAATGTCATACAGGAGAGAAACCGTTTGACTGCTCTGAATGTGGGAAAAGATTTCGTCAAAGTAGAGTTTTGAAGATCCACATGAGATGTCATACAGGAGAGAAACCATTTGACTGTTCTGAGTGTGGGAAAAGATTTCGTCAAAGTGGAGTTTTGAAGATTCACATGAGATCTCATACTGGGAGAAACCATTTAGTTGCTCTGAGTGTGGGAAAAGATTTCGTCAGAAGGGACATTTGAGGATTCACATGAGATCTCATACTGGAGAGAAACCATTTAGTTGCTCTGAGTGTGGGAAAAGATTTGATCACAGTGGAAATCTGAAGCAACACATGAGATTGCATACTGGAGAGAAACCATTTAGTTGCTCTAAGTGTGGGAAAACTTTTTGTCGAAAACATGATCTGAAGATACACATGAGATTGCATACAGGAGAGAAACCATTTAGTTGCTCTAAGTGTGGGAAAAGATTTCGTCAGAAGGGACATCTGAGGATTCATGTGAGATCTCATACTGGAGAGAAACCATTTAGTTGCTCTGAGTGTGGGAAAAGATTTGATCACAGTGGATATCTGAAGAAACACATGAGATTGCATACTGGAGAGAAACCATTTAGTTGCTCTAAGTGTGGGAAAACTTTTTGCCGAAAATATGATCTGAAGATACACATGAGATTGCACACAGGAGAGAAACCATTTAGTTGCTCGAAGTGTGGGAAAACTTTTTACCGAAATCATGATCTGAAGACACACATGAGATCTCATACAGGGGAGAAACCATTTAGCTGCTCCGAGTGTGGGAAAAGATTTTGTCAAAGTGGAGGTTTGAAGAAACACATGAGATCTCATATAGGTTAGAAACATTTAGAGGGGAACAGGAGGAACTCTGGATCAGTCAGGAGGGAGAGCAGCTTCAAGGGCTGGAGGAGGATGATATCACCAAGTTCACATTCACTCTTGTCCCTGTGAAGAGTGAAGATGATGAAGAGAAGCCTCAGTCCTCACAGCTTCATGAAAGACACACTGAATAGATGGAAAGAGAAGCAGAGGGAGAGGACTGTGGAGGAGCAGAACCAGCCAGGAACTCAGATCCAGATACACATTTACAACCTGAGACTGATGACAGTGATGATTGGACGGAGACCATAGAACCTCAGTCAGGATTAAACTCTCTGAAATATGATGAAGTCCCTGAGTGTGGGAAAAGATTTGGTCACAAGGGAAATCTGACGATTCACATGAGATCTCATACGGTAGAGAAACCATTTAGCTGCTCTGAGTATGGGAAAAGATTTAGTCAAAGTGGAGTTTTGAAGATACACATGAGATCTCATACAGGAGAGAAACCATTTAGCTGTCTGAGTGTGGGAAAAGATTCTGTTACAATGGAGATCTGAAGACACATGAGATCTCATACATTAGAGAAACCATTTAGCTGCTCTCAGTGTGGGAAAAGATTCTGTCGTAATGGAGATCTGAAGAGACACATGAGATCTCATACAGGAGAGAAACCATTTGTCTGCTCTGAGTGTGGGAAAAGATTCAGTCACAAGGGACATCTGGGGATTCACATGAGATCTCATACAGGAGAGAAACCATTTAACTGCTCTGAGTGTGGGAAAAGATTCTATCGCAATGATGAGCTGAACAGACACATGAGATCTCATACAGGAGAGAAACATTTAGTTCCTCTGAGTGTGGGAAATGATTTAGGCAAAGTGGAGTTTTGAGGGTTCACAGAAGATGTCATACAAGGGAGAAATTATTTCATTGTTCTTAATGTGTGGGAAAGATATAGATGCAGTGAAGATCAGAATAGACACATTAGAAAACTCTTTTAGTTGGAAAAAGACTGTAAAAAAACACGAGAACTCATATAGCATAAACACTTTTCAGCTTCAGTGTTTGTATGAAATCTTTTACACAAACTGCACAGTTACACAAATACATTAAATCCCACACAAGACAAAACCCTTTCAGCTGCAGTGTTTGTCACTAAAGATTCACTTGGCCGTAAAGGACTACTTCTGTATTTTTCAACCTGGGCCCTATTTCCTCATGTGTATGTGTGCATATGATTAATAGGTATAATGCGTTCTAAAATTGATTCAGTATTGAGGGAGCCGGATGCAGGGGGTAAATGCGTCCCGTATAAGTTTGCACATTAAAAGTGCTTTTTTCGACCCAGTGGTCTGCAAGGCGCAGTGTCTGGACAGGAGTGTTAGCATCCATTTGTAGCACAACTAGCCACAACTTCGGCATCTCGCCGTCTGACAAAGGCAGCCTATGAAAGCTGTACAGGGTGTTACGCGACATCCTGTTATTGCGATTCAGATAAGCACAAACACGAACCATTATTTTCAATTGATACAGTAAAACTCTCAGCTGTACTCCGGGAAACCAGCCCCACTCGGAGCAGCGCTCAGCATGGCTCCTCTGTTTTCTTCCGGCAACAAGCAAAGCTCTCGCGAGATGATGTCACAGCCCAGAGCATGCAGCTCTCTCAATACTGAATCAATTTTAGAACGAGTTGTACCTATTAATCATACACACACATACTACCCATGGGGAAATAGGGCCCAGGTTGACAAATACCGAAGTTATCCTTAAACAACTCAGAAACTATCAGTGTTTTGTGTGTTAGTCTGCACAGTTTCATCAAACTCAGACTGAGGAGAGCAGAGAGGCAGAGCCTCCAGCCAGTAGCTCAACTACATAGATGGAACCAGAAGTTAACGGAGAGGACTGTGGAGGACCAGAATCAGCGAGATAAAACATTTTCAACCTGAGACTGATGATAAGACAGAAGACTCTTCTAAACCTGCAACTGATGACAGTGATCATGGTTGGAAGGAGACCAGAGAACCTCTGTCAGTCAGTCATGTGACACTCAATACTAACCAAAAACAATTAAGTTAGAGACTGGCATGGTTAGGTCGCTTCCAAAAGTCACACAACAACACAAACTAACTGTCAAATCGAAGGGCAGCTGAAGACCAGCGACTCATTGTGTTCTGTGAGGTAAAATGACTGATTCTTTCAGTGGAGTCCGGTTGGTTTTAGGAGAGCATCATGTAACTGCATCAGTTTACCATTGTAAAGGGCTGTCTGACAGCATGGTGAGGTGTTGAACATACCCTTAACAAAGTGTTCTTTTACACTGGTGATCCTTTTTTTTCATGTGGCTAAGATAGGTTTTGCTGCTGCCCCCGTCCAGTCACCAGAGTCCTTTGATAGAAACAGCAATTTTTTTCTGCCTGGCTCAGCCTCATGCCATTTTTGGTCTCCTTTGTGTCCCCTCTCTAAATTCAGAGGATTTTACGGGTTCAGGAACGCAGCACAGGCGCAAGTCTTCATGATTTTCAAAAAGAAATTGTAAAGGCAGCAGCCGCCAGGGGTGTAAATATAGACAGGACAGGTAATGTGGTTGCACTGTAGCCTGTGGGGTGGGGGGACCTTGCAAATGATTCAGATTTCCACCTCGGAACTACAGCTGTTTTTCTAAAGAAAAAAAATCCCATTACATTAAAAATTGTGCCATATGCTACAGGCTATTTGACCTGAAACATGCCAACACATCTGTCATAATTTTCTTTTTTTCTTTTCTTTCCTTTCTGTAAAATAGTCAATAGCAATCTACAAAAAAATGATATGCTGATTCTACATGAACCTGAAAAACCATTAATAAACTATGTTTTTAAAAATGATTCAATTAAATGAATACTTTATTGTTTCTTTGATACTTTTGTCATGTACAGGCATGCAATGATGATTGTTGGGTAACATGTATGTTGATGCTGCCGAGTGTCAAGTCTCGATTTGGTCATGTGACAAGTTGATACAATTTACAGTTTCTAGTTTAGGTGCAAAATCTGTCAAGACTGACAAGCTGAGCACATCTACAATTCCACTCAGCAGTCATGCCTTTGTAAGATAAAAGCGGCAGTTAAAAAGGACAAGAGAGGGCTGAACAGGAGGAAAATGTGGTGAAGCTCCCTGAATTAAAGTCCTCCTGCTTTTTTATAAGCAGTTGCCAGTGGTGTTTGTGGTCGCCTGTGTGTGGTAAATGGACTTGTCTCATCTTCAGACCACTGAAAGTGTTTTTTTTCTATATGTTTCATTCACCCATTCACACACACACAGTCACAAACTGGTGGCCGTGGCTACCATACATGGTGCCACCTGCTACTCAGTAACCATTAGCCACACTGATGGAACAGCCATTGGAGGCGATCTGGGGTTCAGTATCTTGTCCGAGGACACTTTGACGTGTGGACTTGAGGGGCTGGGGATCAAATCGCTGATCTCGCTACAGTCAGCCACAATATTGTGCACTGTTCACTACCTTACACCACTTTTAGTAGCAGCAGTGTAGCAGTAGTAGAAGTACTGGTAATGATGTGGTATATACCCCATGAAAATAATAAAGGCTCATTAGGAGAAGCTCTTCAGCCACTCTGTGCAGGAAAAGAGTTCAAAGGCAGCCACATGACAAAGGTCATATATGTGTTTTTTCAACAGCAGCGGCAGTAAAATTGCAGGTTCAGATTTAACTCTGGGGCAACAGAGGGTTGAAAAGGCTCTGGACAGGTATGAAATGAGAAATACTGTGTTGTATACAGGCATTTAGAATAAAACAATATGAACACAGCCCTGCGTCTTTTCATAGATATTGTAAGAAATTAATATGTATATAATATGTTGTGATCGTCATATACATGAATATGTATTAAGTATTAACTGATTAACGTAGGCTACATGTGAGCAGCATTTAAATGTTGTCATGGTAGAACTAATTTTATCACCTTTCACTGGTGCACTAGTCTGATCTATAACAACACAGCAACTTGTAAATATGAAAGAACAACATATAAAACAAACTATCTGAAAAGTAACTATAGCTATCAAATAAATGTAGCTTGAGTAGAATGTACAGTATTTCCCTCTAAGTAAATGGAAATACCCAAAGTACATCAAATTTGTACTTCAGTACAGTAGCTACTTGAGTAAATATACTGTCCATCACTGCATCTGTCCCATCATTATGCTTTCTGTCTCCGTTTTTATGGAGACTTGACAGTTTACTTGGTTCACCTAGAAAAAACAACAGCAGTTTAATATTTCCAGTCTAACATTTTATTGAAGTGTTGAGTTGTAGATTGTGGTGCTGTTGAACTGTACTGGATTACACTGACAGCAGTTTCTCATTTAGTCTGTCCTCACCAATATAAATGGATCAAACAGGTCAGATGTGAAGAGGAAAAGTTTATTCAGACATCAGGTATACAATGCTGTTGAATAAATACTCCAATAAAGACAATTTAATCTTTAAATACAACAAATAAATTACAATAAATTCTTAAAATCATTATTGAATGGTAAAAAACACATAAATAAGCAAAAGAATACAAAGAGCAATAACATGTTACAACATAATATAAGAATATATCTTACACTGAGACTGAATGTTGCCCATTAGACATTCCCCCCAAACTAATTACATTTCGTATTTAATCACTACAGAGATATCAGTGATGAGTTTAAAAGGCCTACCTGAGACACGCTGCTCTCTGGGGCAGCCTGAGCGCTCACACACACGTTTATTATCTATGAGCGCTGACACCACTATCATCCAGCGGACCTCACATTCAACTGGGCTCTATATTAAAACATCACCCACAGGTTTGAAGTTTAAACTACACATGAAAACACTACGTTCTGTGACAAAACAACAGGAACATATCAGTAATTACAATTGTGCGCCTTTCCCTCACATTTTCCGATGATTGTTGCGAAATGCATGCTGGGATACCAGGCTGTCTGAGTCCACACAAGAAGGCATAATTGAGAAACGGCTTCCTGTTTGAACAAGATGGCGGCTGGTGGAAACGTGTGTTAGCAGAGTGTCTTTGTTGTGTTTTTAAAGCGTGAACATGTCTAAAGTCCAAATGCTGAGATCGTTGTTGAAGCAGCGACTAACTACTGCAGATGCTGAAGAGATATTTGGGCTGGTTGAAAGAACGATAGCAGAGTACGAGGAGGAACTTTGTCGATCAAAAGAGGAGAACGAGCGACAACGGAAACTACTGGACGCTGTTTTCAACCCTCAGCTTCGGTTACACAGAGCAGGTTTGTTCATGACACATTACAAGTTCATTATTAATAATATAACTGCAGCTTTGTTCAATAAATATTCAGTCTGTCGATGTTTATACGGCGCGTTAGCTCTCTGGTGTTGTTGGCTTAGACTGGCTCCAGATTTCATTTCATTTATTTATTTCGAACATTATTTAAACAGATAAGACAGTAAAAAACAAATTAGGAAGAAAAATAATTCATAAACAACAACAATGTCCGAAAAGGAGTAGGATGAAGTTTAAAACTTATTGAGCTCCTGCCCTCCTCTTGCCAACGCGAATATCTTCACTGTAGCCTGAATGACTGCAGCAGTATCAGAAGTGTCAGGAATAAAATTAATTAAGACCAATGAAAACTGAAAAACAGGGCTGTGTTGACTCAATAGGTCACAGACCCTCCTCATCCGAATACCTCTTGAAAATAACATTTTTATATATTGTCTTGAAATTATTCAAGTTTGGACTTCGCTGAACCTCCATGTTCAGTCCATTCCACAAACTCACTCCACAAACGGAAATGCACATAGTTTTCAATGTTGAAACAGCAGAACGTACCTTGAAATTAAGCTCTCGTCTCAAGTTGTAACCCCCCTCTTTATCACTGAACATCTTTTGTACATTACCTGGCAAAAGCCCGTGTCTTGCTCGAAACATAATCAGTGCAGTTTTGTATTCAATAAGGTCCATGAGTTTCATAACATGTGATTGTAAAAAGAGTATGTTTGTATGATCGAGATGTCCTGCCTTGTTAACAATTCTAATGGCTCTTTTTTTTTGGAAACGACATAATTGTTTTAGATTACTTTTATAAGTATTACCCCAAATTTCTAGACAGTAGTTGATATATGGCAGTACAAGTGAAGTGCTTTATGGTCCAAAATGTGTTTTACTTTTCCCAGAACTGCGATGCTCCGTGCAACTTTTGTTCTGACATAGTTTATATGGGGTTTCCAGCAGATTCTGTGGTTCAATATTACACCCAGAAATTTATTTTCATATACTCTGTCAATGTTAACATTATCTATCATCATTTGTACTGGTGTGTCTGTTTTACGGTTCCCAAACAACATGAGCTTGGTTTTATTCAAATTCAATAATAATTTATTTGTATCAAACCAATGTTTTAATTTACTCATTTCTGTGGTGGTGACCTCCAAAAGCTGCTGGAGATTTTCCCCTGAACATAAAACATTTGTACCATCCGCAAATAAAACAAATTTCAACACATTTGACACACTACATATGACATTGATGTATAAAATAAACAATAATGGGCCTAATACTGACCCCTGTGGGACACCACAAGTAATGTCAGCCAATGATGATTTATTGTCACCCAACTGTACAAACTGCTGCCTTTCATGCATATAACTTTTCAACCAGTTAAATGCAACTCCCCTTATAGATCAAAAACCACTGTAGCTAGACTCATCAAATCTGGACTGGATTATCCTACAGAGGCTAAATATTCATTCAGACACAGTTTCTGATCTGTGAAACCTTTACTGTATTTGTGAAAATGCAATAATTCTGTCGACAGTGCAACTGACGATACTGGCACTTGCCAGTTACAACTTCAGGTGTACCCACAGCTGCCAGTGAGTTGCCATGGCAACTGCCACTGTTTTACCTGTGCACTTTGTTTTTTTAATTTCCAATTATTTTTCAGACCCAGGTAAGATAACACCAGGAGGTCTAGGGCCACAACACCATCTACAGGTCCTACATTAACAGTAGCATGACGGGGTGTGATAGGATACTGGCCACTAGGCCTACATGGATTTATAAGACAGTGATGAAGGGCAGCTTGTTGGCAGCTGTTGAGGCAGCTCAAGCCTTGTCGTAATTTTGTTGTTTGGAACAGGTGGCATGATGTCTGAATGAATGTTTAGCCTGTGTAGGATAATCCAGTCCAGATTTGAGAAGTCTAGGTACAGTGGTTTTTGATCTGGATCCAGTCTAATGTGGTCTATATGCTGAACAAACTGTGAAATGTGTCTTTATGGCCTGCATTGCATTGAGGCAGTTTCTTATCGTAATTTGTAGTTGAAAACAGGTGGAATGATGAGGATCTAGCTTTGGATATACATACTAATATACATTGACTGCTGTCAAAGGCAACTTCGTTTATAAACGCATGGAAACACCCTGCCATTCCGTGGCAGTAAGTAAAAACAGAGGTAGTGCTGCGGCAGCTGCCGAAATACCGTCTGCAGCGGTGGTGGCAGCTGGCGAGGCAGCTCATCCGGCAGCTGGAGCTGCCACCGGAAATGCCGCGAGTAGCTGCCACAGCCACAAAATGTGCTAGCCCTTGCTGTTCTCTGGTGTCATTAGCTTCTCTAGGTCCTATTTCAGAAAACAGGATTAGTGAAAACTCTGAGTATGTTCAGCCTGCGATGAGGGAAACTGAGAGTTTTCCGTTTCACAAAGGCAGTTTAGCATAACCCTGAGTTGGTTACGATGACAACATACTCCGTAGAACAACTTGCTGGTTCGCAGGTTTGTTTCATCTCAGCTTGAGGCTGAGCGTGTGGCAGGAAGGAGAGACATGGCGTGTCCTTTTGTGAATAAGTTTTCGTGATGAGCGATCAGAACTTCCTGCAACAGATATTGAGGGTAACGTCGAGCTGCTTTAATGCTGAACCACATTATTATTGATCAAGCGTCTGCACATCCGACAGCACAAGACACAGAGCTTCCGCTCGAACTACTTCCTGTTACCAACCTTTCAAAAAGATGCAGTGTATTGAATACCACCACAAAAGTCATGGACATTGAGGCACAATTTATTCTGTTGCGTAAGGACATGGTGATTACACCCCGTTTGGATGTCTTATCGTTCCTGGAGTAGTGTCTATATGGAAGATACAATTTCACCTCACAGTCTATCATTAATCTTAAAGGGATAGTGCACCCAAAAATGAAAGTTCAGCCATTATCTACTCACCCACATGCCGAGGGAGACTCAGGTGTTTTAGAGTCCTCACATCCCTTGCGGAGATACAAGGGGAGAGTGAGTAGCAGCACAACTCCACCTAATGCAGGCTGGGCTCACCAGATTCAAACATCCAAAAACACATAATTGAAACCACAAAATATCTCCATACTGTTCATTTGTAGTGATCCAAGTGTCCTGAAGCCCAGACATAAAAAGTTGGCTAATGGCTGAATTTTCATTTTTGGGTGCACTATCCCTTTAACAATCTGTTTCACACAGATATATCCAATATTACACAATGTGGATTTCCATTTTCATCAGAGCAAATTTTATGCAGTGCTCTTTGATTCTTCGGCAGTGTCAGTTTTCCTCATAACATCAGAGACACTGAATTTATCAGCAAGGCAACGTTTTTTTCGCCCATCTGAGAAATAAGTATAAGCAAAATATTTACCAGTCTGTACAAATTTTTTGTGTTTGATTTTGAGTTTGTGCCCAGTGTGTTTGGGCCCCATCAGATTACAGCTGCATAAGAAGATACAGCAAATTATATTGAAATAGATGAACTGTTAACACTGTTAAGATATAAAAATGATTATATATTTTCTGTATATTAGTTAATCTCTATTGTTTAGCTCTCTTGTGGCCAAATCCTGCAATTACATTTGTGGAAAGACATACAATCACAGAATTGTAATGTTCAGACATTGTGCCTCTTTAGAAGAATCAACATACTCGGCCCTTAACAGCTCGGTAAATCAATCAAATGAAGCCCAATATCACAAATCACAATTTGCCTCAGAGGGCTTTACAGCATACGAAATCCCTCTGTCCTTGGACCCTCACAGCGGATAAGGAAAAACTCTCAGGCAGTCACACATTTCCTCCAAACCTTGACAATATTCAGCTGATTGTGATGATGCATCTTTCATTTCTAGAATGCAAAATTTACAGATAAAATAGAACTTCATTTTGAGCCGTAGAGCTTTCTGCAGTATCTTAGTGGTATGAGCACAGCTTAAGTTGAAACAGAATGGATGCGCGATTACATGTTTAAACAACTAAATGTCTGCCCCCTTACTAGTCGGCATGAGAAATATTAGTCGGTAAACCAATTAGTTTTATTCATGTTGAAGGCCTCTTAGATGTCATGCAGCCTCCCGCCACTAGTGGGTGCTACAGAGCTGTCAGACAGCAGTTCCCCTCCCCTGGTAATGCTCGAGCAGACTGGAGTTTTAAAACTGCAGGGTGGGAAATAAAGGCGATGTCCTCGTCAAACTAGCGCAGTTTGGCAGTACTTTGATCTAGAAAATGAATTCAGCAGCAATTACTTATTTTTGAGTAATAAGTTGTTGTCAGATAGTGTGCAGGTTTACATTCATACTGCACGGAGCAAAAGGCCTCATTTCAGCTGAAATTTAATTATAATTTAAATCATGTTTTATTAACTTCAAAGTGAATTACTATCATTTCTGTCACTTCTGTTCTGTGCCCCACATTACAGAGGCAGTTTATTTATTTTTTATTTTAGTGGTTATCTTTTGACTGAGTTGCCATTATGTTCACGTTCAAAGTGCACGCCGCAAAGTGTCTCGTACTTCAGCGGCATTTAAAATCCGCCATGGTTTTTGAAGATTGTGATTAAAGGCTTCAAAGGGCTCTTGGTGCACACAATGGGTCTCATTCATGAAAAGTGAGTAAATCTGTGTGTAGATTTGCACATAAAAGCCTACTCTACTAAAAACCTACTCCGGATTCAGGAACGCTGCGGGAAACTCAGATTTGATCGTAAACACGTGTGTATGATCATGAATGCCAATCCATCGTAAAGTGACAGCGCGCTCCCTGTAATCAGCAATTAGCATAAATCCCCGCCCATGAATAGCCAATGACCACCATATAAGGAGGTGTAGGTGCTTCCTGTCGACCTGTCAGTCATGGCGCAGAGAAAGAAAGAGAGACTTTTTCCGAAGCGGAGATCAAAATAATTTTGGGTGAAGTGGACTTAAGAGAAAACATTTTTTCTTCAGTTAGTGGTGGTGTGGCAGGGACAGGCAAAGCGAAGGCCTGGAGGGAGGTAACAGATGCTGTTAATGTTGTCTCCGTAGTACAAAGAACCATGTCAGAGGTGAAGCGTAAATGCCTTGATATGAAACTGGAGGCAAGAAACGCATAAGCACACACACAAAAATACAGCGGTCACCAAACAAACAGAAGATTCATTTGTGGGGTTCTGAATGAAGTGGGAACAGGAAACCAGAGATGTTTTGTGCGTGATGGATAAACTAAATCAGTGATCGCTGTCAGAATGTAGAGCTATTTAACATTTATTTTAACACCGATAACATATAGCCCACAGCAGTTTGGATGCATGTTTGTATCCTCAAATTATTTGAATCTCAATAGCCTAAAGCTCTGTTTTATACAACGTAAATTAATCATTTCAAATCAGATTTATTCATTCAAACGATCGTCCTCCTTCCACCTGCTGCCCCTGCTGAGCCCAGGCATCAAGGCGGTAAGAGGCTGTGATCCGGCTGTCCTCGCGGATATTTTTATTATCATCATTCAACGTGTAGAAAGAACGTGTAATCTATTGAGTCGATTTACGTAGATAATTCACAATCATGAACCTAATCTGGATCTAACTAAATGTGTTATATTTTTAATATTTTGTCATGTTTAGATTACGTGTTTCAAAGGCATCTGTGTATTGTGTGCATAACAGAGCGCAATACGAATTAAAATTGTCATTTCCAATAGTGAAAAGCAATATTTATGTGCTTTACTAAATTTACACAAGCACTACGAGTGGTCAGGAGCAGGAGTAGATTTTGTTAGTAGCTACGAAAAGATCGGAGCTACTAAAATATTGATGAATGCGGACACGCACGTAAATTTCCGTCTGCGAACAGTTTACACACAAATTCCTTCTGCTCACGTTTCATGAATGAGACCCAATATTTTTGGGACAATGTTTCAAATACTTAACAATAAATTGTGCTAAATTTTGGCTGTTTTCTGAGTGTTATCCTTTTTTCAGAGTAGTTGACTAGTCCTCGTTTAAATTTTCGTGAAATGGACAGGAACATCCCTACCATTCGCTGTTTGGGCGAGGTTGTCGTTAGGTGGAAACAGATTTCGATGGGCAAACTCATTGACAAGAGTAACAGTACATGTTAATGACTGCTGTGTGTGTGTGTGTGTGTGTGTGTGTGTGTGTGTGTGTGTGTGTGTGTGTGTGTGTGTGTGTGTGTGTGTGTGTGTGTGTTTCCTGTTTCCTGCAGACGTCCAGCAGCTGTTGGTGGTTAAAGAAGAGGTTCCCCTGAGCAGCAGGAGTGGAGCTCCAGTGTGGACCAGGAGGACCCAGAACACACTCCACAGAGGAAAAGAGGAACAGGGAGGATCATCAGGAGTCAGTCAGGAGGGAGAGCAGCTTCAAGGGCTGGAGGAGGATGATATCACCAAGTTCACATTCACTCCTGTCCCTGTGAAGAGTGAAGATGATGAAGAGAAACCTCAGTCCTCACAGCTTCATCAAAGACACACTGAGAAGATGGAAACAGAAGCAGAGGGAGAGGACTGTGGAGGAGCAGAACCAGCCAGGAACTCAGATCCAGATACACATTTACAACCTGAGACTGATGACAGTGATGATTGGACGGAGACCAGAGAACCTCAGTCAGGTTTAAACGCTCTGAAAAATGATGAAGTCCCTGTGAGTGATTTGATTGTTCGCGAGTGTGGGAAAAGATTTGATCACAGTGGAAATCTGAAGGCACACATGAAATGTCATACAGGAGAGAAACTGTTTGACTGCTCTGAATGTGGGAAAAGATTTCGTCAAAGTGGAGTTTTGAAGATTCACATGAGATCTCATACGGGAGAGAAACCATTTAGTTGCTCTGAGTGTGGGAAAAGCTTTGATCACAGTGGAAATCTGAAGCAACACATGAGATTGCATACTGGAGAGAAACCATTTAGTTGCTCTAAGTGTGGGAAAAGTTTTTGTCGAAAATATGATCTGAAGAGACACATGAGATTGCATACAGGAGAGAAACCATTTAGTTGCTCTGAGTGTGGGAAAGGATTTCGTCAGAAGGGACATCTGAGGATTCATGTGAGATCTCATACTGGAGAGAAATCATTTAGTTGCTCTGAGCGTGGGAAAAGATTTTGTCAGAAGGGACATCTGGGGATTCACATGAGATCTCATACTGGAGAGAAACCATTTAGTTGCTCTGAGTGTGGGAAAAGCTTTGATCTCAGTGGAAATCTGAAGCAACACATGAGATCTCATACTGGAGAGAAACCATTTAGTTGCTCTGAGTGTGGGAAAACTTGTTCTCGAAAACATGATCTGAAGATACACATGAGATCTCATACAGGAGAGAAACCATTTAGTTGCTCTGAGTGTGGGAAAACTTTTTACCGAAATCATGATCTGAAGACACACATGAGATCTCATACAGGGGAGAAACCATTTAGCTGCTCCGAGTGTGGGAAAAGATTTTGTCACAGTGGAAATCTGAAGATACACATGAGATTGCATACTGGAGAGAAACCATTTAGTTGCTCTGAGTGTGGGAAAAGATTTGATCACAGTGGATATCTGAAGTTACACATGAGATTGCATACTGGAGAGAAACCATTTAGTTGCTCTGAGTGTGGGAAAACTTTTTACCGAAATCATGATCTGAAGACACACATGAGATCTCATACAGGGGAGAAACCATTTAGCTGCTCCGAGTGTGGGAAAAGATTTTGTCAAAGTGGAGGTTTGAAGAAACACATGAGATCTCATATAGGTGAGAAACATTTAGAGGGGAACAGGAGGAACTCTGGATCAGTCAGGAGGGAGAGCAGCTTCAAAGGCTGGAGGAGGATGATATCACCAAGTTCACATCCACTCCTGTCCCTGTGAAGAGTGAAGATGATGAAGAGAAGCCTCAGTCCTCACAGCTTCATCAAAGACACACTGAACAGATGGAAACAGAAGCAGAGGGAGAGGACTGTGGAGGAGCAGAACCAGCCAGGAACTCAGATCCAGATACACATTTACAACCTGAGACTGATGACAGTGATGATTGGACAGAGACCAGAGAGCCTCAGTCAGGTTTAAATTATCTGAAAATCTACGAAGTCCCTGTGTTACGGACTCTGGACCTTTGTACATTTATTTATTTATGTTTAATATGCTGTGCACGCCATTGTGAGAGTTATTCGGCCAGCACCTGACAGTCAATTATGTGTGTCTAATTGTCTGCTCTTCTGGAGGGAATCCTCCAGCCCGCCCCCCTCTGCTGCTGTTCAGTGTTCATCCGCTTGCAGGTCGGCTGGCCCTCTTGCTGGTGTCGTTGGTTTCGGCCAATCACCGCCTCGCTGGCCACTCGCTTAACCTTTAAAAGCTGCACACAGTCAAGAGCAATGGCGGCTGTGATTTAATCTGAGCAGTCCACCTCGCTCCTTTTTTGTTTAGCAATTGTTGTGATTTGTACCTTGTTGGGTGTATCTGTGGAATCAGAGGGCATTAGGTCTTTGTTTCTTAGCCTAGCCACATATCCTTGTGCACACACACATAGTTGTTTGATGTATAGATCACTACCTTTATGGGTGTCATTTTGAATGTTGTTTTATTTGTCAGGTAAGTCGTAGAGCAGACAGGCAGACTTGTTTTGTTGTTGGGGGTGGCCTTCCACCACCTTTAGGTAAGTTAGTTGTGGAGTTTATTTGGTGACAGGTCAGAGTTTTGTTTTAATTGTTTTATGTTTTGCCATCACTCGCCGCCCTTCCCTGAGTTTATTTTGTGACTGAATAAACGGCAGATTGCCTTATTCTCTTACTTGTTTGGTTTCATGTTGCTTCTCTTACCCCTAGACTTATACTGGGTTGTAACACCCTGTCAGTGATTTGGTTGTTTGTGAGAAACGATTTAGCTGCTCTGAGTGTGGGAAAAGATTTGGTCGACATCATCATCTGATGGAACCAGCAGTCAACAGAGAGGGCTGTGAAGGACCAGCATCAGCCAGATACACATTTTCAACCTGAAACTGATGATAAGAGGGAAGACTCTCCTAAACCTGCGACTGCTGACCGTGAAAATGGTTGGAAGGAGACCAGAGAACCTCTGTGAGTCAGTCATGTGACACTGTGACACTCAATACTAACCAAAAACAATTAAGTTAATCAGTGTGGGGTTTAAAGATTTGTCTGTCAGAGATGCTTAGTTTTTACAGTCCACAGCTCCTCTGCATAGTCTCTGCCATCTTTCCTTCTCTCATCTTATGTGCAGCAGCACTGTGCAGTCAAGGGCTGGGCTGTGGGCTGATGCGGACAGGCACATCAGAGGGGACGCCGCTGAGCAACCTTCATGACTCAGCCTTCATTTGGAATTGTGTTATCAGCTTTACACTCCCAGTTTGGAGAAGCAGACAAGAGAACTGGCATGGTTAGGTCGGTTCCAAAAGTCACACAATAACACAAAGTAACTGTCCAATCGAAGGGCAGCTGAAGACCAGTGACTTGTGTTCTGTGAGGTAAAATGACTGATTCTTTCAGTGGAGTCTGGTTGCTTTCAGGAGAGCATCATGAAACTGCATCAGTTTACCATTGTAAAGGGCTGTCTGACAGCATGGTGAGGTGTTGTTGAAAATACCCTTAACAAAGTGTTCTTTTACACTGGTGATCCTTTTTTTCAAGTGGTGA
The DNA here is from genome assembly GCA_026686955.1 of Epinephelus cyanopodus. Lineage (NCBI taxonomy): Eukaryota > Metazoa > Chordata > Actinopteri > Perciformes > Serranidae > Epinephelus > Epinephelus cyanopodus. The sequence continues at coordinate 6,178,801 of CM048934.1, read as the reverse complement.
AGGGGAGGTTTTGCTGCTGCCCCCATCCAGTCACCAGACTCCAATTTTTTTTCTACCTTGCTCTCATGCCATTTTTGGTCTCCTCTGTGTCCCCTCTCTAAATTCAGAGGATTTTATGGGTTCAAAAATGCAGCACAGGCGGAAGTCTTCATGATTTTTAAAAAGAAATAATTCCTCCCTCCCTGTTGTAAAAGCAGCAGCCGCCAGAGGTGTAAATATAGACAGGACAGGCAGTGCGGTTGCACTGTAGCCTGTGGGGTGGGGGGACCTTGCAAATGACTCAGATTTCCACTTCAGAACTACAGCTGTGTTACTAAAGAAAAAAAATCACATTTGAATTAAAAATGGAGCCATGTGCTACAGGCTATTTGACCTGAAACATGCCAACACATCTCTGTCATAGTTTCCGTTTTTTCTTTTCTTTCCTTTCTTTTCTTTCTTTCTTTCCTCAAAATAGCATTGTTTTCCAAAAACTGTCTTTCCCTTCAAGGTCAACGGTTATATGAGGTTTATTTTGGGAGATAAACGTTTTAGCTGAGCATGTTGTAAAAAATATTTCATATGCTGTGACACTCATGAGAATCCCCAAAGAGGAGAAGCTCTTCAGCCACTCTGTGCGGGAAAAGAGTTCAAAGGCAGCCACATGACAAAGGTCATATGTGTGTTTTTTCAACAGCAGCGGCAGTAAAACTGCAGGTTCAGATTTAACTCTGGAGCAACAGAGGGTTGAAAAGGCTCTGGACATGTACGAAATGATAACACCAGGGTAAGAATGTCATTATTATTCTGCTGTGAGCAAACAGCATTCAGAGTTGGGTATTGTTTCACCTTTAGAATTCCAATCCTGGTTGTTATTGATGACTCGAAACACTTCTTTATATCAAATGAGCAAGAAAACAACTAAGGGGCTGATCGTTATTTAAATAGGACCGGGGTATAGTTGGGACGTGATTATGATTTTTTTTTCCTTAAACCCCCCCCCCCCCCCCCCCCCAAGCGTCCAAAAAAAAGGTTTTGGCCCCCCTGAGGGATTGGAGAAACATGTATGTATTTCATTTGATTCTGCCACTGTAAAATAAAGACCGATTGGGAGCTATATTTTTCGTATTTAAAATAAACAGCTGTGAATATAAAAGCTTTCATTATCAGCTTTCAGGCGTGAGTTTTTCTCTCTCCTACCTTCCCAGCTGTAGCATCTGAGCACCGGTAGGCCGTCTGAATATTGCAACCGGTATGCCGTAGTCTTTGTCGAGTAGAGCATCGCGGAACCAAATTCTTTCAGGCCAAACGACAAAGACGGAGGAGAACAGTTCATACGCATACTCGTAGTCCAGCCATCCACAAGGTTTGCTCTCACCAGTGGCTGGGAGCAGCAGCTCACTCAGCAGCCAACTCAGAGCTAGAAGTTTGTCGCGCAAGTTCTAAAGGGCCGTCCACACCAATAACTATAACTATAACTATAAATATAACTATAAATATACAGTTTTAAAAATCGTTCTAAACTCGAGTGTTTGGCAGCGTCCACACTACAACTATAACAACAACGATAGTGGTGGACGATATCGTTTGGATTATTTTAAGAGCGATTTGATGAACGATAGAAACACTGACAGCCAATCAAAATCCATCCGAAATGACAGGTCGAGACGTTCATCACATCACGTGTACCCACTAAGAAAGCTCCAGGATTTCCATACACCCACTTAAACATGTACAAAGATCCGTAACAATATAGTTTTGTGACAGAACTTTAACTTAAGTGATTTTGTTTTGCAAATACCGGGTAAATAACTGCAATAAAATACATTTTGCAGGGGAATGCGTCTCCTCTTTTCCCCTCCATTCATAAAATTCAGGAGCCAGGATGAAGTTACTGAGGGGGGCAAATCTTTATTATGCAGCACAGGTTCATACAGTGAGTTATAAAGAGCGCGCAGCCGTGCGTAATTGTCGCGCGTAATGACAGCTCGTCGCCGGTGAAACATAATAAACTGCACGTCTTCATTCATGTTTGTCTCATGACAGATGGAGCTGACAGACAGACAGACAGACAGACAGGTGGAGCAAGCGGCAAATTGGTTTTCTTTTTCTGTCTCGCATCATAACAGGTCATCAATATCCATTTTATCCATCGCCATGCTCCTCTGCCGACCGCACCGAGCAGTGTGTGTTTGGCGTAACCTAGCAACACGATGATATCGTTCATTGGTGTGGATGCTGCCATTGTTAACGTTATAGTTAACGTTACAGTTATCTTTCTTGGTGTGGACGGCCCTTTATTCTTTGTCGACTCTGTAATAAAATTAAATTTGTCCAGTGTCTCATCCGCTTTTAAGGTCTGCAAAGACACTCTCAAATTAGCATGAAGGAAACTTTACTTTCGATACACTGATTTCCTCACAGCAGCCATTATGCTTGAATTGTTTGTGTTCCGCGGTCATCTTCTTCTGCTACTCTATTGGGTTTTCCGGTCAGTGACGTGTGCACTGAAAGTGACGTGTGCGCAAGTGGGAAATACCATTGTGGACCATGCAGGCTAACTTTATATAGCAGAGTATAAACCAAAACCTCTGAGTAAAATACGAATGGAAAACAAACAAAAAATCATACAAAACTTAACAATTAAAGTTGCATGACCCCCCTGAAGCCAAAATAAAAACCATATGCCCCCCCCCCCCCCCAATGCTCAAAAAAAGTTCGGGAACCCCCCCCCTGTTTTGGACCAGCCCCATTTGCATATAAATATCGATCAGCCCCTAGAATGTATTTCCTCATCAGTCACAATGTTTGCTGGTTTATTAAACAACTTATTTGAATCTTGTGTTGTAAAATGTTTTGTAGCTTTTCTTCGCAAGTTCAAGAATAAACTTTTAAGGTCAATGAATATCATTCTCTAAAGAGTGTTTTTCATTCATTTATCTGTCTGCTTGTGTTTCTAAAGGACAGTTTATAATTCCAATAACACTTCTGGACTTTTATTTTGAAGCGCATTAACTGGGTTACCCCGGAAGCTGTATTCTTTACTGTCGCTAAGGTCACACTGATTGAACAAGATGGCGGCTGGTGGAAACGTGTGTTAGCAGAGTGTCTTTGTTGTGTTTTTAAAGTGTGAACATGTCTAAAGTCCAAATGCTGAGATCGTTGGTGAAGCAGCGACTAACTGCGGCTGCTGAAGAGATATTTGGGCTGGTTGAAAGAACGATAGCAGAGTACGAGGAGGAACTTTGTCGATCAAAAGAGGAGAACGAGCGACAACGGAAACTACTGGACGCTGTTTTCAACCCTCAGCTTCGGTTACACAGAGCAGGTTTGTTCATGACACATTACAAGTTCATTATTAATAATATAACTGCAGCTTTGTTCTATAAATATTCAGTCTGTCGACGTTTATACGCCGCGTTAGCTTCTCTGGTGTCGTTAGTACGATCAGCCTGAGATAATGGAAACTTTTCCGTTTCACAAAGGCATAACTCTGAGTCGGTTATTATGGTAACATACTCAGTGGAACAAACTTGCTGGTTCGCAGGTTTGTTTCATCTCAGCTTGAGGCTGAGCGTGTGGCAGGAAGGAGAGACATGGCGTGTCCTTTTGTGAATAAAGTTTTCGTGATGAGCGATCAGAACTTCCTGCAACAGATATTGAGGGTAACGTCGAGCTGCTTTAATGCCGAACCACATTATTATTGATCAAGCGTCTGCACATCCGACAAAACAAGACACAGAGCTTCCGCTCGAACTACTTCCTGTTACCAACCTTTCAGAAAGATGCAGTGTATTGAATACCACCACAAAATTATGGGCTAAGTAATCACCAAAGCTTATTATTCCAGACTAACAACTCTATTTAACATAACTGTAACAGCAACCCTGCTCATAGTCCAAAAACACATAATTGAAACCACAAAATATCTCCATACTGCTCGTCCGTAGTGATCCAAGTGTCCTGGAGCCCCGACATAAAAAGCTGGCCAATGGCTGAATTTTCATTTTTGGTTGCACTATCCCTTTTAATTCTTTGATTCTTCGGCAGAGTCAGTTTTCCTCATAACATCAGAGACACTGAACTTATCAGCAAGGCAACATTTTTTTCGGGCCACAAGAAAAGTAACTCTGGCTCTGAAAATAATTTACATACATTTATGCTTTATGAATACTATTAATATTTTCAAAGATTCCATGGTGTAACTGGCTCATTTATGGGACTCAACATCCCATAATAGCTCCATCTGAGAGTAAAGGAGATTACGTGAATCAGAAGTCATTTCACAGCGATTCAATTAACCTCAGCCTAATATTGACAGAATGACAAAAGTATAAGCAAAATATTTACCAGTCTGTACAAATTTTTTGTGTTTGATTTTGAGTTTGTGCCCAGTGTGTTTGGGCCCCATCAGATTACAGCTGCATGAGAGGATACAGCGATTTATATTGAAATGTATGAGCACTGTGAAGATATAAAAATGTTGAATTTTCTGAAAATTAGACACATTAACGCATCACATTACATAACGTCACTTCTCTATGAACACGCTCTGCCGTTCTTTCCCATTACAGCATACGAAATCCCTCTGTCCTTGGACCCTCACAGCGGATAAGGAAAAACTCTAAGGCAGTCACACATTTCCTCCAAACCTTGACAATATTCAGCTTGTTGTGAAGATGCATCTTTCATTTCTAGAATGCAAAATTTACAGATAAAATAGAACTTCATTTTGAGCCGTAGAGCTTTCTGCAGTATCTTAGTGGTATGAGCACAGCTTAAGTTGAAACAGAATGGATGGGCGATTACATGTTTAAACAACTAAATGTCTGCCCCCTTACTAGTTGGCATGAGAAATACTACTCAGTAAACTGATTAGTGTTTTATTCATGTTGAAGGCCTCTTAAATGTCATGCAGCCTCCCGCCACTAGTGGGTGCTACAGAGCCGTCAGACAGCAGTTCCCCTCCCCTGGTAATGCTCGAGCAGACTGGAGTTTTAAAACTGCACGGTGGGAAATAAGGGTGATGTCCTCGTCAAACTAGTGCAGTTTGGCAGTACTTTGATCTAGAAAATGAATTCAGCAGCAATTAATCTTTTTTTGAGTAATAAGTTGTTGTCAGATAGTGTGCAGGTTTACATTCATACTGCACGGAGCAAAAGCCTCTCATTTCAGCTGAAATTTAATTATAATTTAAATCATGTTTTATTAACTTCAAAGTGAATTACTATCATTTCTGTCACTTCTGTTCTGTGCCCCACATTACAGAGGCAGTTTATTTATTTTTTATTTTAGTGGTTATCTTTTGACTGAGTTGCCATTATGTTCACGTTCAAAGCGCACGCCGCAAAGTGTCTCGTACTTCAGCGGCATTTAAAATCCGCCATGGTTGTTGAAGATTGTGATTAAAGGCTTCAAAGGGCTCTTGATGCACACAATATTTTTGGGACAATGTTTCAAATACTTAACAATAAATTGTGCTAAATTTTGGCTGTTTTCTGAGTGTTATCCTTTTTTCAGAGTAGTTGACTAGTCCTCGTTTAAATTTTCGTGAAGTGGACACGAACATCCCTACCATTCGCTGTTTGGGCCAGGTTGTCGTTAGGTGGAAACAGATTTCGATGGGCAAACTCATTGTCAAGAGTAACAGTACATGTTAATGACTGCTGTGTGTGTGTGTGTGTGTGTGTGTGTGTGTGTGTGTGTGTGTTTCCTGCAGATGTCCAGCAGCTGTTGGTGGTTAGAGAAGAGGTTCCCCCTGAGCAGCAGGAGTGGAGCTCCAGTGTGGACCAGGAGGACCCAGAGCCTCCACACATTAAAGAGGAACAGGAGGAACTCTGGATCAGTCAGGAGGGAGAGCAGCTTCAAGGGCTGGAGGAGATTGATATCACCAAGTTCATATCCACTCCTGTCCCTGTGAAGAGTGAAGATGATGAAGAGAAACCTCAGTCCTCACAGCTTCATCAAAGACACACTGAACAGATGGAAAGAGAAGCAGAGGGAGAGGACTGTGGAGGAGCAGAACCAGCCAGGAACTCAGATCCAGATACACATTTACAACCTGAGACTGAAGACAAGACTGGAGAGTCTTCTGAACCAGAGACTGATGACAGTGATGATTGGAAGGAGACCAGAGAACCTCAGTCAGGTTTAAACTCTCTGAAAAATGATGAAGTCCCTGTCAGTGATTTGATTGTTTGCGAGTGTGGGAAAAGATTTGATCACAGTGGAAATCTGAAAGCACACATGAGATGTCATACAGGAGAGAAACAGTTTGACTGCTCTGAGTGTGGGAAAAGATTTAATCACAGCGGAGCTTTGAAGATACACATGAAATGTCATACAGGAGAGAAACCATTTAGCTGCTCTGAGTGTGGGAAAAGATTTGATCGCAGTGGAAATCTGAAGCAACACATGAGATGTCATACAGGAGAGAAACCATTTAAGTGCTCTGAGTGTGGCAAAAGATTTAATCACAGCGGAGCTTTGAAGATACACATGAAATGTCATACAGGAGAGAAACCGTTTGACTGCTCTGAATGTGGGAAAAGATTTCGTCAAAGTGGAGTTTTGAAGAAACACATGAGATGTCATACAGGAGAGAAACCATTTGACTGTTCTGAGTGTGGGAAAAGATTTCGTCAAAGTGGAGTTTTGAAGATACACATGAGATCTCATACTGGAGAGAAACCATTTAGTTGCTCTGAGTGTGGGAAAAGATTTGATCAAAGTGGAAATCTGAAGAAACACATGAGATTGCATACTGGAGAGAAACCATTTAGTTGCTCTGAGTGTGGGAAAACTTTTTGCCGAAATCATGATCTGAAGGTACACATGAGATCTCATACTGGAGAGAAACCATTTAGTTGCTCTAAGTGTGGGAAAAGATTTGGTCACAGTGGTGATAGGAAGAAACACATGAGATCTCATGCACGGGAGAAACCATTTAGCTGCTCCGAGTGTGGGAAAAGATTTTGTCAAAGTGGAGGTTTGAAGAAACACTTGAGATCTCATATAGGTTAGAAACATTTAGAGGGGAACAGGAGGAACTCTGGATCAGTCAGGAGGGGAGAGCAGCTTCAAGGGCTGGAGGAGGATGATATCACCAAGTTCACATCCACTCCTGTCCCTGTGAAGAGTGAAGATGATGAAGAGAAGCCTCAGTCCTCACAGCTTCATCAAAGACACACTGAACAGATGGAAAGAGAAGCAGAGGAGAGGACTGTGGAGGAGCAGAACCAGCCAGGAACTCAGATCCAGATACACATTTACAACCTGAGACTGATGACAGTGATGATTGGAAGGAGACCAGAGAACCTCAGTCAGGTTTAAATTATCTGAAAAACTATGAAGTCCCTGTGTCACGGACTCTGGACCTTTGTATATTTGTTTATTTATGTTTAATGTGCTGTGCACGCCATTGTGAGAGTTATTCGGCCAGCACCTGTCAGTCAGTTACGTGTGTCTAATTGTCGCCCTCCTCTGCTGCTGTTCAGTGTTCATCCGCTTGCAGGTCGGCTGGCCCTCTTGCTGGTGTCGTTGGTTTCAGCCAATCACCGCCTCGCTGGCCACCCGCTTAACCTTTAAAAGCTGCACACAGTCAAGAGCAATGGCGGCTGTGATTTAATCTGAGCAGTCCACCTCGCTCCTTTTTTGTTTTGCAATTGCCATGATTTGTACCTTGTTGGGTGTATCTGTGGAATCAGAGGGCATTAGGTCTTTGTTTCTTAGCCTAGCCACATATCCTTGTGCACACACACATAGTTGTTTGATGTATAGATCACTAGCTTTATGGGTGTCGTTTTGAATGTTGTTTTATTTGTCAGGTAAGTCGTAGAGCAGACAGCCAGACTTGTTTTGTTGTTGGGGGTGGCCTTCCACCACCTTTAGGTAAGTTAGTTGTGGAGTTTATTTGGTGACAGGTCAGAGTTTTGTTGTAATTGTTTTATGTTTTGCCGTCACTCGCGGCCCTTCCCTGAGTTTATTTTGTGACTGAGTAAACGGCAGATTGCCTTATTCTCTTACGTGTTTGGTTTCATGTTGCTTCTCTTACCCCTAGACTTATACTGGGTTGTAACACCCTGTCAGTGATTTGGTTGTTTGTGAGAAACGATTTAGCTGCTCTGAGTGTGGGAAAAGATTTGGTCGACATCATCATCTGATGGAACCAGAAGTCAACAGAGAGGACTGTGAAGGACCAGCATCAGCCAGATACACATTTTCAACCTGAAACTGATGATAAGAGGGAAGACTCTTCTAAACCTGCGACTGCTGACCGTGATCATTGTTGGAAGGAGACCAGAGAACCTCTGTGAGTCAGTCATGTGACACCGTGACACTCAATACTAACCAAAAACAATTAAGTTAATCAGTGTGGGGTTTAAAGATTTGTCTGTCAGAGATGCTTAGTTTTTACAGTCCACAGCTCCTCTGCATAGTCTCTGCCATCTTTCCTTCTCTCATCTTATGTGCAGCAGCACTGTGCAGTCAAGGGCTGGGCTGTGGGCTGATGCGGACAGGCACATCAGAGGGGACGCCGCTGAGCAACCTTCATGACTCAGCCTTCATTTGGAATTGTGTTATCAGCTTCACACTCCCAGTTTGGAGGAGCAGACAAGAGAACTGGCATGGTTAGGTCGCTTCAAAAGTCACACAATAACACAAAGTAACTGTCTAATCGAAGGGCAGCTGAAGACCAGCGACTCATTGTGTTCTGTGAGGTAAAATGACTGATTCTTTCAGTGGAGTCTGGTTGCTTTTAGGAGAGCATCATATAACTGCATCAGTTTACCATTGTAAAGGGCTGTCTGACAGCATGGTGAGGTGTTGAAAATACCCTTAACAAAGTGTTCTTTTACACTGGTGATCCTTTTTTTTCAAGTGATGAAGGGAGGTTTTGCTGCTGCCCCCATCCAGTCACCGGACTCCTTTGATAGAAACAGCATTTTTTTTTCTACCTTGCTCTCATGCCGTTTTTGGTCTCCTCTGTGTACCCTCTTTAAATTCAGAGGATTTTATGGGTTCAAAAATGCAGCACAGGCGGAAGTCTTCATGATTTTTAAAAAGAAATAATTCCTCCCTCCCTGTTGTTATAGACAGGACAGGTAGTGCGGTTGCACTGGAACCTGTGAGGTGGGGGGACCTTGCAAATGACTCAGAAGCAGAGGGAGAGGACTGTGGAGGAGCAGAACCAGCCAGGAACTCAGATCCCTGAAGTCCCTGTGAGTGATCTGATTGTTTGTGAGTGTGGGAAAAGATTCGGTTGCAATGGAGATCTTGTAGAGGCAGATAATGTGGATAATAAAATATATATATTCATGTTAAGTTCATATATCACTATTTCATATGTTTTTTTCTGCATCATCATACTCAAGTTCAAGAGTTTTGTACACGATTGTATATTCACGTTAGTAAGGAACTCTGGTTATCATTACAGTGCCATATATCCTACTCATATTCACACAAGCATAGACGTTCATTTACCATACATTATCTCTGCGAGTAATTTATGATAAAATAATAAAGAGGAGGGACCCTGTAGAGGCAGATAATGTATCATTTTATATTAAAGGTGAAAATAAGGTCAGCTACACAAGGTCACTGCATACCGATATCCCTCGCAGACAGAGAACTTGTTGGTGGGAACGAGCTACCGTTGGCAAATTGATGGCTTTGGGGGATGTGAAAGTTGTGGGCTCAGACTCTCAGAGCCTCAGCAATGCAGAGCATGCTGAAGCAGAATGAGTGTGAGTGGATGATAAGTCCCACTGGTTATAGTTAAAGTGCCATATATCCTACTCATATTCACACAAGCATAGGCGTTCATTTACCAAACATTATCTCTGAGAGCAATTTATGATAAAATCATAAAGAGGAAGGACTATGTAGAGGCAGATAATCATTTTATATTGTCACTGCCATTGACTGAGATGAAACGTCTACACCTTGTTTAACAGGTTGCACTGAGAGTCTTTGCTGGTAGGATATGTAAAATAATTTGTGCATTTCGTCCTTGTCAGGCAAGCGCAGGTGGCCAGAGTCCACAGGAACGACACCCAGTGTCTTTTATTTTTCTTCGGTTGAAATTAATTTTTATATACTCGAAGATCCACTGATTGCTAAAAGTCTGTGTCATCAAAGAGAGACAATAAAAACTAAAGTGATGGTCAAACTTGTCACACTGACATTTAAAGTGCTGATGGATTCATGTTGTCAATTCATGTACTGAGAAACATTCCAAGTTAACATTCCACCTTAAAAGTTGCCGGCAGTCAGCCCAGTGAATTTAGTTTTTTTGTTTTCTTCTGAGGACTACAGCTGCTGCAAGAGGCAGCAAAACATCCTTTATTTTCATAGTTAGAGTAAAATAATGTATGCAAGACTTGCCATGGTTTGAACAGTGGTTACAAAACCAGCTACAACTCAGCCCTGAGCATGTAACTTCATTTTACTGTGCAATTACTTATTGACAATAAAGTTCACTTTGACTATTGTCTGTATTTTTTTGTCATCTTCTTGTTTCTCTGTGTGGTCTTTTTTATTATTATCATTATTATTATTATTATTATTATTTCTTTGTCATCATTGTGAGTCTCTTCCTGGTTGATATGTGTGTCGATATTCTAGAACAATTTTTAAGATTAAGGCCAGTCAGCCCTTGTAGGCCTGTCCAGTAATCCATCCATGGCAATAATTCATCTGAATGTTCAAGTGTGTGTCTGCTACAGGCATTCTTACTAGCATTTTATATTGCCTCAAAATAGCATTGTTTTCCAAAAAATGTCTTTCCCTTCAAGGTCAACTGTTATATGAGGTTTAGTTTGGGAGTTAAACCTTTTAGCTGAGCATGTTGTAAAAAATATTTCATACGCTGTGACACACATGAGAATCCCCAAAGAGGAGAAGCTCTTCAGCCACTCTGTGCGGGAAAAGAGTTCAAAGGCAGCCACATGACAAAGGTCATATGTGTGTTTTTCAACAACAGTGGCAGTAAAATTGCAGGTTCAGATTTAACTCTGGAGCAACAGAGGGTTGAAAAGGCTCTGGACATGTATGAAATGAGAACACCAGGGTAAGAATGTCATTCTTCTTCTGCTGTGAGCAAACAGCATTCAGAGTTGGGTATTGTTTCACCTTCAGAATTCCAATCCTGGTTGTTATTGATGATTGAAACACTTCTTTATATCAAATGAGCAAGAAAACAACTAGAATGTATTTCCTCATCAGTTAGGTTTTGTTAACACTTCAGCCTATTTTATAACATCTGAAAGTGCACATGCACACAATATCAAGATGTTATGTTGTGCCTCTTTCTCTTTGCTCACATGCTGTATGTAAAGGGTCCTCTAGGATATTAATGATTTCATCCATGCAGTCAGGTCAGATTGAACTTGAAGGAGGGAGACTTCAGGTCTCATATTTCTTTAAGGGTTAATGCTTTTCTTAATCCCTTTGTCCTGATTTTACCTGGAGAGGAAAGAATTGTATATAGTTTGACATAAGAAGCACCTCCTAAACAACTTTTGCTGGTTTATTAAACAAGTTATTTGAACCTTGTTTTGTGAAATGTTTTGTAGCTTTTCTTTCCAAGTTCAAGAATAAACTTTTAAGGTCAATGAATATCATTCTCTAAAGAGTGTTTTTCATTCATTTATCTGTCTGCTTGTGTTTCTAAAGGACAGTTTGTAATTCCAGTAACACTTCTGGACTTTTATTTTGAAGCCCATTAACTGGGTTACCCCGGAAGCTGCATTCTTTACTGTCGCCAACGTCACACTGTTTGAACAAGATGGCGGCTGGTGGAAACGTGTGTTAGCAGAGTGTCTTTGTTGTGTTTTTAAAGTGTGAACATGTCTAAAGTCCAAATGCTGAGATCGTTGGTGAAGCAGCGACTAACTGCGGCTGCTGAAGAGATATTTGGGCTGGTTGAAAGAACGATAGCAGAGTACGAGGAGGAACTTTGTCGATCAAAAGAGGAGAACGAGCGACAACGGAAACTACTGGACGCTGTTTTCAACCCTCAGCTTCGGTTACACAGAGCAGGTTTGTTCATGAAACATTACAAGTTCATTATTAATAATATAGCTGCAGCTTTGTTCAATAAATATTCAGTCTGTCGATGTTTATGCGCCGCGTTAGCTTCTCTGGTGTCGTTAGTACGATCAGCCTGAGATGAAGGAAACGTTTCCGTTTCACAAAGGCATAACTCTGAGTCGGTTATTATGGTAACATACTCAGTGAAACAAACTTGCTGGTTCGCAGATTTGTTTCATCTCAGCTTGAGGCTGAGCGTGTGGCAGGAAGGAGAGACATGGCGTGTCCTTTTGTGAATAAAGTTTTCGTGATGCGCGATAAGAACTTCCTGCAACAGATATTGAGGGTAACGTCGAGCTGCTTTAATGCTGAACCACATTATTATTGATCAAGCGTCTGTACATCCGACAAAACAAGACACAGAGCTTCCGCTCGAACTACTTCCTGTTACCAACCTTTCAGAAAGATGCAGTGTATTGAATACCACCACAAAATTATGGGCTAAGTAATCACCAAAGCTTATTATTCCAGACTAACAACTCTATTTAACATAACTGTAACAGCAACCCTGCTCATAGTCCAAAAACACATAATTGAAACCACAAAATATCTCCATACTGCTCGTCCGTAGTGATCCAAGTGTCTTGGAGCCCCGACATAAAAAGCTGGCTAATGGCTGAATTTTCATTTTTGGGTGCACTATCCCTTTTAATTCTTTGATTCTTCGGCAGCGTCAGTTTTCCTCATAACATCAGAGACACTGAACTTATCAGCAAGGCAACATTTTTTTCGGGCCACAAGAAAAGTAACTCTGGCTCTGAAAATAATTGGCATACATTTATGCTTTATGAATACTATTAATATTTTCAAAGATTCCATGGTGTAACTGGCTCATTTATGGGACTCAACATCCCATAATAGCTCCATCTGAGAGTAAAGGAGATTACGTGAATCAGAAGTCATTTCACAGCGATTCAATTAACCTCAGCCTAATATTGACAGAATGACAAAAGTATAAGCAAAATATTTACCAGTCTGTACAAATTTTTGTGTTTTATTTTGAGTTTGTGCCCAGTGTGTTTGGGCCCCATCAGATTACAGCTGCATGAGAGGATACAGCGATTTATATTGAAATGTATGAGCACTGTGAAGATATAAAAATGTTGAATTTTCTGAAAATTAGACACATTAACGCATCACATTACATCACATCACTTCTCTATGAACACGCTCTGCCGTTCTTTCCCATCCCACCTCACGCTGTTAAGCTGCAGCATGAAGGTTTTTTTTTCCTTGTTTGAAGATATGTTTGAAGTCTTCATTCACAGTCATTAAAATCTACGATTCAGTCGGGATGAAATGAGCAGTTGTGCTTTTAACTCCGCTTTCTGTCACTGAAAATCATTTTATCTGCACTCCACTGATGATGTCTTTTGGTGCTCGCTGGGAACACGCTTCCCTCAGTCTGAACATACTCAGAGTTGATCGAGCTAACTATGATCAGCTGTTCTCGAACGGAAACTCAGTTTCTCAGCTCAGGCTCAATCAACTTGGAGATCGGAATTAGGCTCAGAGTTTGTTGAGTCTGCTTTGAGAAAAAGGGCCCCGGTGTTGTTCTCTTCTCTGATGTTGTTGCCTTCTTTGGTGCTGTTTGCTGTGATTCCCCCCAGCTTTCATGCCTTGGGTGTTTTTTTTCTTGTTTGGATTTTTAATACGGACAAACATGCTCTGTAACAATCTAGTGGGATTTCTAAATTCATGAGGGGCACAGGTATCATGTTTGCTTCCTGTGATCAGGATCCAGTATATCTGATTTCCACATACGTATTCTGTGTTTATTTACCTTATTTTGAAACGGGGACAAAACTTGTGTGATAATTTTCCTTAATCTACCATTTCTTTTGACCTTTCTTCAGTGAATTGATATGAAAGCGTTGTCTTAGTCATTGGGAGAGACCATCAGATAAAGGTTAATCTTTTGTTTAGCTCTCTTGTGGCCAAATCCTGCCATTGCATTTGTGGAAAGACATACAATCACAGAGAATTGTAATGTTCAGACATTGTGCCTCTTTAGAAGAATCACATACTAGGCCCCTTAAAATCACAGCTCGGTAAATCAATCAATATTTATGAAATCCGATATCACACAATTTGCCTCAGAGGACTTTACAGCATACGAAATCCCTCTGTCCTTGGACCCTCACAGCGGATAAGGAAAAACTCTCATGCAGTCACACATTTCCTCCAAAACTTGACAATATTCACCTGGTTGTGATGATGCATCTTTCATTTCTTGAATGCAAAATTTACAGATAAAATAGAACTTCATTTTGAGCCGTAGAGCTTTCTGCAGTATCTTAGTGGTATGAGCACAGCTTTAGTTGAAACAGAATGGATGCGCGATTACATGTTTAAACAACTAAATGTCTGCCCCCTTACTAGTCGGCATGAGAAATACTACTCAGTAAACTGATTAGTGTTTTATTCATGTTGAAGGCCTCTTAAATGTCATGCAGCCTCCCGCCACTAGTGGGTGCTACAGAGCCGTCAGACAGCAGTTCCCCTCCCCTGGTAATGCTCGAGCAGACTGGAGTTTTAAAACTGCACGGTGGGAAATAAGGGCGATGTCCTCGTCAAACTAGTGCAGTTTGGCAGTACTTTGATCTAGAAAATGAATTCAGCAGCAATTAATCTTTTTTGAGTAGTAAGTTGTTAGATAGTGTGCAGGTTTACATTCATACTGCACGGAGCAAAAGGCCTCTCATTTCAGCTGAAATTTAATTATAATTTAAATCATGTTTTATTAACTTCAAAGTGAATTACTATCATTTCTGTCACTTCTGTTCTGTGCCCCACATTTCAGAGGCAGTTTATTTATTTTTTATTTTAGGTTATCTTTTGACTGAGTTGCCATTATGTTCACGTTCAAAGCGCACGCCGCAAAGTGTCTCGTACTTCAGCGGCATTTAAAATCCGCCATGGTTTTTGAAGATTGTGATTAAAGGCTTCAAGGGCTCTTGATGCACACAATATTTTTGGGACAATGTTTCAAATACTTAACAATAAATTGTGCTAAATTTTGGCTGTTTTCTGAGTTATCCTTTTTTCAGAGTAGTTGACTAGTCCTCGTTTAAATTTTCGTCAAGTGGACAGGAACATCCCTACCATTCGCTGTTTGGGCCAGGTTGTCGTTAGGTGGAAACAGATTTCGTTGGGCAAACTCATTGACAAGAGTAACAGTACATGTGAATGACTGCTGTGTGTGTGTGTGTGTGTGTGTGTGTGTGTGTGTGTGTGTGTGTGTGTGTGTGTGTTTTTCCTGCAGATGTCCAGCAGCTGTCGGTGGTTAAAGAAGAGGTTCCCCCTGAGCAGCAGGAGTGGAGCTCCAGTGTGGACCAGGAGGACCCAGAGCCTCCACACATTAAAGAGGAACAGGAGGAACTCTGGATCAGTCAGGAGGGAGAGCAGCTTCAAGGGCTGGAGGAGGATGATATCACCAAGTTCACATTCACTCCTGTCCCTGTGAAGAGTGAAGATGATGAAGAGAAACCTCAGTCCTCACAGCTTCATCAAAGACACACTGAACAGATGGAAACAGAAGCAGAGGGAGAGGACTGTGGAGGAGCAGAACCAGCCAGGAACTCAGATCCAGATACACATTTACAACCGGAGACTGAAGACAAGACTGGAGAGTCTTCTGAACCAGAGACTGATGACAGTGATGATTGGACAGAGACCAGAGAACCTCAGTCAGGTTTAAACTCTCTGAAAAATGATGAAGTCCCTGTCAGTGATTTGATTGTTCGCGAGTGTGGGAAAAGATTTGATCACAGTGGAAATCTGAAGACACATATGAAATGTCATACAGGAGAGAAACCATTTAGCTGCTCTGAGTGTGGGAAAAGATTTGATCGCAGTGGAAATCTGAAGCAACACATGAAATGTCATACAGGAGAGAAACCATTTAAGTGCTCTGAGTGTGGGAAAAGATTTAGTCATAGCGGAACTTTGAAGAGACACATGAAATGTCATACAGGAGAGAAACCGTTTGACTGCTCTGAATGTGGGAAAAGATTTAGTCGTAGCGGAACTTTGAAGATACACATGAGATGTCATACAGGAGAGAAACCATTTAGTTGCTCTGAGTGTGGGAAAAGATTTGATCGCAGTGGAAATCTGAAGACACATATGAGATCTCATACAGGAGAGAAACCATTTAGTTGCTCTAAGTGTGGGAAAAGATTTCGTCAGAAGGGACATCTGAGGATTCATGTGAGATCTCATACTGGAGAGAAACCATTTAGTTGCTCTGAGTGTGGGAAAAGATTTGATCACAGTGGAAATCTGAAGAAACACATGAGATTGCATACTGGAGAAACCATTTAGTTGCTCTGAGTGGGAAAACTTTTTACCGAAATTTATGATCTGAAGAAACACATGAGATCTCATATAGGTTAGAAACATTTAGAGGGGACCAGGAGGAACTCTGGATCAGTCAGGAGGGAGAGCAGCTTCAAGGGCTGGAGGAGGATGATATCACCAAGTTCACATCCACTCCTGTCCCTGTGAAGAGTGAAGATGATGAAGAGAAGCCTCAGTCCTCACAGCTTCATCAAAGACACACTGAACAGATGGAAACAGAAGCAGAGGGAGAGGACTGTGGAGGAGCAGAACCAGCCAGGAACTCAGATCCAGATACACATTTACAACCGGAGACTGATGACAGTGATGATTGGACAGAGACCAGAGAACCTCAGTCAGGTTTAAATTATCTGAGAGACTATGAAGTCCCTGTGTTACGGACTCTGGACCTTTGTACATTTATTTATTTATGTTTAATGTGCTGTGCACGCCATTGTGAGAGTTATTCGGCCAGCACCTGACAGTCAATTATGTGTGTCTAATTGTCTGCTCTTCTGGAGGGAATCCCAGGTGAACCACGCTTCCAGCCCGCCCCCCTCTGCTGCTGTTCAGTGTTCACCCGCTTGCAGGTCGGCCAGCCCTCTTGCTGTCGTCGTTGGTTTCAGCCAATCACCGCCTCGCTGGCCACTCGCTTAACCTTTAAAAGCTGCACACAGTCAAGAGCAATGGCGGCTGTGATTTAATCTGAGCAGTCCACCTCGCTCCTTTTTTGTTTAGCAATTGTTGTGATTTGTACCTTGTTGGGTGTATCTGTGGAATCAGAGGGCATTAGGTCTTTTTTTCTTAGCCTCGCCACATATCCTTGTGCACACACACATAGTTGTTTGATGTATAGATCACTAGCTTTATGGGTGTCGTTTTAAATGTTGTTTTATTTGTCAGGTAAGTCGTAGAGCAGACAGCCAGACTTGTTTTGTTGTTGGGGGGTGGCCTTCCACCACCTTTAGGTAAGTTAGTTGTGGAGTTTATTTGGTGACAGGTCAGAGTTTTGTTGTGATTGTTTTATGTTTTGCCATCACTCGCCGCCCTTCCCTGAGTTTATTTTGTGACTGAATAAACGGCAGATTGCCTTATTCTCTTACTTGTTTGGTTTTATGTTGCTTCTCTTACCCCCAGACTTATACTGGGGGTTGTAACACCCTGTCAGTGATTTGGTTGTTTGTGAGAAACGATTTAGCTGCTCTGAGTGTGGGAAAAGATTTGGTTGACATCATCATCTGATGGAACCAGAAGTCAACAGAGAGGACTGTGAAGGACCAGCATCAGCCAGATACACATTTTCAACCTGAAACTGATGATAAGAGGGAAGACTCTTCTAAACCTGCGACTGCTGACCGTGATCATTGTTGGAAGGAGACCAGAGAACCTCTGTGAGTCAGTCATGTGACACTGTGACACTCAATACTAACCAAAAACAATTAAGTTAATCAGTGTGGGGTATAAAGATTTGTCTGTCAGAGATGCTTAGTTTTTACAGTCCACAGCTCCTCTGCATAGTCTCTGCCATCTTTCCTTCTCTCATCTTATGTGCAGCAGCACTGTGCAGTCAAGGGCTGGGCCGTGGGCTGATGTGGACAGGCACATCAGAGGGGACGCCGCTGAGTGACCTTCATGACTCAGCCTTCATTTGGAATTGTGTTATTAGCTTTACACTCCCAGTTTGGAGAAGCAGACAAGAGAACTGGCATGGTTAGGTCGCTTCCAAAAGTCACACAATAACACAAAGTAACTGTCTCATCGAAGGGCAGCTGAAGACCAGTGACTCATTGTGTTCTGTGAGGTAAAATGACTGATTCTTTCAGTGGAGTCTGGTTGCTTTTAGGAGAGCATCATGTAACTGCATCAGTTTACCATTGTAAAGGGCTGTCTGACAGCATGGTGAGGTGTTGAAAATACCCTTAACAAAGTGTTCTTTTACACTGGTGATCCTTTTTTTTTCAAGTGGTGAAGGGAGGTTTTGCTGCTGCCCCCATCCAGTCACCAGACTCTTTGATAGAAAGCAATTTTTTTTCTACCTTGCTCTCATGCCGTTTTTGGTCTCCTCTGTGTCCCCTCTCTGAATTCAGTGGATTTTACGGGTTCAGGAACGCAGCACAGGCGGAAGTCTTCATGATTTTCAAAAAGAAATAATGCCTCCCTCCCTGTTGTAAAAGCAGCAGCTGCCAGGGGTGTAAATATAGACAGGACAGGTTATGTGGTTGCACTGTAGCCTGTGGGGTGGGGGGACCTTGCAAATGATTCAGATTTCCACCTCGGAACTACAGCTGTTTTTCTAAAGAAAAAAAAAAATCCCATTGCATTAAAAATGATGCCATATGCTACAGTCTATTTGACCTGAAACATGCCAACACATCTGTCATAATTTTCTTTTTTTTATTTTCTTTCCTTTTTGTAAAATAGTCAGTAGCAATCTATCCCAAAATGATATGCTGATTCTAGGGCTGGGCAATAAATCGATTTTATCGGTTAATTCGAATTTGTAGTTTAGGCCAATTTGTTTTAGTGAAAATCGAGTTTCTATTTAAAATCCGCCAGCGCAGCACCACGCTGAGTTCCCGTAGTTCAGAGTGGGCTCCCCCCGCGCGCTTGGCAACATGACAGTGACCGGGGAAGAACTCGTTCTCAAGAAAGAAAACGAGTTCTTCAGCGCTTTTGTGTGCACACCTGTGTTGATGTGCGTGTGTGTGTGCACATCAGGGCCGACCTCCGCCGTGCGCGACACAGAGAGCAGAGGAGGATTTTAGACGCGCACCGTGTCGGGACATAAATGACATGCCGTTGTGTAAAGCCTGATTTATGGTCCTGCATTGAATCAACGACGTCGCTACGTCGTAGGGTACGAGGCTACGCAGAAGGCTCGCCGTAGCCCCCGGCGTAGCCTGACGTGCACCTCCCCAAAAATGTAACTACGCGTCGAGGCGACGCAGAGCCAGCGCAGACCGGCACGGCTGTGATTGGTTTGCTTGGTAGCAACGCATTTCCGGTTCCGTATTTCCAGATTCCGCCATCTTTAAACATCTTCTATTGCGATGTAGATGTTGCAGTATTAAGGCTCATTATATATATGCCATTATGCTCAACGCTCAATATGGATACAGATACGGCCGGAGCCATCTGTTCGTGCTCCGCGTTCATTTCTCTGTGACCGGAAAAGCCGGAAGCTAAACAAAGAATCAACTAGAGACGACGATAACCACTCCGCAAAGGAACGCAGCCTTCTACCGCTCTGGCAGTGAACTGCACCATGACGAAACGGAGTGACAGAGAAGTTCGAAGGGTTCACAACGGCGTCACGGCAATGACGTAGCGACGTCATTGATTCAACGCAGAACCATAAATCAGGCTTAAGTGTTACCAACGCCAAGCTGGCAGACCTCCGAACCATAGTAAACCATAAACCATAGTAAAGGGACCTCTGAAGACCATTAGCTCCTTTAGCTTGTGTTAGCTCGCTGTGGCAACAACACATAAAAAACGGGACTTCGTCTGCGTTAAAGAACGGCACTTTATTTTCAGCACTGCAGGGATGATGCACAGCCTCAGTGTCTGACTTTTACATAGAGGGAAATAACTCATAAACAGCATGCAGAACTGCGTAGGCTTCTTCACTGTGGCTGCTCGATGTAAACAACATAGCACATGCCTCACTTTCTGGGGCGCATCCGTCTGACGTCACACACCACACCCGGCACGCTAACGTCTCATACCTCCTGCATCAACTACACAGATATATACACACACACACAAGCCACACTCATCAGGCTCAGTCTGTAACATAAGGCTATTTAGTTTGTTTAATAAAAGGACAAGGTATAGACCTGTTCTGGGAAAGGTAACCTTAAATGACTTCTGTTGTGATCCAATATGATGGTAGGGGAAACACTGGCGTATGATAACACAGAGGTCTGGTGCAGTCGCCATGGATATTGCTAGAGATATGGTGCCCATATATAGACCGTGGAAAAGCTGGGGTTTATTCACATGCTGAAAGTTTTGGACCCCAGTTATGTGCTACCAGGCCGCAAATATTATTATTTTTTTGACTCGGAGGGGAAAAAAATTAATTTAAATTGTGAATCGGATTTTTTGTGAAAAAATCAGAGATTTATTTTTTATGCCATATCGCCCAGCCCTAGCTGATTCTACATGACCCAGAAAAACCACGAATAAACTATATGTATTTAAAAGTGATTCAATTAAATGAATAATTTCTTATTTCTTTGATACTTTTGTCATGTACAGGCATGCAATGATGATTGTTGGGTAACATGTATGTTGATGTTGCCTAGTGTCAAGTCTCTATTTGGTCATGTGACAAGTTGATACAATTTACAGTTTCTAGTTTAGGTGCAAAATCTGTCAAGACTGACAAGCTGAGCACATCTACAATTCCACTCAGCAGTCATGCCTTTGTAACATAAAAGCTGCAGTAAAAAAGGACAAGAGAGGGCTGTGTGTGGTAAATGGACTTGCCTCGTCTTCAGACCACTGAAAGTGGTTTTGTTCTATATGTCACATTCACACAGATGGAACAGCGTTTTTTTTTGTTTTTTTTTTTTTTTTGGTCGTCTTCTTGTTTCTCTTTGTGGTCTTTTTTTTGTTGTTGTTGTGCCATGGCAATAATCATTTCATTCGCAGTGACCACACTGTGATTTAGTTTAAACTGTGGTTTAGTTTGGGAGATAAACCTTTTAGCTGAGCATGTTGGAAAAACTATTTCATACGCTGTGACACACATGAGAATCCCCAAAGAGGAGAAGCTCTTCAGCCACTCTGTGCAGGAAAAGAGTTCAAAGGCAGCCACATGACAAAGGTCATATGTGTGTTTTTTCAACAGCAGTGGCAGTAAAATTGCCGGTTCAGATTTAACTCTGGAGCAACAGGGTTGAAAAGGCTCTGGACATGTATGAAATGAGAACACCAGGGTAAGAATGTCATTCTTCTTCTGCTGTGAGCAAACAGCATTCAGAGTTGGGTATTGTTTCACCTTCAGAATTCTAATCCTGGTTGTTATTGATGACTCGAAACACTTCTTTATATCAATGAGCAACTAGACAACAACAACTAGAATGTATTTCCTCATCAGTTAGGTTTTGTTAACACTTCAGCCTATTTTATAACATCTGAAAGTGCACATGCACAGAATATCAAGATGTTATGTTGTTCCTCTTTCTCTTTGCTCACATGCTGTATGTAAAGGGTCCTCTAGGATATTAATGATTTCATCCATGCAGTCAAGTCAGATTAAACTTGAAGGAGGGAGACTTCAGGTCTCATATTTGTTTTGAGGTTAAGACTCTTCTTATTCTCTTTGTCCTGATCCTACCTTAAGGGGAAGCAACTGTTTATAGTTTGAGATATGATACACCTGCTAAACAACTTAAAACTGAGTCTTTCACAATGTTTGCTGGTTTATTAAAGAACTTATTTGGACCTTGTGTTGTGAAATGTTTTGAAGCTATTGTTTGCGAGTTCAAGAATAAACTTTGAAGTTTGGACAGTCTGTAATTTTAGGAACACTTCTGGACTTTTATTTTGAAGCCCATGAACTCGTTTACCCGGAAGCTGCATTCTTGACTGTCGCCAACGTCACACAGTTTGAACAAGATGGCGTCTGATGGAAACGTGTGTTAGCAGCAGAGTGTCTTTGTTGTGTTTTTAAAGCGTGAACATGTCTAAAGTCCAAATGCTGAGATCGTTGGTGAAGCAGCGACTAACTGCGGCTGCTGAAGAGATATTTGGGCTGGTTGAAAGAACGATAGCAGAGTACGAGGAGGAACTTTGTCGATCAAAAGAGGGGAACGAGCGACAACGGAAACTACTGGACGCTGTTTTCAACCCTCAGCTTCGGTTACACAGAGCAGGTTTGTTCATGAAACATTACAAGTTCATTATTAATAATATAACTGCAGCTTTGTTCAATAAATATTCAGTCTGTCGACGTTTATACGCCGCGTTAGCTTCTCTGGTGTCGTTAGTATGTTCAGCCTGAGATGATGGAAACTTTTCCGTTTCACAAAGGCATAACTCTGAGTCGGCATAACATGAGGGTAACGTCGAAGACACAAAACAAGACACAGAGCTTCCGCTCGAACTACTTCCTGTCACCAACCTTTCAGAAAGATGCAGTGTATTGAATACCGCCACAAAAGTCGTTGACATTGAGGCACAATTTATTCTGTTGCGTAAGGACATGGGCCCTCATTTATCAAACGAGCGTAGAAAGAGGTGCAGATATGAGCGCAGGATTCATGTTACGATAGGACACACGTGTGATTCATGAAACGTTCGTATCTGACCAGTCCCAGCGTACGAATGATCAGGCCTTGATAAATGCGGCGGCTGAAATCGATCGTCATTAGCATGTTAAGCCCTTAAATATTCGTGGTTCAGAAGCTCTCGCCCTGTGAGGTCGCAACATGGAGAAGAGAAATTTTGCAAAGAAGAGAAACTTTTCCGAGCTGGAAATCGGCACCCTAACGTCTGAGATGAAGGTAAATAAATACGTGCTTTTTGGAAGTTTAAAAACTGGCATTAAGGAGCTCATAAAAACACTGTCTGGAAGAAGATCACGGAGGCAGTCAACAGCGTCGCCTTTGACAAACGGACTCCGGCTGAGGCTTGAATAAAATTCTCAATAAATAGCCTATAATCTAATGATGATGATAAAAAAAAATATCTTTTATTCATCCATAGCTTAATAGCCAATGCCTTTACGTTTAGGTGAAGAAAAAGTGGTGAGACTTAAAGCTGCCAACAGAAAGCCAGCAGGCAGACTGGAGGAGGCCAACCAGACCAGAATTAACTGGAATCTAAAGGAAAAAAAAAAACTGAATAAAATGTTTAAATGACTAAATTTGTCCATTGTCTGTATTGAATATCCCTGTACCCTAATAGGCTATACTTGCATCACATTACTGATTAAATAGGCCTACTGTAGAGCACTTACACAACGTTCAGGTATACTTTACATTTTAGAAGCGATGAATAAGGTTCTGTCTCCTCCGTATAGCCCCGTGGAGGCTGTGCTGGCCACGGTTCCCTGGGCATTGGTTCATCTGGCTGCGCCGGCACATCAAACAGCACTCCATTGTCAAAAGCAATATTGTGCAAAACTGAACAGGCCAAAATGATGTCGCACACCTTTTCTGGGTATACAGCAGCGTTCCCCCCGCTGGTCCAAGACAGAGCCACCTGCCCTTGAGTGACCCAAAGCAGCGCTCCACCGTGATCCATGTGCGTGTGTGCGCACGATTAAGCCTGCGCTCCTGCTCTGTGGCAGGGTTTGCAGCGGGGTTATAAGGTGTTGTGGCTACTCTTGTGTTCCAAAAAAAGTGATGGTCAAAAACATTAGAGCAGTGCGTGAGGAGGAGGTCTAAGACTCACTAAATAAAAAGCACTCGCGGAGGGATAGTTTCAATCAAAAGTATAACGATTTATTTACAGAAACAAAAACGATCTCATCTCCGGGTTGACTTCAAACAGATAAACAAAATAAACTGTAATTTAGCGGTCAAAAAACTATATCACTCCTCACTCCTTCCACAGACAAAAGAAAATCACTTCCAGCACCAGCTGTCCTCACTCCCAAATCACGGGAGGAGGGTCGCCTGACAAGGAGGAGGGCCCTGACTGTGGCTACAGAAAAACAATAATAAATAAATAGTGTAAATAATTATTATTTTACCATAATCAATCAGAAGCAATCAAAAAGAATAATATTATCTAAATAGGCTCCAACATAAGGTATTGAGGGGATAACCTTTGTCACACAGAATAAGAACCATACCAAAATATTGTTATTTAATAGCCTACTTTGTTTAGATTTACTTAAGGCAGTTCACTTATCGAGGAGATGACTCCGGCTCTGCAGTGCACCGTCACGTAGCCGCGCGCCCACGCTACTGTTAAGGAATATAAATGAGCCGTGCGCCCATAGTGATTACACCCTGTTTGGATGTCTTATCGTTCCCCACAAAATATCTCCAGATATGTTTATGAAGATATGTTTGAAGTCTTCATTCACAGTCATTAAAATCTACGATTCAGTTGGGATGAAATAAGCAGTTGTGCTTTTAACTGCGCTTTCTGTCACTGAAAATCATTTTATCTGCACTCCACTGATGATGGCTTTTTGTTACTTGCTGGGAACACGCTTCCCTCAGTCTGAACATACTCAGAGTTGATCGAGCTAATTATGATCAGCTGTTCTGGAACCAAAAACTCAGTTTCTCAGCTCAGGCTCAATCAACTTGGAGATCGGAATTAGGCTCAGAGTTTGTTGAGTCTGCTTTGTGAAAAAGGGCCCCGGTGTTGTTCTCTTCTCTGATGTTGTTGCCTTCTCTGGTGCTGTTTGCTGTTATTCCCCCCATCTTTCATGCCTTGGGTGCTTTTTTCTTGTTTGGATTTTTAATACGGACAAACATGCTCTGTAACAATCTAGTGGGATTTCTAAATTCATGAGGGACACAGGTATCATGTTTGCTTCCTGTGATTAGGATCCAATATATCTGATTTCCACATATGTATTCTGTGTTTATTTACCTTATTTTGAAACGGGGACAAGACTTGTGTGATGATTTTCCTTAATCTACCATTTCTTTTGACCTTTCTTCAGTGAATTGATGTGAAAGTGTTGTCTTAGTGATTGGGAGAGACAGCCATCAGATAAAGGTTAATGTCTTTTGTTTAGCTCTCTTGTGGCCAAATCCTGCAATTGCATTTGTGGAAAGACATACTAACACAGAGAATTGTAATGTTCAGACATTGCGCCTCTTTAAAAGAATCACATACTCGGCCCCTTAAAATCACAACTAGGTAAATGTATGAAGCCCAATATCACAAATCACAATTTGCCTCAGAGGGCTTTACAGCATACGAAATCCCTCTGTCCTTGGACCCTCACAGCGGATAAGGAAAAACTCTCAGGCAGTCACACATTTCCTCCAAAACTTGACAATATTCAACATGAAATTTTTCATGAATCCGATATTTTTAGACATCAGTAACAGCAGCTGGTTGTGATGATGCATCTTTCATTTCTAGAATGCAAAATTTACAGATAAAATAGAACTTCATTTTGAGCCGTAGAGCTTTCTGCAGTATCTTAGTGGTATGAGCACAGCTTTAGTTGACACAGAATGGATGCGCGATTATATGTTTAAACAATGGAATGTCCGCTCCCTTGCTCGTCGGCACTAGAAATACTACTTGGTAAACCAATTAGTGCTTTATTCATGTAGAAGGCCTCTTAAATGTCATGCAGCCTGCCGCCACTAGTGGGTGCTACAAAGCCGTCAGACAGCAGTTCCCCTCTCCCGGTATTGCTCGAGCAGACTTGAGTTTTAAAACTGCATGGTGGGAAATAAGGGCGATGTCCTCGTCAAACTAGCGCAGTTTGGCAGTACGTTAATCTAGAAAATGAATTAAGCAGCAATAAATCTTTTTTTGAGGAGTAAGTTGTTGTCAGATAGTGTGCAGGTTTACATTCATACTGCACGGAGCAAAAGGCCTCTCATTTCAGATGAAATTTAATCATAATGTCGATGTTGTTTTATCAAGTTTAAAGTGAATTGTGATCATTTCTGTCATTTCTGTTCTGTGCCCCACATTACAGAGGCAGTTTATTTATTTTTTATTTTAGTAGTTAACTTTGGACTGAGTCGCCATTATGTTCACTTTCATAGCGCACGCCGCAAAGTGTCTCGTACTTCAGCGGCATTTAAAATCTGCCATGGTTTTTGAAGATTGTGATTAAAGGCTTCAAAGGGCTCTTGATGCACACAGTATTTTTGGGACAATATTTCAAATACTTAACAATAAATTGTGCTAAATTTGGATGTTTCTGAGTGTTTTCCTTTTTCAGACTAGTTGACTAGTCCTCGTTAAAATTTTCGTTAAGTGGACAGAAACATCCCTACCATTCGCTGTTTGGGTGAGGTTGTGGTTAAGGGGGAAACAGAGTTTGATGGGCAAATTCATTGACGCAACACCAGCATTTTATTTACTTTTTTGCTACCAGTAATCAAACTTGACTGATGGCAAACTCTCGCATCCTATGGACAATCATTCTCACATAATTCACTTCAGCCTGAGAAAATAAAGAGCCACACTGTAGCCTCCAGACATGACAAGAGTAACAGTACTGTGTGTGTGTGTGTGTGTGTGTGTGTGTGTGTGTGTGTGTGTGTGTGTGTGTGTGTGTCCTGTTTCCTGCAGATGTCCAGCAGCTGTTGGTGGTTAAAGAAGAGGTTCCCCCTGAGCAGCAGGAGTGGAGCTCCAGTGTGGACCAGGAGGACCCAGAGCCTCCACACATTAAAGAGGAACAGGAGGAACTCTGGATCAGTCAGGGAGAGCAGCTTCAAGGGCTGGAGGAGATTGATATCACCAAGTTCATATCCACTCCTGTCCCTGTGAAGAGTGACGATGATGAAGAGAAACCTCAGTCCTCACAGCTTCATCAAAGACACACTAAACAGATGAAAACAGAAGCAGAGGGAGAGGACTGTGGAGGAGCAGAACCAGCCAGGAACTCAGATCCAGATACACATTTACAAACTGAGACTGATGACAGTGATGATTGGATGGAGACCAGAGAACC
Organism: Epinephelus cyanopodus; assembly: GCA_026686955.1. Lineage (NCBI taxonomy): Eukaryota > Metazoa > Chordata > Actinopteri > Perciformes > Serranidae > Epinephelus > Epinephelus cyanopodus. The sequence continues at coordinate 6,151,767 of CM048934.1, read as the reverse complement.
TCAGTCAGGTCTAAACTCTCTGAAAAAAGTCCCTGTGAGTGATTTGATTGCTCGTGAAAAACGATTTAGCTGCTCCGAGTGTGGGAAAAGATTTAGTCGCAATGGAGTTTTGAAGATACACATGAGATGTCATACAGGAGAGAAACCATTTAAGTGCTCTGAGTGTGGGAAAAGATTTAGTCAAAGTGGAGTTTTGAAGATACACATGAGATGTCATACAGGAGAGAAACCATTTAAGTGCTCTGAGTGTGAGAAAAGATTTAGTCAAAGTGGAGTTTTGAAGATACACATCAGATGTCATACAGGAGAGAAACCATTTGACTGCTCTGAGTGTGGGAAAAGATTTGTTCGGAAAGCACATCTCAGGATTCACATGAGATCTCATACTGGAGAGAAACCATTTAGTTGCTCTGAGTGTGGAAAAAGATTTGGTCGCAGTGGAAATCTGAGCAGACACATGAGATCTCATACAGGGAGAAACCATTTAGTTGCTCCAAATGTGGGAAAAGATGTGGTCGACATCATCATCTGATGGAGCCAGAAGTTAACAGAGGGGACTGTGGAGGACCAGAATCAGCCAGACAGACATTTTCAACCTGAGACTGATGATAAGAGGGAAGACTCTTCTAGACCTGTGACTGATGACAGTGATCATGGTTGGAAGGAGACCAGAGAACTTCTGTCAGTCAGTCATGTGACACTCAATATTAACCAAAACAATTAAGTTACTCAGTGTGGGGTTAAAATATTTGTCTGTCAGAGATGCTTAGTTTTTACAGTCCACAGCTCCTCTGCATAGTCTCTGCCATCTTTCCTTCTCTCATCTTATGTGCAGCAGCACTGTGCAGTCAAGGGCTGGGCTGTGGGCTGATGTGGACAGGCACATCAGAGGGGACGCCGCTGAGTGACCTTCATGACTCAGCCTTCATTTGGAATTGTTTATTAGCTTTACACTCCCAGTTTGGAGAAGCAGACAAGAGAACTGGCATGGTTAGGTCGCTTCCAAAAGTCACACAATAACACAAAGTAACTGTCTCATCGAAGGGCAGCTGAAGACCAGTGACTCATTGTGTTCTGTGAGGTAAAATGACTGATTCTTTCAGTGGAGTCTGGTTGCTTTTAGGAGAGCATCATGTAACTGCATCAGTTTACCATTGTAAAGGGCTGTCTGACAGCATGGTGAGGTGTTGAAAATACCCTTAACAAAGTGTTCTTTTACACTGGTGATCCTTTTTTTTCAAGTGGTGAAGGGAGGTTTTGCTGCTGCCCCCGTCCAGTCACCAGACTCCTTTGATAGAAATATGCTACAGGCTATTTGACCTGAAACATGCCAACACATCTGTCATAATTTTCTTTTTTTCTTTTCTTTCCTTTTTGTAAAATAGTCAGTAGCAATCTATAACAAAATGATATGCTGATTCTAGGGCTGGGCAATAAATCGATTTTATCGGTTAATTTTAGACGCGCACCATGTAGGGACATAAATGACATGCCGTTGTGTAAAGCCTGATTCATGGTCCTGCGTTGAATCAACGACGTCGCTACATCATAGGGTACGGGGCTACGCAGACGGCTCGCCGTAGCCCCCGGCGTAGCCTGACGTGCACCTCCCCAAAAATGTAACTACACGTCGAGGCGGCGCAGAGCCAGCGCAGACTGGCAGGGCTGTGATTGGTTTGCTTGGCAGCCATGCATTTCCAGTTCCGTATTTCCAGATTCCGCCAACTTTAAACATCTTCTGTTGCGATGTAGATGTTGCAGTATTAAGGCCCATTTATGCTCAACGTTCAATACAGATACGGAGCCGCGAAATGAACGCGGAGCCATCTGTCCGTGCTCCTCGTTCATTTCTCTGTGACCGGAAAAGCCGGAAGCTAAACAAAGAATCAACTAGAGACGACGATAACCACTCCGCAAAGGAACGCAGCCTCCTACCGCTCTGGCAGTGAATTGCACCTGACGACGAAACGGAGTGACAGAGAAGTTCGAAGGGTTCACGACGGTGTCACGGCAACGACGTAGCGACGTCATTGATTCAACGCAGAACCATAAATCAGGCTTAAGTGTTACCAACGCCAAGCTGGCAGACCTCCGAACCATAGTAAACCATAAACCATAGTAAAGGGACCTCTGAAGACCATTAGCTCCTTTAGCTTGTGTTAGCTCGCTGTGGCAACAACACATAAAAAACGGGACTTCGTCTGCGTTAAAGAACGGCACTTTATTTTCAGCACTGCAGGGATGATGCACAGCCTCAGTGTCTGACTTTTACATGGAGGGAAATAACTCATAAACAGCATGCAGAACTGCGTAGCTTCTTCATTGTGGCTGCTCAATGTAAACAACATAGCACATGCCTCACTTTCTGGGGCGCATCCGTCTGACGCCACACACGGCACGCTAACATCTCATACCTCCTGCATCAACTACACAGATATACACACACACACACACAAGCCACACTCATCAGGCTCAGCCTGTAACATAAGGCTATTTAGTTTGTTTAATAAAAGGACAAGGTATAGACCTGTTCTGTGGGAAAGGTAACCTTAAATGACTTCTGTTGTGATCCAATATGATGGTAGGGGAAACACTGGCGTATGATAACACAGAGGTCTGGTGCAGTCGCCATGTATGCTAGAGATATGGTGCCCATATATAGACCGTGGAAAAGCTGGGGTTTATTCACATGCTGAAAGTTTTGGACCCCAGTTATGTGCTCCAGGCCGCAAATATTATTATTTTTTGACTAGGAGGGGAAAAAAACAATTTAAATCGTGAATCGGATTTTTTGTGAAAAGATCAGAGATTTATTTTTTATGCCATATCGCCCAGCCCTAGCTGATTCTACATGAACCCGAAAAACCATGAATAAACGATATGTATTTAAAAGTGATTCAATTAAATGAATAATTTCTTATTTCTTTGATACTTTTGTCATGTACAGGCATGCAATGATGATTGTTGGGTAACATGTATGTTGATGTTGCCTCGTGTCAAGTCTCTATTTGGTCATGTGACAAGTTGATACAATTTACAGTTTCTAGTTTAGGTGCAAAATCTGTCAAGACTGACAAGCTGAGCACATCTACAAGTCCACTCAGCAGTCATGCCTTTGTAACATAAAAGCTGCAGTAAAAAAGGACAAGAGAGGGCTGAACAGGAGGAAAATGTGGTGAAGCTCCCTGAATTAAAGTCCTTCTGCTTTTTTATTAACAGTTGCCAGTGGTGTTTGTGGTCGCCTGTGTGTGGTAAATGGACTTGCCTCGTCTTCAGACCACTGAAAGTGGTTTTGTTCTATATGTCACATTCACCCATTCACACAGATGGAACAGCCTTTTTTTTTTTTTTTGGTCGTCTTCTTGTTTCTCTTTGTGGTCTTTTTTTTGTTGTTGTAAGATTAAGGCCATGGCAATAATTCATCTGAATGTTCAAGTGTGTGTCTGCTACAGGCATTTTACTAGCATTTTATATTGCTCCAAAATAGAATTGTTTTCCAAAAAATGTTTTTCCCTTCAAGGTCAACGGTCATGTGAGGTTTAGTTTGGGAGTTAAACCTTTTAGCTGAGCATGTTGTAAAAACTATTTCATACGCTGTGACACACATGAGAATCCCCAAAGAGGAGAAGCTCTTCAGCCACTCTGTGCGGGAAAAGAGTTCAAAGGCAGCCACATGACAAAGGTCATGTGTGTTTTTTCAACAGCAGCGGCAGTAAAATTGCCGGTTCAGATTTAACTCTGGAGCAACAGAGGGTTGAAAAGGCTCTGGACATGTATGAAATGACAACACCAGGGTAGAATGTCATTCTTCTGCTGTGAGCAAACAGCATTCAGAGTTGGGTATTGTTTCACCTTCAGAATTCCAATCCTGGTTGTTATTGATGACTCGAAACACTTCTTTATATCAAATGAGCAAGAAAACAACTAGAATGTATTTCCTCATCAGTTAGGTTTTGTTAACACTTCAGCCTATTTTATAACATCTGAAAGTGCACATGTGCAGAATATCAAGATGTTATGTTGTGCCTCTTTCTCTTTGCTCACATGCTGTATGTAAAGGGTCCTCTAGGATATTAATGATTTCATCCATGCAGTCAAGTCAGATTAAACTTGAAGGAGGGAGACTTCAGGTCTCATATTTCTTTTAGGGTTAATGCTTTTCTTAATCCCTTTGTCCTGATTTTACCTGGAGAGGAAATAACTGTATATAGTTTGACATAAGAAGCACCTCCTAAACAACTTTTGCTGGTTTATTAAACAACTTATTTGAACCTTGTTTTGTGAAATGTTTTGTAGCTTTTCTTTCCAAGTTCAAGAATAAACTTTTAAGGTCAATGAATATCATTCTCTAAAGAGTGTTTTTCATTCATTTATCTGTCTGCTTGTGTTTCTAAAGGACAGTTTATAATTCCAGTAACACTTCTGGACTTTTATTTTGAAGCCCATTAACTGGTTTACCCCGGAAGCTGTATTCTTGACTGTCGCTAACGTCACACTGTTTGAACAAGATGGCGTCTGTTGGAAATGTGTGTTAGCAGAGTGTCTTTGTTGCGTTTTTAAAGTGTGAACATGTCTAAAGTCCAAATGCTGAGATCGCTGGTGAAGCAGCGACTAACTGCGGCTGCTGAAGAGATATTTGGGCTGGTTGAAAGAACGATAGCAGAGTACGAGGAGGAACTTTGTCGATCAAAAGAGGAGAACGAGCGACAACGGAAACTACTGGACGCTGTTTTCAACCCTAGCTTCGGTTACAGAGCAGGTTTGTTCATTAAGTTCATTATTAATAATATAACTGCAGCTTTGTTCAATAAATATTCAGTCTGTCGACGTTTATGCGCCGCGTTAGCTTCTCTGGTGTCGTTAGCTTCTCTGGTGTCGTTAGTGTGATCGGCCTGAGATGATGGAAACTTTTCCGTTTCACAAAGGCATAACTCTGAGTCGGTTATTATGGTAACATACTCAGTGAAACAAACTTGCTGGTTCGCAGGTTTGTTTCATCTCAGCTTGAGGCTGAGCGTGTGGCAGGAAGGAGAGACATGGCGTGTCCTTTTGTGAATAAAGTTTTCGTGATGAGCGATTTGAACTTCCTGCAACAGATATTGAGGGTAACGTCGAGCTGCTTTCATGCTGAACCACATTGTTATTGATCAAGCGTCTGCACATCCGACAAAACAAGACACAGAGCTTCCGCTCGAACTACTTCCTGTTACCAACCTTTCAGAAAGATGCAGTGTATTGAATACCACCACAAAAGTCGTTGACATTGAGGCACAATTTATTCTGTTGCGTAAGGACATGGTGATTACACTCCGTTTGGATGTCTTATCGTTCCTGGAGTAGTGTCTGTATGAAAGATACTATTTCACCTCACAGTCTATCATTTATCTTAAAGGGACAGTGCACCCAAAAATGAAAGTTCAGCCATTATCTACTCACCCATATGCCGAGGGAGACTCAGGTGTTTTAGAGTCCTCACATCCCTTGCGGAGATCCAAGGGGAGAGTGAGTATAGCACAACTCCACCAAATGGAGGCTGACAGCGCCCCAGATTCAAACGTCCAAAAAACACATAATTGAAACCACAAAATATCTCCAGATATGTTCATGAAGATATGTTTGAAGTCTTCATTCACAGTCATTAAAATCTATGATTCAGTCGGGATGAAATCAGCAGTTGTGCTTTTAACTGCGCTTTCTGTCACTGAAAATCATTTTATCTGCACTCCACTGATGATGGCTTTTGATGCTCGCTGTGAACACGCTTCCCTCAGTCTGAACATACTCAGAGTTGATTGAGCTAATTACAATCAGCTGTCCTGGAACCGAAAACTCAGTTTCTCAGCTCAGGCTCAATCAACTCGGAGTTTGCTGAGTCTGCTTTGTGAAAAAGGGTCCTGGTGTTGTTCGCTTCTCCGATGTTGTTGCCTTCTCTGGTGCTGTTTGCTGTGATTCCCCCCAGCTTTCATGCATTGGGTGTTTTTTTTCTTGTTTGGATTTTTAATACGGACAAACATGCTCTGTAACAATCTAGTGGGATTTCTAAATTCATGAGGGACACAGGTATCATGTTTGCTTCCTGTGATCAGGATCCAGTATATCTGATTTCCACATACGTATTCTGTGTTTATTTACCTTATTTTGAAACGGGGACAAAACTTGTGTGATGATTTTCCTTAATCTACCATTTCTTTTGACCTTTCTTCAGTGAATTGATGTGACAGTGTTGTCTTAGTCATTGGGAAAGACAGCCATCAGATAAAGGTTAATGTCTTTTGTTTAGCTCTCTTGTGGCCAAATCCTGCCATTGCATTTGTGGAAAGACATACAAACACAGAGAATTGTGATGTTCAGACATTGTGCCTCTTTAGAAGAATCACATATTCGGTCCCTTAAAATCACAGCTAGGTAAATAAATCAATATTTATGAAGCCCAATATCACAAATCACAATTTGCCTCAGAGGGCTTTACAGCATACGAAATCCCTCTGTCCTTGGACCCTCACAGCGGATAAGGAAAAACTCTCAGGCAGTCACACATTTCCTCCAAAACTTTGCAATATTCAACATGAAATTTTTCATGAATCCAGTATTTTTAGACATCAGTAACAGCAGCTGGTTGTGATGATGCATCTTTAATTTCTAGAATACAAAATTTACAGATAAAACAGAACTTTATTTTGAGCCGTAGAGCTTTCTGCAGTATCTTAGTGGTATGAGCACAGCTTTAGTTGAAACAGAATGGATGCGCGATTACATGTTTAAACAACTAAATGTCCCGCTCCCTTGCTAGTCGGCATGAGAATATTAGTCTGTAAACCAATTAGTGTTTATTCATGTAGAAGGCCTCTTAAATGTCATGCAGCCTCCCGCCACTAGTGGGTGCTACAGAACCGCCAGACAGCTGTTCCCCTCCCCTGGTAATGCTCGAGCAGACTGGAGTTTTAAAACTGCACGGTGGGAAATAAGGGCGATGCAGTACTTTGATCTGGAAAATGAATTCAGCAGCAATTAATCTTTTTTGAGTAGCAAGTTGTTGTCAGATAGTGTGCAGGTTTACATTCATACTGCACGGAGCAAAGGCCTCTCATTTCAGATGAAATTTAATATATTTAGATGTTTTATCAACTTTAAAGTGAATTGCTATCATTTCTGTCATTTCTGTTCTGTGCCCCACATTTCAGAGGCAGTTTATTTATTTGTCATTTTAGTGGTTACGTTTTGACTGAGTTGCCGCTATGTTTACATTCGTAGTGCACACCGCAAAGTGTCTTGTACTTGAGCGGTATTTAATATCCAAAATGGTTGTTGAAGTTTGTGATTAAAGGCTTCAAAGGGCTCTTGATGCACACAATATTTTTGGGACAATGTTTCAAATACTGAACAATAAATTGTGCTAAATTTGGATGTTTTCTGAGTGTTTTCCCTTTTTCAGACTAGTTGACTAGTCCTCGTTTAAATTTTTGTTAAGTGGACAGGAACATCCCTACCATTCGCCGTGTAGGCAAAGTTGTGGTTCGGGTGAAACAGATTTCGTTAGGCAAACTCATTGACGCAACACCAGCATTTTTTTCCCTTAGGCTACCAGTAATCAAACTTGACTCACGGCAAACTCTCGCATCCTATGGACAATCATTCTCACATAATTCACGATAGCCTGAGCAAATAAAGAGCCACACTGTAGCCTCCAGACATGACAAGAGTAACAGTACATGTTAATGACTGCTGTTTCTGTGTGTGTCTGTGTGTGTGTGTGTGTCTGTTTCCTGCAGACGTCCAGCAGCTGTCGGTGGTTAAAGAAGAGGTTCCCCCTGAGCAGCAGGAGTGGAGCTCCAGTGTGGACCAGGAGGACCCAGAGCCTCCACACATTAAAGAGGAACAGGAGGAACTCTGGATCAGTCAGGAGGGAGAGCAGCTTCAAGGGCTGGAGGAGGATGATATCACCAAGTTCACATCCACTCCTGTCCCTGTGAAGAGTGACGATGATGAAGAGAAACCTCAGTCTTCACAGCTTCATCAAAGACACACTGAACAGATGGAAAGAGAAGCAGAGGGAGAGGACTGTGGAGGAGCAGAACCAGCCAGGAACTCAGATCCAGATACACATTTACAACCTGAGACTGATGACAGTGATGATTGGAAAGAGACCAGAGAACCTCAGTCAGGTTTAAACTCTCTGAAAAATGATCAAGTCTCTGTCAGTGATTTGGTTGTTCGTGAGAAACGGTTTAGCTGCCCTGAGTGTGGGAAAAGATTTACTCTCAGTGGAGTTCTGAAGAGACACATGAGATCTCATACAGGAGAGAAACTATTTAGCTGCTCTGAGTGTGGGAAAAGATTTGGTCGCAATGCAGATCTGAGCAGACACATGAGATGTCATACAGGAGAGAAACCATATAAATGCTCTGAGTGTGGGAAAAGATTTAGTCAAAGTGGAGTTCTGAAGGTACACATGAGAACTCATACACAGGAGAAAACCATTTCAGTGCTCTGAGTGTGGGAATAGATTTAGTCAAAGTGGAGTTCTGAAGATACACATGAGATCTCATACAGGAGAGAAACCATTTGACTGCTCTGAGTGTGGGAAAAGATTTGTTCGGAAAACACATCTGAAGATTCACATGAGATTGCATACAGGAGAGAAACCATTTAGTTGCTCTGAGTGTGGGAAAAGATTTTATCAACGTGGAAATCTGAGGGTACACATGAAATCTCATACAGGAGAGAAACCATTTAGTTGTGCCAATGTGGGAAAAGATTCGGTCGTAATGGAGATCTGAGCAGACACATGAGATCTCATACAGGGGAGAAACCATTTAGTTGCTCCGAATGTAGGAAAAGATTTGGTCGACATCATCATCTGATGGAACCAGAAGTCAACAGAGAGCACTGTTGAGGACCAGAATCAGCCAGATACACATTTTCAATCTGAGACTGATGATAAGAGGGAAGACTCTTCTAACTTGCGACCGATGACAGTGATCATGGTTGGAAGGAGACCAGAGAACCTCTGTCAGTCAGTCATATGACACTGTGACACTTAATACTAATCAAAAACAATTAAGTTACTCAGTGTGGGGTTTAAAGATTTGTCTGTCAGAGATGCTTAGTTTTTACAGTCCGCAGCTCCTCTGCATAGTCTCTGCCATCTTTCCTTCTCTCATCTTATGTGCAGCAGCACTGTGCAGTCAAGGGCTGGGCTGGGTCAGCTTTACACTCCCAGTTTGGAGAAACAGACAAAAGAACTGGCATGGTTAGGTCGCTTCCAAAAGTCACACAATAACACAAAGTAACTGTCTAATCGAAGGGCAGCTGAAGACCAGTGACTTGTGTTCTGTGAGGTAAAATGACTGATTCTTTCAGTGGAGTCTGGTTACTTCTAGGAGAGCATCATGAAACTGCATCAGTTTACCATTGTAAAGGGCTGTCTGACAGCATGGTGAGGTGTTGAAAATACCCTTAACAAAGTGTTCTTTTACACTGGTGATCCTTTTTTTTTCAAGTGGTGAAGGGAGGTTTTGCTGCTGCCCCCATCCAGTCACCAGACTCCTTTGACAGAAACAGCAATTTTTTTCTACCTTGCTCTCATGCCATTTTTGGTCTCCTCTGTGTCCCCTCTCTGAATTCAGAAGATTTTACGGGTTGAGAAATGCAGCGCAGGCAGAAGTCTTCATGAATTTTAAAAAGAAATAATTTCTCCCTCCCTATTGTAAAAGCAGCAGCAGCCAGGGGTGTAAATACAGACAGGACAGGTAGTGCGGTTGCACTGTAGCCTGTGGGGTGGGGGGACCTTGCAAATGATTCAGATTTCCACCTCGGAACTACAGCTGTTTTTCCAAAGGAAAAAACAATCCCATTGCATTAAAAATGGTGCCATATGCTACAGGCGATTTGACCTGAAACATGCCAATTTTCTTTTTTTCTTTTCTTTCCTTTTTGTAAAATAGTCAGTAGCAATCTATAACAAAATGATATGCTGATTCTAGGGCTGGGCAATAAATCGATTTTATGGGTTAATTTGAATTTGTAGTTTAGGCCAATTTGTTTTAGTGAAAATCGAGTTTCTATTTAAAATCTGCCACCGCCGCACCACGCTGGGCTCCCATAGTTCAGAGTGGGCTCTCCCCGCGCCCTTGGCAACATGGCGGTGAGCGGGGAAGAACTCGTTTTGAAGAAAGGGAACGAGTTCTTCAGCGCTTTTGTGTGCACACCTGTGTCTATGTGCGTGTTTGTGTGTGCGCATCAGGGCCGAACTCCGCCGTGCGCGACACAGAGAGGAGAGGAGGATTTTAAATGCGCACCGTGTAGGGACATAAATGACATGCCATTGTGTAAAGCCTGATTTATGGTCCTGCGTTGAATCAACGACGTCACTACGTCATAGGGTACGAGGCTACGCAGAACATACCATACCATACATGGTGCCACCTGCTACTCAGTAACCATTTACGCACACTGATGGAACAGCCCTTTTTTTTTGGTCGTCGTCTTGTTTTTCTTTGTGGTCTTTTTTTGTTGTTGTTGTCAGATTAAGGCCATGGCAATAATTCATCTGAATGTTCTGTATGCAAGACTTGCCATGGTTTGAGCAGTGGTTACAAAACCAGCCACAACTCAGCCCTGAGCAGAGTGACCATCTGCTATTGACCAATCAACAGACTGCAGTGTTCACAGAAATGCAATTTCATTCTACTGTGCAATTGCTTATTGACAATAAAGTTCACTTTGACTATTGTCTGATTTTGTTGTTGTTGTTGTTGTCTTCATGTTTCTCTTTGTGGTCTTTTTATTTATTTTTTCCTTTGTCATCATTGTGAGTCTCTTCCTGGTTGATATGTGTGTCAATATTCTCGAACAATTTTTAAGATCAAGGCCAGTCGGCCCCTGTAGGCCTGTCCAGTAATCCATCCATGGCAATAATTCATCTGAATGTTCAAGTGTGTGTCTGCTACAGGCATTCTTACTAGCATTTTATATTGCCTCAAAATAGCATTGTTTTCCAAAAAATGTCTTCCCCTTCAAGGTCAACGGTCATGTGAGGTTTAGTTTGGGAGATAAACCTTTTAGCTGAGCATGTTGTAAAAAATATTTCATACGCTGTGACACACATGAGAATCCCCAAAGAGGAGAAGCTCTTCAGCCACTCTGTGCGGGAAAAGAGTTCAAAGGCAGCCACATGACAAAGGTCATATGTGTGTTTTTTCAACAGCAGCGGCAGTAAAATTGTAGGTTCAGATTTTACTCTGGAGCAACAGAGGGTTGAAAAGACTCTGGACATGTATGAAATGATAACACCAGGGTAAGAATGTCATTCTTCTCATTCAGAGTTGGGTATTGTTTCACCTTTAGAATTCCAATCCTGGTTGTTATTGATGACTCGAAACACTTCTTTATATCAAATGAGCAAGAAAACAACTAGAATGTATTTCCTCATCAGTCACAGTGTTTGCTGGTTTATTAAACAACTTCTTTGAATCTTGTGTTGTAAAATGTTTTGTAGCTTTTCTTCCCAAGTTCAAGAATAAACTTTTAAGGTCAATGAATATCATTCTCGAAAGAGTGTTTTTCATTCATTTATCTGTCTGCTTGTGTTTCTAAAGGACAGTTTATAATTCCAGTAACACTTCTGGACTTTTATTTTGAAGCCCATTAACTAGTTTACCCCGGAAGTTGTATTCTTTATTGTCGCTAAGGTCACACTGTTTGAACAAGATGGCGTCTGTTGGAAACGTGTGTTAGCAGAGTGTCTTTGTTGTGTGTTTAAAGCGTGAACATGTCTAAAGTCCAAATGCTGAGATCGTTGGTGAAGCAGCGACTAACTGCGGCTGCTGAAGAGATATTTGGGCTGGTTGAAAGAACGATAGCAGAGTACGAGGAGGAACTTTGTCGATCAAAAGAGGAGAACGAGCGACAACGGAAACTACTGGACGCTGTTTTCAACCCTCAGCTTCGGTTACACAGAGCAGGTTTGTTCATGAAACATTACAAGTTCATTATTAATAATATAGCTGCAGCTTTGTTCAATAAATATTCAGTCTGTCGACGTTTATGCGCCGCGTTAGCTTCTCTGGTGTCGTTAGTATGTTCAGCCTGAGATGATGGAAACGTTTCCGTTTCACAAAGGCATAACTCTGAGTCGGTTATTATGGTAACATACTCAGTGGAACAAACTTGCTGGTTCGCAGGTTTGTTTCATCTCAGCTTGAGGCTGAGCGTGTGGCAGGAAGGAGAGACATGGCGTGTCCTTTTGTGAATAAAGTTTTCGTGATGAGCGATTTGAACTTCCTGCAACAGATATTGAGGGTAACGTCGAGCTGCTTTAATGCTGAACCACATTATTATTGATCAAGCGTCTGCACATCCGACAAAACAAGACACAGAGCTTCCGCTCGAACTACTTCCTGTTATCAACCTTTCAGAAAGATGCAGTGTATTGAATACCACCACAAAAGTCGTTGACATTGAGGCACAATTTATTCTGTTGTGTAAGGACATGGTGATTACACCCCGTTTGGATGTCTTATCGTTCCCCACAAAATATCTCCAGATATGTTTATGAAGATATGTTTGAAGTCTTCTTTCACAGTCATTAAAATCTACGTTTCAGTTGGCATGAAATAAGCGGTTGTGCTTTTAACTCCGTTTTCTGTCACTGAAAATCATTTTATCTGCACTCCACTGATGATGTCTTTTTGTTACTTGCTGAGAACACGCTTCCCTCAGTCTGAACATACTCAGATTTGATTGAGCTAATTATGATCACCTGTTCTGGAACCGAAAACTCAGTTTCTCAGCTCAGGCTCAATCAACTTGGAGTTTGCTGAGTCTGCTTTGTGAAAAAGGGCCCCGGTGTTGTTCTCTTCTCTGATGTTGTTGCCTTCTCTGGTGCTGTTTGCTGTTATTCCCCCCAGCTTTCATGCCTTGGGTGTTTTTTTTCTTGTTTGGATTTTTAATATGGACAAACATGCTCTGTAACAATCTAGTGGGATTTCTAAATTCATGAGGGACACAGGTATCATGTTTGCTTCCTGTGATTAGGATCCAGTATATCTGATTTCCACATACGTATTCTGTGTTTATTTACCTTATTTTGAAACGGGGACAAAACTTGTGTGAGATTCCTTAATCTACCATTTCTTTTGACCTTTCTTCAGTGAATTGATATGAAAGTGTTGTCTTAGTCATTGGGAGAGAAAACCATCAGATAAAGGTTAATCTCTTTTGTTTAGCTCTCTTGTGGCCAAATTCTGCCATCTCATTTGTGGAAAGACATACAAACACAGAGAACTGGATGTTCAGACATTGTGCCTCTTTAGAAGAATCACATACTCGGTCCCTTAATATCACAACTAGGTAAATGTATGAAGCCCAATATCACAAATCACAATTTGCCTCAGAGGGCTTTACAGCATACGAAATCCCTCTGTCCTTGGACCCTCACAGCGGATAAGGAAAAACTCTCAGGCAGTCACACATTTCCTCCAAAACTTTGCAATATTCAACATGAAATTTTTCATGAATCCAGTATTTTCAAACATCAGTAACAGCAGCTGGTTGTGAAGATGCATCTTTCGTTTCTCGAATGCAAAATTTACAGATAAAATAGAACTTCATTTTGAGCCGTAGAGCTTTCTGCAGTATCTTAGTGGTATGAGCACAGCTTTAGTTGAAACAGAATGGATGCGCGATTACATGTTTAAACAACTAAATGTCCGCTCCCTAGCTAGTTGGCACGAGAAATACTACTCGGTAAACCAATTAGTGTTTTATTCATGTAGAAGGCCTCTTAAATGTCATGCAGCCTCCCGCCACTAGTGGGTGCTACAGAGCCGTCAGACAGCTGTTCCCCTCCCCTGGTAATGCTCGAGCAGACTGGAGTTTTAAAACTGCACGGTGGGAAATAAAGGCGATGTCCTCGTCAAACTAGTGCAGTTTGGCAGTACTTTGATCTAGAAAATGAATTCAGCAGCAATCAATCTTTATTGAGTAGTAAATTGTTAGATAGTGTGCAGGTTTACATTCATACTGCACGGAGCAAAAGGCCTCTCATTTCAGCTGAAATTTAATCATAATGTAGATGTTGTTTTATCAAGTTTAAAGTGAATTGCGATCATTTCTGTCATTTCTGTTCTGTGCCCCACATTTCAGATGCAGTGTATTTATTTTTATTTTAGTGGTTAACTTTTGACTGAGTTGCCATTATGTTCACGTTCGTAGCGCACGCCGCAAAGTGTCTCGTACTTCAGCGGCAGTTAAAATATGCCATGGTTGTTGAAGATTGTGATTAAAGGCTTCAAAGGGCTCTTGATGCACACAATATTTTTGTGACAATATTTCAAATACTGAACAATACATTGTGCTAAATTTTGATGTTTTCTGAGTGTTTTCCCTTTTTCAGACTAGTTGACTAGTCCTCCTTAAAATTTTCGTTAAGTGGACAGAAACATCCCTACCATTCGCTGCTTGGGCGAGGTTGTGGTTCGGGGGAAACAGATTTCGATGGGCAAACTCATTGACGCAACACCAGCATTTTATTTACTCAGGCTGCCAGTAATCAAACTTGACTCATGGCAAACTCTTGCATCCTATGGACAATCATTCTCATGTAATTCACTTCAGCCTGAGCAAATAAAGAGCCACACTGTAGCCTCCAGACATGACAAGAGTAACAGTACATGTTAATAACGCTCTGTGTGTGTGTGTGTGTGTGTGTGTGTGTGTGTGTGTGTGTGTGTGTCTGTTTCCTACAGACATCCAGCAGCTGTTGGTGGTTAAAGAAGAGGTTCCCCCTGAGCAGCAGGAGTGGAGCTCCAGTGTGGACCAGGAGGACCCAGAGCATCCACACATTAAAGGGGAACAGGAGGAACTCTGGATCAGTCAGGAGGGAGAGCAGCTTCAAGGACTGGAGGAGGATGATATCACCAAGTTCACATCCACTCCTGTCCCTGTGAAGAGTGAAGATGATGAAGAGAAACCTCAGTCCTCACAGCTTCATCAAAGACACACTGAACAGATGGAAAGAGAAGCAGAGGGAGAGGACTGTGGAGGAGCAGAACCAGCCAGGAACTCAGATCCAGATACACATTTACAACCAGAGACTGATGACAGTGATGATTGGAAGGAGACCAGAGAACCTCAGTCAGGTTTAAACTATCTGAAAAACTACGAAGTCCCTGTCAATGATTTGGTTGTTTGTGAGAAACGATTTAGCTGCTCTGAGTGTGGGAAAAGATTCAGTTGCAATGGAGATCTTAACAAACACATGAGATCTCATACAGGGGAGAAACCATTTAGTTGCTCTGAGTGTAGAAAAAGATTTAGTCTAAGTGGAGTTCTGAGGAGACACATGAGATCTCATACAGGAGAGAAACCATTTAGTTGTTCTGAGTGTGGGAAAAGATTTGGTTGCAACGGAGATCTGAAGAGACACATAAGATCGCATACAGGAGAAAAACCATTTAGCTGCCCTGAGTGTGGGAAAAGATTTAGTCAAAGTGGAGTTTTGAAGATACACATGAGATCGCACACAGGAGAGAAACCATTTAGCTGCTCTGAGTGTGGGAAAAGATTCAGTCGCAATGGAGATTTGAAGATACACATGAGATCTCATACAGGAGAGAAACCATTTAGTTGTTCTGAGTGTGGGGAAAGATTTCGTCACAGGGGACACCTGACAAGACACATGAAATTGCATACAGGAGAGAAACCATTTAGTTGCTCTCAGTGTGAGAAAAGATTTCATGAAAGTGGAGTTCTTAAAGCACACATGAGATCGCATACAGGTGAGAAACCATTTAGCTGCTCTGAGTGTGGGAAAAGATTCGGTCACAGTGGAGATTTGAAGATACACATGAGATCTCATACAGGAGAGAAACCATTTAGTTGTTCTGTGTGTGGCAAAAGATTTGGTCGTTGTGGAATTCTGAAGCAACACATGAGATCTCATACGGGAGAGAAACCATTTAGCTGCTCTGAGTGTGGGAAAAAATTTGGTTACAGTGGACATTTGAAGCAACACATGAGATCTCATTCGGGGAAAAAACATTTGGCTGCTCTGAGTGTGGGAAAAGATTTGGTCGGAGGGGACATCAGTAGATTCATATGAGATCTCATACAGGAGAGGAGAAATTTAGCTGCTCTGAGTGTGGGGAAAGAGTTTGTCAGAGGGGACATATGACAAGACAGGAGATCTCATAGATGGTAGAAACCCTTTAGATGCTCTGAGTGTGGGAAAAGATTTGGTTGCAATGGAGATCTGAAGAGGCACATGAGATCACATACAGCAGAGAAACCATTCTATTGCTCCAAGTGAGAAAAGATTTGCTTACAATAGAAATTTAAAGAGACCGGCAGGGTTCCTACACAAGTATGGGAAGTATGGAAAAGTATGGAAATAAATTTGATCAATTTCCAGGTATTAAAAAGTATGGGAAAATATTTATGTTTCCAGACTGTTACCACTGTTCTAAAATACTGTTTTCTAAAATAGAAAATTAGGTATTTCCAAAAATAATTTAACTGACAGATGCCCTTAATGATTCATGACTAAGGCACATTTAAGAATTATTATGACTTAAGTACAGAGTATATTTTGCTACTTAGTTTGATGACAGACAGGATGACATCATTCTTAATATCACATACTGTAATAGAACTTTAAAATAATTCCAGACTGTTTCTGCTACCAAACCAAAGAGTGTAAAGGTAGTTGATGACTGATGAGGTCTAATTAACAATGTGGGTTATTTCTTTAGTTTTTATTTCCAGTTATCAGGTGTCTCAAGTTATTCTGAGCTGCAGAGTATAAAATCATCCACGCTGTCAGCTGTCACTCTGAGGATTAAATAAAGTTGACACCATTAAAGTGCAGCTAAAATCATCATTAGGATATGTGTTTAGTGTGGTTATAAACTGTTTTAAAACCAGAGTGGAAATAGAAAACTTGGAACAATAAAATATTAATACCGACCTATTAACATATAGCCTATCACTCTGTTAAGCAAACTGGGGACTTTTGCTCGTGACATTCTCAGGCCTTTTTAGCTCGGTTAATGCATATTTTAGATATTTAGCTTACTGTTGCCAAATTTTTTTACAGAAACACAAAGTTCTTCATATATCTAGCCTCCTAAATTTGCTCCCGAAGTGCACCACATTGATGTATTTTACTTTAAAACGGTCAAACTTTTCCATGCCCCCGGACCCCCCTAGAAGTTCAGAGGCTCTCTCTTTTTTCACCATACCTGTATTTTTTATCACTTTTTTTCCACTGCATTATGGTACTTGGCTACAATCAGCTATTAAGAACAATTAAATATGATAAAGAACAATTAAATATGATTTCACTGATATATTTACACTGATATATTTACTGTCCAGTAATCCATCCATGGCAATAATTCATCTGAATGTTCAAGTGTGTGTCTGCTACAGGCATTCTTACTAGCATTTTATATTGCCTCAAAATAGCATTGTTTTCCAAAAAATGTCTTCCCCTTCAAGGTCAACGGTCATGTGAGGTTTAGTTTGGGAGCTAAACCTTTTAGCTGAGCATTTTGTAAAAAATATTTCATTCGCAGTGTCCACGCTGTGACACACATGAGAATCCCCAAAGAGGAGAAGCTCTTCAGCCACTCTGTGCGGGAAAAGTGTTCAAAGGCAGCCACATGACAAAGGTCATATGTGTGTGTTTTTCAACAGCAGCGGCAGTAAAATTGTAGGTTCAGATTTTACTCTGGAGCAACAGAGGGTTGAAAAGGCTCTGGCCATGTATGAAATGATAACACCAGGGTAAGAATGTCATTCTTCTTCTGTTGTGAGCAAACAGCATTCAGAGTTGGGTATTGTTTCACCTTTAGAATTCTAATCCTGGTTGTTATTGATGATTCGAAACACTTCTTTATATCAAATGAGCAAGAAAACAAGTAATATGTATTTCCTCATAAATCAGGTTTTGTTAACACTTCAGCCTATTTTATAACATCTGAAAGTGCACATGCGCAGAATGTGATGTTATATCAAGATGTTATGTTGTGCCTCTTTCTCTTTGCTCACATGCTGTATGTAAAGGGTCCTCTAGGATCTTCATGATTTCATCCATGCAGTCAAGTCAGATTAAACTTGAAGGAGGGAGACTTCAGGTCTCATAATTCTTTTAGGGTTGATGCTTTTCTCAATCCTTTTGTCCTGATCCTACCTGGAGGGGAAATAACTGTATATAGTTTGGCATAAGAAGCACCTCCTAAACAACTTTTGCTGGTTTATTAAACTGATTTGGACCTTGTTCTGTGAAATGTGTTGAGGCTTTTCTTTCCAAGTTCAAGAATAAACTTTTAAGGTCAATGAATATCATTCTCTGATGAGTGTTTTTCATTCATTTATCTATCTATCAAGAAGAAGACTTTGGCTGCGTCTGAAAGGCCCACTGGCATACTGCATACTACCACCATGTACTACCACTAGATACTACTCCTACCTACGAAACAAGTTGGGTCCATTCGGACATACTAAAAGATTGGTGGGAAGACACTCCATTCGCTGGCAGAGCAGAGGTACTGCACCAAAATCTGAACACACCTGTGACTATTGAAATTGTCCAAAAATGAAGCTGGCCACTCTTTACCCAGCAGCAACATGTCTGCAAGCTCTCTCATGCTTCTCAACATGCAAAATGTGAGGCGTAGGCGAGCCAGAGCTCGCCTTTTGCACATAATAATTAATTCACTGCCACAGGTAAACAATGACATGACATGCCACACTCAAAAACTTTGCACTTTGCACTTTGAAGATCCTTTATATTGTTTTTGAAATAATCCAATCTGTTATGGTGATGACAACCATCATCACTTCTCATAAGTGTCATAACGCTGACATCATGTGTCAATCAAGGGATTAGTTCATTGAATGTAGATACAGCATTTCCACCAGCACTGCTCTGCCATGATGTACTGTCATTATAAGTAATGTTACAAAGTGTGCGTGCAGTTACATCTGTATTGATGCGCTGCTTCAGCCGCCGGCTGCCATTGCTCTGCCATGTTGTTTTGAATCTTGCCGGGCAGTGACCACGTTGCATTTACCACGACTACAATGAAGAAGAAGCCCGTGGTGCATTTTGGGTGAGTAGTCGCCCTGCAGTGTGCTCTGCCATGATACCAAAGAGCATTGAGAGGCGAAGCTCCGTTGAATTTCTGCCAACAGCCACCAGGGGCGCTGCTGCAGCGCTGCTGCCATCTTGGACTGTTGAGCTTAGCACAAACTGTAAATAAATCTTTATTCCTGACTATGTGACGTCGCCATTAATGTGTTTCTAGTTAAAATATTGGTGGGGTTTTTTTTAAGTTCTTTATTTTTATTATTTATTTATTTATTTTTGTAGATTGGCTTATGGGGTGATTTTGAAGGAGTAATTAAGTTAATCTTCTCATAAGTGGATGTAATATGTAGAGATGCCATCTAGGCCGTTTTCGTTCGTTTTGTTTTTTTAAAGTCTATATTTTGCTTTACCAAAACGTGAAAAAGCAGCTGTGACCAAGCTGTCATGAGGTGAGTCGCATTGTGAGCATAATTAATTGTGATATACTTCAGTTTGTCTGTGTGGTTTTGTATGCAAGCGGCTCTGCTGACAGTCCACATTCCGGCGGTAGGACGAAACCATGGGCGAGTCTGTTGTTATGGGGCCTTCTATTGAGCTTCGCCTCTTGGTATCCATGCTCTTTGATCATACTACAATATAGGCGTGTTTCGCAGGGGTGGTAGCATACTACTCCTCCCTACTCCGGTTTCGGACATACTGCACACTGGCGATGGTGAGATGAAGCGTGGCTTCATGCGCACATGAAACCACCTGCTGGCCAAAGTGTGTAAGACAGGCAGCTGTGATCTTCACCATTTAATGAGTGATACACGGTATTTTGTGTTCCATTTTCTTCTTCAAATGGGCAATTGGAGGCGAAATTAGACCACAACCAGTAATTAATTTGTGTTTGGCCTTTATTGTTAAATCAATATTATGTGCCCCCACTGCATGGATAAATAATAAATAATAATAATATTAGTCATGAAAGGGACGCTGCTGTGCCTCGTGCGTAAATGCGCACAGCATCTCTCTTTATGGGGAAACGCGCTTATAGTTTCTGCTGCGGGGTGAGGTGCTCGCTGCAGGTATTTAATAACCTCAGGCAGTTATCTTTTAACGTTACAGTCTTTTGTATTTTTTGTTATGATCCTTCCACTGTAGCTCTGCAGGGAAACACTGTACAGGGGAATAAAAAGTGGGAAGCAGTAACGTCATTGATTATTTAAATCTCCAAATACTCCAAGTATATGCGCATTTACGCACGAGGCACAGCAACATTACTTCATAGATTATCTATCTATTTTTTTAGATTCAGTTTTATTTATATAGTGCCAAACAAAAGTCATCTCAGGGCACTTTACACATAGAGCAGGTCTACATAATACTCTTGAATCTATCTATCTATCTATCTATCTATCCAGGCCATAAGCATAGCTAAAGCCAATGTTTTGAGATGCAGTAGGGGCAGATAATATAGATATAACAATAAAGGCAAAAAACAAGTAGGTTTCTGGTTTTGGATCAATTTTTATATCAATTAGCCATTTGAAGACGAAAATGGGAAAAGCATGTGGATTTCTGTTTTTTTCTCATTCACACATGTCGTTTAATGAGTAGCGATGGTGTGAAGGTGATGAAGGAGACTCCGCTGACACCATCTTGCTTGCATGAAGAAAAGGTTTATTACAAGAAGCACAGCATCACATATGAAGCACCCAGGTGTGCTTGAGAGAGCCAATATGAACCGCTCTAAATAACAGCCACGCAAACCCTGCTTAAATAGGGTCTTGCTTTTGTGGAATGTGAGACAAGGATGACCAGAATCCTAGTTGACTTCACCAAATCCTGGCCTTGGCCATAAATACCTCCTTGACCCTGACCATATATGTTTCTGGACCTTGGGCCCCGTGCTGGTCATCTGTTCCAAAGCTTCAGAGTAGATCTCAATACACTACACACGAAAATGGGAAAATTAAAATGATGCATTGTACATTTGTATATTTGTTTATCCGGTTATAAAACAAGTTAAACAAAGCTGTGGACGGAGGCTACACCAATAGTAGCGAAACGTTCATAGTTCGCATCTAAGTTTAACATAATGTTGAAAGTTTAAAAAATGAACAAGTTGGCATGAGATGTATAATGTCTCATAAACAGCAGTAACTTAGATGGTGATCTCCTTCCTTTCTCGGTCATGTTGATCTTTTTCTTTCCTAATCATTTGAGTTTGTGAATGGTGCGTAAATATTGCCGCCGCAATGACTTGTTGGACGGAATTATCTCCTTTCCTATCGCTTAGGAAGCTCCGATGTATCCTATGCTGAAGGAGATCTGAAAGGAAGCATTTAACCTCCTTTCCTTCGTGTTTAGAGAATTCGAACCGCTCTTATCATGGCGGCCGCTAAAATACTTCCGGGTCATTTCACTCAGCTAGGAACCTTCCTAAGCAGAAAAGACTTTCCGACCGCAGGGCCAGATCTGAACCGCTTCCCGAACCAGTCACATGGTACAGCTGGGCGGCGAGGCTTCGGACGTCATCAATGACGTCACTTGTCTGAGTGATCCAAATCACGACACGCGCATCGTGGAAACTCTTCCTGGATACTCGACACACGCTTCGAAGCATCGGCAGACCACATCAGACCAACATCACTACTACATACTAATTTGGTCTACTACAATCCATACTCCTTGGCCTTTCGGACGCAGCCTTTTATTTTGAAGCCCATTAACTGATTTACCCCGGAAGCTGTATTCTTTACTGCCGCTAACGCCACGCTGTTTGAACAAGATGGCGTCTGGTGGAAACGTGTGTTAGCAGAGTGTCTTTGTTGCGTTTTTAAAGTGTGAACATGTCTAAAGTCCAGATGCTGAGATCGTTGGTGAAGCAGCGACTAACTGCGGCTGCTGAAGAGATATTTGGGCTGGTTGAAAGAACGATAGCAGAGTACGAGGAGGAACTTTGTCGATCAAAAGAGGAGAACGAGCGACAACGGAAACTACTGGACGCTGTTTTCAACCCTCAGCTTCGGTTACACAGAGCAGGTTTGTTCATGAAACATTACAAGTTCATTATTAACAATATAACTACAGCTTTGTTCAATAAATATTTAGTCGATGTTCATACGCCGCGTTAGCTTCTCTGGTGTCGTTAGCTTCTCTGGGCCCTATTTCACCCCACGTGGATGTCTTACTGTTGCTGGAGGACTGTCTATATGGAAGATACAATTTAATCCTCACACGCTATCATTTATCTTAAAGGGATAGTGCACACTAAAAAGAGAATTCAGCCATTATCTACTCACCCATATGCCGAGGGAGCTTCCGCATGAAGTAAAGCCTTTGCTGTCCTTTGCTAAAAATGGCGGCTGTATTTGAGTCCCATGACGGTTGTTTATCGATTACTGTCCCTACATATCTATATTCATCGACAACTTCAATACTTTAACCACCAATAACTACATGTTGGTGTGTGTCTCTGCTCAGTCTGAAATCAAAAATCATTTCTTTTGTTTTCTTAGTGTTCTGCTGAAGAAAACTAGCATGACACAAATTAACAAAATCAATCACACATCCTCGATAACCTTTTTCATTCTCAGTTATCAAACCAACAATCACTGTATCATCAGCAAATTTTACATCGAAAACATGGGATGAGTTCGCCCTGCATTCATTCGTATATAGAATAAATAAGACCGGAGAAATGACACTCCCCTGAGGAGCCCCGGAGTTTGTGCCCACTGTGTTTTGCCTGTTTTTTGTGGTTTTCCCTGGACATAAATCAGGAAGAATCATCAAAGAGGAATCCCACAGAACTGCAGGTTTAACAGTTTTAGGGTTTACAGTTTAATTAGAAATTAATCTATGTGGATACATTATGCAATGCTTTATGAATACTATTCATATATTCAAAGATTCCATGGTGTAACTGGCTCATTTACTCAACATCCCATAATAGCTCCATCTGAGAGTAAAGGAGATTACGTGAATCAGAATTTCACAGCGATTCAATTAACCTCAGCCTAATATTGACAGAATGACAAAAGTATAAGCAAAATATTAAAGCGGTCTACAAAATTTTTGTGTTTGATTTTGAGTTTGTGCCCAGTGTGTTTGGGCCCCATCAGATTACAGCTGCATGAGAGGATACAGCAAATTATACTGAAATGTATGAGCACTGTTAAGGTATAAAAATGTTGAATTTTCTGTATATTAGACACATTAACACATCACATTACATAACGTCACTTATCTATGAACACGCTCTGCCGTTCTTTCCCATCCCACCTCACGCTGTTAAGCTGCAGCATGAAGGTTTTTTTTTCCTTGTTTGAAGATATGTTTGAAGTCTATATTCACAGTTGATAAAATCTACAATTCAGTTGGGATGAAACAAGCAGTTGTGCTTTTAGCTGCGCTTTCTGTCAGTGAAAATCATTTTATCTGCACTCCACTGATGATGTCTTTTGGTGCTCGCTGTGAACACGCTTCCCAGTCTGAACATACTCAGAGTTGATTGAGCTAAATACGATCAGCTGTTCTGGAACCAAAAACTCAGTTTCTCAGCTCAGGCTCAATCAACTCGGAGTTTGCTGAGTCTGCTTTGTGAAAAAGGGCCCCGGTGTTGTTCACTTCTTCGATGTTGTTGCCTTCTCTTTTCCTTGTTTGGATTTTTAATACAGACAAACATGCTCTGTAACAATCTGGTGGGATTTCTAAATTCATGAGGGGCACAGGTATCATGTTTGCTTCCTGTGATTAGGATCCAGTATGTTTGATTTCCACATAAGTATTCTGTGTTTATCTGTGTTTATTTACCTGATTTTTGAAACAGGACAAAACTTGTGTGATGATTTTCCTTGATCTACCATTTATTTTGGCCTTTCTTCAGTGAATTGATGTGAAAGTGTTGTCTTAGTCATTGGGAGAGACAACCATCAGATATAGGTTAATGTCTTTTGTTTAGCTCTCTTGTGGCCAAATCCTGCAATTGCATTTGTGGAAAGACATACAAACACAGAAATGTAATGTTCAGACATTAAGCCTCTTTAGAAGGATCACATATTCAGCCCCTTAAAATCACAGCTAGGTAAATCAATCAGTATTTATGAAGCCCAATATCACAAATCACAATTTGCCTCAGAGGGCTTTACAGCATACGAAATCCCTCTGTCCTTGGACCCTCACAGCGGATAAGGAAAAACTCTCAGGCAGTCACACATTTCCTCCAAAACTTGACAATATGCAACATGAAATCTCTCATGAATTCAATATTTTCTAAACATCAGTAACAACAGCTGGTTGTGATGATGTATCTTTCATTTCTAGAATGCAAAATTTACAGATAAAATAGAACTTCATTTTGAGCCGTAGAGCTTTCTGCAGTATCTCGGCACCAGAAATACTAGTCGGTAAACCAATTAGTGTTTTATTCATGTAGAAGGCCTCTTAAATGTCATGCAGCCTCCCGCCACTAGTGGGTGCTACAGAGCCGTCAGACAGCAGTTCCCCTCCCTGGTAATGCTCGAGAGACTGGAGTTTTAAAACTGCACGGTGGGAAATAAGGGCGATGTCCTCATCAAACTAGTGCAGTTTGGCAGTACTTTGATCTAGAAAATGAATTCAGCAGCAATTTATCTTTTTTGAGTAATAAGTTGTTGTCAGATAGTGTGCAGGTTTACATTCATACTGCACGGCGCAAAAGGCCTCCAGACTTGACAAGAGTAACAGTACATGTTAATGACTGCTCTGTGTGTGTGTGTGTGTGTGTGTGTGTGTGTGTTTCCTGTTTCCTGCAGACGTCCAGCAGCTGTCGGTGGTTAAAGAAGAGGTTCCCCCTGAGCAGCAGGAGTGGAGCTCCAGTGTGGACCAGGAGGACCCAGAGCCTCCACACATTAAAGGGAACAGGAGAAAACTCTGGATCAGTCAGGAGGGAGAGCAGCTTCAAGAGCTGGAGGAAGATGATATCACTAAGTTCATATCCACTCCTGTCCCTGTGAAGAGTGAAGACGATGAAGAGAAACCTCAGTCCTCACAGCTTCATCAAAGACACACTGAACAGATGGAAAGAGAAGCAGAGGGAGAGGACTGTGGAGGAGCAGAACCAGCCAGGAACTCAGATCCAGATACACATTTACAACCAGAGACTGAAGACAAGACTGGAGAGCCTTCTGATCCAGAGACTGATGACAGTGATGATTGGACGGAGACCAGAGAACCTCAGCCAGGTTTAAACTATGTGGAGAAACCGTTTAGTTGCTCTGAGTGTGGGAAAAGATTTCGTCAACGTGGCGAGCTTAACAGACACATAAGAGCTCATACAGGGGAGAAACCATTCAGTTGTTCTGAGTGTGGGAAAAGATTTGTTCTCAACAGAGCTCTGAAGATACACATTAGATCTCATACAGGGGAGAAACCATTTAGTTGCTCTGAGTGTGGGAAACGATTTACTCAAAAGGAAGGTCTGAAGATACACATGAGATCTCATACAGGAGAGAAACCATTTAGTTGCTCTGATTGTGGAAAAAGATTTGGTTGCAATGGAGCTTCATAAACACATAAGATCTCATACAGGGGAGAAACCATTTGGTTGCTCTGAGTGTGGGAAAAGATTTGTTTCCAGAGCAGGGGTGAAGGAACACATGAGATCTCATACAGGAGAGAAACCATTTAGTTGCTCCGATTGTGGGAAAAGATTTAATCAAAAGGTTTGTCTGAAGCTTCACATGAGATCACATACAGGGGAGAAACCATTCAGTTGTTCTGAGTGTGGTAAAAGATATAATTACAGTGGAGATCTGAAGATACACATGAGATCTCATACAGGAGAGAAACCATTTAGCTGCTCTGAGTGTGGGAAAAGATTCGCTTGCAATAGAGGTCTTAAACAACACATGAAATGTCATACAGGGGAGAAACCATATAGTTGCTCTGAGTGTGGGAAAAGATTCATGCGAAATGCAGATCTTAAGAAACACATGACATCTCATACAGGGGAGAAACCAATTAGTTGCTCTGAGTGTGGGAAAAGATTTCATCATAGGGGACATCTGGCAAGACACACGAGATCTCATATAGGATAGAAAACCTTTAGCCTCTCTGAGTATGGGAAAAGATTTGGTTGGAATGGAGATCTGAAGAGGCACATGAGCTCACATTCAGCAGAGAGATGATTTAGTTACTCTGAGTGTGGGAAAAGATATGGGTACAGTTCAGATATAAGGGTACACATGAGATTTCATACAGGAGAGACACCATTCTATTGCTCAAATTGAGAAAAGATTTGGTTGCAATAGAAACTTAAAACGACAGGAGAGAAACCATTTTGTTGCTCTGAGTCTGAACAAACCTTTGGTTACAGTAGTGTTTTAAAGATACACATGAGATCTTATACAGGAGAGAAACCATGTAGCTGTTCAAGTTGTGGAAAATAATGTGGATATTTACATGCACACACAAGAACACTGCACAGTTTCATCAAACTCAAACTGAGGAGAGCAGAGAGGCAGAGCCTCCAGCCAGCAGCTCAACTACACAGATGGAACCAGAAGTTAACGGAGAGGACTGTGGAGGACCAGAATCAGCCAGATAGACATTTTCAACCTGAGACTGATGATAAGACGGAAGACTGATGACAGTGATCAGGGCTGGAAGGAGACCAGAGAACTTCTGTCAGTCAGTCATATGACACTGTGACACTCAGTACTAACCAAAACAATTAAGTTAATCAGTGTGGGTAAAAACATTTGTCTGACAGAGATGTTCAATTTTTACAGTCCACAGCTCCTCTGCATAGTCTGCCATCTTTCCTTCTCTCATCTTATGTGCAGCAGCACTGTGCAGTCAAGGGCTGTGCCTTGGGCTGATGCGGACAGGCAAATCAGAGGGGACGCCGCTGAGCGACCTTCATGACTCAGCTTTCATTTGGAATTGTGTTATTAGCTTTACACTCCCAGTTTGGAGAAGCAGACAAGAGAACTGGCATGGTTAGGTCGTTTCCGAAAGTCACACAATAACACAAAGTAACTGTCCAATTGAAGGGCAGCTGAAGACCAGTGACTTTGGTGACCAGTCAGTCTTCATGATTTTTTAAAAGGAAATAATTCCTCCCTCCCTATTGTAAAAGCAGCAGCAGCCAGGGGTGTAAATATAGACAGGACAGGTAATGTGGTTGCACTGGAGCCTGTGGGGTGGGGGGACCTTGCAAATGATTCAGATTTCCACCTCGGAACTACAGCTGTTTTTCTAAGGTGCCATATGCTACAGGCTATTTGACCTGAAACATGCCAACACATCTCTGTCATAATTTGCTTTTTTGCTTTTTTTCTTTTCTTTCCTTTTTGTAAAATAGTCAGTAGCAATCTACAGCAAAATGATATGCTGATTCTACATGAACCTGAAAAACCATGAATAAACTATGTGTATTTAAAAATGATTCGATTAAATGAATAATATCTTATTTCTTTATTACTTTTGTCATGTTGCCTAGTGTCAAGTCTCTATTTGGTCATGTGACAAGTTGATACAATTTACAGTTTCTAGTTTAGGTGCAAAATCTGTCAAGACTGACAAGCTGAGCACATCTGCAATTCCACTCAGCAGTCATGCCTTTGTAAGATAAAAGCGGCAGTAAAAAAGGACAAGAGAGGGCTGAACAGGAGGAAAATGTGGTGAAGCTCCCTGAATTAAAGTCCTTCTGCTTTTTTATAAGCAGTTGCCAGTGGTGTTTGTGGTCGCCTGTGTGTGGTAAATGGACTTGTCTCATCTTCAGACCACTGAAAGTGTTTTTTTTTTTTCTATATGTCACATTCACCCATTCACACACACACACACAGTCACAAACTGGTGGCCGTGGCTGCCATACATGGTGCCACCTGACACTCAGTAACCATTTACGCACACTGATGGAACAGCCATCGGAGGCGATCTGGGGTTCAGTAACTTGTCCGAGGACACTGACGTGTGGACTTGAGGGGCTGGGGATCAAATCGCTGATCTCGCTACAGTCAGCCACAATATTGTGCACTGTTAACTATCTTACACCACTTTTAGTAGCAGCAGTGTAGCAGTAGTAGAAGTACTGGTAATGACGTGGTATATACCCCATGAAAATAATAAAGGCTCATTATTCATTTTCACCTTTTAAAAACATAAAAGGTGGGGTTTAAATGTTTTGCGAAATTGTGGCTTTTGTTTTGTAAAAAGAAAAAGATTGTAAAGTATGTTGAATGTTAAGGGAGAATATAACAGCAATATGTTATCTAAAGTAAAAACAACTATCTGTGTTTTAAAGGGATCTGTCGCCATCTAGTTGTCAAAAGGAGGAGGCTGATTTTGACCCACAGGTAAAAACAATCATTTAGGGATTTTTAAAAGCACAGCCACTCCACCTGTGTGAACGAAAGGGAGTGTGGAGAACCTCAGACATGTCAGACAGATGTTCAACTCTGAGAGACATTTGGGGAATTTTACCCCAACTGGTCAATAGCTCTGCAGGAGTCCTCCTTTGATGACTGTCACCAAACACCTGGATCTTTTTAATGAAGATTCAAAGGAGGATTGAGAGGAACCACAGCAGAATATGGAGGTATAAAAATTGTTTTGTGTCACTTTGTAGTTCTTTTAGCCCCATTTCCACCTTTGGAGACAAAAGTAACCCTTCAGACATGACACCGAGACCCTAGATCCATTCAGTGGTTTCACTGCAAACTGTAAATGTGTGCGTGCTTGTGTTCCAGTGGGTGGTGAGAATCGAACAGTAAGGCCCAATCCCAATTCCTCAAGCTCAACCCTCAGTCTCACTAGCCCTCAAAACCAAGTGTTAAGGGCTATCTTTTGACTTTAAAATGGGACACCCCTCAAAGGCAAATACGTCCTCAGACTGTGGGGGGCCAAAACTCTGACCAGTCTCTCAATTCAAAGAAGAAGAAATATACATCATCAGTAGTCGTCAATAAAAAGATGCAACGATTTTTTTCCCCAACACTTTATTTCAATTCTTGTAGAAAACAAGCAGTGACAGACATGAACAAAACAAATACGCCAGCGTTAAGAGAAAAGAAAGAGAATAAAATAAATGAATAAATAAAGTTCAGCAGCTCAAAACATTAAATTGTTTACATATTTTCAGAGTCTTTATAGCTTTGGAGTTTGTGGAGTGCTGAATGGTTTCTATGTATTGCTGCATTTCATTCATAAAAGTTTTGAACAAGGGTTTTCTGTTCCAAAATTTACTCTTATGAATATGGATTTTCGCTAAGAAAATAAATAGATTGATAATATAGAATTGTTTTTGTTTTGAAATGCTGACATCATAAAATCCAAACAGCACATCTTTGTACAGTAGTGAAAATAGAACATAAATGTTGCAACGAATATACTCGACAAAATCTTTCCAAAAAGTGACAGTATTGGGGCAGCAAAACAAATGTGCAGTTACCAAACAATAATCTTCGACAATTCCGTCTGCAACTGTGCTGATTTCATATTGAAACAGCTTGATCACTTGGGGAACAGTTGCCGTTGTGAACGAGAATTATGTAATGAATATGAACAAATTACTCACTCCCATAGTTTTTTTTTTTGAGCCTGCTTGCATTTTGTAAACTTGTCTTCATTGGTGGCCATGAAATGAATCAGGGCTTGTGTTTTGTCTGGTCGCCCTGAAATGGAACAGAGATAACAACATTACTTTCTTTAATTTTTTTGGGCTGCCTGTCAGATATTGGTTAAGTTATTAGTTTAGTTTCATGCAGTATTACAAGTATTATCACAATGAATAGTCAACATCCAGCAGAACTAGTGAGGCTGTTTACACGGTCACACAAGTGTTATCTTGTGTCTTTCATCCATGTTAACGTTTCACTCTTTGGGTTATAAGTTGATATTCAACCAGATAATCTGTACCACAACAACCGACGTAACTTATTCAGCGGAAAGTCACCAGATAATATGATCACTAACGTTAACCTGCAGCTGTAACGTTACCAGCTGCAGACTCTACGGCTACAGGAGATGACACCGTCCGGTCATCTTACAAAAATGTCGATGCAAACATTTCACGTATATTAAAACAACTTAACAACTACGTTATCACTGAGAAAAATGACTTTTTGTAACTGAATAACTCGGTTATCAGAAAACCGGGGAAGTCTCTGTCCTCTGTAATGTGCATGTCACAATCCAAGAAGGGCAAACTGTTATCCTTAACATCTCTTGTGAACTTGATGTTTCTGTCCACTGAGTTGATGTGTTCCGTGAAAGCTTGCACCTCTTGAGTTCTTGAGTTTAGATTTTAACCCATGTGTCATCCACATATCTAAACCAGTGGCTTGGTGCTGTTCCCTCAAAGGAGGGTGTTGTCATGTAGCAACCGTTGCCTGACTGTTTCCACTGCCTCCATGGTTGGAATGCAAGTGAACAGGGAGGTCACATCATAGGATACCATGGTATCAACTGGATCGATTTTTAAACCTCTTACTTTGTTCTCAAAGTCTATGGCGTTCTGGATATGGTGAGGTGTATTGCCCACCAAGGGAGCCAGGATGTTGGTGACATCTTTGGCAATGTTAAACATAACCGAGTTTATGCTGCTGACAATGGGTCTGAGGGGGGCCCCTTCTTTGTGAACCTTGGGGAGCCCATATATGCACGGGATGGCATCTTGGGGGTACAAACGGTGATATTGTAGGTGATCAGTGGTGCCCTCTTTCTGTAGTTTTTGTAAGCATTCTATTGTCTTTTTCTTGTAACCACTGGTTGGGTCGCGTTTCAGAGTTTCGTAAGTGTTAGTATCACTGAGTAATGTAGAGACCTTATTGTGGTGGTCAGATGTATGAAGAACTACCGTACATCTCCCTTTATCTGCTGGGAGGATGGTAATGTTTGGATCCTTGCTCAGGGATGTCACAAAACAACCACTAAACAAACGCATGGCCCAACTCAGAAGGGCTAACTCGTCAGGGCAAGACTCAGCTGTCTATTTACACCTCAAGGAGAAAGTACACTCCTTTGAAGACAGCAATGTGCACATCTTGGACAGGGAAGACAGATGGTTTGGAAGAGGTGTAAAAGAAGCCATCTATGTGAAACTGGAAAACCATCTCTCTATAGAAGAGGAGGTCTGCGACACCACCCATCCCTCACCTATAATGCTGTCCTTTCATCCTCGCCCAGGAGATTTAACAGCTTAACCTCTAAAAACAATAGTCGTTCACAAATGGCCTCATGTGACTAACGACTCCAACAACCACCAGGAGTTTCAACGACCGTCGTCGACACACCACTGGACCTCCTGAATATGAACTGCATGAACTGATGAAGCCTCTTGAATAAGAGGTGAAACATCTTCTAAGACAAAACGAAGTCCAGTTGCGTTCGATTCAACTGCCTTGAGATGTACTGGTAAGATTACACAAGGCGTGAACTGTCACATATGCAAAAAGAGCTTCTTATATCAGCTGTTTTAATCTTATTATAAAAATAAATACATTTTAGATCATGAGATTCACACCTGAGTATTAATTGGTGCATTATAATGCTTTAGAGTTTCCCTTAATGACAGTTTACACATTTTTATCACTGCTGACTTATTAAATTGGAAATCTACCAAGTGAAACATAACACAGAATTCAGCAGCAGACCTCAGTAATATAAAGCTTTAGTAAAACAAATAACTTGAGGCATTGGTGTTTTTTTTTTTTTTTTAAGTTTTTTATGTGGGCATGACAGAAACATCAGAGAAGTTAACAACACCAGAAAACTGTCAGTGGAGTCTGGTGGCTTTGAGATAACAGCTTCAGTTCACTACCGGAAAGGGCTTTCTGACTTAAAGGTAAAGTGGTGAAAATATTTGAAATTGAGACATTTTCTCAGTGCCATTTGATTTTATGAACATGATGTGGGTTGGTTTTTACTCGCAAGTTATTGCAAAGAAACCCTGTGATTCGGTCTGAAGCCATACAAACAGGTAGTAAAAAAATCTATCTTCATAAAAGAACCTCGTACATTGTATACAATAGAAGCATTTCACAACTTTGCTGTTTCAATGAAAAAAAAAAACAACTGCTGGAATTGGACCATTTATTACATACGCTGTTAAAATAGATGTATACACTGTTCCGTTTTTATTCACCACACTATCTGAGTGCAGAGTGTACTATTTGCTTTCACTCGTCTCTGCAGCTGCTGCTCCTGTACGAGTTCTCATGGTTTTTTTACAATTTTATACCAAATAAAAGTTTTAGGGTTTGTGTGCGATTTTTTCCCAAACTGAAAAGCTGAATCACTTTTCTACTTCATGAGTTCTCATGTGTCCAAGGAAATTTCCACTTTGACTAAATGACACTCCACAAATTGAACAGCTAAAAGGTTTCTCTCCTGTATGACACATCATGTGTTTCTTCAGATGCTGAGTTTGACGGAAACTTTTCCCACACTCAAAGCAGCTGAATGGTTTTTCTCCTGTATGAGATCTCATGTGTATCTTCAAAACGCCACTTTGTCTAAATCTTTTCCCACACTCAGAGCACTTAAATGGTTTCTCTCCTGTATGACACCTCATGTGTATCTTTAGAACTCCATTGCGACTGAATATTTTCCCACACTCAGAGCAGCTAAATGGTTTCTTTCCTGTATGAGATCGACAGTTTAAACCTGACTGAGGTTCTCTGGTCTCTGTCCAATCATCACTGTCATTAGCCTCAGGTTGTAAATGTGTATCTGGATCTGAGTTCCTGGCTGGTTCTGCTCCTCCACAGTCCTCTCCCTCTGCTTCTGTTTCCATCTGTTCAGTGTGTCTTTGATGAAGCTGTGAGGACTGAGGTTTCTCTTCATCATCTTCACTCTTCACAGGGACAGGAGTGGATGTGAACTTGGTGACATCATCCTCCTCCAGCCCTTGAAGCTGCTCTCCCTCCTGACTGATCCAGAGTTCCTCCTGTTCCCCTTTAATGTGTGGAGGCTCTGGGTCCTCCTGGTCCACACTGGAGCTCCACTCCTGCTGCTCAGGGGGAACCTCTTCTTTAACCACCGACAGCTGCTGGACGTCTGCAGGAAACAGGAAACACACACAGACGTTACAGAGAAATGTTGTCGTTCATTCACATCACAGCTCAAAAACTCCTTACTGACCTTCTACAGATCTCTGAGCATCAAACAGCTTCATAGTGCTCACTCAGCTTTGTCAAGGCCAAAACACACCGGTGGTGAACAACGCAATACCCCCTGCCCCTCCCTCATGAACCTCTCATGCACTTAAATTGAGCTGATGCCGCCCCCCGTCAGCGCCTCTTCCTCGTCTTCATCCTCCCTTCATTCTCATTCTCCTCGTTTGGTACCATCACTCCATCCTCCACGCTAGCGCTGGAAGGTGTGTGTGAACCGCTGTCCACTCTCACTGGTGTTTTTGGAGTAACAAGAGTAAAGCGGACTGATTACTTTCTCTTTTCTTTTGATGGTGGGTCATCTTTGCTGGTGCTTTGATGTAATTTGCCTCGCACAATAAAGTAATCAGTTGTCTCTCTCACGTCTTTCTCCTTTTAAATTATATCATCCCTCACACTCAGTGTCACACACAAATCATTCCCATGCGCAAACGTTGACAAATATAGGTTCCATGTGAAGTGAAAAAATCCTGCATATTCCATTGCATAATCAAGTATTTTTGCGGGGAACCACTGAATCAAGCAAGATGACTCATGATACCATTTATTTATTATATTGTAATCGCAATCACGATATTGTCAACTAAAATCGCAATTGCACATTTTTATCAAACCGTGCAGCACTAGTCTGAGCCAGCCTGTGGCTCAAGAGGAGGAGACACGTCTGGGCCAGTCAGAGGCCCAGGAGGCAGAGAGACTGGGAGAGTGAGAGAGCAGAACTCCTCCTACAGTTTGTCTGGTGACATCACAGAGTCAAATGTCACTGTAAAGTACTGTCCAGTCAGGTTTAATTGTATTTCTGAACTAACAGGAAATAAAGAATTTAGCTGCATCCCAGGACAAATTAAAGGGTTCTGATGGGAAAGTAAGAACAAGAGAAAGTATAAAATAAGCCCTGCATTTAAGGCCTGAAGAAAAGACCCATGTTTGTAGGAAGGTGAATTTGATGTAAACAAACCAAACTACCCCCATAAGACTCTTTTCTCTTCAGCTCTCTATTAACTTGTACTTTACTTGAGTATTTCTATTTCCTGCTACTTTATGCTTCTACTCTACAACATCTCAGAGGTTCATATTGTACATTCATACTACACTACATTTGTTTAACAGCTGGAGTAACTTCGCTGATTCATATTAACAATACAAAATATGATAATTGGAAGTTAACGGCGCCAGAGAAGCTAAGGAGACTGGAAAAGCTCACACAAGCTAACGAACTTTTTAAACGTCGACAGACTGAATATTTATTGAACAAAGCTGCAGTTATATTATCAATAATGAGCTTGTAATGTTTCATGAACAAACCTGCTCTGTGTAACCGAAGCTGAGGGTTGAAAACAGCGTCCAGTAGTTTCCGTTGTCGCTCGTTCTCCTCTTTTGATCGACAAAGTTCCTCCTCGTACTCTGCTATCGTTCTTTCAACCAGCCCAAATATCTCTTCAGCAGCCGCAGTTAGTCGCTGCTTCACCAACGATCTCAGCATTTGGACTTTAGACATGTTCACACTTTAAAAACACAGCAAAGACACTCTGCTAACACACTTGCTCAAACAGTGTGACGTTCGCAACAGTAAAGAGTACAGCGTCCGGGGTAAACGAGTTAATGGGCTTCAAAATTAAGCCACTAAATTTTGCATATGTAAAAACAAAAAACGAAACTAAAACAATTGATACAGTTCAATAAATGTCATTCTTTCAAAAAAAGGTGTATTTTAATCATTTATCCCTTTCATGTGCTTTTCTGAGTAAGCCCGCAATTCCATGTAACACTTCTGGACTTTTATTTTGAAGCTGATTAATTAATTTATCCCGGAAGCTTTACTCCTTACTTTGCGAATGTCACACTGTTTGAACAAGATGGCGTCTGATAGAGACCTGTGTTAGCAGATTGTCTTTGTTGTGTTTGTAAAGTGTGAACAAAGTCCAAATGCTGAGATCGTCGGTGAAGCAGCGACTAACTGCGGCTGCTGAAGAGATATTTGGGCTGGTTGAAAGAACGATAGCAGAGTACGAGGAGGAACTTTGTCGATCAAAAGAGGAGAACGAGAAACGGAACTAATGGACGCTGTTTTCAACCCTCAGCTTCGGTTACACAGAGCAGGTTAATTAATTAATCATT
Organism: Epinephelus cyanopodus; assembly: GCA_026686955.1. Taxonomy (NCBI): domain Eukaryota; kingdom Metazoa; phylum Chordata; class Actinopteri; order Perciformes; family Serranidae; genus Epinephelus; species Epinephelus cyanopodus. The sequence goes on along the minus strand of CM048934.1, from coordinate 6,116,412 downwards.
ACAAGTTCATTATTAATAATATAACTGCAGCTTTGTTCAATAAATATTCAGTCTGTCGATGTTCATACGCCGCGTTAGCTTCTGTGGTGTCGTTAGCTTCTCTGGATTCATTAAATCCTCCGCTGTCATTCACTGTTTTTCCTCTTTTGCTTTCAGGTATTGGTTGCTGTTTTTTCTTATTTGTATATTTCATATGGACAATCATGCTCTATAACAATCTCGTGGAATGTCTAAATTCATGAGGGACACAGGTATCATGTTTACTTCCTGTGGGTCCGGGTAGGACCGTGTACTTTTTGTCAGTCTGATATTTCGTTTCAACCAAATAACGGGAAGACGGAAATACCATGTTTTTTCTAGTAGATGGCAGTATGAGTGTTTAAATGTGTGCCTGGTTTGTCTTTTTGTGACCTGTTGCCTTATTTTCCAGGTTATTGATGCAAATGTATTTATAACTATTCATTTGATATTTGATGTTTACGGTTTATTTACAACCTAGTTATAGATAGCATGTATTTATTTTTTATTTCAGAACCACAAGTAGGCCTACCTGCATGTAAGAATGAGCATGTGTTGATAGTGTGGCATAGATTAAAAATACAGACACATTTGAGTTGTTCTTATCGGACACGATTCAGTGGATCAGGCTTCAGTTACCAGCCACTCATAGCACCACTTGTACACTATACCTTAATCGTTTTCTCTCAGCTCAGAGTCAAACCTGCATGTCCCTCTGTTCCAACTCTGCTGGTAGTGTCTTACATTAGAAATTTCTTGATGTAGGCTGTTTGGTCTAAAGAATTATTTACAGGACTGCAGAAATAGGACACAGCCAATACAAAGGCAATGATTCAGACAACAAAAACAGAAAAACAGCCCTGTTTTATCATTTGTATTTTTTTTAATATATTTTTTTTAAACAAAAAAAAATGCAAAACCATGGTATTTCCGTTCTCCCAAGGACGAGACACCTCCATCTGGAGTAGTATCCAGCTGGGCTTTATCTAAAGTTCATGAGATATATTTTGGCCGCGCTTTGGAAAGCAGAGCTAAATGGTAAACAAGTATGGCACCACACCGGTAAGGTTAGACAACACGTTTACATGTCGTTTTCTATATGTTCTCTGACATTTATCCTAACAATATGAGGCAGTCTTTGTGGAAAAAAAAGCTTGTTTACTGGACTAACTTTGCACTTGAAGGTTGTTCGTTCACTTACGTTTTAACAGGTCTGACGCTACTATGCGCCCCGGCTGTATCTAGGCTAACGGCTAACATGCTAACTATTATTTTTATGTCACTAGTCGCTTGAAACAAATCTAGGACGATAGGAGACAGGTTGAAATAACCCGAAATTTCCCTTTAAGAAAATCCGATGATACCCGGACCGTAAATGGGTCATCTGTAAACATGAAACACCTTCCACAAATACAAAAAAGATTTGTAAACTCACAAAAATATTTTGCAAATATAAAACGGATCTGCAAATACACAAACACATTCCACAAATAAAAACAAAAAACTCTGTGAATCCATTAAATTAATTTGCATATAAATGAAAAGCATTTGTGAATATCTTCCTAGCATTTACAACTTTCGAACAGGCATTTGTGAACTCAGTTTTTATTTGCGAATCGAAAAAAAAGTTGTGGTTCTCAGTTCTACGCATGTGAATGTGCTTTTTTACACATACAGCGTTTTGAAACAAACGTTCCGCTGGTCCAAACGAAAATGCACTTGTATCACTCGGCCATTTCTTTCAGGCAGTCACACATTTCCTCCAAAACTTGACAATATTCAGCATGAAATTTCTCGTTAATTCAATATTTTTGAGACATCAGTAACAGCATCTGGTTGTGATGATGCATCTTTCGTTTCTAGAATACAAAATTTACAGATAAGAGCCACACTATAGCCTCCAGACATGACAAGAGTAACAATACATGTTAATGATTTGTGTGTGTGTGTGTGTTTCCTGTTTCCTGCAGACGTCCAGCAGCTGTCGGTGGTTAAAGAAGAGGTTCCCCCTGAGCAGCAGGAGTGGAGCTCCAGTGTGGACCAGGAGGAACCAGAGCCTCCACACATTAAAGAGGAACAGGAGGAACTCTGGATCAGTCAGGAGGGAGAGCAGCTTCAAGGGCTGGAGGAGGATGATATCATCAAGTTTACATTCATTCCTGTCCCTGTGAAGAGTGAAGATGATGAAGAGAAACCTCAGTCCTCACAGCTTCATCAAAGACAAACTCAGCAGATGGAAACAAAAGCAGAGGGAGAGGACTGTGGAGGAGCAGAACCAGCCAGGAACTCAGATCCAGATACACATTTACAACCTGAGACTGATGACAAGACTGGAGAGTCTTCTGAACCTGAGAGCTCCAGTGTGGACCAGGAGGACCCAGAGCCTCCACACATTAAAGGGGAACAGGAGGAACTCTGGATCAGTCAGGAGGGAGAGCAGCTTCAAGGGCTGGAAGAGGATGATATCATCAAGTTTACATTCACTCCTGTCCCTGTGAAGAATGAAGATGATGAAGAGAAACCTCAGTCCTCACAGCTTCATCAAAGACACACTGAACAGATGGAAACAGAAGCAGAGGGAGAGGACTGTGGAGGAGCAGAACCAGCCAGGAACTCAGATCCAGATACACATTTACAACCTGAGACTGATGACAGTGATGACTGGACGGAGACCAGAGAACCTCAGTCAGGTTTAAATTCTCTGGAAAAGGATGAAGTCCCTGTCAGTGATTTGATTGTTCGTGAGAAACATTGCTCTCAGTGTGGGAAAACATTTAGTCGCAGTGGAGATCTGATGGTACACATGAGATCTCATACAGGAGAGAAACCATTTAGTTGCTGTGAGTGTGGGAAAAGATTTAGTCGCAGTGGAGATCTGAACGGACACATGAGATGTCATACAGGCGAGAAACCATTTAACTGCTCTGAGTGTGGGAAAAGATTTCGTCAAAGTGGACACCTGAAAAGACACATGAGATGTCATACAGGAGAGAAACCTTTTAGTTGCTCTGAGTGTGGGAAAAGATTCACTTGCAGTGAAGGTCTGAGGGGACACATGAGATCTCATACAGGGGAGAAACCATTTAGCTGTTCTGAGTGTGGGAAAACATTCGGTTTCAGTGGAGATTTGAAGACCCACATGAGAACTCACACAGGGGAGAAACCATTTAGCTGCTCTGCGTGTTGCAAAAGATTTGGTAAAAATGTAGATTTGAAGAAACACATGAGATCTCATACAGGGGAGAAACCATTTAGCTGCTCTGTGTGTTGCAAAAGATTTGGTCAAAGTGGAAATTTGAAGAAACACATGAGATCTCATACTGGGGAGAAACCATTTTGCTGCTCTGAGTGTGGGAAAACATTTGCTTTCAAGGGAGATGTGAAGAAACACATGATATCTCATACCGGAGAGAAACCATTTAGCTGCTCTGTGTGTTGCAAAAGATTTGGTCGAAATGGAGATTTGAAGAAACACATGAGATCTCATACTGGGGAGAAACCATTTAGCTGCTCTGAGTGTGGAAAAAGTTTTGGTTATAGTGAAAATTTAAAGATACACATGAGATCTCATGCAGGAGAGAAACCTTTTCGCCGTTCAGTTTGTGGAAAATCATTTACACAATGTGGAAATTTACTTACACTCACGAGGACAACTCATGAAGGGGAAAAATGATTCACCTTTTATTTGGAAAAAGACCATGAGAACAACCATGAGAACTTGGACAGGACAAATATGTTTCAGCTTCAGTGTTTGTGTGAAATCTTTTACACAAACTGGACAGTTATACAAATACGTTACAACAAACACAAGAGAGAAACCTTTCAGCTGCAGAGTTTGTCACTAAAGATTCACTTGGCCTTAACAACTCAGAAACTATCAATGTTTTGTTTGTTAGTCTCCACAGCCTCGTCAAATTCAAATTGAGGACACAACAGTGTCAATGTGTTTTGACCAGGAAAGCTTATTATCAAGAAAGATGCCCAGGAGCTTAGTTTTCTTAACTTGCTGGATTGGTGTTTTATTTATAAAGAGATTTAGTTCTGGCTCTCTCCTGAGAGAATAATTTGAACCAAATACAATGCATTTTGTTTTGGTTGTACTGAGTATCAGTTTGTTTTGTCTAGCTCCTTGTTCAAGATGACATTTAGATCAGCAGATGTTGTTGCTGATGCAGACACTGTAGTGTCATCTGCATACATTGTTAATTTGGCCTCTTTCAGCATGAGAGGTAAATCATTAGTAAATATAGCGTACATAAGTGGACCTAGGCAGCTTCCTTGAGGAATTCCACATTCTAAAGACATGCTATCTGAGTAATCACCATTAAAGAAAACTCTCTGCAGTCTATCCGTCAAATAACTTTACATCCAGGCTATTGCAGATGCTCTAAATCCATAAGACTCCAGCTTTTCAAGGAGGAGATTGTGGTCAATTACATCAAAGGCTGCTCCACAGATCATTTTATTATCTAAATCTCTGCACCAGTCATCTGTCATTTGAATTAGAGCTGTGCATGTATAATGTCCTTTTTCTATAAGCATGCTGGAAGTTTGTTATCACATTATTTACTGAAAAATATTTTTGCGTTTGGTCTAAAATAGCTCTCTCAAAGATCTTACTTATTGCTGGTAACAAGCTTATGGGACGGCTGTTAGGGCCATTAAAGGATGTTTTGATATCTTTAGGCAAAGGAATGACTTTTGCTTCTTTCCAAGCCTGTGAAAAGATAGATGGTATCAGGCTGGTGTTCATTATGTGACATATAGGGTTTGCTATATAATTAACAGCTCTCCTAATTAGTTTATCATCTATATTATCAATTTCTGATTGTTTGTCATTGCATGTTAGTTTAATTAGTTTTTCAGCTGTTTCTGTTTTTAATTCACTGAATTCAAAATGGCATGTTTTATCTCTCATGTTGTTTTTATGTTAGAAATTGATAAACTATTGTCTGTACCATGTGATAATTCCTTCCTTAATTTATATACCTTACTTCTAAAATAATCATTCAAATAATTTGCAATTTCTTTTAGTTTGGTAATAAAGGTGCCTCCACAGTCAATACAGGTTGGTTGTGAAGATGACTTTCGACTCATTATATTATTCAGTGTGCTCCACAGCTTTTTACTGTCATTCCTCGTTCTGTTTAACTGTGAAGCATAATGTTGTTTCTTTTTCTTTTGGTTGAGCTTTGTAACATAATTCCTCAGTTTACAGTATTTCTGTCTATCATTTATATTACCACTTTTTTGTTCCCTTTACCTTTGCCTTATCCCTCAGAGACATATGGTCTTTTAACTCTTTGTCAACCCAGGGTGCTCTAAAAGTTTTCACAGTCAGTTTTCTAACGGGTGCATGCTTGTCCATAACTGGCTGAAAATTTTCCAGAAATATTGATAGTGCTTTATCGGATTCCTTTTTCATCATAAATATTTGACCAAAATATGTTGCTAACATCCTCCTCCTTAAAAAGGCAATCCCCCCTCTTTCTCTGGCAGCTTTCATTTTAGGCAGTAGCTCTTTTCTCTTCTGGTGAACTGAACCAGGATAGTCCTCATTTATATAAATGTTTGATCCTTTCAGCATTTTTGCTTTGCTCAAAATTGTGTCCCTGTCCTTGATTCTTAGAAACTTCACCATTAGAGATCGAGGTCGTTGTCTGCCATGGGTACCATCTGTGGCTGTTGATGCTTGTCCGAGACGCTGAACTCTTTCGATCCAGGTCCAGTTTCTCCTTGAAGAGAGTCAGAACCCTCTCCTCTGAATCCGACCACCTTTAATTTTCAAACTCAGGAATGCCATCAATAATCACAATATAATGTTTGGACTGACCATCTAAAACGTTCGCTTTGTTGTTTAATGCAATCATTGATTCAGCCAGCTTGTGCATATCCACTTCATTTGATTTAAAGTTAGATGACAGACTGGTGCCGGCAGCTTTCAAATCATCCACCTTCTTTTGTGTAAAATGGAGGTGGGTGCGCACACAAACCTTAAAGTTGCTCTCCTGCTGTTGTAGCAGTTCTTTGTAGAAAGCTTCTTGTCGATCTTGTGAGATGTATTGACATGTATTGCCAAGACTGACAAGTTGGGCACATCTACAAGCAGTCATGCCTTTGTAACATAAAAGCGGCAGTAAAAAAGGACAGGAGAGGGCATCCATTCACACACACAATCACAAACTGGTGGCCGTGGCTACCATACATGGTGCCACCTGCTACTCAGTAACCATTTACGCACACTGATGGAACAGCCATCGGAGGCCATCTGGGGTTCAGTATCTTGGCCAAGGACACTTTGACGTGTGGACTTGAGGAGCCGGGGATCAAATTGCTGATCTTGGTACAGTCGCCCACAATATTGTGCACTGTTAACTACCTTACACCACTTTTAGTAGCAGCAGTGTAGCAGTAGTAGAAGTACTGGTAATGATGTGGTATATACCCCATGAAAATAATAAGGGCTCATTATTCATTTTCACCTGTTAAAAATATTAAAGGTGGGGGGTTTCATTTTTTGGGAAATCGTGGCTTTTGTGTTGTAAAATTAAAAAGTATTTAAAGTATGTTGATTGTGAAGGGAGAATATAACATGAGCAGTATGTTATCTAAAGTAAAAACAACTCTTAATTGTGTTTTGAAGGGATCTGTCGCCATCTAGTGGTCAAAGGGAGGAAGCTTATTTTGACCCACAGGTGAAAACAATCATTTAGGGATTTTTAAAAGCAAAGCCACTCCACCTGTGTGAATGAAAGGGAGTGTGGAGGAAAGAAGCAGCAGGAGATTTGTATTAAAGCTCTGTGTTGCAGCTTTTTGCCCAAGAGAACCTCAGACATGTCGGACAACTGGTCAACAGCTCCACAGGAGTCCTCCTTTGATGACTGTCACCAAACACCTGGATTTTTCTAATGAAGATTCAAAGGAGGATCGTGAGGAATCACAGCAGAATATGGAGGTATAAGAATTGTTTTGTGTCACTTTGCACACCTGGAGGTGTTGTGGGCCCATCATCAACAACGCTGTGTGCTCACATCTAGAGTCACTGAAGGTGATCAATGATGCACCTTGAAGGATCATTTAAAGTGCAGAATTGAGTACAACATTACCTTTAGCAGATAGGTGTGTAGTCTTTTATTCTGGTGCATTCATGCTCTGGTAGGAAGTTCAAACACACAACAGCGACAAGGGAAGCTCCCCAAGGGCACTGAGAGTGCTCTGCCCATTACAGCCAATAAGGTGGGATACCCACATGGATTCCTATAAAACAGGAAGAAGAAAGAGAAGGGAGAGATCAACTTTAAAGAGAAATTGCCCCTGACCAGGTAAGCGAGGCTCCAACTTGTTTGGTTTTACTGTTGTGTGGCTTTTGAATAATTTGTATCTGCTTTCAGCTGAAGATACAGATGTTAATAGCAAGCTATTGGACCTGCAATCAGACCAGTAACATCAGGAGGTGAGGATCAAATTGAATTTTGTTCTCAACATTATTTTTTGGGGTTTGGCTGAGTAACCAAAGCCTTGTGAGGATTTACTGTACCCTAAAGAAAAATTTTGCCTTAACAGGAAGTCCATCAAGTTCTTCAAATGCAGATCAGCACCCAAGAAGCACCAGAAATCGAAGCAGAAGAAGTAGATAAAGACTTCACATGCACAAGCGGTGAGAGTGAGAAGAGCGCCTCCTGGAGCTGAGCAGGCCACAGCTTCACAAAGTCACAAGAAAAGTGGTGAAGCTCAGTCCACGTCTTGGCCGGTGGCTCCCTTGCAGGGCAGCAAGAAAGCTGCTGTAGCTGCAGGTGATGCTGGAGACACTGGTCTGAGGAGATCTAAGAGGATAGTCAGCAGGAAGTGATTGTGTTTGATTGTTTTTAAAGGGGACTGTACTGCTAAGATTACACAAGGATGTGAACTGTCACATATGTTACATGCAAAAACAACTTCTTGTATCAGCTGTTTAATCTTATTATGAAAATAAAAAGTTACATTTTAGAAGACAAGATTCACATCTGAGTGTTAATTGGTGCATTATAATTATATTCGTAATTGAAACATTTGCTCTAACATATAAAACTTGTCAGTGACACATTTGAGTTTAATCTCTTATCTGTCTTAACTGTATGAAACTCTAGTGATGTTGGGGTGTATCAGATCAGTCCGATCAGCTTTCCAATCAATAACTGATTTCCAATCAGGGAGGTGTGTCGGTTGGGAAAAGACTTCTGCAAAGGCTGCACTGGTGTATCCTTGCTCCCCTCTCCTCTGAAAGTCTCCTCTCTCCTCGGAGTGCATTTAACGAATCGGGACGTCCTACAAGATGGTGGGTATTGACCGATTTCCGGGTCAAGTGATCAAGAGTAGAGGACGGAGGAGTCGAGGAGTGATATTGGGATGAGCTCAGAGTTTAATGTTGGCTGAGGTTCTCTGTTCTTTTTCCAATCATTATCACTGTCATCCGTCTCAGGATCAGAAGAGTCTTCCATCTTGTCATCAGTCTCAGGTTAAAAATGTGTATCTGGCTGATTCTTGTCCTCCAGAGTCCTCTCTTTCAATTTGTTTCCATCAGTGGAGCAGAGCTGCTGGCTGGAGGCTCTGCCTCTCTGCTCTCCTCAGTTTGAGTTTAATGAGGCTGTTACAGGACTGACCAATAACACACTGATGGTTTCGGAGTTGTTCAGGCCAAGTGACTTGAGTGCGTTTGATACTGTAGATCATTCCATTTTAATTTATCGACTTGAGAAATGGATGGGTCTTTCTGGTGCTGTGCTTGACTGGTTTCGTTCTTACTTGTCTGACAGGAAATTCTTTGTTAGCCTAGGTGATTCTGTATCACAGACATTTGATGTTGAGTATGGTGTACCTCAGGGGAGCATCCTTGGTCCGATCCTCTTTTCCTTATATATGCTCCCTTTAGGTAGAATAATTAGTCTTCATAATGTACATTATCATTGTTATGCAGATGATATGCAATTATATATTTCTGTTACATCAGGAGACCCTAGTGCGTTAAACAGTCTTTTTTCCTGTCTTTCAGATATTAACATCTGGATGAACAAAAATTTTTTAAAACTAAACGAGCAGAAAACAGAGATTTTACTTGTTGGTCCACTAGAAGAAAGGCAGAAACTTCAGTCAAAGTTTGGCAGTCTGTCCCAGCAGATTAAATCACATGTTACAAGCCTAGGAGTGATTTTAGACTCTGATCTTAATTTTATTCGCCATTTTAACAGAGTTGCAAAAACATCATTTTTTCACCTTAGAAACATTGCCAAAATTAGACCTTTTTTAACTCAGGATGATGCTGAAACTCTTGTACATGCTTTTATCACTAGCCGTTTGGACTACTGCAATTCACTTTTTACTGGTCTCCCTAGAAAGTCACTGAAGAAACTACAAGTTATTCAGAACGCTGCAGCCAGGATTTTAACAAATACAAAAAAAAGAGATCACATTAGTCCTCAGCTTGCATCATTGCACTGGTTGCCTGTTTCTTTTAGGATTGATTTTAAAGTTCTTTTACTCACTTATAAAGCCTTAAACAATTCAGCACCATCTTATATCAGCGACTGCCTTTCTTCTTATGCCCAACAAGAACTCTCAGATCCTCCACTGCCTGTCTTTTAGTTGTTCCGAAGGTTTCCCACAAGAGAACCGGTGAAGCTGCTTTTTGTTTTTATGGCCCTAAACTATGGAACACTCTCCCTTTAGATCTGAGAATGGCAGACTCCTTAGCTATTTTTAAAAAGAAATTGAAAACCTATCTTTTTAATTTGGCTTTTAATACGGGTTGATTTTATTTAATTTTATTTTATTTTTTTATCACTGTTATTGTGTTGTTTTTGTTGATGTTGTTTAAATTGATGTGTTGTTTTTCAACTGTTGTTGTTTTGTTGTTTCTGATATTGCTTTGTTCAAGCACTTTGGGCTGCATTCGTGCATGAAAGGTGCTCTATAAATAAAGTTTATTATTATTATTATTATTATTAAGTGAATCTTTCTTAAAGATTATTTTTTGGGGCTTTTTGTCTTTAATATACAGGACAGTGTGAAATGGGGAGACAGAGAGAATGTGGGGACGACATACTGCAAAGGGTTACAAGCCGGAGTCAAACTCGCGACCGCTTAGGGCTGGACAATGATGGCAAAAATAATAATCACGATTATTTTGATTGATATTAAAATCACGATTAATAAACACGATTATTCATTGATTTCAAAACTTGAGTATTTATTGAACCACCTAAACTAAACTTTAAATATAACTTAAAAGAACAGCCAGAAATAAATTAGTAACAAGTAAACAAGTAAAAGAAAAAGAAAAAATAATGACAATAGTAAATTAAAATAATAATAGCAATAAATTCAATAAATAAAAACAAATACCCAATCTACTTGCACTCCTGCACAACTTGCAAAATTTACAACATGCAAAAAACACTAATAACACGGCCAAACAAACCAGTGTCTTGAATCCTGGGTTGCTTACAGTACTGATGAGGCACATGTCCTGCGCTAGCATAAATGTCACAGCCTCCGTTATCTCTTGATGTCTGCAGGAGGTGGTGGGATATGGGACAGCATTGTAAAGAGTGTCCTTAATAGTAGACTGTGTTGCGGTGGCGCTGGCTGACAAGCTTGCACTTTTTTGCTCCTTTTGCTCCTTTATCACCTGGTCATAGACTACTTTATGGCTGAACTATAAATGATTGAATGAGTTGGTTGTGTTGCCTTGGGGGGCAGACACGACAGCGTGACAAACTTTGCAAACAATTTCCTTCTGCTTGACGTTTGTCAACATGAAGCAAAAATGTTTCCAGATGACTGAAGTTGTCCTACCTCTCTTCTCAACCAAAGGCTGCCTTTTTGCCATGTTCTCAATCGCTCGCTCCACATATTATTGATCCGCACACGTCACACGCTTGCTGCTGCTGCACATAACACAGGTGCCTTCACAGTGTTTTTCCAGCACAAGAACTTACATACACACCGCGCCGTGCGGCACATTAATCCTTTTTCTTCGATGATAATGTTTTTATGATCATGAGAAGCCAACATCAAAATCATGATTAAAATTCGATTAATCATCCAGCCCTACCGCCCCCAAGTTTTGTGGTGACAAACAATGCAGTTTAAGGTTTCTCTCCTGTGCAGGTTTTCACGTGTTTGTGTAACTGTCCAGACTGTGTTCAAGATTTCATACAAACACTGGCTCTGAAAAGTCTTTGTCCTGTACGAGTTCTCATGGTTCCTTTTACAATTTTATCCCAAATAAAAGTTTTAGGGTTTATTTGTTTTTTCAAACTGAAAAGCTGAATCACTTTTCTCCTTCATGAGTTCTCATGTGTCCAAGGAAATTTCCACTTTGACTAAATGACATTCCACAAATTGAACAGCTAAAAGGTTCTCTCCTGTATGACACATCAAGTGTACCTTAAGAACTCCACTGTCATCAAATCTTTGCCCACTTATAGCAGCTGAATGGTTTCTCTACTGCATGACATTTCATGTGTTTCTTCAGATGTTGAGATTGACGAAAACTTGTCCCACAGTCAGAGCAGCTGAATGGTTTCTCTCCTGTATGAGATCTCATGTGTATTTTCAGATTTCCTCTTTCACGAAATCCTCTCCCACATTCGGGACAGCAAAACGGTTTCTCTCCAGTATGACATTTCATGTGTATCTTCAAAGCTCCGCTGTGACTAAATCCTTTCCCACACTCAGAGCACCTAAATGGTTTATCTCCTGTATGAGATCTCATGTGTATCTTAAGACCTCCACTGTGACAAAATCGTTTCCCACACTCAGAGCAGCTAAATGGTTTCTCTCCTGTATGACATCTCATGTGTGTGTTCAAAATTCCACTGTGTCTAAATCTTTCCCCACACTCAGAGCAGTTAACTGGTTTCTCTCCTGTATGAGATCTCATGTGTATCTTCAGAACTCCACTGCGACTGAATAGTTTCCCACACTCAGAGCAGTTAAATGGTTTCTTTCCAGTATGAGATCTCATGTGATCCTTCAGATGATGACTTCGACCAAATCTTTTGCCACACTCAGAGCAGCTAAAGGGTTTCTCACCAGCAATCAAATCACTGACAGGGACTTCATTTTTCAGAGAGTTTAAACCTGACTGAGGTTCTCTGGTCTCCTTCCAATCATCACTGTCATCAGTCTCTGGTTCAGAAGATGCTCCAGTCTTGTCATCAGTCTCTGGTTGTAAATGTGTATCTGGATCTGAGTTCCTGGCTGGTTCTGCTCCTCCACAGTCCTCTCCCTCTGCTTCTGTTTCCATCTGTTCAGTGTGTCTTTCATGAAGCTGTGAGGACTGAGGTTTCTCTTCATCATCTTCACTCTTCACAGGGACAGGAGTGGATGTGAACTTGGTGATATCCTCCTCCTCCAGCCCTTGAAGCTGCTCTCCCTCCTGACTGATCCAGAGTTCCTCCTGTTCCTCTTTAATGTGTGGAGGCTCTGGGTCCTCCTGGTCCACACTGGAGCTCCACTCCTGCTGCTCAGGGGAACCTCTTCTTTAACCACCAACAGCTGCTGAACGTCTGCAGGAAACAGGAAACACACACACACACACACACACACACATCTATATTACAGAGAAATGTTGTCGTTCATTCACATCACAGCTCAGAAACTCCTTACTGAACTTCTACAGATCTCTGAGCATCGAACAGCTTCACAGTGTTCACTCAACTGTGTCAAGGCCAAAACACACCTGTGGTGAACAACAGAAGACCCCCTGCCCCTCCCTTGTTAACCCCTCATTCACAGTTAATGGCCATAGCCGACCTGATCCGTCTTTGGACTCTTGCTTGAAGAACCCAGTCACATACCGACACTCAGTTGCGGTTTGAATCACACTTGTTGTGATGGAATGTTGAAAACAGGAAGAGGCCAAGTTGCTTTTCCGATAAATTTAACTCCTATCTCTCATAAATTTTCTAAATAGGCCTCCACAGTTTCATCTCTGGTGCCTGCCTAAATAAACATGTGCCACATTAAAGAACAGTTCAGCCCTGTGAAACATAAAAAAAGAACATTTTCACGGGATTCATGGGAAAATAAATTATAGGCGCACAAGTAACATGGTGCACCACTATTGCAACACCACTACACACAGATACAATAAAAATCTGACAACATACAGCCAACTATGTCTTAAAATTGGGAGGCAGTCAGGTCAACTAGTGACCACACTGTCCATGCACTGAGGAACATTTTGCAATCTCACTGCTTTCCAATACAAAAACCAGCTGTTTAAATCCACTTTATTCATAAACGTAACGTTTGTGCTACAGGTCGATAAAGCCAATATTCATATTGATGTCGTAGCATTAAGGCGATTTAAATTGTACAAATATGACACACACACTAGGCTGTATATGTGGTATGGAAGTCCACTAACTCCTGCAAAGCGTTTGAGTACTGAGGTGAAGATAGTTTGACGTTGGATATTCGGATATTCATTTTGGGTTCAACAGTGATTTCCACCTCCTTCTCATAGGCGGAAAACACTTCCAGGTTTTCCCGCAAACAAGGAAGTGAAGAAAATCCACTGTTCACTCTGACTCAGTTCAGTTTCAAAACATTATATCAACAGGGCCCCTAAGGTTCCAAATAACTAATAATGAAACAAAAAGTAAACCCCGGCTTTTGCCGACTCATGGGTGAATGCCGTAACGCTCTGCCATTATTTCAGGCGTGGAGGCTCTGTGGGATCTCTTGATATCTGTGGCGGAATTTCTGAGGTGATTTTGCTGACTTTGAGCAATGTAAAACGCCGTGGTAGGCCAAATACGCAGAGGACTTCTGGCTCATTTCTCACTCACCGGCATCTCTTGTCATACTGCCAAGAGCGGCACAATGTAGGGGCTGGTTTACCTGGGCTCAGCTGATCGAGCCATCCCACTGGCCGATAGTACCAGTGGGTGTGTCTGGAGGCACCTCAGTGTCTGGAGGTGAGCTAGCCATCAGCTGACTGTCTTATGAAAAAAATATATTTATAAAATATACAGGATCACCACGCTTTATACATTGGAAAGCCGAGGCAGCAGTGAACAACATGGATGAAAAACCTGGCCATTTTTGTTGTTTTGAGTCCTCCGATCTTTTATTTCCGATTCTGGAAAAACAACGTGATCGGTGCCGATACTAGGTTTACATAAAAGATATGTGATTTTAAATGTTGCCTATATATTAAGGCCAAAACATGACATTATCTTGCGTTACATTTATGAAGTAACTGGATTTATACAGCTGCTGCTTTATTGCTATTTAAAATAAATTATTTCCATATGAGTATATGTGATATAACGCCTTTTTATTGTATTTTTGTTTTATGTACTGTTTGCGATTGTATGTCTATTTGGACGTTGGAGTCGGCAATAAAATTTGATATATGAATATTGGCTTTATCGAACTGTAGCACAATAAGGATTTTTATTGTATCTGTCTGTGTAGTGATGTTGCAATAGTGGCGAAAGTCGCCATTTGGCTTACGAACAAAATGGAATAACTAACATTATTGAACAAAGCTGCAGTTATATTATTAATAATGAACTTGTAATGTTTCATGAACAAACCTGCTCTGTGTAACCGAAGCTGAGGGTTGAAAACAGCGTCCAGTAGTTTCCGTTGTCGCTCGTTCTCCTCTTTTGATCGACAAAGTTCCTCCTCGTACTCTGCTATCGTTCTTTCAACCAGCCCAAATATCTCTTCAGCAGCCGCAGTTAGTCGCTGCTTCACCAACGATCTCAGCATTTGGACTTTAGACATGTTCACACTTTAAAAACACAATAAAGACACTCTGCTAACACACCTTTCTATCAGACGCCATCTTGTTCAAACAGTGTTAAGTCAGCAACAGTGAAGAATACAGCTTCCGGTACAGATTAGTTGAAGGACTTCAAAATAAAAGTCCATAAGTGTTACTGGAATTACGGGCTTACTCAGGAGGATAAATGATTAAAATACACTTTTTTGAAAGAATGACATTTATGGTGCTCTTAAAGTGTCTAATCAGATTAAATATCTTGGTCATTATACTGCCAATGATTTATCTGATGATAGAGACATCCACAGACAGTGTTGGAAGTTGTTTGCACAAACTAATATGCTTGCTCACAAATTTAGTATGTACTGAGTTTATACGCTATATACTACCCACTTCCTCCTATAGGAGGGACAATATGCACAACAAATCTAATGGTCTATTGCTTGTGGATGCACTTGTATCCACAGTTTCCACTTCCTGCCTCTTCTCCTCTGTTCCCTCAACATGTGGACCATCTGGCTTTGGCTCACACTCATTGTTGTTGCTTAACCATATGGCTTTTAACGTTACAGTTTCAACTGAAAATAACAACAGAAATAAACAGGTTTACTTTATTACATATCCCTGCTTTTCAAAACAGTTTCTACCTGGAAGACTTAGACCAACGTCACCGCCATTCAGTCTGCGAAGACATCATCAATATTCATGTGAGCGCTGACGGATTATGTTTGATTTTATTTCCTCAGTGTTACACTTATGGATTCCCTGTGTAAACTATCTATTAATATTTAGTGATCTTAATTTTGTACTTGTGTACATGATCTGGGTCGATTTTATCATTGCCTTTCTCTTTTTCCATCTTTGTGGTATTTTACTGAGTTAACGAATGGATTAGGGTATACACTGGAAAGTGTCTCGATAAGGCCACTCCAAGGATTTTTTTGCATCTCTCCATCACATTTGTTGCTTGTGTACTACTTTTTTTTTTATTTTGCATATGTGAAAACAAAAAAAACAAAATTAAAAAAAAAACAATTGATACGGTTCAATAAATGTAATTCTTTCAAAAAAAGTGTATTTTAATCATTTATCCTCCTGCATGTGCTTTTCTGAGTAAGCCCGCAATTCCATGAACACTTCTGGACTTTTATTTTGAAGCTGATTAATTCATTTACCCCGGAAGCTGTACTCTTTACTTTTGCGAACGTCACACTGTCTGAGCAAGATGGCATCTGTTAGAGAAGTGTGTTAGCAGAGTGTATTTGTTGCGTTTTTAAAGTGCGAACATGTCTAAAGCCCAAATGCTGAGATCATTGGTGAAGCAGCGACTAACTGCGGCTGCTGAAGAGATATTTGGGCTGGTTGAAAGAACGATAGCAGAGTACGAGGAGGAACTTTGTCGATCAAAAGAGGAGAACGAGCGACAGCAACGGAAAATAACGTTACTGGACGCTGTTTTCAACCCTCAGCTTCGGTTACACAGAGCAGGTTTGTTCGAAACGCGGACGCAGTCATGTCTGTTTCATGTTTTACTGCATTATAAAATACATGTGTTGAACTAACTATGATCAGAAATCTAATTGTAACTGTTGGAACATTGATGTGTTCATCATAATAATAATGTTGCAGCTGGTCAATGTGGAGCAAACTTAAATGGATTGTAATGGATTACTCACGAGCAGGAGACCAGAGTAACGTTCAGGAAAAAGTCTGTTTATTAAATCACTCCAAAACTCCAGTAACACTCCGGGGGTTGCAAGTCTCCGTCCCAAAAACTGTCTGCACCTCCGATATACACACACACACACACACACACACTGACTTGCAGTACCCAGCGAGACAGTGTCTCCATTGCGCCCTCACATTGTACTTCCATTTTTGCCTTCACGCCGGCACTCCACTGCTGCTCCGGGTCGCGGCAGAAGTCCTCCACGTCCCCCCTGCGTTGACCCCAGTAGAAACCTTGTCTGAGATGGCGGCAAGTCTTTGTAACTCCAAAACGTCCAGACCCTGAGGCGCCATGCATGGCCTCAAGCACTGCCCCCCTCAGACTCTTGGGGACCACCACCTCTCTTGCCCCACTGCTGGCTCCTGACACAGGCGCAAAGCTCCGAACTGAGACCAGAGCCCCTTGGTTGCTGTGGAGAACACTGCCACCAGCAGCAGCCACTTTGGGAGGACCCAAGGTCCTTGAGCGAGGGAGAGGTGCTGCTGCTAGCAACTTGCTAGTACACACTACACAGCGGAAAATAAGCATTTTACTCGCATTTGTGACTAAAAATAGTTTTGTGCGAGCAAAAGAAATCATTCAGGAGCACGCTGTGGCGGCACACAGGTATGTGACGTGTCAGAGGAGAAACGAGCCGTTCACCTTTCCACAAACCTCACCGCACTTTAGGGACTGTTCTTTACTTATGAAGGGACTGTTACTTGTCAGGGGAGGAGAGTGGCTGGTTGATTCTTATTTTATTTATTTATTTTATTTTGATCCCCCCCTATGTTAATCACGTATTGATGCTGTTTTTGAAGTATGAATAAGTCAGTAAGTAATTTATTCCATTGAAATATCATTGATGTATTATAGAAAAGGGATTTATCTTTTTATAAATGACAAAAGGCACATCTGCCTCATTTTCCCTGTGGTATCGTGATACTACTCAGAACCGTGATACTTTCACTGGTATCATGCCATGGGTCCCAATTTTGGTACCATGACAACACTACCGAGTACTGTATGAAGAGTGCTTTGCAATAAAAGACACGGCGGCGACACCTGGGGCCTCCTGTGTCAAGCCCAAGCAAGGTTGGATTGCAGATGCATTCAGTAGCATAATGCCATTACCAATCGACGTCCAGCATGCACAAAGACATTACAAATGCTATAATGTGCCATATTGCTAAACACATGATTCCCTTGTATTCAGTCACTAAAGAGGGCGTCCAGAAAATGGTTCGGACTCGTTTTGTTCTTATATAAAGAATGCTTAGTTTTCACAGAACCCACAGTCATATCGTATCGGTACTACTCTTAAATGTCATGCAGCCTCCCGCCACTAGTGGGTGCTACAGAGCCGTCAGACAGCAGTTCCCCTCCCCGGGTAATGCTCGAGCAGACTGGAGTTTTAAAACTGCACGGTGGGAAATAAGGGCGATGTCCTCGTCAAACTAGCGCAGTTTGGCAGTACTTTAATGTAGAAAATGAATTCAGCAGCAATAATCTTTTTTGAGTAGCAAGTTGTTGTCAGATAGTGTGCAGGTTTACATTCATACTGCACGGAGCAAAAGGCCTCTCATTTCAGCTGAAATTTAATTATAATTTAAATCATGTTTTATTAACTTTAAAGTGAATTGCTACAATTTCTGTCATTTCTGTGCCCCACATTACAGAGGTAGTTTATTTATTTTTAATTTTAGTGGTTAACCTTTGACTGAGTTGCCGCCATGTTCACATTCATAGCACAGGCTGCAAAGTGTCTCGTACTTCAGCGGCATTTAAAATCTGCCATGGTTGTTGAAGATTGTGATTAAAGGCTTCAAAGGGCTCTTGATGCACACAATATTTTTTGGGACAATGTTTCAAATACTTAACTATAAATTGTGCAAAATTTTGACTGTTTTCTGAGTGTTTTCCCTTTTTCAGACTAGTTGACTAGTCCTCGTTAAAATTTTTGTTAAGTAGACAGGAACATCCCTACCATTAGCTGTTTGGGCGAGGTTGTGGTTAGGGGGAAACAGATTTGGATGGGCAAACTCATTGACGCAACACCAGCATTTTATTTACTCAGGCTGCCAGTCATCAAGCTTGATTTGCAGCAAACTCTCCCATCCTATGGACAATCATTCTCACATAATTCACTTGCTTTTGCTTGCCTGAACAAATAAAGAAATAGATAAAGTCTGCTTTTACTGTTTCCTGCAGACGTCCAGCAGCTGTTGGTGGTTAAAGAAGAGGTTCCCCCTGAGCAGCAGGAGTGGAGCTCCAGTGTGGACCAGGAGGACCCAGAGCCTCCACACATTAAAGAGGAACAGGAGGAACTCTGGATCAGTCAGGAGGGAGAGCAGCTTCAAGGACTGGAGGAGATTGATATCACCAAGTTCACATCCACTCCTGTCCCTGCGAAGAGTGAAGATGATGAAGAGAAACCTCAGCCCTCACAGCTTCATCAAAGACCCACTGAACAGATGGAAACGGAAGCAGAGGGAGAGGACTGTGGAGGAGCAGAACCAGCCAGGAACTCAGATCCAGATGCACATTTACACCCAGAGACTGATGACAAGACTGGAGAGTCCTCTGAACCTGAGCGCTCAAGTGTGGACCAGGAGGACCCAGAGCCTCCACACATTAAAGAGGAACAGGAGAAACTCTGGATCAGTCAGGAGGGAGAGCAGCTTCAAGGGCTGGAGGAGGATAATATCACCAAGTTCACATCCACTCCTGTCCCTGTGAAGAGTGAAGATGATGAAGAGAAACCTCAGTCCTCACAGCTTCATCAAAGACACACTGAACAGATGGAAAGAGAAGCAGAGGGAGAGGACTGTGGAGGAGCAGAACCAGCCAGGAACTCAGATCCAAATACACATTTACAACCTGAGACTGATGACACGACTGGAGAGACTTCTGATCCAGAAACTGATGACAGTGATGATTGGAAGACACGTGAACCTCAGTCAGGTTTAAACTGTCTGAAAAATGATGAAGTCCCTGTCAGTGATTTGATTGTTGGTGAGAAACAATTAAACTGCTCTGAGTGTGGGAAAAGATTTGATCACAGTGGACATTTGACAGTACACATGAGATCGCATACAGGAGAGAAACCATTTAGCTGCTCTGAGTGTGGGAAAAGATTTAGTCAGAAGGGAAATCTGAAGACCCACATAAGGTTACATACACGAGAGAAACCATTTAGCTGCTCTGAGTGTGGGAAAAGATTTAGTTACAAGGTAACTCTGAAGACACACATGAGATCTCATACTGGAAAGTTTACATCCACTCCTGTCCCTTTGAAGAGTGACAATGATGAAGACAAACCTCAGTCCTCACAGCTTCATCAAAGACACACTGAGCAGATGGAAACAGAAGCAGAGGGAGAGGACTGTGGAGGAGCAGAACCAGCCAGGAACTCAGATCCAAATACACATTTACAACCTGAGACTGTTGACAAGACCGGAGAGTCTTCTGCTCCAGCAACTGATAACAGTGATGATTGGAAGGAGACCAGAGAACCTCAGTCAGGTTTAAACTCTCTGAAAAATGATGAAGTCTCTGTCAGTGATTTGACTACTGGTGAGAAACCATTTAGCTGCTGTGAGTGTGGGAAAAGATTTGGTCGAAATCATCATCTGAAGGACCACATGAGTGTTCATACAGGAAAGAAACCATTTAACTGCTCTGAGTGTGGGAAACTATTTAGTCGCAGTGGAGTTCTGAAGATACACATGAGATCTCATACAGGTGAGAAACCAATTAGCTGTTCTGAGTGTGGGGAAAGATTTAGACACAGTGGAATTTTGAACACACACATGAGATCTCATACAGGAGAGAAACCATTTAGCTGCTCTGACTGTGGAAGACGGTTTGGTCGCAGTGGAGTTCTGAAGACACACATGAGATCTCATACAGGAGATAAACCATTTAGGTGCTCTGAGTGTGGGAAAAGATTTAGTCACAGTGAAGCTTTGAAGATACACATGAAATGGCATACTGGAGAGAAACCGTTTTGCTGTCCCGAATGTGGGAGAAGATTTCGTGAAAGAGTAAATCTGAAAATACACATGAGAACTCATATAGGAGAGAAACCATTCAGCTGCTCTGAGTGTGGGGAAAGATTTGTTGACAGCAAAGTTCTTAAGGTACACTTGATGTGTCATACAGGAGAGAAACCTTTTAACTGTGGAGGACCAGAACCAGCCAGGACCTCAGATCCAGATCCAGATACACATTTACAATCTGAGATTGGTGACAGTCATGACTGGAAGGAGACCAGACAAACTCAGTCAGGTTTAAACTCTCTCGAAGATGATGAAGTCCCTGTCTGTGATTTGATTGTTGATAAGAAACGATTTCAGTGCTCTGAGTGTGGGAGAAGATTTAGTCGCAGAGGAGATTTGAAGAAACACATGAGATCTCATACAGGAGACAAACCATTTAGTTGCTCCGATTGTGGAAAATTATTCAGTCGCAGCGACAGTCTCAGGAGACACATGAGATTTCACACTGGAGAGAAACCATTTAGTTGCTCTGAGTGTGGGAAAAGATTTAGACTCAAGGTACATCTGACACTACACATGAGATCTCATACGGGAGAGAAACCATTTAATTGCTCTGAGTGTGGGAAAAAATTCAGTCGTAGTGAAAGTCTGAGGGTACACATGAGAACTCATACAGGGGAGAAACCATTTAGCTGCCCTCAGTGTGGGAAAAGATTTAGTTTCAGTGGAGATGTGAAGACACACATGAGATATCATACAGGAGAGAAACCATTTAGCTGCTCTGTGTGTTGCAAAAGATTTGTTCAAAGTGGAGAGTTGAAGAAACACATGAGAGCTCATACAGGGGAGAAACCATTTAGCTGCTCTGAGTGTGGGAAAAGATTTGGTTACAGGAGAAACTTCAAGGTACACATGAGATATCATACAGGAGAAACCATTTAGTCATTAAATTTGTGGAAAATTCATTTGCAAAATGTGGAAATTTTCATACACATATGAGGAAAATGCATGATGGAGAAAATTGATTCAGCTTTATTTGGAAAAAGAATTCAGAAACAACCATGAGAACTTATACAGGACAAAGACTTTTCAGCTTCAGTGTTTGTGTGAAATCCTTTACGCAGATTGGACAGCTATACAAACACGTTAAAAACCAGTGACGATTGGACGGAAACCAAAGAACCTCAGTCAGATTTAAACTCTCTGAAAAAGGAAGTAGTCCCTGTCAGTGATTTGATTGTTCCTTAGAAGCCATTTAGCTGCTCCTGAGTGTCGGAAAAGATTTGGTCAGAGGGGACATCTGACGTTACACATGAGATCTCATACAGGAGAGAAACCATTTAGGTGCCCTGATTGTGGATATTATTCAGTCGCAGTGAAGGTCTCAAGGTACACATGGGATCTCACACAGGAGTGTGGGAAAAGATTTTGTCACAGTCGCCATCTGAAACGTCAAAGTCAATTTTAATGATATAGCACATTTCAAATGATATTTCATTCTTCAACCATGTCGACTCTGCTGATCCCTTTGCTGCCACACTAAGGACAGTATCTTTCAATTTGCTGAGGGACGTTACAGCACACACACATTCTGAACTTTTCCTTCCCGATACCGATTCTGGTCCCTGAACATTAGGTATCTGCCGAAACCGAGTACCAATCCAATACCGGCGCGTAAAATAAAAATGGATGGGATATGAATTGTTTTATGTCTCAACTCCCAAAACTCTATGTAAAATATTAAGAAATAAATGCATAACAGTAGAATGAATGCCATAAAACTTTTTTATAGTTATTACTATCCTGTGTTGACACAGATCAAGACACAGGTCAAAGTGCAGCCACACAATTTGGTAGAAAAAAAAAAAAAAAAATACATTTTAAAGGCTACAATAGAATGTAGGGCTTGTATTAACAAATACAAACATTTTCACCAGATGACTTAAACGTAACGTAAAATTAAAAAATAGTGGCAGGGCTTTTACTCACCACAACTACAGAGGCTACCAGCTTCACTTGAAACAGACTACATCATAAAAGGGCCATTATTTATTAATCCCTCTGTTGCCTTGATAAAGTTAACACATCACGCCGTCATCTCAAACTCAACACTTCCAGAACTTGTTTCAAATTAAAATCCCCTTATTCTCGGCTGAGAGAATTCCTCCATTTTCTTTTGTTGTGAAACATTTGTAAGAACTTGTGGAGGATACAGTAGCTTGTATGTTTACATTGGGCACTTCAAATGGAGCTCCTCCTGTCTGGTTGCTTTATACATTACTACAACAACATTTCGGCTGACACATGAACAGACGCAGTGAATGAATAAAAACATGACAAGAATAACCCAATGACATCAAACACGTCATGAAAAGTGACAGGGGATAATTGGTGAGTACTATCGTGTAGTGTGTCATGTCTGTCGGCCAAGTCACGGCACGATTTTATCAATCAATCAATCAATTCAATCAATCAATTTTATTTATAAAGCCCAATATCACAAATACAATTTGCCTCACAGGGCTTTACAGCATACGACATCCCTCTGTCCTTTGGACCCTCACTGCGGATAAGGAAAAACTACCCAAAAAAAACCCTTTAGCGGGGAAAAAAAATGGTAGAAACCTCAGGAAGAGCAGCTGAGGAGGGATCCCTCTTCCAGGACGGACAGACGTGCAATTGATGTCGTACAGAACAGATCAGCATAACAAATTAACAGTAATCTGTATGACACAATACAGTAATCTGTATGACATCCTCGGTAATGACAGTAGCTTACAACAACATTCATGAAAGTAATAATATTGTCGTTATAGTTCTGGCTACTGTGGTACAATATGTTGAAAGTATATATTAGTATCAGGCAGTATACATGTATGATAATATCATATGTGTATAATAACAGTAGAAGTATGACTAATGGCTAATGATGGCAGCAGCAGCAGCAGGAGGCATCTGGCAGGACCACGGCAGCAGCACATCCACACACGTCACACTATGCAGGCACCGCTGCAATACGAGTTAACCTGAGAGACAGTGGAGCACAAAGGCTCCGGAGAAGAAGCCGAGTTAGTGACATCCAGAATGGCCGAGTAAACAAGATACAGTAATAGGATATGAGAGAGAGAGAGAGAGAGAGAGAGAGAGAGAGAGAGAAGGTGCCCGGTGCATTATAGGTGGTCCTCCGGCAGACTAGGCCTAAGTCAGCCTAACTAGGGGCTGGTACAAGGCAAGCCTGAGCCAGCCCTAACTATAAGCTTTATCAAAGAGGAAAGTCTTAAGTCTAGTCTTAAATGTGGAGATGGTGTCTGCCTCCCGGACCGTAGCAGGAAGATGATTCCACAGGAGAGGAGCCTGATAGCTGAAGGCTCTGGCTCCTGATATACTTCTGGAGACTTTAGGGACCACGAGTAACCCTGCGTTCTCAGAGCGCAGAGTTCTGGTGGGATAATATGGCACTATGAGCTCTCTAAGATATGACGGAGCTTGACCATTTAGAGCTTTAAGTTAACAGTAGGATTTTAAATTCAATTCTGGATTTTACAGGGAGCCAGTGCAGAGAAGCTAAAACAGGAGAAACATGATCTCGTTTCTTAGTTCCTGTTAGTACTCGTGCTGCTGCATTCTGAATTAGCTGGAGAGTTTTTAATGATTTACTAGAGCTACCTGATAATAGAGAGTTACAGTAATCCAGCCTTGAGGTAACAAAAGCGTGGACCAATTTTTCTGCATCTTTTTGGGTCAAGATAGGCCTAATTTTTGCAATATTACGCAGATGAAAAAATGCAGTCTGTGAGGTTTGTTTTAAATGAGAATTAAAAGACAAATCTTGATCAAATGTTACTCCGAGGTTTCTTACGGTAGTGGTAGAGGCCAGAGCAATGCCATCGAGAGAAACTATGTCATCAGATAAAGAGTCTCTGAGTTGTTTGGGGCCAAGAACAATAACTTCAGTTTTGTCTGAATTTAACATCAGGAAATTGGTGCTCATCCAGGTTTTTATGTCTTTAAGACAATTATGAAGTTTAGTTAATTGATCACTTTCTTCTGGCTTCATCGATAAATACAACTGTGTATCATCCGCATAACAATGGAAATTTATAGAGTGATTTCTAATGATGTTACCTAAAGGAAGCATATATAGAATAAATAGGATTGGTCTGAGCACAGAACCTTTGACTCCACAATCGTGTAAATGTCACATAGTGACTTTCAGAACTGACAGAAAGGTTGTGCCGTGTGTCCCAGGCGTAAATCCTCCTTTACCGTTTCTCCCTCTTGCAAGTTGCTCATTTTCAGTGTGTGACTGCAGTGTGTGCATGGGAGGGGGAGAGACAGAGAGAGAGGAGCGAGCGGAACAGAGCAACGAGTGGAGCTTCTGAAGCAAAGCAAAAGCTTACATATTCTAATAAAAAAAAAAAGAGAGAGAGAGAAAACATCACATGTCCTGCGATGTGACTATTGCACATGCGCACATCGCGATGGCGATGTTCAAATGATAGCGTGTGTGGTACTGAATTGGTCATAGGCTGTACTCGCTGATGCCTGATACTGCATTTTAGGCAGTGTCAGGCATTCCGATACTGGTATCTGTACAACTCTAATCAGTACCAGAGTTGGGTATCGAGTACTTTTGATTAGTTTTTGCAGTAACAAGTAATCTAACACGTTAGTTTGCTGTTTGAGTAATCAAATACTTAAGTACATTTTCAAACAAGATAAAAGCCTATTTAGAAAATGGAGGGTTATAAGGGGCTTTTAATTTAAATCAAATGTTGAGTTTGAAATGATGGTGCGATATGTTAACATCATAAAGACAACAGAGTGGATAAAAAGTAAATATATAAACACACAGAGGGATTAATAAATAATGGAACGTCTATAATCAAATGAAGCTGGGAGCCTCTGCAGTTGTGGTGAGTAAAAGCCTCGCTGCTATTTGATAATGTTATTACTTTATGTCCAACCGTGAGGATGTGCCATTGTTTGCTAGCTTGATGCTAATGACAGTAACATTAACTCAGCGGGTTGACAAAGTGCCTCTGCTGTTTCACACCATAATTTCCCCCTTTTACTCTGTGTGGTAACATCCCTAGAGGAAATATTAAAAATGCTGGGTTGTTGTTGTCATACAGTTGTCTAAGGCAGCTTCTAATTAGTCAGTTTAGTGTAGTATGTTTATTAAGTGAACAGCTTGTGATTGTTGACTCATAATTGTTTAATAAACATTTGTGACTTCATTAGAGCTGTCCTCTGTGGTGATTTGTGCATTGTTTTTGTATCAGTAGCTGGTTGTGATGGTCAGTGCTCGGGTTGACACCTTCTGAATTATTTGATTGTTAATATCCACGTATATATTAGCAAAGTGAGACGAGGGATTTTTCCCTTTTTTTGTCTAAATACCGGTTGGTCATTGATCCCTACATCCAGGGTGGTGCCCCGGAATTTTAATACACATTAATAATTTATTTCAGCTTTCCTTTAGCAAATCCTTACAACAGGTAGGAGTTTAAATATTTGTAAACAACATTTTCCAGAATTTTCCCCAGAAAATGGAAGGTTTGAAATTGGTCTATAGTTTTCTGAAATAAAAGGATTAAGATAACCTTTTTTTAACAGAGGTGTAACAATTGCACGTTTGAGACATGTGGGGAAAATTCCAGAACATAAGGAGGTGTTTTCGATCTCAAGTACGTCATCAACTATACAGCTAAAAACATTTTTAAAAACTAAGTTGGCATTAGGTCAAGAGAGCATGTTGCAGAGGTAAGATGCTGCACAATCTCTGTAGTTCATTACACTGAACAGGGGTGAAGCAGGAGAGACTGCTGGCACAAAGGTACAGGGTTGAGGAGAAATGGTCAGACCCACTGTGAAGATCCACAGGAATTGATCTAGAGCGATTAATTAGCTTATCAATTGTGCTAAAAAAAGAAACTTAGAATTGTGTGAATTTTCAGTGATAATTTGAGAAAAGTACTGCTCTGTAGTTGGTTTCACTTCTTTGATGTAAAAATTGAGCATATCCTAATAGATATCATTGACAACCTGCCATTTTGACTGACGCCATTTGCGCTTACATTTACAGCAGTTTCTTTTAAGTGCCCGGATTCTCTCTACATTCGTCCAGGGTGCCTTTGATTTGCCCGAGATATATTTTGTTTTTAGAGGTGCTATGTCATCCATAATTTCTGATACTACAAAGTTAAAATTATTAATCAGACCGTTACATGGAGACAGGGAAGGCAAGTTAAAGGGATAGTTCGACATTTTGGCAAATTCGCCTATTGCCGTAATCCCGACAGTCATATGAGTAGGTACATTACCTTTAATGGTCAGTTCCTGCTGTTCTGAGAGCAGTGGAACACAGCTGCACGGTAGCAACATTAGCCTACAACCCAAGCAAGGTAAATAAGGCTAAAATGCAAATGTTGTTGTGGTTATGTTATGGCTAAGTGCTTACCCAGAGCACATAGTGAAGTGACTGGCATTACTTCTCATTGTTGGGAATAAACAGACCGCGAGGGATTATTTTATGTTGTTGTTACTTCAGGTGTTCACCATCAACAAATGTATGTAACATACAGTCACTGGCCACTTTGTTAGGTACACCTGTGTAATGTAATGCAATCCAGTAGAACGACTCTACAATGATTTTTTTCCCCCTGAAGCTTATACATTTTCGGTTATATGTTCACATTGTCTAGAAAGTGATGATTCTACTTTGTTTATTATTGAGTTCATAGTGAATGGTGGTGGTGTACTGGGGTAACATCCTAATTTTGTCTAATTGAGGGGACAAAATATTAGGAACACTTTTCAGTATAGCCTATTGCACTCCAGTACACCAGCACCACCCACTACGACCTCAATAATAAAGTAGAATAATCACCTTTCTGACAATGTCAACAAAAACTGGAAATGTAGAAGCTTTGTAAATGTAGAATGTGTGGCAGAGCTGTTGTATTGAATTGTATTAGATTGCACAGGTGTACCTAATAAAGTGGCCAGTAAGCCCCACATTTACACCACCAAACTTTGCCGGCTCTGGGTCTCCCCCCAGCACCTGGTTGCTCGGCAGCCTCACCCTCTCTTCTTGCTCTCTCTTCTTCCAAAACCTCTAACTCTTCCTCTGTATATTCTGGCTTCTTCTCAACAAACTTGTTGTTTTGATGACAGGAGTAACTGCACGAATCATAGGCTGTTTGAAGGTGATCTAGTTGTCATGTGAAAAGACATGACAGTTCATACAAAAGAGAAACAATTTAACTGCTCTGAGTGTGTGGTAAATCATTTACACAAAGTGGAACTTCACGTACACACATGAGATCTCATGACGGATAAAAGAATGTCATTCTTCTGCTGTGAGCAAATAGCATTCAGAGTTGGGTATTGTTTCATCTTTAGAATTCCAATCCTGGTTGTTATTGATGACTCGAAACAGTTCTTTATATCAAATGGGCAAGAAAACAACTAGTATGTATTTCCTCATCAGTTAGGTTTTATTAACACTAACCTATTTTATAATATCTGAAAGTGCACATACACAGAATATCAAGACGTTGTGTTGTGCCTCTTTCTCTTTGCTCACATGCTGTATGTAAAGGGTCTTCTAGGATATAAATGATTTCATCCATGCAGTCAGGTCAGATTAAACTTAAGGGGAAGCAACTGTTTATAGTTTGAGATATGATACACCTGCTAAACAACTTAAAACTGAGTCTTTCACAATGTTTGCTGGTTTATTAAACAACTTATTTGGACCTTGTGTTGTGAAATGTTTTGAAGCTATTGTTTGCGAGTTCAAGAATAAACTTTCAAGTTTGATGAATATCATTTTTGAAAGAGTGTTTTTTCATTAATTTATCTATTTGCTTGTGGTTTTTAAGGACAGTCTGTAATTTTAGGAACACTTCTGGACTTTTATTTTGAAGCCCATGAACTCGTTTACCCCGGAAGCTGTATTCTTGACTGTCGCCAACGTCACACAGTTTGAACAAGATGGCGTCTGGTGGAAACGCGTGTTAGTAGAGTGTCTTTGTTGCGTTTTTAAAGTGTGAACATGTCTAAAGTCCAAATGCTGAGATCGTTGGTGAAGCAGCGACTAACTGCGGCTGCTGAAGAGATATTTGGGCTGGTTGAAAGAACGATAGCAGAGTACGAGGAGGAACTTTGTCGATCAAAAGAGGAGAACGAGCGACAACGGAAACTACTGGACGCTGTTTTCAACCCTCAGCTTCGGTTACACAGAGCAGGTTTGTTCATGAAACATTACAAGTTCATTATTTATAATATAACTGCAGCTTTGTTCAATAAATATTCCGTCTGACGACGTTTATACGCCGCGTTAGCTTCTCTGAGTCCTATTTCAGAAAGCAGGATGAGTAAAAACTCTGAGTATGTTCAGCCTGAGATGAGGGAAACTCCCGAGTTTTCCGTTTCTCAAAGGCAGTTTAGCATCACCCAGACTCAGTTATTATGATAGCATACTCCTTGCTGGTTCGCAGGTTTGTTTCATCTCAGCTTGGGGCTGATCGCCCGCTGAGCGTGTGGCAGGAAGGAGAGACATGGCGCGTCCTTTTGTGAATAAAGTTTTCGTGATGAGCGATAAGAACTTCCTGCAACAGATATTTAGGATAACGTCGAGCTGCTTTAATGCTGAACCATAAAACCGTTTTTGTGGTTTTCCCTGACCATAAATCAGAAGCAATCATCAAAGAGGAATCCCACAGAACTGCAAGTTTAATTACAGTTTAATTTGATATTAATCTATGTGGATACATTATGCAGTGCTTGATGAATACTGTTCATATATTCAAAGATTCCGTGATGTAACTGGCTTATTTATGTGGCTCAACACCTCATCATAGCTCCATCTGAGAATAGCATGAAGGTTTTATTTTCCTTGTTTGAAGATATGTTTGAAGTCTTCATTCACAGTCGTTAAAAGCTACGATTCAGTTAGGATGATATAAGCGGTCCAAAACTACATATCTGAAACCACAAAATGTCTCCATACTGCTCGTCCGTAGTGATCCAAGTGTCCTGAAGCCCCGACATAAAAAGTTGTTTGGAAAAACGTCATTTGAACTCTCCTTTTAGCCTCATTGTAGCCTGTAGCTCTAACTGCCTCTCTGTACACCGCGGTCATGTGGACACAGTATACAGAGCGGTACAATATGTTTTGAAAAGTCTTATTCTAACATCATATGTACACATGTTTGCTTGGACATATAATACTCTGCATTGTCTGTAGATATTATCATCATCATGCATGTTGTCAGTAATGTAGTGTCCAAAATATTTAGTCTTCTTTGAGACATTCAATACTTGACCAGACAGGTAGAAGTTTGGGAAACACAGATCTTTGTCCCCTTTTGATCCACATATCAAGAAACACTCTTTCTAGTAGTATTGCACTGAACATCATATTCTACCCCCATATTCAGAACAAATATTCAGTAAATTCGGAAAGCCAGCAGTGCTTGGTTAAAGATCATCATACATAAAATGATTTACCAAGGTATTGCCAATCATACAGCCTGTTTTACACCCACTCAATTTCTTGGATAGTTCATCCATGTACAGGTTGAAAAGGGCAGGTGAAAGTAGCCCCCCCGGCGTATTCCACTGGCCATCACAATTGAGGAAGAGAGACATTTACCCCATTTTACCTGCATTCTCTGTTTGGCATACCAGCAATCTAAAACCCTTATAATGCTACCAGGAGCACCCGTTTGGCATAATTTCTGGAGCAGTTTAAAATGGTTAACACCATCAATTAAAACAGAGCAGTTCTGCCTCAGGTACACATGGGTAGCTATCTTCAAGGCATAAATGCACAAGTCAGTGCCAAGCTTAGCCTTAAAGCCGAACTGATTATGTGTGGTGTCAATATAGTGACGTAAGCGGTCAAGCAAAATACTTTCAAGGACTTTGGATACTACGCTGGATAAAGCAATTGGCCTATAGTTGTCTGTACTACCAACTTTGCCAGCTTTGTCAGGGTTCAACGCTAAGGTTTGTTTTTCTCTTGCCTGGTCGGGCAAGTTGGTCAGAGATCTTCTTGCCCAAAGTCAGTTTTTCCTTGCCCTATAAAAATTGTTTAATTTAAGCAGCTATAAAATAACAAAGACTGCAGTTAATTTTAAGTTATGTAATCTTGATTCACACTGTATTTATTAATTAAAACAACATATGTCATGTATTGTAGCTTAATTCCTACACAAATATGACAGTGTCAGGGCTTAAAGTGAAAAATTTGTCAGTCGTTCTCCATCTATAATTTTGTGCCCTACTTGAGTCATGCCCACCTCTATTTATTTTTCACCCCTCTCTCCAGTTCTGCTGTATTAACACCGGGTTTAATATATTTTGCTTCCATCTCTCTGCCCTGCTCTACTCTACTTCAACGCTACTTAGCTCTCTCTCCACGCTACCAGTAGACGACCACATCCACCTGCTGCACAAAACGCACACAGCAGTGTTTCCCCGAGGATGGAGTTGTAGCAGCGGAGGTGAAGCACCCACATGAAAAATAATTTTCACAAAGCACAGCCTGCTGGGATGTTTCTATGTATCTACTGGCACCAGAAGGGCTCTTTATGACTAAATACATACAGTACATGTGTGCACAGTAATGAGCAGGTGAAATGTCTGTCTAGCTTGCATATGAGGTGTCTCAAGATTTAGGAACATACAATTTTATTGAATATAATAAAAGCAAAAAGTCACATGACATGCTGCTGTTTTGTGCTATGATAGTAAAGTAAATAGTATATTGTTATGTTATTATATGAAGCGTCTGTCGCGCAAAATAATATCAATGGGGGCTGTGGTCAGGACATTGTTACACAGCGTGTGCCGGTGACTTCAGGCAGAGAGACCGCTGCATCAGAGCAGAAGAGCACTTTATTTTATCAATTAGTTATTAGCTTTTACTATTTTTAGCAACTTGCCCGATCGGGCAAGTGAGTTGTTAGTTTACATGCCCGACCTTGAGTTTTACTTTTTGCAGCAACGAGTAACCGAACACGTTAGTTTGCTGTTTGAGTAATCAAATACTTGAGCGCATTTTCAAACAAGCCTGGATAGGAGGCTGAAAATCGCAGGACTTACCTGATGTGGGGAAACAAGTCAGCAGTATGAATGTGACAAAGGTGTGAGCTTTTTTCATATTGACCACATATGAAATATGTGACATAATCAGCTGTCAGAATGAGTTCCCCCTGCTATGGTGAAGGTAGTTCTTAGAGACAGATAAACCTAAAAACTTGTGTGATGATTTTCCCTTAATCTACCATTTCTTTTGACCTTTCTTCAGTGAATTGATGTGAAAGTGTTGTCTTAGTCATTAGAAGGGAGAACCATCAGATATAGTTTACTCTCTATTTTTAGCTCTCCTGTGGCCAAATCCTGCAATTGCATTTGTGGAAAAAATACATCACAGCTCAGTAAATGAGCACACATTTCCTCCAAACTTCTACAATATTCAATATGGAAACTCTCACATGATTAATATATTTTTCAGACAATAATCTGACAGTAGCTGGTTGTGATTATAAAGACATAAAAAGTTACACCATTTTTACAATATAAAAAGGCAGTCATGATA
The DNA here is from genome assembly GCA_026686955.1 of Epinephelus cyanopodus. Classification (NCBI taxonomy): domain Eukaryota; kingdom Metazoa; phylum Chordata; class Actinopteri; order Perciformes; family Serranidae; genus Epinephelus; species Epinephelus cyanopodus. The sequence goes on along the minus strand of CM048934.1, from coordinate 6,084,292 downwards.
CGAGCACAGCTTCTGGGGGATTAGCTTCCTGTGAAGGCATACTCCATTCACTCCATTTCCCTTTTTTAGACTCGTCAACTGGTCTTGATTAAAATACGTGTTAATGATTTGTATGGGTGTGTGTTTACTGTTTCCTGCAGATGTCCAGCAGCTGTTGGTGGTTAAAGAAGAGGTTCCCCCTGAGCAGCAGGAGTGGAGCTCCAGTGTGGACCAGGAGGACCCAGAGCCTCCACACATTAAAGAGGAACAGGAGGAACTCAGTCAGGAGGCAGAGCAGCTTCAAGGGCTGGAGGAGGATGATATCACCAAGTTCACGTTCACTCCTGTCCCTGTGAAGAGTGAAGATGATGAAGAGAAACCTCAGTCCTCACAGCTTCATCAAAGACATACTGAACAGGTGGAAACAGAAGCAGATGGAGAGGACTGTGGAGGAACAGAACCAGCCAGGAACTCAGATCCAGATACACATTTACACGCAGAGACTGATAACAAGACGAGAGAGTCCTTTGAATCTGAGAGCTCCAGTGTGGACCAGGAGCACCCAGAGCCTCCACACATTAAAGAGGAACAGGAGGAACTCAGTCAGGAGGGAGAGCAGCTTCAAGGGCTGGAGGATGATGATATCATCAAGTTTACATTCACTCCTGTCCCTGTGAAGAGTGAAGATGATGAAGAGAAACCTCAGTCCTCACAGCTTCATCAAAGACACACTGAACAGATGGAAAGAGAAGCAGAGGGAGAGGACTGTGGAGGAGCAGAACCAGCCAGGAACTCAGATCCAGATACACATTTACAACCAGAGACTGATGACAGTGATGATTGGAAGGAGACCAGAGAACCTCAGTCAGGTTTAAATTCTCTGAAAAATGATCAAGTCCCTGTCAGTGATTGGATGGTTGGTAAAAAACCATTTAGCTGCTCTGAGTGTGGGAAAGAATTTAGTCAAAGTGGAAATCTGAAGAGACACATGAGATCTCATACAGGAGAGAACCATTTAGCTGCTCTGAGTGTGGGAAAACATTCAGTCATAATGGAAATCTGAAGAGACATATGAGATATCACACAGGAGAGAAACCATTTTGCTGCTCTGAGTGTGGGAAAAGATTTGGCCTCAATGAAAATCTGAATGTCCACATGAGAGTTCATTCAGGAGAAAAACCATTTAGCTGCCCTGAGTGTGAGAAAAGATTTGGTCAACGTGGAGACCTTAGGGCACATATGAGAATACATACAGGAGAGAAACCATTTATCTGCTCTGAGTGTGGGAAAGGATTCCGTCGAAGTGAACATCTGAAGACACACATCAGATCTCATACAGGAGAGAAACCATTTACCTGTACTGAGTGTGGCATAACATTTAGTCAGAGTGCACATCTGAAGAAACACTTGACATCACACACAGGAGAGAAACCATTCAGCTGCCCTGAGTGTGAGAAAAAATATGGTCGAAGTGAACATCTGAAGGACCACATGAGATCTCACACAGGAGAGAAACCATTTTGCTGCTCTGAGTGTGGGAGAAGATTTGGTCAAAGAGGAAATCTGATAAAACACATGAGATCTCACACAGGAAATAAACCATTCAGCTGCTCTGAGTGCGGGAATAGGTTTGGTCGAAGTGAACATCTGAAGGACCACATGAGATCGCATACTGCAGAGAAACCATTTAGCTGTGTAATTTGTGGGAATTCGTTTAGACAAAGTGAAAATTTATATTCACACATGAAAACTCATGAAGGAGCAAAGTGAGTTCAGTTGTGCTGGTTGTACAAAGATCTTTTTCATGGAATGACACTTAACACACACACATGAGAACTCATATCAGCGATTGACCTTTCAACCTCAGTGTTTGTATGAAATCTTAAACACAAACTGGAAAGTTACACAAACGCATGAAACCCACGCAGGAGAGAAACATTATAGCTGCATTGTTTGCTATCAAAGGTTCACCTGGCCAAAACAGCTCAGAAACCATCAGTGTGGTGTTTGTCAGTTCTCGCGATCTCATCAAACTCAAACTGAGGAGATCAAATAGGTAGAGCCTCTAGCCGAGCTAAATTATATTTATGGTTTACAGTTACAAGGATTAGTAACAAGTGTTTAACCATTATTGACACAAAATGTGTGTTGGACCAAACATGTAATTAAGTATATTATCAATTGTTTGATTAAATTTACTGAGAGTGTATTTGTATTGTGTGAATCAAAACTAAAAGTCAGATCTGGAAAAGGCCCCTGAAGCTGTAAACTGTGTTTCCCCAAAAAAACAATTAAAAGCAAGCCAACACGGTTGAAGAGAGAGGAGGAAAGGTACTCTTGGGGAGTAGAGCTGCGTGTAGGGGAGGAGCTAAGGCTTTTTCCACTCAGATTCTGCTGCCCATTATAACAAAAACATGGTAGGTTGGTGATAAGCCATGTCTACTCCGATTTTATGGGACCTAATTATAGATGATTTATTTGACTCAAAGAAGAGCAGCTCACAGTTTGGAGAAGCATAAAAGATAAGTGACACAGTTAGGTCAGTTCCCAAAGATAAACATCAGTTTACCATTGTAAAGGAACTGATGTGGATTTCTTTGTTGTTGTTTTTTTTTTTGGGTTTTTTTTTTTTGATGACCCTGTTTTTATGTGGTGGTTCCTACCACGCCAATTTTGGTCTGTATCATTCCGTGTCTGCTCTCTAAATAGATATTTATTTTTTAAGATAAGATAAAAAAAACATCAGAGTGTTCAAACTACTGTGTTGAACCATACATTTTCAATCGTTACAATTACAGCTGCATATTACAACAGAAATAAACAGGTTTGCTCACTCTGCCCTTTTTAAAGCAGACCAAACTGCCTGGACAAAGTTGCGCGGCGACAACTGTTGCTCGTTTGGGAGCGGTATTGCCTGAAATGACAACTGACCAGGAGGAAAAAAAAGCATGAGGAAGAAGAAAATTTGGCTCATCAATTGGCCAGGACTGAAAATGTAAATCCATCCCCTTCAACCGGCTTGGTCACCACAAAAGCACCAAAATTTACTGCGCTCTATGTCACTGAGTCCTCCTCAGGGCTGTGTTCTTGCACCTCTCAGTGTCACATTTTGATGTTTGGACTCACTTTGTAAGAATGCTCTTCAGCAGATGTATTTTTTATCAGAAGCGCTGTGGATTTGACTTTTATTAGAATGTTTTATTCTTGTTTTATCAAGTCTTTATCAATAACCTTTAACTTCATTTGCTGGTTGGCACTTTTAACATGTAAGAACAGGAACAAACTGTTGGGATTTGTCAGGGTGTGCAGTAAAATTGCTGGCACAGCCCAAAAGAAACTTCATTGATCTGCACAAGGTGAGGTTGGTGAAAAAGGCCAGACTGATCCTGGCAGATCCAGACCACCTGCTTTGTGGAGAGTTCAGGATAGCAGATAACAATGGAACAACAATCAGCTCTGAAAAAACAAAAGTTATACTGATAAATTGTGGTGTTAAAGGTTTGATTTTATTTCCTCAATGTTACACTTATGGATTCAGTTTGTGAACTGTCTACTAATATTTAGTGACCTTAATTTTGTGTACTTGTATACATGGTCTGTGTGTATTTTATCATTGTCTTTCTCTTTTTCCGCTTTGTAATATTTTACTGAGTTAACTGATGGATTAGGGTATATACTGCAAAGTGCCTTGATTAAGCCCCTCTGAGGGTTGTTGGGTTTTTTTTGCATCTTTTCATCACATTTGTGTTGCTCATGTACTACTTTGTTATTGTTCGTTGTTGTTTTTTTGCATTTGTTAAAATAAATAAACTTAACTGTTTTGTTTCTTTATTTAGTTAAGACAAAATTCATTCCTTAAAAAAATACACAATTTTTAATCATTTATCCTCCTGCATGCAACACCGGAGCTCCACAGGGATGTGTGCTGAGCTCTTTCCTGTATACTCTCTACACCAATGACTGTATAAGCCCATCACCTTTAACAACCTATCTGAAACATTTAAACTCAGGAAAGCTCGACCCGGGTCCACCTCTGTGAATGAACGTGATGTTTGTGATATTTCTGTCAGTCTAAGTCTATAGATGTACAGTTCTGTTGGGTACCAGGGAGTGAGCGTGCTGATAGATTAGCAAAAGCGGCATTGCAAAAAGAAATAACAGTACCAGTTCCGCGAGGAAAAGGAGAAGAGACAAAGAAGAAAGGAATGGCAGAAAAGGTGGGAGGAAGACCAGACAGGAGAGGGTTATCACAAAATACAGAAGTTTGTCATAACAAAAAATTACATAGAAAGAGAAGGGAGGAAATAGTCATAACAAGACTCATTAGCTCACACAGGACTAAATGGCATGCTGTGTATTATGGGGAAAAGGGATGGTGATAAGTGTGAGAACTGTGGAGTAAAAGAAAACAAACATATTCTACTATACTGTAACATGTATGAAATAGAAAGAGAAAGGCTGCAGGATAAAGTCAGAGAGGCAGGATGTGAGTGGAAATTGACGGGGGTAAAATCACCAGGAAGGCACTTACTAATTCCTTAAAAGATACTCAGCTGATGAGTAGAATTTAAGAAACAGGCGAAATGACATGATGTTGCACACTCTTGCCTAGTGGGTGGCGGTATGCACCTTTAAGTTGTTTGCAATCCGCCAATAAACCGAGAGAAGAAGAAGAAGCAGCTGTACTTTGTACTGTTGCTGACTTCCCACTTTTTGCACAAGATGGCGTCATGTAGAAAGGTGTGTTAGCAGAGTCTCTGTAGTGTTTTTAAAGTGTGAACATGTCTAAAGTCCAAATGCTGAGATCGTTGGTGAAGCAGCGACTAACTGCGGCTGCTGAAGAGATATTTGGGCTGGTTGAAAGAACGATAGCAGAGTACGAGGAGGAACTTTGTCGATCAAAAGAGGAGAACGAGCGACAACGGAAACTACTGGACGCTGTTTTCAACCCTCAGCTTCGGTTACACAGAGCAGGTTTGTTCATTGAACATTACAAGTTCATTATTAATAATATAACTGCAGCTTTGTTCAATAAATATTCAGTCTGTCGACGTTTATACGCCTGTGATTAGTTGTCGGTGTAGATTCTCAGTCATTCAGGCCACGATAATCAAAGGTGCTATATCAAAGGCAACTGGACTTCCTTCCGACTCTTGAAGGCGTGGGTGACAAGTGGTAATGTAAGCCACCCCCTCTGTTAAACAATAGTCGTTCCAGGTTGACATAGATGGCTTCCTTTACGCCTCTTTCAAACCATCTTTCTTCCTTGGCATAGATGTGCACATTGCTGTCCTCAAGAGCGTCCCTTCTCCTTTAGATGTAAGTGGATAGCTGAGTCTTGAGCCAATGCAACACTAAACCCCCGAGCTTGCCTGAGAAGGACTAAATGCACAAAACCACTATTTTTAAATATCCCATAGAGAGAGACTCTCACTGCAGCCTTTTGTTCTAAAAAACGTTTGGCGTGCAACCTCCTTCTGTGTATTCTCTGTATCTGTAGAAGCTCGGTAAGGAGTTTTGAGCTGTGATGTGATTGAAGGACAACATTTCCTGTTTCCTGCAGACGTCCAGCAGCTGTTGGTGGTTAAAGAAGAGGTTCCCCCTGAGCAGCAGGAGTGGAGCTCCAGTGTGGACCAGGAGGACCCAGAGCCTCCACACATTAAAGAGGAACAGGAGGAACTCTGGATCAGTCAGGAGGGAGAGCAGCTTCAAGAGCAACCTCAGTCCTCACAGCTTCATCAAAGACACACTGAACAGATGGAAACAGAAGCAGAGGGAGAGGACTGTGGAGGAGCAGAACCAGCCAGGAACTCAGATCCAGATACACATTTACAACCTGAGACTGATGACAGTGATGATTGGACGGATACCAGAGAACCTCAGTCAGGTACCTGTCAAATCACGCATTTGCTCGTCTTAAGCAAGTCTCTGTGGTCAGAATCAAGCAAGTAAATCGTAAATTGACCTGCACTTGGAAAGCACCTTTTCACACTATGATTCACATTCACTCATTCACACACACATTCATACACAAAGGGCTGTGGCTCCCAGACAAGGTGCCGCCTGCTACTCAGTTTTTAACACACTCACACACTGAGTATTTGGGGTTCAGTGTCAGTATCTTGATCAAGGATACTTCGACATGCTCTACCTCTGAGCCACAGCCATCCAGTCCTTGGTATAAGTCAAGCAAGTTGTGTCAAGTCATTTTAAGTCTTAATTGGATGAAAATAAAGAGTCAGAGTCAGAAGAGATGAACTTTTAAAAACACCTTTCTCTCGGTCTCAGAGAAGATAGAGGTGAGTGGCATCTTGCAACGCACACGTGACCCACTTAAGGGTGGCATCACGCGTCTAAACTGACTATTGAAACACAAATTGGTGTGACATGACTTTACTGGGCACAGCCAAGAGTAGGAAGGGAAAAAAGGTATTACTGCCCCCTTCATCAGGCCCTGCCAGTCTGAGTTGATTTGGCTTTTTGTCACAACAGAGGTGCCAAACAACATTAATCATTGACTGTCTCTGCATGTGTGTATGTGCAGCATTTGAGAGGTCGTGACCTTGGACTTTGAGGTGCAGGAGGATGTTGTTCTGTAGTGTCTAAGCTAGCTGTATTCTGTCTTTTGGCTAAAATGAGGAAAGAAAGTCAGTTTTTACATTGGCAGTAGGAGGATCTGCCCCAATCTCACACACTTTAAGGAATACATGAGTGAAGTACAAGAACCATAAATTTGTACTGCAGTAGTACTTGAGTTGATGTACTTAGCTAATTTCTATCACTGGTAGCTGAGTTGAAAAACACCATGAAATTAGCCAATGCTAGCTAATTTAGCTAACTTAACATATCAGGAAATTGGCTTTAAATGGTCCATAATGTTATCTACATTGTGTTGTTTTGTAAGGCAGTGGCTACTGTGCCATTACCAGCATGTCTGTGGTGTTTATTTCTTGAGGTATCACCACTGCTCTGCTACTCCATTGCTAGGGACGCCATAGCAACGGCCTTAGACTGAGGAGCATCAATATCAGTTAACGTTAGTCCACACATGATTTCAATTTTTCAATATTAATTATCATACGGCTGCCGTTGACATGGATACAGAGTACAAACACATTTCTTTTTGCGAATTTTGAATCAATACAACGTGCTTTAATCATTATTTTGTGCCACATCACTGAATGTTTTAGTAGTAAGCCATGTTCTAAGTGGGATAATGTGTACAGTTGAAAAATAACTCCCGACAGGGGAATGGTTCCATTCACTATACATTATCCCTTACATAATTAACTTGAGTCTGAGCAAATTAAGAGCCACACTGCAGCCTCCAGCTAGCTCACCTCAACCTCACTCACTCTGACACAACTGAGTGAACACTGTGAAGCTGTTTGATGCTCAGAGATCTGTAGAAGTTCAGTAAGGAGTTTTTGAGCTGTGATGTGAATGAACGACAACATTTCTCTGTAACATCTGTGTGTTTCCTGTTTCCTGCAGACGTCCAGCAGCTGTTGGTGGTTAAAGAAGAGGTTCCCCCTGAGCAGCAGGAGTGGAGCTCCAGTGTGGACCAGGAGGACCCAGAGCCTCCACACATTAAAGAGGAACAGGAGGAACTCTGGATCAGTCAGGAGGGAGAGCAGCTTCAAGGGCTGGAGGAGGATGATATCACCAAGTTCACATCCACTCCTGTCCCTGTGAAGAGTGAAGATGATGAAGAGAAACCTCAGTCCTCACAGCTTCATGAAAGACACACTGAACAGATGGAAACAGAAGCAGAGGGAGAGGACTGTGGAGGAGCAGAACCAGCCAGGAATTCAGATTTGGATAAACATTTACAACCAGAGACTGATGACAGTGATGATTGGAAGGAGACCAGAGAACCTCAGTCAGGTTTAAATTCTCTGAAAAATGATCAAGTCCCTGTCAGTGATTTGATTGTTGGTGAGAAACGATTTAGCTGCTCCGAGTGTGGGAAAAGATTTGGTCGACGTGGAAATTTGAAGAGACACATGAGATCTCATACGGGGGAGAAACCATATAGTTGCTCTGAGTGTGGAAAAAGATTTGGTCAAAATGTAAATCTGAAGAAACACCTGAGATCTCATACAGGAGAGAAACCATTTAGCTGCTCTGACTGTGGGAAAAGATTTGGTCACAGTGAAAATTTGAAGACACACATGAGATCTCATACTGGAGAGAAACCATTTTGCTGCTCTGAGTGTGGGAAAAGATTTGGTTATAGTGGAGTTCTGAAGAAACACATGAGATATCATACAGGAGAAACACCATTTAGGTGCTCTGAGTGTGGGAAAAGATTTGGTGAAAGGGGAAGTTTGAAGAAACACATGAAATATCATAAAGAAGAGAAACCATTTATCTGCTCTGAGTGTGGCAAAAGATTTGATCAAAGTGGAGATTTGAAGAGACACATGAGATCTCATACAGGAGAAAAACCATTTAGCTGCCCTGAGTGTGGGAAAGGATTTCGTCAAAAGGCACATCTGAAGAAACACATGAGATCTCACTCAGGACAGAAACCACTTAACTGCTCTGAGACTGGGAAAATATATGATCACAGTGGAGATCTGCAGAGACACATGAGATCTCCTACTAGAGAAACTCCATTGAGCTGCTTAATTTGTGGAGAATCATTTACACAAAGTGAAAATTTATATTTACATATGATAACTCATGATGGAGAAAAGTGATTCTGCTGTTCAGTTTGAAAAAAATATTTTAACTGGAATAAGACTTCAAAAACACCCATGAGAACTCAAACAGGACAAAGTCTTTTTGGTGTTCGTAAGAAATTCATATGACATTTTTTACACAGACTGGATAGTTACACAAACACATTCAGACCCACACAGGAGAGACACAGTAGCTGCAGTGTTTCTCACTTAAGATTCACTTTGCCTAAACCTTTTTTAAATTGAGACTCAGGACAAGGCTGGCAGATTGTTACTGCCCCATTATTTATGTATGTATGTAATGTATATATGTCCTTTCTTACTTACTTACCAAGATCAATCTTGTACAGCCAGGGGGAGTATTTCCCCTCCGACAGCCAAGGATGTCAGAAAAAAAATCAACTTCTCCCAATGGTTGGATCAACTAACACAGCAGATAACAATGGAACAACAAACAGCTCTGAAAAAAAGTTATACTAATGGATTATGTGTTAAAGATTTGATTTTATTTTCTGAACGTTACACTTGTAGACTATCTGTTTAAACTGCCCATTATATTGTTTATTGTTTTATACGGATCCCCATTAGTCTCCACTATAGTGAAGACTATTCTTCCTGGGGTCCACCCAAATATACAAAAAAAAAAAAAAAAATCACAATTATATTCAAAGCAGTTATACACAGTAGAATATTAGTGTAATCATTAACTGAAACATCATAAAGTAGGTAAAAATTGGAATCAGCAGAATAAGAAAAGTTTTTCCAATAGATGATTATATAAGATCAAACCTAATTTCTCAACACATCGCTGCTTCCTTTAGTTTCTTTTTTAAATTAAACTTATTAACAGTTACAATTAGATGAGGGGGGAGACTGTTCCAACACGTCACAGCTCTGTACATTACAGGGTTTTTTTTTCAGTGCATTGGTTCTCGGCAGCGGCAGAGTAAAGCAACCATTTAAGGCTTTGTGTGAAGTATAAATGCTTGTCAAATACGATATGAGACTGCATGCCAGCCTTCCATCCACCATCATCCATGACAGCCTGGCATGCATCTCCTCTACACTATTTCTAATACAGCAGTGGAGAGCAAGGCGTGCCGCTCTGTTGTGAGCAAGTTGTAGTTTAATAAGTTCTTGTTTTTCAGTGTTTCTTTCCTTCATACTGCATCTCAATTCATTATCAATCCAGGGGGCTTTAATTGATCTAATGGAAAGCTTTTTGATTGGAGCATGTTTATCACAAAAATCAGAGATAACTTCATAAAAGTTGATAATGCAGCCTCTGCATGTGAACATTCAAGAACAGTATGCCAATTTACATTTTTTAAGTCATCAATAAAAAAAAAAAAATCAGAAAACGTTTTATATATTCTTTTAACTATTAGCTTTACTCCAGCTTTGGGGACTTTTGTTTTTATAGCTAATGCAGTTATATTGTGATCACTGAATCCAACAGGTATAGACACTGCTCTTGAACATTTTTCAGGAGCATTTGTAAAAAAAAAAAAAAAAAAAAAAAAAAGAACTATACAAATTGATGTGAATAAACCATCATTATTCATATTGATTCTTGGTGGCGTATTTATGCTCTTTGATAAGTTACAAACAGCAGCTGCATCACTCAGCTTCTTTTTCAAAATACAATTACCAGAAAACCAGTTGGGCCCCAGCATCCAGCATCAGTTTATCAGAAATGAGGCTGTGAACCTTCCTTTCTGCATCAATTAGTTTCTCACTGGCAGTTTCCTTAATCCCATCAAAAATGAGATTATTTTTTCTTGACTGATTCTCAAGCTAGTCAGCCCTTTTTTCAAGTGCAACTAGACTGTCACAGATGGTGTGCCTTCCATTCTCCAGAGTGTTGTGGTCAGTAGATAGCTCTTTCTGGGTAAAATGCATGCTACGCTTGAGCTCTTGAATGCTCCTATTCATGGAGTCTAGCCACTCATTGGTAGAGTCCAAAATCATATGAACAAATTTACTGAAGGTGTCTGCTTATCTGTCCAGCAGTATTTTACTGAGTTAACTAATGGATTAGGGTATACACTGGAAAGTGCCTTGATTAAGCCCCTCTGGGTTTTTTTGCATCTCCCCAACATGTTTCTGTTGCTCATGTTTGACTTTTTTGCATATGTAAAAACAAATAAACTAAACTAAAAAAAACTTGCATGTTGTTCTTCCTATAGGAGCGCCACAAGTGGGCAGTATATAGTGGAGTGCAAAATGCTCTAAAAAGAGCTATCTAATTTTGTGAGCAAGCACATCAGCTTGTGCATACAACTTCCAACCCTGTCTATCATCAGATAAATCACTGACAGTATAATGACCAAGATATTTAATGTCATTACACACTTTAAGAGCACGACCAGAAATGTCATTCTTTCAAAAAGTGTATTTTAATCTATAGTGACAATCTATCTACAAAAAAATGCCACTTGAGGGAATTTGAAGACATTTCCAACTCGTGATGGTGTGTAAAAATGAGGTCCGCCATGGATGTGCGTTTAACACTTCATTAACTTGTGAATCTTAAAAACACCTACAAAAGGCCGGGTGCGGAATGGCTTAAAACGAGCGTGTATACAAAAGGACAAAAATACCAATATGACAAACCCATTTAGACGGTCACACACAGGCACAGCTGAAAAACTGTGTGGCTTCCCCAGATCCTAGTCACCTGTGTCTCCCTTATCTAACCTCTGCCTGGCTGATTACTACCTATGCCCAGATGTGCAAGTAACCATAGCAACAATATTGCCTCACCAAAGACACACACTCACATTCACACATACAAACACACACATGCCGCATAAATCTAAATTGGCTACAATATAATCATTTATCGTCCTGGGTGTGTTTTTCTGAGTAAACCTGCAATTTCATGAACACTTCTGGACTTTTATTTTGAAGCGCATTCACTCATTTACTACCGGAAGCTGTTTTGCGTACTTCTGCCAACGTCACACTGTTTGAACAAGATGGCGTCTGGTAGAAAGGTGTGTCAGCAGAGTGTCTTTGTTGTGTTTTTAAAGTGTGAAAATGTCTAAAGTCCAAATGCTGAGATCGTTGGTGAAGCAGCGACTAACTGCGGCTGCTGAAGAGATATTTGGGCTGGTTGAAAGAACGATAGCAGAGTACGAGGAGGAACTTTGTCGATCAAAAGAGGAGAACGAGCGACAACGGAAACTACTGGACGCTGTTTTCAACCCTCAGCTTCGGTTACACAGAGCAGGTTTGTTCATGACACATTACAAGTTCATTATTAATAATATAACTGCAGCTTTGTTCAATAAATATTAAGCCTGTCGATGTTTATACCCCGCGTTAGCTTCTCTGGTGCCGTTAGCTTTTCCGGTGTTGTTGTCTTATGGAATCCGGAAGGATTCTAAACGTCTGTTTTGTCGTTTGTATTAACAAGTCAAATATGTTGGTCTTACCGCGTCAAATACACATTAAGACGACGACGTTTACTACTGGGTGCAGCCATTTTATCAGTTTCGGAGGAGAAGCTGATGTAACAGTTTTATATTGGCCAAATTTCACATTCATAAATGTAAGTTCACAAATAACAAGTCCTTGCTTTATTGCCTTTGATAAAGAGATTAAACATTACATGCATTCAATTCAGTACTCACATCAACCAAAAGCAATAAGAACAATGGCTGCTTGCAATATATTAAACGTTTTTTGTAGCTCTTTTTTTTAATACTCTGTACACCTAGTATTGTTTTATAATGTTAAAGAAAAAGTACTTTTTAATAATGATGAATGTTATGCTTATTCTGTACTTTCATGTGCTTGATAAATAAAGTTCTCCGCTCCCCACTGGGCACCCGTAGTTCAGAGTCTCATGCTGTGAGATGGCAGTCAAAGGTGACAGAGGTATGATCAAGTTGTCCGAGGTCTGAGGTATAACAGGTGGTGTGATCCATGTTTTATTTCCGAATACTCTAGAAAAGAGGATTAGCAAACTGTTAGTGTACCGTTCCGTACCATTATGATCGGAAAATGTCTGTTCTGGTTCAGCACTGGAAGCTGCGTCTATAATTCATGCAAGGTATCATGGGGCGAAGAATAACGTGGATATAAAGCTCAGTTTTCCTGAGTAAAACACCACATTTGTGTTGAGAAGAATCTTTTATATAATTTTATTTTATTTTCTCAGGCTGCCAGTAATAAAACTTGACGCACGGCAAACTCTCGCATCCTAGGGACAATCATTCTCACATAATTCACTTTAGACTGAGCACATAAAGAGCCACACTGTAGCCTCCAGACATGATTTCTCTGTAACGTGCGTGCGTGTGTGTGTGTGTGTGTGTGTGTGTTTTTCCTGTTTCCTGCAGATGTCCAGCAGCTGTTGGTGGTTAAAGAAGAGGTTCCCCCTGAGCAGCAGGAGTGGAGCTCCAGTGTGGACCAGGTGGACCCAGAGCCTCCACACATTAAAGAGGAACAGGAGGAACTCTGGATCAGTCAGGAGGGAGAGCAGCTTCAAGGGCTGGAGGAGGATGATATCATCAAGTTCACATCCACTCCTGTCCCTGTGAAGAGTGAAGATGATGAGGAGAAACCTCAGTCCTCACAGCTTCATCAAAGACACACTGAACAGATGGAAACAGAAGCAGAGGGAGAGGACTGTGGAGGAGCAGAACCAGCCAGGAACTCAGATCCAGATACACATTTACAACCTGAAACTGATGACAAGACTGGAGAGTCTTCTGAACCTGAGACTGATGACAGTGTTGATTGGAAGGAGACCAGAGAACCTCAGTCAGGTTTAAACTCTCTGAAAAATAATGAAGTCTCTGTCAATGATTTGATTGTTGATGAGAAACGATTTACCTGCCCTGAGTGTGGGAAAAGATTTGGTCAGAGGGGACATCTGACGATTCACATGAGGTCTCATACAGGAGAGAAACCATTTAGCTGCTCTGAGTGTGGAAAAAGCTTTAGTCAGAAGGGAAATCTGACGATTCACATGAGGTCTCATACAGGAGAGAAACCATTTAGCTGCTCTGACTGTGGGAAAGGATTTGGTCACAGTGGAGATCTTGAGAGACATATGATAACTCATACAGGAGAGAAACCATTTAGCTGCTCTGAGTGTGGGAAAAGATTTGGTCTCCGCGGAGTTCTGAAGGAGCACATGATATCTCATACAGGAGAGAAACCATTTAGCTGCTCTGATTGTGGAAAAAGATTTGGTTACAGTGGAGATCTAAGGAAACATAGGATATCTCATACAGGAGAGAAACCATTTGGCTGCTCTGAGTGTGAGAAAAGATTTTATCATAGTGGAGATTTGAAGAAACACATGACCTGTCATTCAGGAGAGAAACCATTTAGCTGTTCTGAGTGTGGGAAAAGATTTGGTGAAAAGGGAAGTTTAAAGAAACACATGAGATCTCATACAGAAGAGAAACCATTTAGCTGCTCTGAGTGTGGAAAAAGATTTGGTCTCAGAGGAGATCTGACAAGACATATGAGAACTCATACAGGAGAAAAACCATTTTCCTGTTCTGAGTGTGGGAAAAAATTTAGTCGTAGTGGAACTCTGAAGGACCACATGCGAACTCATACAGGAGAGAAGCCATTTACCTGCTCCGAGTGTGGGAAAAGATTTAGTTACAGTGGAGATTTGAAGAACCACATGAGATCTCATTCAGTAGAGCAACCACTTACCTGCTCCTAGTGTGACATAAGATGTGGTCAAAATCTGAAGAAACACAAGAACTCATACAGGAGAAAATCCACATTTCAGGAGAAAAAACATTTAGCTGTTCTGAGTAGGAAAAGATTTGATAATGGGGAGATCTGAAGAAATATGAGATCTTATTCAGGAGAGAAACCATTTAGCTGCTCTGAATGTGAAAAAAAAGATTTTCAACCTGAGACTCGGGACAAGAGCAGTACATCACGTGATACACAATACTGACCAAAAATAGTTAAGTTTCTTAGATTTGTCCGTAAAAGATGCTCACAGTATTTACAGTCCACAGCTCCTCTGCAGAGCCTCTCCCATCTTTCCTACTCATTTTTTGTGCAGCCCATTCCCCACTGACAGTTTCATTGTTAATCCGTGGCAGCTGAACCCAACTTTGCTCAAATTCGTGAGAAACCAAATTCAGTTCTTCCGTGAAACAAACTGTGCCTCTTCCCCCAGTAGCTTTGTATTGTGGGACACAATGAAAGCCTTCTTCAGAGGGCAGATAATTTCTTATGCCAATAGTTTAAAAATACGTGGCTGAAATGAATGAGCTTGAGAAAGAAGTCCTATATTTGAAATAACAACATATGTCACGCTCAAGAGAGACCGACTAAACTTGAGTAAACAAAAAGCTCAAATATAACCTCTTGAACACATACAGAATAGAAATAAATATTCTTTGAACCAAACAGAGATGCTATGAATTGGGGGAAAAGGCGCAGAAAGTCTTGGCTTTGCAGTTGAAGACAGGGGAGAAATCCAGAATTGTTAATTCCATAGAAACTGAAAATGGGACTGTAGCAAGAAACCTGAAAGAAATTAATGATTGCTTTAAACACTATTATTCTGCATTATATACATCAAAGTCCACAGATGACCTGACCACAATTGATGCGCTCTTATTAACTATTGAACTACTGAACAAAAGTTCCATCAGTTAACGCCATAGACTGTTGGAGTGGCTCTACATTTGGACACCAAACAGTCAATCAGAATTGACATTCTCCAATCCGATTGCTTGGATTTGTGGCACAAATTTAACATTGTGCCAGTGTTGAATGTGTGTGCTGGCAGACTTGAGCATGCACAGAGTGGAGAGGTTGAGAGAGAGCAGGAAACCGTTTGAGTGAGTGTGGAGTAATCTGACTGTGTGAGAGGGGGGTTATTACTGCACGCTAATATACATAATAGTAAACATGCAAATAAATTTATTGAGCACAGAATAGGTTTTTGTTTGCTCAAAAAAAAAAATGCGTGCATATAATTTCTCTTCAAAATGTAGTTTATGTGTGGGCAAAACATATTGTTCTGTGCTCGAAATCTCAAACAACACACTCAGGATTGTGGCACAACTATAACACCATATAGATCAAGGTCACGGTAATTCAGTCTGCGAAGATGTCATCAATATCTATGTAAGCATATGATGTCATCTGGAGACTTTAAGTGACTCTTTGAAGCTAGTGCCAGCTACTTTAATTGGAAAAGAGTTGGCAACTCTGCCCTAGTTGTAAACCACAGCCAAGAAAACAATACTACTAAGAATCAGAAACGAAATCATCATCTCCCAGTGGTTGGGTCAACTAATGCAGCACATAACAATTGAACAACACTCAGCTCTGAAAAAAGTTATGGTGATGGATTATGTGTGAAAGGTTGGATTTTAGTTCCTGAATGTTACACTTATCTGTGTAAACTGCTCATCAAGATGTTTAAGGCTTGATGTAACCATTCTGATGTTATACTTATGGATTCCCTGTGTAAACTGTCTACTTATATTTAGTGATATCAGTCTTTCTCTTTTTCCATCCTTGTAATATTTTACTGAGTTAACTAATGGATTAGGGTATACACTGGAAAGTGCCTTGATTAAGCCCCTCTGGGTTTTTTTGCATCTCTCCAACATGTTTCTGTTGCTCATGTTTGACTTTTTTGCATATGTAAAAACAAATAAACTAAACTAAAAAAACCTTGCATATTATTCTTCCTATAGGAGCGCCACAAGTGGGCAGTATATAGTGGAGTGCAAAATGCTCTAAAAAGAGCTATCTAATTTTGTGAGCAAGCACATCAGCTTGTGCATACAACTTCCAACAGTTTGTCATCAGATAAATCATTGACAGTATAATGACCAAGATATTTAATGTCATTACACACTTTAAGAGCACGGCCAGAAATGTCATTCTTTCAAAAAGTGTATTTTAATCTATAGTGGCAATGTATCTACAAAAAAATGCCACTTGAGGGAATTTGAAGACATTTCCAACTCGTGATGGTGTGTAAAAATGAGGTCCGCCGTGGATGTGCGTTTAACACTTGATCAACATTGCGAATCTTAGAAACACCTACAAAAGGCCGGGTGCTAAATGACTTAAAACGAGCGTGTACATACAAAAGGACAAAAATACCAATATGACAAACCCATTTAGACGGTCACACACAGGCACAGCTGAAAAACTGTGTGGCTTCCCCAGATCCTAGTCACCTGTGTCTCCCTTATCTAACCTCTGCCTGGCTGATTACTACCTATGCCCAGATGTGCAGGTAACCATAGCAACCATAGTGCCTCACTAAAGACACACACCCACATTCACACATACAAACACACACATGCTGCATAAATCTAAATTGGCTACAACATAATCATTTATCGTCCTGGGTGTGTTTTTCTGAGTAAATTTGCAATTTCACTTAACACTTATGGACTTTTATTTTGAAGCTGAATAACTCATTTACTACGGAAGCTGTACTCTTTCTGTCGCTAACGTCACACTGTTTGAACAAGATGGCGTCTGATAGAAACGTGTGTCAGCAGAGTCTCAAGTTTCTGTCTCTTTTGTTGTGTTCTTAAAGCGTGAACATGTCTAAAGTCCAAATGCTGAGATCGTTGGTGAAGCAGCGACTAACTGCGGCTGCTGAAGAGATATTTGGGCTGGTTGAAAGAACGATAGCAGAGTACGAGGAGGAACTTTGTCGATCAAAAGAGGAGAACGAGCGACAACGGAAACTACTGGACGCTGTTTTCAACCCTCAGCTTCGGTTACACAGAGCAGGTTTGTTCATGAAACATTACAAGTTCATTATTGATAATATAACTGCAGCTTTGTTCAATAAATATTCAGTCTGTCGATGTTTATGCGCCGCGTTAGCTTCTCTGGTGTCGTTGTCTTAAGGAATCCGGAAGGGTTCTCAGCGTCTGTTTTGTCGCCCGCATTAACAAGTCAAACATGTTCATCTTAACACGTCAAATACACATTAAGACGACAGAAGTGTCCTGTTAACAGGTACATTTCTTACGTGCCAAGATGTTTACTACTGGGTGCAGCCATTTCATCAGTTTTGGAGGGGAAGCAGTTCGCAGTCTGGGGGTCCTGGTCAGATTTTAAATGTCAGAAACCTCGTTTCCTGCATTCTGGCTATTTTTATGCATGAATTTGCGGGTTTTTTTTAATGTGTCAGTTTCAAAGTTCTCGCTGCTCTTAAAGTAACACAGTGTAGTTTTTGAGCCCTCAAATATATTCATATACAAGATCCTTGTGATGGTAGAATTAGTCTAAATCTCTTTTCATTTCATGGACATTACAACAGTTAGATGAGAGAAACCTGTCTTAACAATGAAATATTTAAGAAACAACATCCCACAATAGAGCTTTTAGATTTAACTGCATTCTGTGTCCTTGATAAACCTGAAGCTGGATTGTTCGAGATTACATCACACATAACTAGGACCCTCATCTTTGCTGACCAGTACATCCGTTTCTTTTGGATTCCAAGACATGCCAGAAGGCTGATGATAGATATGCGAAAGAAGGTTTTAAGCTCCACTGGAGTGATTTTCAGGCTGCCTCCAGTGAAGAGCACTCTCCGCTGCTTTGTGTGCTTCCTGGTCATCTATGTACTGTTTGAAGTTATCAGAGGGCCTCCAGTCTGGATAGTTGTGGCAAGCATTGTTGTGCAAAGTGTTCTCCTCTGCAACAGGGTTGAAACTTGAATGATAAAGAAAGGAGAGGTATAGTTTAATGAACTCTTAGCATTATACATTACATTTTAACTACATAAATCAATGTATGTTTACTGTTGACTTTTTACTGTTTCCTGCAGACGTCCAGCAGCTGTTGGTGGTTAAAGAAGAGGTTCCCCCTGAGCAGCAGGAGTGGAGCTCCAGTGTGGACCAGGAGGACCCAGAGCCTCCACACATTAAAGAGGACCAGGAGGAACTCTGGATCAGTCAGGAGGGAGAGCAGCTTCAAGGGCTGGAGGAGGATGATATCACCAAGTTCACATTCACTCCTGTCCCTGTGAAGAGTGAAGATGATGAAGAGAAACCTCAGTCCTCACAGCTTCATCAAAGACACACTGAACAGATGGAAACAGAAGCAGAGGGAGAGGACTGTGGAGGAGCAGAACCAGCCAGGAACTCAGATCCAGATACACATTTACAACCAGAGACTGATGACAAGACTGGAGAGTCTTCTGAACCAGAGACTGATGACAGTGATGGTTGGAAGGAGACCAGAGAACCTCAGTCAGGTATCTATCAAGTCAGACATTTGCTTGTCTTTAGCAAGTCTCAAGTCACTGTGGTTAGACTCACCTAAGTCAAGTCAAGTCCTTTTTATGAGTCAAGCAAGTTGAGTCAAGTCATTGTTCAGGTCAAGGAAGTCACAAGTTAAATCGACAGAGGTTGGCTGCGGTCAGTGAAAAGCCACCGCTCCTTGCTTAAGGGTGGCCATGCCTGAATGTCAATCTCGTATGGCATGTCTAAACACGCTATGGAAATACAAATTGGATTGACTTTAGTCTGCACAGCCAAGAGTGGCAATGGAAAAACGGTATGACTACCCCCTTAATCTGGCCCTGCCACTCGAAGTTGATTTGGCTACGGGAGTTTTAAAAGCTTGCAAATTATTTGCAGTATTTGTCTTTTCCTCGCTGCTTTTTGTCACAATAGAGGTGCCAAACAACGTTAATAACTCTCTGCATGTGTGTATGTGCATCATTTGAGGCTCATGACCTGGGACTTTGAGGTGCAGGAGGATGTTGTTCTGTAGTGTATAGGCTAGCTGTATTCTGTCTGTTGGCTTAAATTAGGAAAAAAATACATTTGGGTTCATTGAAGCTTGAGGAGCAGAGGAGAAGAGAGAAGGAGAGGAGGATGGTGCTGTACGATCAGGTCACATTACTGTATATCGTTCAGCAATATGTTTGAGTTTGGAGCGTTCAAACATGTTGGAGTTTTTGGATATTGGACATTTTGGACATTTCATGTAGGCTACAGTGGGTTGCATGTCATATTTGTGGGATTTGATTCAAAGGTTATACATGCTGGCTTTCTGACCTTTTTCAAAAACAGTGTTGTTTGTTGCTACTTGTGTTGCAGACCGCTGTGTCTGCTTGGATATTGTATTCACAGCAGGAGGCCACCGTTGCTGACACACTTGTGCTTTGTTATTGTGTTGGCTTTATGGCTTTATGGCTGTATCTTATGGTTATCTAACATCACTGAATGTCAAACTGTGTGTTCATTTTTCTTCTGTCTTTAGGTGCCCCATTAGTTAAATCTGCCTTTGTGTCCTTTATCTCACTGAGGTTTTGAGCAAATCTTTAGTTTAATCCATGATGGTGACCATGGTTCTGAAACACCCTATCAGCAGTTTCTGCTGCTTAAATATCAAGAGGTCACTGTTAAATGATGACGGTGCTGAAATAGCACACCCTATTGTAATCTGCATTTCTCTGGTTGACCAAACATTAATGGACCAGAGAGGTAAAAGACACTCAAATAAACATGAAACTCTATTAGGAGCTGCGCCATGTCAAAGTAAATCAACATCTATATGACTGGACCAGGTTGGAATTTAATTTGAAATTGCAGACACAGGAAGTGGTGATGCTCAGCAGTCAGACAGGAGTCATGTTAATTTCCAGGGCTGGTACCTGCAGTTATTCCACAGGCTAGTTAATAATATGTCGGGCAGGAAATCCAAAGTGTGCAATCATTTTCAGAAGGTGAAGGGTGAACTCATCTTCATTGGTTGACTACAAACATGGCGCATCATCTGTCAGTAGCTACATGCCCATTAGCCACTTAGCACCATCATTACTGCCTTGCAGACAGCGTCATTAACAGGCGGCTCGCTCAGTGTGTGACGTGCACTTTTAGATAAAATATAGGCCTTTATTAATGAAGGTTCATTATAGTGATGTCATGAGAACTGATACCCGCGATACCATGATGAAAAAACCCTGGCAATACTCTTTTTTTTTTTTTTTTTTTTAATGGAAGACCCGATACCAGCGTAAGAATTGGTGCTATGACTCCTGTGGAACTGATGGGGGGCAGTATACGCCATATAGCGCAACAGGCCATGCCTACATTGAGAGCAAGGGGGTGACGAGGAAGAGGAGAGCGCAGCTGCCTGCTAAAGCCCACATTCAGAACCAGCCACGGCCATGCTTTAGGCCAGAAAATAGATCTGCTCGCAATATATGCAGTTTTAAACACCACTTTGTCTGATTATTAAATGCTTTCAGCCCGCTCCGAATTGCTTCTGAACCATCCAAGATTTGTCCGGACATCTCCCTCTCTCCCAGCCCCTCCCCTGGGAGAGAGTCTGGTGGTCTCCTATGAGCCCAGCCTTCGAGACGTGCAACACTCCGTTGAGTGTCAGTCAGTTCAGCAAGAAATATCCCAAATAAAATTAGTAGCATCATTAGCATATATGTTCCGTATTATTTTGTTTAATTTCAACAACACAGAGAACAGCTTGAACCAGCTGCGTGTGAGCTAACGATCAGGGATTTCATTCCCAGCAGTACGTGACTGCGCATGCGTGTCTACTTCCGAAACACAGCGGTTGGGGTGCGTTTGATTTATTGTACTGGGACATTTGATTTTTTCCACAGCTGGACCATGGACGTCAAAAAACGCTGTTTGTACCGGGACAGGACAGGACAATGAAATTCCACACATTCTTGTGGTCATAAAATTCAGTTCAGTTCATAAAATTGAAGTAACAGTTTTATTAATTTTGTTGTTTTATCTCTGTAATCTGGATCTTTGTTGATGTTGTTCAAGGTGTTGCTGGACCGCAGATGCCGGCACTTGCACCCACTTTTGTGGAAGGAATTACAAAGCTGGAGCAAACAATTGAGCAGCTCAAGACGAAAAGAGACAGGCTCCGTAGTGCAGCGGTAAATGCACTCAAGACACCAGGCACAAGCGTGTCACCAGCAGCTGCAAACTTAGCAGGTAGAGTGATGGTGTAAAAATTTTGTTATTCACTTTTCACTTCAATTTTTTTTTGTTTAGTTTGTTTTTTGGAACAAGTTTAAATTTTAATTTCCACAAGGTTTGTAGGTGTACATCAATGAATCCACTTTGTCAATCTCAAAACAAATATATATACCTCGGCATTGATTAATAGGCAAACACTCAAGATTCCTTCCACTGAGAAATGGACATAGTGTGGAGTTGCTGTGCACACACTGCCAGACAGACAGCCTCACTGCTCAGCTTTACCTGTGCTTAGCACACATTTACCATCACTATCTGCAACCATGGACAATAGTTACCACTCGACCTGTCTTGCTCTCACTGCGATATGCTCCAATGACCAGTCGGTAGTGGCAGTGTTTATTAGTTTAACTTTATCTTTGGGTCTAAATCAAAAATACTCCCAGAGACAATTTTCATGTGTTTTACTAGTTCGTACTGTAACTCCTCAGAGGCCATGTTTGTCTGTTCAGCTGTGTTGCCATGTAGAGACTGACCCCTGGTGGCGTTATACCCCATCTTACACCTGGCATTAACATGTGTTTTGGGTGATCAGATTGCAATTGGGTAGTGCTTTACCACATGAAAGTACAGGTGTAAATGCACCCAAGACACCTTCAGGACAGACTGTGATCCGATTGGCAAAACCACCTCTGGAGGTGGTTTGATGTGGTCATTGTGACCACATCGAACACAAGTATCAACAGTAAAGCATCCTGTATCCACATAAGACAACTATGTGTGCGGAAATAAGTAACTGCGGCGCACGGTACGGTTTCCAAACAAAACAGCATGATGGATTGCATGTGGATAATGCAAGGCAAGAAACTTGTGGATGTAGTGTGTAAGGTTGCAAAACTCCAGGATTTTTCAAAGTTGGAAACTTCCCATGGGAATTAACGGGAATAAACAGGAATATATGGAAATAAACCGCAATAAATCAGAAATTTACAAAATTGAAGGCTGGCCCTTAACAGGGAACTTAAATATAGTTGGGGAAAACATATTGTAGCATAATCTTGGCTAAAACAACCAGATCTAATGCAAGCACACTTGAATATATATTTATGCTATTCCTCAAACACATTTATTGTTCAATACAAGAATTAAAGTTTTAAAGTTCTACTCACAAATAAATCTGTTGAAATGTCATGAAAAACATGAAATATTTTTTATTTTGCATGGATGTCTGTTTATGACAAAACAAGATGTATATATTTATGTTTGGATACAATACAGTTTGCTTAAATTAACCCCATTTTACAGTTCATTCCCATAATTTCCCAATAATTCCCATAATTCCCATAATTCCAATTTGGAATATTTGAAAAATTATCCATCTTAATTTATCATGGAAATTTTCTGGAAATATACAGGAAATTTTATGCCCATTTGCAACCGTAATGGAGCCAAGGCAAGACCAGGTGTTATGTCAAGTGTGTCTTGTTGGGATTTTATAACCACACCGTAATCCCTGCATTGTGTTGTATTTGGAAATTTACTGTAAGCTGTGCACATTCAATTTCCATGTTGGTGCAATCTGATCTATGTGGATTGACGCAAAAAAAAAAAAAAAAAAATACCTGCGCGAAGATGTGACCAAGTCTCAGATATCAATATCCACATAAAATCTGGATCCGAGATCTATGATTTTTCAATGCCCTATACCTAATTATAGTTTTATACCGTCCAAGCCTACTGTTGGCCTTACCTGTAGGCTTGCATGGTGTCCTCAGTGTCCTCTACCAGGTCAGGTCAAAGCAGGGCACACATTTTTGTTTTCCTAGTCAATGTCAAGCCGTTTTTAGCTATAAGGTTTAATGGGCATAATTACGAAATCAATTTAAGTAATCTCCAATAGATGGGGAAGTAATCATCGGTCCTTTGTTTGTGTGGGACCAGTTAAACAATAAATGTTAAAAATCTGTGTCAGATTCTACAAATAACAACCTTAAGCGTTGATGGCAGGTCACCTACATTCCCTCTTATATTGCTCACCACTGCCTGCTGATGGGCTACTCACACAACTCTCCTATTTCCCTCTGTGACTACTCTCAAGTACCCAGTGTGGCATCCTGTAACACACCTGAAACATCCACCTTAGTAGGCTTGAGGCATTTTTATTCTAAGGTTAAAAAATTAACCTGGTCTTAACCTTTAATGTAACCATCTGGCCACATTTATAACTTTGGTCTTGCCACCACTCTGGTACTGTTCTCCTGTGCTTCAAACCCTACAAGTATCATTTTTAATGGCTATAAATATTGTATTTTGTGTAGCTCACAAGCGCAAAAGGGAGTCCGCCTCCTCCTTAATCTCAAGGGAATCATCTCTGGAGAAAAAGAACGGGAAGCACAAGAAAGGGAAGCACAAGAAAATGAAAACGAGGAAGGTGATGTTTCCCAAAAGAGGTATGTGCTACTTTTTGCATGTCTTTTACGGTTTGAATGTTATTTGTTCTTTATGTTCAATATTGATGAATAATTCAACACTAAATACAATATACCATGCCATACCATTCCAACTTGAGTCTGTACTTGCTGCAGCAAAAAAAACAAAAAAACAAAACACTATTTATGCACTGTTTTTGTTTGACATCTTTATTTGGGGTATTGCTTTATAGCAGTCAAACTGATATACTGCATATTCTTATTCTGCCCAAATTTCTTAGCTGAACCTGCCCACAGTTTTCATGGTATCAACACCAAACCAATAGCAAAACATCAGAGATTCAGGCTACGTCCACATGAAGCTGGAGCTGTCTATATCCTGTTTTCCTTGTTCGTCCGTAATCACGGCGCCTTTTAGAGTAATATCTGCGTCCAGACGAAACCACTCAAACAGACTCAAAACACTGTAGTATACATGCCAGGTCAGACTTGGCGGGGTTGAGAGTGATGGTTCTTTTGTTGTTCAGACTGACAATTAAGGGAGTCATCACCCAGGAATCACATTTTTCATTGTTAATACATGTAAATTGCAGTTGGACTCCTCTCCTGCCGACAGCAGAGCTGTGCTGTCAGGCTGCCAGGAGATTCAGCAGGAGAGCCCGCTCTGCAGAATGGGGGAAAGCGAGGGGGACAGCAGCGGACCTGGTCCCACCTCTGCCCATTGGGTCTGCAGTGTCAGCGTGTGCCTCATTATCATTATTACAATGAGCATCCGGACCAATGTTAAAAAATGTTTTAAAAGTTTTGGTCTCCAAAAACGCCAGATCTGTGTGAACGTAAGGTTTAAATGATACAAAACGTGTGTGGTTTCAGTAAAACTCATCTCCATGTGGACGGCCCATTGGAGAAATAGATACAGCCAGAGTTGTTGAGGTGATCATCAAATCTTGCCATATTGATTAGCTACTCAAGCTATCTCATGTTGTTGGATCACAACTATTTAACATTTTCACTGTTTCTTTAGGTCTTTAACAACACCACCACCACTACTGCTGATACTGGCAACAGAACAACCACTTGCATTAATATTACTGTTGCAAATTAATATTATCCAGCAATTTACTTCACAATATATTATTCTGTCTGTGATTAAAATTACCAGTTGTCTTACGTTGAATTTCTTGTCTTGTAGTTGTCTGTGAGGGTGATATCGTGCAACGCTATTCAGTTCTCTTGGTCTACTACCAAAAATGCAGGAGCATGAAGTGGACAGCGAAAAAATACCACGTCGAACCTGCCACAATCCGAAAGACCGCGGCGATTGCTGAAGTTAGGATCGCTGCCCCAGAGCTAGATCCACCGCCACGGGGAGAGGGGCAGACGCTCCTTAATTATGCAACAACCGTCAGTGAGTTCATAAATGGACTTCCAGAATTAAAAAAAAAAATCACAGACATGAAAAAGAAAAAAGAGTTACTCCCCTGATGCTGTTTTCCCCTCATTGTCGTAGGTTTGTGTTCAAAATGTTTGTTAAATGTGGATTTTGTTTTACCATATTTTCATTTAATTATATTTAGTTTTATCAAAATGTAGTAGTGACCTGTAGTTATAGTTAATGTAGTTTACCCTCCTGTGGTCTTTGGGTCAAATGACCTGTGTTCACTTTTCTTTTATATCAAAAATGTGTTTTTTTTCCCCATATAATTGCCTGAAAAAGACACAAGGGTTAATGTAGTTAAGCTGTTCAAGAGACAATTTAATAAAGTCTCGAAATTGATCTTTCCATGCGTCTTTTCTTCTTCAGATGTGTGGCACCAATAGTGCTGCAACTGAAGATTATTTTCATAATTGATAAACCTGTCGCTTATTTTTATGAATTGATTAGTGTTGTGGTCTGTACGCTAATGACATGTAACAATCTGTACTTTGTATCAAATTAGACAGAGCTTTATTGTACATGTCCTGTGATTATTGATATGGGGAGTAATGTAATTTACAGATGACATTGAAGGCAACAAAAGAAATGGTTTCTTCACTGGTTCTGCGTGGGAAGGGTTACAACCTTAGTTTTATTCTTCTTATTAGTTAGTCAAAGGAAACGTTAATTTCCTTAGGTATTGATTGGTTGGGGGGGGGGGGAGAGAGGCGGGACAACCCTAACAGAGCGCCATGCTGGTTTGTGTGAGGGGAGATTGATTCATCCAACACAGTAGGTGGCGGTAATGCACCTTAACGTTGGTTGCCACCCGCCAAAAAAACATAAAAAAAAAAGAGAGATCGATTCATTTTCTTGTCTGATGTGTCTCGATCTGAGGACAGTGAAGAAGTTCCAGAAAGTTGTGTAAGTACCTGAACATTATTGCGGCTGGTGCATTGTAATAATTGCAACCTTGTGTTTAAATATTTTTATTGAGGCATCATCATTGCATATGGCAACCAGATACATGAACTTGATCTTATTAGAGGCTATCTGTAAAAGTTGGAAAACAAAAAGCGTTAGGAATGCAGAAGCAATCTGTAAGCCATGCACTTGAGCACACTGCCTGCATAAATATATAGCTCCATCGGCTGCATAACAAAGCTAGAGAAACTACATTATGCTACCTCAGTCAAATACACATATTGAAAAGTGCTGCAACCAGCAAAAGAATCAAACATCTAAGTTACTTCATATGTCAGGGTTCAATATAACATTTCTTCCCGACTATTTTCACTGGCCCGCCTGCTAAAAAAATTAAAATAACTTATTTTTTTTTACCTAAGTTTTATTGATTTCATTTCACATTCATTTCATTGAAATGAATTCACATCAATTGTACACATTTCAGATAATAACAGGTAACTTACAGACTTTATCAGAGAAGAGAGTTTTGGACTGTTGAAGCTGAAATATACATAGTGTGCTTGCTTTCTAATTATTATGATCATGTTTATTATTATTACTATTATTATCATCGTCATCATTTTCATTATCTATATTACTCTTATTCTTATTACAACAACATTTAGCATCTTCTCTTATTCATTAATGTAACTAAGTAGGCATTCTGGGATTATACGATCTGTGTTTTTCGGTGTATGACACTTGAGGATTATTTTGAAGAAACATTTTATTTGTGAGGATTGTTAATAAGTTAACATTCATGTTCAGTTAATGTGGCAAATATTTTGTTAAAAGAAGACTGTGCATTTCATTTCAATATTTGATTTTGAGGTAATAAGTATGCAAGTTTATTTCCAAGTAAAATGCCGTTGTATTAAAAGGGACATTATCACGTGATGACATCAGTTAGCTTCTGTGTTAGCAGCCAAGCTGAAATAAAGTTGAGCACACACCCTTATCTGAGCACACATATACAGCCTCTGAACTTCGACAAAAAACACTGTACTTACTCCAGATAGCAGCGACTGCAACTCACTGTGTCTCTCCATCAAGGTTACAATTATTACAATGCACCGACCACATTAATGTTCAGGTACTTACACAACTTTGTGGAGCTTCTTCGCCGTCCTCCCACCTAGACACATCAGACCAGAGATACTGGATGAAGGGAGATACCCAACTGTAGGCTTATCCAATGTTAAGAAAACAGTTACTCTTCCTGTCTCCTAAGTTAGCTCTCCCTCCAATCAGAGCCTGTTATCCGTCTTTTTTAGGCAATTATATGGAAAAAACCAATAACACATTTTTGATATAAAAGAAAAGTGAACACGGGTCATTTGACCCAAAGACCACAGGAGAGTAAACTACATTAACTACAACTACAGGTCACTACTACATTTTGATCAAACTAAATTTGACATGTTTATGTTAAATCTTAACATAAACATTTTGAATAAATAAACCTACGACAATGGGGGGGGGGGGGGAACAACATCAGGGGAGTAACTCTTTTTCTTTTTCATGTCTGTGATTTTTTTTTTTTTTTTAAATTCTGGAAGTCCATTTATGAACTCACTGACGGTTGTTGCATATTTAAGGAGCGTCTGCCCCTCTCCCCGTGGCGGTGGATCTAGCTCTGGGGCAGCGTTTTAACTTCAGCAATGGCTGCAGTGTTTCGTATTGTGGCAGGATCGATGTCGTATTTTTTCGCTGTCCACTTCATGCTCCTGCATTTTTGGTAGTGGACTAGGAGAACTGAATAGCGTTTGACGACATCACCCTCATAGACAACTACAAGACAAGAAATTCAACGTAAGACAACTGATAATTTTAATCACAGACAGAATAATATATTGTGAAGTAAATTGCTGGATAATATTAATTTGCAACAGTGATATTAATGCAAGTGGTTGTTCTGTTGCCAGTATCAGTAGTACACCTGTACTTTCATGTGGTAAAGCACTATCCGATTGCAATCTGATCACCCAAAACGTATGTTAATGCCAGGTGTAGATGGGGTGTAACGCCACCAGGGGTCAGTCTCTACATGGCAGTGCAGCTGAGTTTGTCAGTTAATAAAAGCTGCAGCTTCTCAAGAACAGTGTGTGAGAGCAGTATCACTACGACAATCAGCTCAACCTACATTAATGCAGTACTACTGTACAGTAGAGTACTCTATTTGAGCCCTTTCACACAAGTTTTACACAAATACCATCATAATACTATATACCCTGGTAAAATCTGACACGGCTGAGTGAACACTGTGAAGCTGTTTGTTTGTGTGTGTGTGTGTGTGTGTGTGTGTGTGTTTCCTGTTTCCTGCAGACGTCCAGCAGCTGTCGGTGGTTAAAGAAGAGGTTCCCCCTGAGCAGCAGGAGTGGAGCTCCAGTGTGGACCAGGAGGACCCAGAGCCTCCACACATTAAAGAGGAACAGGAGGAACTCTGGATCAGTCAGGAGGGAGAGCAGCTTCAAGGACTGGAGGAGATTGATATCACCAAGTTCACATCCACTCCTGTCCCTGTGAAGAGTGAAGATGATCAAGAGAAAGCTCAGTCCTCACAACTTCATCAAAGACACACTGAACAGATGGAAACAGAAGCAGAGGGAGAGGACTGTGGAGGAGCAGAACCAGCCAGGAACTCAGATCCAGAAACTCATTTACAACCAGAGACTGATGACAAGACTGGAGAGTCTTCTGAACCAGAGACTGATGACAGTGATGATTGGAAGGAGACCAGAGAACCTCAGTCTGGTTTAAACTTTCTGAAAAATGATCAAGTCTCTGTCAGTGATTTGATTGTTGATGAGAAACCATTCAGCTGCTCCGAGTGTGGGAAAAGATTTGGTCACAGGGTACATCTGACGATTCACATGAGATGTCATACAGGGGAGAAACCATTTAGCTGCTCTGAGTGTGGGAAAAGATAGTCGGAGGGGACATCTGAAGATTCATATGAGATCTCATACAGGGGAGAAACCATTTAGCTGCTCTGAGTGTGGGAAAAGATTTGGTTACAGTGGAGTTCTGAGAGACCACATAAGATCTCATACAGGAGAAAAACCATTTAGCTGCTCTGTGTGTGAGAAAAGATGTAGTCGGAAGGAACATCTGAAGGTTCATATGAGATGTCATACAGGAGAGAAACCATTTAGCTGTTCTGAGTGTGGCAAAACCTTTGGTCAAAGTGGAGGTCTGAAGAATCACATGAGATCTCATACAGGAGAAAAACCATTTAGCTGCTCTGACTGTGGAAAAAGATTTGGTCAAAAGATGCATCTGGATAAACACATGAGAGCTCATACAGGAGAGTTCACATCCACTCCTGTCCCTGTGAAGAGTGACGATGATGAAGAGAAACCTCAGTCGGCTTTAAAATCTCTGAAAAATGATCACGTCCCTGTCAACAATTTGATTGTTGGTGGGAAACTTTTTAGCTGCTCTGAGTGTGGGAAAAGATTTCAACAAAAGGGACATCTGACAGCACACATGAGATCTCATACAGGGGAGAAACCATTTAGCTGCTCTGAGTGTGGCAAAAGATTTGGTCGTAGTGGAAGTCTGAGAGACCACATGAGATCTCATACAGGAGAAAAACCATTTAGCTGCTCTGTGTGTGGGAAAAGATTTAGTCGGCGGGAACATCTGAAGATTCATATGAGATCTCATACAGGAGAGAAACCATTTAGCTGCTCTGAGTGTGGCAAAACCTTTGGTCAAAGTGGAGGTCTGAAGATTCACATGAGATCTCATACAGGAGAGAAACCATTTAGCTGCTCTGAGTGTGGCAAAAGCTTTACTCAAAATGTAAGTCTGAAGGAACACATGAGAGCTCATACAGGAGAATTCACATCAACTCCTGTCCCTGTGAAAAGTGACGATGATGAAGAGAAACCTCAGTCCTCACAACTTCATCAAAGACACACTGAACAGATAGAAACAGAAGCAGAGGGAGAGGACTGTGGAGGAGCAGAACCAGCCAGGAACTTAGATCAGAAAAAAGGTTTCCACTAATTATTTTGGTTTTTATTTCTTTTATTCTTAATTTTTTTTATTGATATGTTTATTATAGCCAACTATATTATAGACCAAAAGTTAATCTAATTTATTATTGTAGGATGTATTTAGCAAATCACCACTTTCAACATTCATTAGCGGAGATTGACCTTTTGTCACAGTCTAATTCCTGCTCGATATTAGTTTGTTCCTCAGGACTGTCTTAAGTTACTGAATTTATGCACATCAATCACTTCTTTGGACAAAAGCTTTTGTCTTTACATTCAAATATTACACAGCGAGAATTCATCCTCAGCTCAGAATCAAACCTCTGTCCTTTTTATATTTATTATTTGTTAGGATCAGACTGTCAGTCTGTTAGAGCAGCTCTGAAGTGTTTATTGCACATAATGTGTAGGTCTAATTATTTAAATTTTTAAAATAGGTATGAAGCTTTAGACACATAGTATCAATAGTATCAATGACTAATGATCTCTATCATTGATGTCATTGGTCGCACTGATGGAACATAATTCCTATAGCCTAATATTGGGGATTACTGGATAAATGTTGTGCATTATTTTGAAAGACACTTCCTTTACTTTGTTACCAATACAGAACCTTTCACCAACTAACCATGCTTTGCTCCAATGGATGTCACCATATAGGGAGTTCCAAAAGGATTGCCCTGGTGGCAGAGTTGTAATTTGCAAACAGTTTGTCATGAATTTATTGGAGCATCGTTTCTTTGTAATATCTATCCCATCAATGAAAATCGCGTCCTCGTTGGAGACTCCTGAGCCTCTGAGGAGGTGCAGTATGCCCCTTGGTACAGCATCATAAACAATAGCATATTCTTTTGGTGAAATTGGTAACTGAAACTTAGAGAGAAATTCATCATAACGCAACAGTTGTCCTTCAGTATTAAGAAGTTGACTTACCAGAACAATTCCATGGTCAAACCATTTTCGATAAAACAGTGACTTGTTTTTGTACAGAATACTCTCATTGTTCCAGATGTTAAGGTTAGTTGGTGAGAAGTTATGTTTATAGATCAGTTTCCAGGCGAGTAGAGCTTGTTTGTGGAAGTTAGATAGTTTAATAGGTAACTTTTCAATTTTATAATTACATTTCAATAAGAATTTAACACATGTTTAGGGAAGGTGTTCCAGATGTTGTCATTCTCTTTGATCACATTTGATAACCATTTCACTTTAAAGGTATTATTCAACGCATCAAAACTCAGTACCTCCATACCTCCTCTACTCCTAGTGTTACATAGAATTCCTTTCTTTAGGTAGTGACACTTATTCCTCCAAATAAAGTTAAACAGAATTTTATCTAGGTTTTTGCAAATTTCAGGAGGCATTGCTAATGATAAGGATACATAAACCAACCTTGATATACCTTCAGCCTTAGAGAGAAGAACTCTCCCATTCAATGAGAGGTCCCTCATCAACCACATATTAAACTTTTTGCTTACTTGTTAAATTATTGGATTATAATTAAGATGACAACGGTTGTTTGCAATTTATCAATCACAACACCTACATAAGTAACTGAATTTTTCATAGGAATGTGGTCAAGTTGTAATAGATCACATTTTTAAATTGGGAATAGCACAGATTTATGCATCTACTGGCTGTTTTCACTTCATGTTTGTTTTTTAAAAATATTGCTGTATCATCAGCCAGTTGAGATTATTTGAATTCTCTGTCTAGAGCTCTAACACCTAGAAATGGATATCTTTTGATATGTACTGCCATAACCTGTGCAACTAGCAGAAATAAAAGAGGACTCAGTGGACAGCCTTGTCTAATTCCCCGCCTCATATCAAATCTGGGGGTTGTTCCGTTTGTTAGCTTCACTGAGCCGTTGCATCCTTTATATAAAGTTTTGACCACTTTAAGGAATCTTTCTCCAAATCCAAAGAAATGAATAATCCTGGTGATAAACTGGTGACTATTATAGTATTAAGGCTTTATAAAAGTCGATAAACAAGATAAGGCTATCATCCAATACATAATCATTATAGTCAATCATATCCAATATTAGTCGTATGTTATTGGTTATGTTTCTTCCAGGCATAAAACCAGACCATTCTTCATCGATAATTTCATTTAATCCAAGCTTTAATCTTTTGGCAAAGATCAAAGCAAAGATTTTTGCATCGTTGTTCAATAGACTGATTGGTCTCCAATTCTCAATGTTAAGTTTATCTTTTGTGGTTTTGGAATTAGTTTGATAAGACCTTGTTTTAAGGTTGGGGGTAGCTCCTCTTTTTCTAGAGCTTCCTCAAACATTGCTACTAAAGAAGGAGCTAATGTTTTATTGAAATCTTTATAGAACTCACCTATTACTCCATCATTACCTGGAGATTTGTTGTCTTTTAAAGCATTAATGCAGTTTTGTACATCTATTATATTGATTTTTTGATCACACATTGATTTAAAGTTGTCATCGATTATTTTAGTCTCTGGTTCTATTCCTTTCAGAAACACATCCATGTCATCTTCATTCAACTGATCTGCCCCATACAGTCCCCCATAGAAATTAGTCACAAATTGTGAGATTTGCTTTTCATCATCACATGTGAGATCATTGATTTTGAGTTTACACAATGAAGATAGTTCAAAGTTTCTCTTTTCTAAATTAAAAACGTATTTGATGCATTTCTCACCTTTCTCGAGCCATTTTCTTCAGGATCTGACAAACGCACCTCTGGCCTTATCTTCGTATGCTTTGTCAAGTTCTGCTTGTGCAGTTATCAGTTCTTTTACCTCTTCTTCAGACAGATTTAATTTAAACTCATATTTTTTTCCAACCATTTGAGATTCTTTTTCTTTATTCATTTTGTAAAGTTTTTTACTTACTAGTATAGCCAGATTCCTGATTTCAAACTTAATTAACTCCCAGCATTGTCCAAAATTTTTTGAAACCTTAGCTTGTTTCCAATATTTGTTTATGATTTCTTGGGCTTTTTTTTTTTTTTTTTTTAATTCTTTATCATATATCAGAGTTTTGTTCAGTTTCCAGTATTCACTATTAGAGTTATGTCTCCTTGTCCCCAGATTGATTTTTATTGTTACGCTTTTGTGATCTGTAAGAACTGTTGGTTCTATTGTAACTGAATCCACTTTGTTTTCAATATCTGATGAGATTAACCAGAAATCTATTCGTGATTGAAGAGACCCATCCTTATTGCTCCATTTTTTATCTGAGTTCCTGTATCTCCAGATATCAATTAAACATATCCTATCACAAACATTCTCCAGCTAATTTGTTTGTTTCTCTCTTGGAGGCCATCTATCCATGCTTTCATCCATTACCATGTTAAAGTCCCCACCCCACAGAACTCTGGCTGAAGGAAAAGTTGATAACAGTTGAACTATCTTATTTTCTAGTGTTGAGAATAAAGTTATATTCAATTGCTTATTGTTGAAAGCATTGGTATTTACAAGAATGAATTGAAAGTTGTCAAGTTCTGTTAAGAGGATTATCCATCTCTCATCTGTATCTGCAAAATGATTAATTACATGGCCTTTGAATTTCCCAAGCAACATAGCTACCCTGCTGATCTATTGCTACCATAAGAAAACCATATATCTTTTCCCCACTGACTCCTCCAGAGTAACATATCTGTTTGTACAGCATGAGTTTCTTGAACAAAATAAAAGTCTGCCCCTTTATTCTGGCAATATGAAAAAAGACATTTTCTCTTCAGTTGATTTTTGATCCCTCTGGCATTGACAGAAAGAACACAAATTGACATCTTAAACAACAGACAAACAAACAAGCAAAAAAGGAGAAAAATAAATAAATAAATAAATAAAAAAGAAACAATAATTGCACCTACTGAGAAACTTCTCTGGGTTGAGAGCAGATGCTAGTGTGACTGACTACTGCAGCAACAGACCGAATTTAATCTTTCTCCCAGAGAAAAAAATAACAAAAACAAAAGAGAGTGAGAGAGAGAGAGAGCAAAGAGAAAAGAAGAAAAGAAAATAGTCCCAAAAATCAGGATTCAATGCTCTAGCAGCTAAAGGCTGTGGTATTGCTGAGGAGAGAAAAAGAAAAAAAAAAATAAACGTCATACATGTCCTTGACTGTGACTCTTTTTTTTTTTTAGATGAATTTTTAGGGCATTTTTTTGCCTTTAATCAACAGGACAGTGAAGCGTGAAGGGGGGGGGAGAGAGAGAGAGGGAGAGACATGCAGTAAGGGGCCACAGGCTGGACTTGAACCCAGGCCGCTGCGGCAACAGCCTTGTACATGGGGCACCTGCTCTACCATCAAGCCACCGACGCCACTGACTGTGATTCTTTTACCATCGATGTAGCCATGCGCTCCTCTGAAGCCGGCTTTCTTCCCCTCTTTCCTTGCCCTCTCCACCTGCGGCCACAGCTGATTCCTGGATTCCTTGGCTTCTTGTCTCGAGTAAGCATCGATGTCGTTGTATTTGTCACGGAGCTCCGTGCTCGTCTTCCCCAGGACTATGGCTTCAACCTGGAGGGTGTTCACCTGTCCGGCCATGTCCTCCACCCATCCCCACAGAGCCTCCAGGGAGTCTGTTTTTGTGTTTTCTTTCACTGCATCTTCCAGTGATTGGAGTCGCTTGAGAGACTCGACTTGTCTCTTCTCTATTCTTTCCAGAATGCTTAACGACACCAGTTCAGGGTCCTCCGGCTCATCACTCTCCAGTTTCTTTTTTTCTTTGATTTTGGCCTTGAGGGGGCTTCAGGTAAATGCTCCGGAGTCGGTTCATCTTCCTCATCAATGATGTTGTCTATTACCTTGAGTTGGTCGTCCAGGCAGTTACTTGACCAGGAGAGACAGCAACTCATTCAGGAGCTGGAGTCAGAAAGTGTGCCTTTAAACATAAAGACTATCCTCCAGAAAAATTCTTGTGAGGTTTGCTTCAGGTTTTTGTTTTGTTACTTGAGTAGAACTGGTCTGATCAGAAGAATTCATTTATTTATTTTTTGTTTGTTTGTTTGAATTATTATCTCGTGAATATTAAGCATATGTGGCGGTAATGCTTCCATGCGTTGTCTGCCAACCGCCATAATACCAGAAGAAGGAGAAGGAGGGACAGCCCTCACACACTCACGCGCTTCACATGAACGCGCCTCTAAGTCAGCGAGTCTGTAAGGGATCGGATTGGAATTGGGCCTTAGCCGAGTCTCTTTGTTGTGTTTTTAAAGCGTGAAAATGTCTAAAGTCCAAATGCTGAGATCGTTGGTGACGCAGCGACTAACTGCGGCTGCTGAAGAGATATTTGGGCTGGTTGAAAGAACGATAGCAGAGTACGAGGAGGAACTTTGTCGATCAAAAGAGGAGAACGAGCGACAACGGAAACTACTGGACGCTGTTTACAACCCTCAGCTTCGGTTACACAGAGCAGGTTTGTTCATGAAACATTACAAGTTCATTATTAATAATATAAGCAGCTTTGTTCAATAAATATTCAGTCTGTCGACGTTTATACGCCACATTAGCTTCTCTGGTGTCGTTAGCTTCTCTTGTGCCGTTAGCTTTACCATCCTTAAATGATTATCATTGTTTATTCTCTCATCATATTTTGTATTGTTAATAGGAATCAGCGAAGTTACTCCAGCTGTTAAACAAATGTAGTGTAGTATGAATGTACAATATGAACCTCTGAGATGTTGTAGAGTAGAAGTATAAAGTAGCAGGAAATAGAAATACTCAATAATCAAGACTACTCGCGTAGTTACATTTTTGGGGAGGTGCACGTCAGGCTACGCCGGGGGCTACGGCGAGCCTTCAGCCTGGTTTATAGTCGTGCGTTGAATCGACGACGTCGCTACGTGGTTACCGTGACACCAAGCAAAACCAATCACAGCCGTGCCGGTCTGCGCTGGGTCTGCGTCGCCGCGACGCGTAGTTAAGCCTGGTTTATGGTCGTGCGTTGAATCGACGTCGTAGCTACGTGGCTGCCGTGACGCCGTCGTGAACCCTTCGAACTTCTCCGTCACTCCGTTTCGTCGCGGTGCAATTCACCGCCAGAGCGGTAGGAGGCTACATTCATTTCCTGAGTGGTTAACATCGTCTCTAGTTGATTCTTCGTTTAGCGTCCAGCTTTTCCGGTCACAGAGAAATGAACGCGGAGCACGGACAGACGGCTCCGGCCGGGTATCCATATCCGTATTGAATGCTGAGCATAATGGCATATATAAGCCTTAAAACACTGCAACATCTACATCGCAACAGAAGATGTTTAAAGACGGCGGGGCTGCCGGAATCTAGAAATACGGAACCGGAAATGTGTTGCTACCAAGCAAACCAACCAATCACAGCCATGCCGGTCTGCGCTGGGTCTGCGTCGCCGCGACGCGTAGTTACATTTTTGGGGAGGTGCACGTCAGGCTACGCCGGGGGCTACGGCGAGCCTTCTGCGTAGCCCCTTACCCTACGACGTCGATTCAACGCACGACCATAAACCAGGCTTTACATTTTTGGGGAGGTGCATGTCAGGCTGATTTATGGTCGTGCGTTGAATCGACGTCGTAGGGTACGGGGCTACGCAGAAGGCTCGCCGTAGCCCCCGGCGTAGCCTAAAGCCTGATTTATGGTCGTGCGTTGAATTGACGTCGTAGGGTACGGGGCTACGCAGAAGGCTCGCCGTAGCCCCCGGCGTAGCCTGACGTGCACCTCCCCAAAAATGTAACTACGCGTCACGGCCACGCAGACCCAGCGCAGACCGGCACGGCTGTGATTGGTTTGCTTGGTAGCAACACATTTCCGGTTTCGTATTTCCAGATTCTGGCAGCCCCGCCGTCTTTGAACATCTTCTGTTGCGATGTAGATGTTGCAGTGTTTTAAGGCTCATTATATATATGCCATTATGCTCAACGTTCAATACGGATATGGATACCCGGCCGGAGCCGTCTGTCCGTGCTCTGCGTTCATTTCTCTGTGACCGGAAAAGCCGGAAGCTAAACGAAGAATCAACTAGAGACGACGATAACCACTCAGGAAATGAATGTAGCCTCCTACCACTCTGGCGGTGAATTGCACCGTGATGAAACGGAGTGACGGAAAAGTTCGAAGGGTTCACGACGGCGTCACGGCAACCACGTAGCGACGTCGTTGATTCAACGCACAACCATAAATCAGGCATTACATTTTTGGGGAGGTGCATGTCAGGCTATGCCGGGGGCTACAGCGAGCCTTCTGCGTAGCCCTGTACCCTACGACGTCGATTCAACGCACGACCATAAATCAAGCTTGAGGAGGAGGATTTTAAAGTTGATGCGTTGTTTGAGAATGATGGAGGGAGTGGTAGCAGTTTGTTGACGGTGGAGAACAGGATGCGGGGGTTCCGGTTGGTGCTGTTGATGAGGGTGGAAAAGTGGGCGGATTTGGCAGCTTGGAGAGCATCACGGTAGGAGGAGATGTGTTGTTTGTTGGCTTTGGCGTGAACGGTGAGGCGGGTTCGTTTGTATAGTCGTTCGAGTTGACGGCCAGTTTGTTTCATGGTGCGGAGTTCCAGGGTGTACCAGGGGGCGGGGTTAGTGAATGAGACAGAGGAGGTTTTCCAGGGGGCTAGGGAGTCAGAAAGGATGGAGTTAAGCATGATGGCATAGTCATCAGGGGAGGAAGGGGCAGAGGCAGGGGGGAAGGCAGAGGAAATGAGCTGGGAGAGCGTGGGTGGGTTGACTGCCTTATGGGGTGAGGGTAGAGGGGCGGAGAAGAAGATGCAGAGATGATCAGAGAGTGGGAAGGAGAGGGGATGGGGGCTAGACATGGGTAGGAAGGAGGAGCAAACTATGTCCAGAGTGTGGCCTTTGGTATGGATGAGGAAGTTGATGTGTTGGGTAAGGTGGAAGCAGTCAAGGAGAGAGAGGAAGTCAACGTCAGTGGGGCGTTGGGCTGGTCAATGTGGATGTTGAAGTCTCCGGTAAGTAGGAGGCGGGAAGAGAGAGAGGATGCAATAGTGAGGAGTTCAGACAGTTCAGAGAGAAAAGAGGGGTGTCAGAACCCATTAATTTAACCCGGGATGCAGCTAAATTCTTAATTTGCTGTTGGTTCAGAAATACAATTAAATTCATGTTTGTTTGTTTTTTTTAAACTTCAACCCACCGCCCAAGAATTAGTAAACAATACAGTTTGTATATATGAGCAAAGTGTTCTTTCTTTATTAAATATTCACGTCCATACACTTCAGATTATCCCCTAAATATACTTTAGATATTCTTAAAAGATCCCAGAGAACAGACTCCTGCTGCGGCTGCAATTTGGCATTGTTTCAGTGTATTAACCTTACAACAGTAGCAAACAATACCAATGCTGAGGGTAAACACTACAGTTACATGGCTGTCCTGAATGCAGGTCACGGGGAGACGTGGATGCTGCTCTGTAGAGCGCTCAATTTATGTGCATTAACTGTGAGTGAGAAGATGATGAGGGAGGGGCAGAGGGTACTTGCGTTGTCCACCACCAGTGTGTTTTGGCTTTGACACAGCTGAGTGAACACTGTGAAGCTGTTTGATGCTCAGAGATCTGTAGACGTTCAATCAGAAGTTTTTGAGTTGTGATGTGAATGAACGACAACATTTCTCTGGAACGTGTGTGTGTGTGTGTGTGTGTGTGTGTGTGTGTGTTTCCTGTTTCCTGCAGACGTCCAGCAGCTGTTGGTGGTTAAAGAAGAGGTTCCCCTGAGCAGCAGGAGTGGAGCTCCAGTGTGGACCAGGAGGACCCAGAGCCTCCACACATTGAAGAGGAACAGGAGGAACTCTGGATCAGTCAGGAGGGAGAGCAGCTTCAAGGGCTGGAGGAGGATGATATCACCAAGTTCCCATTCACTATTGTCCCTGTGGAGAGTGAAGATGATGAAGAGAAACCTCAGTCCTCACAGCTTCATCAAAGACACACTGAACAGATGGAAACAGAAGCAGAGGGAGAGGACTGTGGAGGAGCAGAACCAGCCAGGAACTCAGATCCAGATACACATTTACAACCTGAGACTGAAGACAAGACTGGAGAGTCTTCTGAACCAGAGACTGATGACAGTGATGATTGGAATGAGACCAGAGCACGTCAGTCAGTTTTAAACTCTCTAAAAAATGGTGAAGTCCCTGCCAGTGATTTGATTGTTGGTGAGAAACGATTTAGCTGCTCTGAGTGTGGCAAAAGATATGGTCAAAGTAGAGATCTGAAGAAACACATGAAAATTCATACAGGAGAGAAACGATTTAGCTGCTCTGAGTGTGGGAAAAGATTTTCTGAAAATGGAGGTCTGAAAAAACACATGAGAATTCATACAGGAGAGAAACCATTTAGCTGCTCTGAGTGTGGGAAAAGATTTTCTGAAAATGGAAGTCTGAAAAAACACATGAGAATTCATACAGGAGAGAAACCATACAGCTGCTCTGAATGTGGGACAAGATTTGGTTACACTTCAAGTCTGAGGACACACATGAGATTTCATAGAGGAGAGAAACCATTTAGCTGCCCTGAGTGTGGGAAAAGATTTAGTCGGAGGGCACATCTGAAGATTCACATGGTAACTCATACAGGAAAAAAACCATTCACCTGCTCTGAATGTGGGAAAAGATTTGGTCACAGTGGAAGTTTGGAAAAACACATGAGAATTCATACAGGAGAGAAACCATTTAGCTGTTCTGAATGTGGGAAAAGATTTGGTTGTAGTGGAAGTATGACGCAACACATGAGATTTCATAGAGGAGAGAAACCATTTAGCTGCTCTGAGTGTGGGAAAAGATTTGGTCAGAGGGGACATCTGAAGAGTCACATTAGATCTCATACAGGAAAATAAAACATTGAGCTGCTCTGAGTGTTGGAAAAGATTTGGTCACAGTTGTGACAATAACCGCATCACCGCAACACCGCGGTCACTTGATGCCTACCACGGTGAAGAGGTCATCACCGCACCAACAAATAAATAAATAAATTTAAAAAAAAAAAAAAAAAAAGCTGTTCATGGCAGTGGATCTGGTTCCCAAGCCAAATGTTAAAAGAATACTCCGACGATTTGGGAGCTATGCCCTTTCGCCATCATTTTCATATTGAGACAACATGATGGATATCGTTTTTGTGTCTGTACGTCCAGTGGCTGGGTCTCAGCGGTTAGCATTGAGGTCAGTATGTCCAGCGCTGTGATCCGCGGAGGGATACGCCGATGAGCAGGCACAGACACAGACGTAGTTTGTAAACTCATCAGGTTATTTAGTCTAACGATATCTCCAGACTGTAGTAGCTGCAATGGACGACTTTGAGCGCGACTTTGGGGAGTTTCTTGTAGTGGACACAGAGCCAGAGCCATACCTGTTTGAGCTGGAGCATACAGATGAGGAACTCCCAGGTGCTGGATGCTGAGCAGGCGAGAAAAGAGGCTTAATCCTTCCAAAGTGGCAGAGCAGCACCGAGCCGAGGGGAGATGGAGGTCAGGGGAGGACTGGTGGTGTAGCTGCGGGACTAGCTAACATATTCCCACGGAGGTGAAATCATTTTTGCTGCACAGAATGGGATTCGGTCCTACCATCAATGGGGAGATACTTCATCAGGGGGAAAACCGCCACAGAGAGTGCATCACAAGGAGTGAAAACTTTGCAGCAATCACTAAGTTAAACTGGAAAAAATGCCCAGGCCTGCAGGAGCTGATGGACAGCTTTCAGTCGGGTGAGTAATACCGTCCGTGTCGTCTCTTTGTTTGCTTTTACTGAGTGACCTAGTGTACCTGTCCCAGAGCCAGCTGCAACTGTTGCTCACCGGTGTCACCCTCCGCGCAGGACGTAAACACACGAGAGTTCATGTATCAAACTTCTTATAAAACAACTAAAAATGACTCGTTTTTTTGAATCAATGTTTAAACATGTTTATTTTAAATGCATGTGCTGAAATGCCAGCTTCAGGATTACTGTAATGTTTATTTGTTCACTTTTACTGTTGGCAACAATATCCATCATGTTGTCTCAATATGAAAATGATAGGGAAAGGGCAAAACTCCCAAATTGTCTGAGTATTCCTTTAAGTTGCCAATTTGGGAACATTTTGGATGGGGCAGTCAGTGGATTTGGATGAGGCAATATGGCGTATTTGTCTGAAAGAAGTATCAGTTTCTCGAGGAAATACGCCGATGACAATCGTGTTACAGCATAATACATTTTTTGATTGGGTTGCCTTTTTTAAACATTATTTTGGAATTTATGTTATTACTATTATTTTGAATTTTCATTTCCTATTTTATATATTTAGCTTATGTAATTCTTTCATCTCATAATATTTTTTTATGGTATGTCTTTCAACTGCATATCTTTTATTATCGAGTTTTAGTGGGAATAAGCTGTACTGTTCTTGTAAAATTAAAAATTGAAAAGAAAATATTCAAAAAAATGAAATGGCATGCTAAAGTGTAAATAAATTAAATAATATAAGACCATTTAGTTTGTTTAATAAAAGGACAAAGTATAGACCTGTTCTATAGGAAAGGTAACTTTAAATGACTTCTGTTGTGATCTGGTGCTATAAAGAAGATAAAATGCTATAAAATTAACTTGACCTTTGTAGTGTAATATTCTCATGACTGATCAAGTAAAGGGCTTTATTATGCATAAATTGATTAAGGTTGAATGTGATCATATGGAACAATCAGATATACATTATATCGTGCATAGGCTGAATCAGTTCAATAGTTAAGTTGTGTGATAGTATATA
This sequence comes from Epinephelus cyanopodus, assembly GCA_026686955.1. Lineage (NCBI taxonomy): Eukaryota > Metazoa > Chordata > Actinopteri > Perciformes > Serranidae > Epinephelus > Epinephelus cyanopodus. The sequence continues at coordinate 6,042,171 of CM048934.1, read as the reverse complement.
ACCATGAAAATGATCATTGTTGTAACCACACAGTTGATTAAAACACAGCACGTTTGTATGAGTTAAGAGCACACACATACGACACTATGCATCACCTGAAAGATGAAAGACACACACACATTCAAAGGTCTGTAAGGTCTGTGTAATGTGCGAGCTCAGGGGATCAAATTAAAGAAAAATCCCCGGAGCTCACATGTCTTTTAAAAAATAGAGTGTACACCAGTTCAAAGCTACTGGAAGAAGGCTTGGTACTTTCCAGAGGCCCTGAGGTCAGATTTGGACAAAGGCCAGATTGGTTGCTACCATTAACTCATGGCGAAGGCAGATTTAGACAAAAAGGAAAGGCTATCTTCCAATAGCTTTCGGCAACGAAAGGGGTGGTTTAAGAAAAAAAGGTGGAGACTCTGCTGAATCTCCACAAGCATAAAAGAGAATGTTCAGTCGTGAGTCTTCAGTCCAATCCCGGGGTTGACTCACGAGTTGATGTGTTATTGTTGCTGTGACACATTAAACTCACGTTGCACCTGATTCTTCGTGACTCCAGTGTATTTTTGAGTATCTCTGAGTTCCTGTCTGCAGTATCTACAACATTATAGTCAATTGGTGTGCATATATACAAGAAGCAGTGGAACACGCAGAGGAGAGCTAAACTGGCCCATAGGCTCTCCAGAGTGTACTTCTACACCTTCCTGGAGGGATGGGGCGCCCCCCCAGAATATAATGATAGGGGAAACACTGAAGCTGCTGAGTGATCTTCATGACTCAGCCTTCATTTGGAATTGTGTGTTATCAGCTTCACACTCCCAGTTTGGAGAAGCAGATAAGAGAACTGGCAACGAGTCTGGTTGCTTTGAGGAGAGTATCATGTCATTGTATCAGTTTACCATCGTAATGGGCTGTCTGACAGGAAGGTTAGGTGGTGAAAATACTCATAATGCCGTTAAATTGATGTGGATTTTTTAGGTGATTCTGATTTTATATGGCTAAAAGTAGCTTTTTCAGATGGCCCCCTTCCACAGTCACCAGAATCCTTTGATAGAAACAGTTAATTTGTCCTCATAGCTCCCATGCCATTTTTGGTTTCTTTTGTGTCCATCTGTATCATTTTGTGTCCCCTCTCTAAATTGTCAGAAAAGTCAGAAAAGAATCAACATCTCCCAATGGTTGGGTCAAGACAGCAGATAACAATGGAGCAACACTCAGATCTGGAAAAAGTTAGTCTGATGGATTATGTGTTAAAGGTTTGATTTTATTTCCTGAATGTTGCACTTATGGACTATCTGTGTAAACTGTACATCAAAATATTAAAGTTTGGATTGAATCATTCTGATATTATACTCATGGATTCCCTGTGTAAACTGTCTATTCATATTTAGTGATGTTAATTGTGTGTCCTTGTGTACACGGTCTGTGTGAATTTGTTCATTGTCTTTTCTTTTCCATCTTTGTAGTATTTTACTGAGTTAACTAATGGATTAGGGTATACACTGGAAAGTACCTCAATAAAGCCACTCCAAGGATTCTTGCATCTCTCCATCATGTTTCTGTCTCTCATGTATTCCTTTTTTTTTTTACATATGTGAAATCAAATGAACTAAACTAAAAATTAACTGGAACACTTCAATAAAAGTCATTCTTTCGAAGAAGTGTATTTTAATCATTTATCCTCCTGCATGTGTTTTTCTGAGTAAGTCTGTAATTCCGTGTAACACTTCTGGACTTTTATTTTGAAGCCCATGAACTCATCTCTACTGGCAGCTGTACTCTTGGCAACTCAGAGTTGGGTGTGGCGTGGTTAAAATAAATTCTGAAAGGAAGATGAGCATGTGTCCGATCGTGCTGACGAGGGAACTGAAAAAGAAGCAAGGAGAGGTGGAGATTGCTCAGACTTTGAGGGATGGAAACTTGTTGATAATATGTAAAAGGGAGGAACAGAAGAATAAAGCTTTGTCGATGGAAAGTATTTGCAAGAAAATGACAAGTGAAAGGATTATGGATGAGAATCAAGTGACAAGTGACTATCCTATTATCACTGTCGTAGGAATGAGAGTAGAAGGATATGATAATGACGGATCCCAGAAATGAGCTTTTAGTAGTGCTGATTGGAGGAAACGTGGGTATATTTGTGATCAAGAAATGCAGAAAATTGATATTAATGAAGATGTTGATCATTTAAATCTTTCTGTTTGAGAAGATATTTTAGAGACTGCAGAGAAATCCATGCAGGAAGGAACAGAAGACAGGAATCAGTAATATCAAAACTCAGGTTTGGACATACTTGGCTTAACTATACATTATTCATAATAAGAAAACATAATACAGGGGAGTGTGATTACTGTGGCCAACTAGAAATAGTAGCACATGCTATATGTCGGGGGGTATGAAAGATAGACAGCAGTTGATTAACAATCATAGAAACAACAAGGTACCATTTGATATCATGGACATTCTGCAACGGGACTCAGGAAATAAGTGGTATGGATTCAATTTTCAGTTTCTAAGAATGAGTAATTTGATGAGAGGATATAATTTCTTTTTTTTAAAGAGGGTGTAATAGTCATTTTGATCCACACTCCATTCCAGTTGGTGGCGGTAATGCGCCAATTCGTTGTTTGCCAACCGCCAATAAATTTTAGAAGAAGAAAAAGAACAGAAGAAGAAGAAAAAAGAGCGTTAGCGGAGTGTCTTTGTTGTGTTTTTAAAGTGTGAACATGTCTAAAGTCCAAATGCTGAGATCGTTGGTGAAGCAGCGACTAACTGCGGCTGCTGAAGAGATATTTGGGCTGGTTGAAAGAACGATAGCAGAGTACGAGGAGGAACTTTGTCGATCAAAAGAGGAGAACGAGCGACAACGGAAACTACTGGACGCTGTTTTCAACCCTCAGCTTCGGTTACACAGAGCAGGTTTGTTCATGACACATTACAAGTTCATTATTAATAATACAACTGCAGCTTTGTTCAATAAGTATTCCGTCTGTCGATGTTTATACGCCGCGTTAGCTTCTCTGGTGTCGTTAGCTTCTGTTAACGTCTGTTTTGTCGTCCGTATTAACAAGTCAGATATGTTCGTTTTACGCTAATCTTTCACTGTAATCAATCTACCGTGTTTTTTTTTTTTTTTTTTTTTTTTTTTCGTTTTTGTTTTTCCACTGAACATAGAAGCTAGTAACTAAAATGGACAGGCAGAATTGACCAACTTCACAGAGATAGAAACACAGAGGTCACATATTCTGATGGCTGTACATGGCTCTGTGTGTCTATCTCTGTGATGATCCCAAACTCAAATATATGTGTTCACATTAATGTGAGAGGATGACAGAAGGATTGAAAACAGTTATTTTGAGGTTTAAACTCATTATTATGCAGATTCAGTGAGGTCACATATTCTGATGGCTGTACATCTAGCTCTTTACAGTTGAACTTTGAAATGAAGGTATATCTGTCCAAATATTGAGGCAATAACAGAGCACCTGTGTCGATGTTTACTCATTTATGAAACAGTGCATACATTATAACACTAAACGTTATAATAAAAGTAATTTACAACATCTACCTTAAGGCTATTTACTTTCCACGGTAATCAAACTTTTGGGAGAAATTATCCATAGAATCATAGACGGTGTAGAGTAACTTTGAAAGTTTATGCCGATGGATCAATGCGTACGCCGTTAACGTAAATACTCTTCTTCTCTACTGTTGATGGCCACACACACGCAGACAATGTGCAACATCGCCCCCTGCGGGCACAGATTCTGACGGTCACAGATTTCAGTGCAACAACTGCAGCACTTGTCTTCAAACCAGCCCAGTGGCATTACATTTGCATGTAGGGTACCCATCCAACAGTGTCTCAGTGCCATAACAATCTCCAGCGGCACATACCGTCGCGTGTCGGTGGAATAACAGCGGCATAATAGCAGCATACCGCTCCGGGAATCTGTATGCCAGTCTGAGGATCGGTATATGCCGCTGAGCAGCAATCGACATACCCTCAGCCACTTTTCGATCTTGGTGCGACTGCCTCTGGTTGATACATTGATACGCTCACAATCGGACTTTGAATGTAAGAAAGCACAACTAAACAGTCTAAACAGTTCCTGTGAACTGATTTATCACTGCGTCCATGCAACATAATTCAGATAGACGGGGTGGGAACAATGGGTATAAATGAATCATCAGTAATTTGTCTTAGGTTTATAATAATGATAATTAAAATACAACCATATGGTTTGTTTTCAAGACGTTTTGGTCCAAGGCTAGGTCCAAACCATTTATAGCGTTAATTTTCTCCCTGGCTTCGTGGTTCAATGTATCCTGGTAAATTCCATTTCCTTTCTGGCATCTTAACATCTTTTCCCTCGCTTTCTCCACTCGATGCAACTCAACTACTGCGTTTGTTTACTGCTGCCCGTAGCCATCAACATGGTGGCGATGTCCATGGTGACGTCACTGTGCCCATTCCCTACAGCCACAGCTGTGCTTTATGGTCATGTGTAACGACAGACTGTCTCTTAAGTAGCAGGGGTAATGAGTGGTAAAACAGGCGCATATATCAAAACACAAACAGATTTAAGTGTGCCTCTCAGTCAATTCATGTCTCAGTGTGGGAGTGCAAACGTGCACCCATCTTCACAAAACGACTATATAAAACAGAATCTGGAGCACATGAGGGTTTATAAATCCATAAACTTTATAATTTAACACTCGGCCGAAACAGGACCCTTGAATAACTTTTTCAAGCTGCAGTCAGTCAGTCAGTCAGTCAGGGTGTCAGTGACTGTGTGAATGGTGATCCTGCACGTTGGAGTCTCTGTATCCATGGCAGCAATGATGCTGAGTGACGGACCCGTCATTCTGTGTCATGCTTCTCTGCAAATTCTGATTTAATATTTTGGGGCAGGGAAGGTTTCTGATTGGATATGGGGCGGGGCGGATGTTACGTGTTTACGTTTACCGGAAGAAAACACTGTAGTCCTCGCTCTGGATAACCAGATGTTTGACGCCGCCGTTCTTAGTGCCTTTTTTGGGCTTGTTTTGCTTATATTCTTGAAGCAGCAGTACGACAACAACCTTGTTCTGCTAATGCTTCGTCTGTCGAGGAGAAGGCAGGTGGAAGACCATACTGTGGCGAATGGAAACCGGTGATTACAACAAGTCTAACTGCTCTATCTCAGCCCATTGCTATGTGCGCTATATACGTCTTCGTGCCAGAAGGGCCAGGAAACGAGCATGCACAGAAAGACCGGAATGAACTCAAAGTGGAATGAGTGTATACATGTACACAAAATTCTTTCATTCGGAATGACAAACGGAATAAACCACCCCCTTTAATCGGATTTAATTTTCAGTCGGAATGACGGGTTCCATGACCACTTTTAATGGGAATGGCCTTTCATTCCGATTAAAAGTGGAATTAAACTGTCCATGTAAACTTACTGACTGTGAAGCTGTTTGATGCTTAGAGATCTGTGGAAGTGTGTAGTCTGAAGTTTGATGTCTGTAACATCTGTGTGTGTGTGTGTGTGTGTGTGTGTGTCTACTGTTTCCTGCAGACGTCCAGCAGCTGTCTGTGGATAAAGAAGAGGTTCCCCCTGAGCAGCAGGAGTGGAGCTCCAGTGTGGACCAGGAGGACCCAGAGCCTCCACACATTAAAGGGGAACAGGAGGAACTCTGGATCAGTCAGGAGGGAGAGCAGCTTCAAGGGCTGGAGGAGGATGATATCACCAAGTTCACATCCACTCCTGTCCCTGTGAAGAGTGAAGATGATGAAGAGAAGCCTCAGTCCTCACAGCTTCATCAAAGACACACTGAACAGATGGAAAGAGAAGCAGAGGGAGAGGACTGTGGAGGAGCAGAACCAGCCAGGAACTCAGATCCAGATACACATTTACAACCTGAGACTGATGACAAGACTGGAGAGTCTTCTGAACCAGAGACTGATGACAGTGATGATTGGAAGGAGACCAGAGAACCTCAGCCAGGCTTAAATTCTCTGAAAAATGATCAAGTCCCTGTCCGTGATTTGATTGTTGGTGAGAAACAATTTAGCTGCTCCGAGTGGGAAAAGATTTGGTCGACGTGGTCATTTGAATAGACACATGAGATGTCATACAGGGGAGAAACCATTTAGCTGCTCTGAGTGTGGGAAAAGATTTAGTCAGAAGGAAAATCTGAAGACACACATAAGGTCTCACACAAGACAAACCATTTAGCTGCTCTGAGTGTGGCAAAACCTTTGGTCACAGTGGAGGTCTGAAAGACCACATGAGATCTCATACAGGAGAAAAACCATTTAGCTGCTCTATGTGTGGGAAAAGATTTAGTCTGAGGGAACGTCTGAAGATACACATGAGATCTCATACAGGAGAGAAACCGTTTAGCTGCTCTGTGTGTGGGAAAAGATTTAGTCAGAGGGGATGTCTGAAGATTCATATAAGATGTCATGCAGGAGAGAAACCATTTAGCTGCTCTGAGTGTGGGAAAAGATTTAGTCAGAAGGGAAATCTGAAGACACACATGAGATCTCATACTGGAAAGTTTACATCAACTCCTGTCCCTGTGAAGAGTGACGATAATGAAGAGAAACCTCAGTCCTCACAGCTTCATCAAAGACACACTGAACAGATGGAAACAGAAGCAGAGGGAGAGGACTGTGGAGGAGCAGAACCAGCCAGGAACTCAGATCCAGATACACATTTACAACCTGAGACTGATGCCAGTGATGATTGGAAGGAGACCAGAGAACCTCAGTCAGGTACCTGTCAAGTCACACATTTGGTTCAGTATCAGTATCTTGATCAGGGATACTTCGACATGCTCTACCTCTGAGCCACAGCCATCCAGTCCTTGGTATAAGTCAAGCAAGTTGTGTCAAGTCATTTTAAGTCTTAGTTGGATGAAAATAAAAAGTCAGACTCTGTCAGTGTCTTCTCTAGAGAAGAGATGAGCTCTCACTACTGCCTGAACACACAGAGACTTTTAAAAACACCTTTCTTTCCGCAGATAGAGGTGAGTGGCATCTTGCAACGCACACGCAACCCACTTAAGGGTGGCATTGCGCGTCTAAATTGACTATTGAAACACAAATTGGCGTGACATGACTTTACTGGGCACAGCCAAGAGTAGGAATGGGAAAAGGGTATTACTGCCCCCTTCATCAGGCCCTGCCAGTCTGAGTTGATTTGGCTTTTTGTCACAATAGAGGTGCCAAACAACATAACTCATTGTCTGTCTCTGCATGTGTGTATGTGCAACATTTGAGAGGTCGTGACCTTGGACTTTGAGGTGCAGGAGGATGTTGTTCTGTAGTGTCTAAGCTAGCTGTATTCTGTCTTTTGGCTAAAATGAGGAAAGAAAGTCAATTTTTACATTGGCAGTCGGAGGATCTGCCCCAATCTCACACACTTTAAGGAAGACATGAGTGAAGTACAAGAACCACAAATTTGTACTGCAGTAGTACTTGAGTTGATGTACTTAGCTAATTTCTACCACTGGTGGCTGAGTTGAGAAACACCATGAAATTAGCCAATGCTAGCTAATTTAGCTAACATAACATGTCAGGAAATTGGCTTTAAATGGTCCATAATGTTATCTACATTGTGTTGTTTTGTAAGACAGTAGCTACTGTGCCATTACCAGCATGTCTGTGGTGTTTATTTCTTGAGGTATCACCACTGCTCTGCTAGTCCATTGCTAGGGACGCCATAGCAACAGCCTTAGACTGAGGAGCATCAATATCAGTTAACGTTAGTTCGAACATGATTTCAATTTTTCAATATTATTTATCATACGGCTGCCGTTGACATGGATACAGAGTACAGACACATTTCTTTTTGCGAATTTTGAATAAATAAAACGTGCTTTAATCATTATTTTGTGTCACATCACTGAATGTTTTAGTAGTAAGCCATGTTCTAAGTGGGATAATGTATACAGTTGAAAAATAACTCCTGACAGTGGAATTTTTCCATTCCCCTCTCGGGAGTTATTTTTCAACTGTCACCGGCTCACTATACATTATCCCTTACATAATTAACTTGAGTCTGAGCAAATTCAGAGCCACACTGTAGCCTCCAGACATGACAAGAGTAACAATACATATTACAAGCTCACCTCAACCTCACTCACTCTGACACAGCTGATTTAACACTGTGAAGCTGTTTGATGCTCAGAGATCTGTAGAAGTTCAGTAAGGAGTTTTTGTTTGAGCTGTGATGTGAATGAACGACAACATTTCTCGTGTGTGTGTGTGTGTGTGTGTGTGTGTGTGTGTGTGTGTGTGTGTTTCCTGTTTCCTGTTTCCTGCAGACGTCCAGCAGCTGTTGGTGGTTAAAGAAGAGGTTCCCCCTGAGCAGCAGGAGTGGAGCTCCAGTGTGGACCAGGAGGACCCAGAGCCTCCACACATTAAAGAGGAACAGGAGGAACTCTGGATCAGTCAGGAGGGAGAGCAGCTTCAAGGGCTGGAGGAGGATGATATCATCAAGTTCACATCCACTCCTGTCCCTGTGAAGAGTGAAGATGATGACGAGAAACCTCAGTCCTCACAGCTTCATCAAAGACACACTGAACAGATGGAAACAGAAGCAGAGGGAGAGGACTGTGGAGGAGCAGAACCAGCCAGGAACTCAGATCCAGAAACACATTTACAACCTGAGACTGATGACGAGACTGGAGAGTCTTCTGAACCTGAGACTGATGACAGTGATGATTGGAAGGAGACCAGAGAACCTCAGTCAGGTTTAAATTCTCTGGAAAAGGATGAAGTCCCTGTCAGTGATTTGATTGTTGGTGAGAAACATTGCTCTGAGTGTGGGAAAAGATTTAGTCGCAGTGGAGATCTGAACAGACACATGAGATCTCATACAGGAGAGAAACCATTTAACTGCTCTGAGTGTGGGAAAAGATTTGGTCGACGTGGAAATTTGAATAGACACATGAGATGTCATACGGGGGAGAAACCATTTAGCTGCTCTGAATGTGGGAAAAGATTTGGTCGACGTGGACATTTGAAGACACACATGAGGTCTCATACAGGAGAGAAACCATTTCGCTGCTCCGTGTGTGGGAAAAGATTTTGTGACAGGGCACATCTGACAATTCACATGAGATCTCATACAGGAGAAAAACCATTTAGCTGCTCTGTGTGTGGGAAAAGATTTAGTCAGAAGGGACATCTGAGGACACACATGAGATCTCACACAGGAGAGATGCTCAACGCTCATTGAGCTGCTCAATTTGTGGAAAGTCATTTACACAAAGTGAGAATTTACATTTACATATAAGAATTCTTGATGGAGAAAAGTGATTCTGCTGTTCAGTTTGTTTGTTTTTTTATTATTATTTAGAATGAGAACCCATGAGAACTCAAAGAGGACAAAGTCTTTTTAGCTTCAGTGTTCGTATGAATTTTTTTTTTATTTTTTTTTACACAGACTGGATAGTAACATAAACACATTCAAACCCACACAGGAGAGACACACAGTAGCTGCAGTGTTTCTGACTTAAGATTCACTTTGCCTAAACCTTTTTTAAATTGAGACTCAGGACAAGGCTGGCAGATTGTTACTGCCCCATTATTTTGTATGTATGTATGTAATGTATATATGTCCTTACTTACTTACTTAACCAGAGGGAGTATTTCCCCTCTGACAGCCAAGGATGTCAGAAAAAAATCACCCTCTCCCAATGGTTGGATCAACTAACACAGCAGATAACAATGGAACAACAATCAGCTCCGAAAAAAAAGTTATACTGATGGATTATGTGTTTAAGGTTTGATATTATTTCCTCAATGTTAAACTTATGGACTATCTGTGTAAACTGCCCATCATATTGTTTATTGTTTTATACGGATCCCCAGGGGGCTTCAATTGATCTATTGGAAAGCTTTATGATTGGAGCGTGTTTATCACAATCATCAGAGAATAACTTCATAAAAGTTGATAATGCAGTCTCTGCATGTGAACATTCAAGAACAGTATGACATGAATAAACCATCATTATTCACACTGATTCTTGTTGGCGTATTTATGATCTGTGATAAGTTACAAACAGATATTCAAATCTCCAGCAAAAAAAGCCCTTCATAATCCGAATCAGTTACATTCGGTAGCATAATGCATATTAGTTTAAATATTCAGCATTCGAACATGGTGGCCTATAGCAACAGCATGTCAATATTGGTTTGTGATGTGGAATGTGAATTTGAAGCCATAATGTTTGCCACTATAGGCCTCTGACGCTCTCCTTTTGGATCACGCTTCCCAGTCTGGTGAACTCTCTCTATCACCATGGCTCCAGCATCCAGCTTCAATTATCAGAAAAATGAGGCTGCAAACCTTCCTTTCTGCATCAATTCGTTTCTCACTGGCAGATTCCTCAATCAAATTTAAAAAATGAGATTATTTCTTCTTGACTGATTCTCAAGATAGTCAGCCTTTTTTTTCAAGTGCAACTAGACTGTAAGCGCTTCTCCTGCTGCTGCTGCCTCAAGGTTTGATGTAACCATTCTGATGTTTTATTTATGGATTCCCTTTGTAAAATGTCTTCTAATATTTAGTGATCTTAATTTTGTTTACTTGTATACATGCTTTATATGGATCTTCTCATTGTCTTTCTCTTTTTCCATCCTTGTAATATTTTACTGAGTTAACTAATGGATTAGGGTTTACACTGGAAAGTGCGTTGATTAAGCCATTCTGGGGGTTTTTTGCATCTCCCCATCATGTTTCTGTTGCTCATGTATGACTTTTTTGCATATGTGAAAACAAATAAACTACACTAAAAAAACCTTGCATATTGTTCTTCCTATAGGAGCGCCACAAGTGGGCAGTATATGGAGGAGTGCAAAATGCTCTAAAAAAGAGGGAATTTGAAGACATTTCCAACTCGTGATGGTGTGTAAAAATGAGGTCCGCCATGGATGTGAGTTTAACACTTAATTAACTTGCAAATCTTAAAAACACCTACAAAAGGCCGGGTGCCGAATGACTTAAAACGAGCTTATATATAAAAGGACAAAAATACCAATATGACAAACCCATTGAGACGGTCACACACAGGCACGGCTGAAAAACTGCGTGGCTTCCCCAGATCCTAGTCACCTGTGTCTCCCTCATCGAACCTCTGCCTGGCTGATTACTACCTATGCCCAGATGTGCAGGTAACCATAGCAACCATAGTGCCTCACCAAAGACACACACCCACATTCACACATTAAACACACACGCGCGGCATGAATCTAAATTGGCTACAACATAATCATTTATCGTCCTGGGTGTGTTTTTCTGAGTAAACCTGCAATTCTGGACTTTTATTTTGAAGCGCATTCACTCATCCCTACCGGAAGCTGTTTTGTGTACTTCTGCCAACGTCACGGTGATTGAACAAGATGGCGTCTGGTAGAACCAAGTGTTAGCAGATTGTCTTTGTTTTGTTTTTAAAGCGTTAACATGTCTAAAGCCCAAATGCTGAGATCGTTGGTGAAGCAGCGACTAACTGCGGCTGCTGAAGAGATATTTGGGCTGGTTGAAAGAACGATAGCAGAGTACGAGGAGGAACTTTGTCGATCAAAAGAGGAGAACGAGCGACAACGGAAACTACTGGACGCTGTTTTCAACCCTCAGCTTCGGTTACACAGAGCAGGTTTGTTCATGAAACATTACAAGTTCGTTATTAATAATATAACTGCAGCTTTGTTCAATAAATATTCAGTCTGTCGATGTTTATACGCCGCGTTAGCTTCTGTGGTGTCGTTAGCTTCTGTTTACGTCTGTTTTGTCGTCCGTATTAACAAGTCAGATATGTTCGTTTTACGCTAATCTTTCACTGTAATCAATCTACCATGTTTTGTTTTTTTTGTTTGTTTTTCCAGGGTAAATAGAAGCTAGTTACTAAAATGGACAGGCAGAATTGACCAACTTCACAGAGATAGAAACACAGAGGTCACATATTCTGTTGGCTGTACATGGCTCTGTGTTTCTATCTCTGTGATGATCCCAAACTCAAATATGTGTGTTCACATTAATGTGAGAGGATGACAGAAGGATTGAAAACAGTTATTTTGAAGTTTAAACTCATTATTATGCAGATTCAGTGAGGTCACATATTCTGATGGCTGTACATCTAGCTCTTTACAGTTGAACTTTGAAATGAAGATATATCTGTCCAAATATTGAGGCAATAACAAAGCACCTGTGTCAATGTTTACTCATTTATGAAACAGTGCATACATTATAACACTAAACGTTATAATAAAAGTAATTTACAACATCTACCTTATCTAATTTCCATTGCCAGATAACGTGTTACTATGTCTGGGATGGTTGTTATAAATGTGATGTACTCACCTCATAGGCACCGATGTCAGGAAGGTGTACGGGGGTTGTCGTGTGTTTGTATATCTGTTATTGATCAATAAACATGCATTTTTAGAGCCTCTTACTACCAATGTGCAATACACCTCCCAACAGCTATAGTGACGCTGTGGCACAGTAGAAAGCCAATGCATGAAGAAGGGGTGAAGAAAATTTCAGACATCCGAGATAAAAATACATGTTTTTTGAACAATAACGGATATACAAACACACAACAACCCCCGTACACCTTCCTGACATCGGTGCCCATGAGGTGAGAACATTACATATTTGTAACATGTTTTTGGAGACGTGAATCGGTCTAAACGGGGAACCCCCAAACGAAAAACTGGGTTTTCAAGACATTTTGGTCCAAGGCTAGGTCCAAACCATTTATAGCGTTAATATTCTCCACACACCGGTCCCTGGCTTTGTGGTTCAATGTATCCCGGTAAATTCCCTTTCCTTTCTGGCATCTTAACATCTTTTCCCTTGCTTTCTCCACTCGATGCGACTCAACTACTGCGTTTGTTTACTGCTGCCCGTCAACGTGGCGGTTATCAACATGGCGGCAATGTCCGTGGTGACGTCACTTTAATCAGATTTGATTTTCAGTCAGAATGATCATTTACATGGGAATGGCCTTTCATTCCGATTAAAAGTGGAATTAAACTGTCCATGTAAACTTACTGACTGTGAAGCTGTTTGATGCTTAGAGATCTGTGGAAGTTTGTACTCTGACGTTTGATGTCTGTAACATCTCTGTGTGTGTGTGTGTGTGTGTGTGTGTGTGTGCGTGCGTGCGTGCGTGTGTTTCCTGTTTCCTGCAGACGTCCAGCAGCTGTTGGTGGTTAAAGAAGAGGTTCCCCCTGAGCAGCAGGAGTGGAGCTCCAGTGTGGACCAGGAGGACCCAGAGCCTCCACACATTAAAGAGGAACAGGAGGAACTCTGGATCAGTCAAGAGGGAGAGCAGCTTCAAGGGCTGGAGGAGGATGATATCACCAAGTTCACATCCACTCCTGTCCCTGTGAAGAGTGAAGATGATGAAGAGAAACCTCAATCCTCACAGCTTCATCAAAGACACACTGAACAGATGGAAACAGAAGCAGAGGGAGAGGACTGTGGAGGAGCAGAACCAGCCAGGAACTCAGATCCAGATACACATTTACAACCAGAGACTGATGACAAGACTGGAGAGTCTTCTGATCCAGAGACTGATGACAGTGATGATTGGAAGGAGACTAGAGAACCTCAGTCAGGTTTAAACTCTCTGAATAATAATGATGTCCCTGTCAGTGATTTGATTGTTGGTGAGAAACGATTTAGCTGCTCTAAGTGTGGGAAAAGATTTGGTTCCAGGGGACATCTGAAGATTCATATGAGATCTCATACAGGAGAGAAACCATATAGCTGCTCTGAGTGTGGGAAAAGATTTGGGCACAGTGGACATTTGACAGTACACATGAGATCTCATACAGGAGAGAAACCATTTAGCTGCTCTGAGTGTGGGAAAAGATGTAATCACAGTGGAAATCTGAAGAAACATATGAAAATTCATACAGGAGAGAAACCATTTAGTTGCTCTGTGTGTGGGAAAAGATTTGGTCAGAGGGGACATGTGACGAGACACATGAGATATCATACAGGAGAGAAACAATGTAGCTGCTCTGAGTGTGGGAAAGGATTTGATTACAGAGGAGCTCTGAGAGAACACATGAGATCCCATACAAAAGAAAAACTATTTAGCTGCTCTGTGTGTGGGAAAAGATTTGGTCAAAGTGGAGGTCTGAAGATTCATATAAGATGTCATACAGGAGAGAAACCATTTAGCTGCTCTGAGTGTGGGAAAAGATTTAGTCAGAAGGTAAATCTGAAGACACACTTGAGGTGTCATACACGAGAGAAACCATTCAGCTGCTCTGAGTGTGGGAAAAGATTTAGTCAGAAGGTAAGTCTGAAGACACACATGAGATCTCATACTGGAAAGTTTACACCAACTCCTGTTCCTGTGAAGAGTGAAGATGATGAAGAGAAACCTCAGTCCTCACAGCTTCATCAAAGACACACTGAACAGATGGAAACAGAAGCAGAGGGAGAGGACTGTGGAGGAGCAGAACCAGCCAGGAACTCAGATCCAGATACACATTTACAACCTGAGACTGATGACAGTGATGATTGGACGGAGACCAGTCAGGTTTAAATTCTAAAAAAAATGATCAAGTCCCTGTCTGTGATTTGATTGTTGGTGAGAAACAATTTAGCTGCTCCGAGTGTCGGAAAAGATTTAGTCAAAGTGGAGTTCTGAGAGACCACATGAGATCTCATACAGGAGAAAAAACATTCAGCTGCTCTGAGTGCGGGAAAAAATTTGGTTATCGTGGAGTTCTGATGAAACACATGAGATATCATACAGGAGAAATGCTCAACGCTCATTGAGCTGCTCAATTTGTGGAAAATCATTTACACAAAGTGAAAATTAACATTTACATATGAGGATTCGTGATGGATAAAAGTGATTCTGCTGTTCAGTTTGATTTTTTTTATTTTTTTATTTTTTATTTATTCAAACAGGGCAAAGTCTTTTTAGCTTCAGTGTTCATATGAAATTTTTTTACACAGACCAGATAGTTACACAAAGGCATTCAGACCCACACAGGAGAGACACAGTAGCTGCAGTGTTTCTCACTTAAGGTTCACTTTGCCTAAACCTTTTTTAAATTGAGACTCAGGACAAGGCTGGCAGATTGTTACTGCCCCATTATTTATGTATGTATAGAATAGAAGAAGAATAGAAAAGCTTTACTGTCTGCCCCAAAGGGTGGCAGAAATTCTCCTTTGACAAGGCTCCAACAATAAAAATACACACATATCACACATACTTAGGTTACAGACTCAGATCATACCAACAACTAGGGAAATGAAACAGCAGCCAGAATTTATGTACTGTTGTATTGTAATGTATATGTCCATACTTACTTATTTACCAAGATCAATCTTGTACAGCCAGGGGGAGTATTTCCCCTCCGACAGCCAAGGATGTCAGAAAAAAATCACCCTCTCCCAACTGTTGGATCAACTAACACAGCAGATAACAATGGAACAACAATCAGCTCCGAAAAAAAGTTATACTGATGGATTATGTGTTTAAGGTTTGATTTTATTTCCTTAATGTTACACTTATGGACTATCTGTGTAAACTGCCCATCATATTGTTTATTGGTTTATATGGATCCCCATTAGTCTCCACTATTGTGAAGACTATTCTTCCTGGGGTCCACCCAAACATACAAAAAAAAAAAAAGAAAAATCACAATTATATTCAAAACAGTTATACACAAAAGAATATTAGTGTAATCATTAACTGAAAAATCAGCAGAACAACAAAAGTTTATCCAATAAGATCATTATGTAAGACCAAACCTAATTTTTTAACACATCACTGCTTCCTTTAGTTTCTTTAAAATTAAACTTATTAACAATTACAATTAGATGAAGAAGGAGATGATTTCAACACGTCACAGCTCTGTACATTACAGGTTTTTTTCAGAGCATTGGTTCTCGGCAGAGGCAGAGTAAATCAACCACTTAAGGCCTGTCTGGTGTCATAGCCATGTCTGTCATTGGTTGGTAAATGCTGCTGAAACAAGAAACCAGGTTTGTGTGAAGTAGAAATGCTTCTCAAATACAGAATGAGACTGCATGCCAGCCTTCCATCCACCATCATCCATGACAGCCTGGCATGCATCTCCTCTACACTATTTCTAGTAGAGCAGTGGAGAGCAAGGCGTGCCGCTCTGTTGTGAGCAAGTTGTAGTTTAATAAGTTCTTGTTTTTCAGTAAATCTCTTTCCTTCATACTGCATCTCAAGTCATTATCAATCCAGGGGGCTTCATTTGATCTATTGGAAAGCTTTTTGATTGGAGCGTGTTTATCACAAACATCAGAGAATAACTTCATAAAAGTTGATAATGCAGTCTCTGCATGTGAACATTCAAGAACAGTATGACATGAATAAAACCATCATTATTCACATTGATTCTTGTTGGCGTATTTATGATCTGTGATAAGTTACAAACAGCAGCTGCATCACTCAGCTTCTTTTACAAAATACAGTTACCAGTAAACCAGTTAATATTCATATCTCCAGCAAAAAAAAAAAAAAAAAAAAAAAAACCTTCATTTTTATTTTATTTCTTTGTTGGGTCATTTTTTAGCCTTTATGTGATAGGACAGACAAGTTTGAAAGGGGGAGAGAAAGAGGGAGTGACATGCAGCAACGGGCCACAGGCTGGAGTTGAACCCGGGCTGCTGTGGCAAAAGCCTTGTACATGGGGCGCCTGCTCTACCACGCTCTCCTGTTGGATCACGCTTCCCAGTCTGGTGAACTCTCTCTATCACCATGGCTCCAGCATCCAGCTTCAATTTATCAGAAATGAGGCTGCAAACCTTCCTTTCTGCATCAATTTGTTTCTCACTGGCAGATTCCTTAATGAAATTTAAAAAATGAGATTATTTCTTCTTGACTGATTCTCAATAGTCAGCCTTTTTTTCAAGTGCAACTAGACTGTAAGAGCTTCTCCTGCTGCTGCTGCTTCAAGGTTGGATGTAACCATTCTGATGTTATACTTATGGATTCCCTTTGTAAAATGTCTACTAATATTAGTGATCTTAATTTTGTTTACTTGTATACATGCTTTGTATAGATTTTCTCATTGTCTTTCTCTTTTTCCATCCTTGTAATATTTTACTGAGTTAACTAATGGATTAGGCTTTACACTGGAAAGTGCCTTGATTAAGCCCTTCTGGGGTTTTTTTGCATCTCCCCATCATGTTTTTGTTGCTCATGTTTGACTTTTTTGCATATGTGAAAACAAATAAAACTACACTAAAAAAAAACCTTGCATATTGTTCTTCCTATAGGAGCGCCACAAGTGGGCAGTATATGGAGGAGTGCAAATGCTCTAAAAAAGAGGGAATTTGAAGACATTTCCAACTTGTGATGGTGTGTAAAAATGAGGTCCGCCATGGATGTGAGTTTAACACTTAATTAACTTGCAAATCTTAAAAACACCTACAAAAGGCCGGGTGCAGAATGACTTAAAACGAGCTTATATACAAAAGGACAAAAATACCAACATGACAAAACAATTTAGACGGTCACACACAGGCACGGCTGAAAAACTGTGTGGCTTCCCCAGATCCTAGTCACCTGTGTCTCCCTTATCTAACCTCTGCCTGGCTGATTACTACCTATGCCCAGATGTGCAGGTAACCATAGCAACCATAGTGCCTCACCAAAGACACACACCCACATTCACACATACAAACACACACACGCGGCATGAATCTAAATTGGCTACAACATAATCATTTATCGTCCTGGGTGTGTTTTTCTGAGTAAACCTGCAATTCCATTAACACTTCTGGACTTTTATTTTGAAGCGCATTCACTCATCCCTACCGGAAGCTATTTTGTGTACTTCTGCCACTGTCACGGTGATTGAACAAGATGGCGTCTGGTAGAACCAAGTGTTAGCAGAGTGTCTTTGTTGTGTTTTTAAAGCGCGAACATGTCTAAAGCCCAAATGCTGAGATCGTTGGTGAAGCAGCGACTAACTGCGGCTGCTGAAGAGATATTTGGGCTGGTTGAAAGAACGATAGCAGAGTACGAGGAGGAACTTTGTCGATCAAAAGAGGAGAACGAGCGACAACGGAAACTACTGGACGCTGTTTTCAACCCTCAGCTTCGGTTACACAGAGCAGGTTTGTTCATGACACATTACAAGTTCATTATTAATAATATAACTGCAGCTTTGTTCAATAAATATTCAGTCTGTCGACGTTTATACGCCGCGTTAGCTTCTCTGGTGCCGTTAGCTTCTATTAACGTCTGTTTTGTCGTCCGTATTAACAAGTCAGATATGTTCGTTTTACGCTAATCTTTCACTGTAATCAATCTACCATGTTTTGGTTTTTTTTGTTTGTTTTTCCAGGGTAAATAGAAGCTAGTTACTAAAATGGACAGGCAGAATTGACCAACTTCACAGAGATAGAAACACAGAGGTCACATATTCTGTTGGCTGTACATGGCTCTGTGTGTCTATCTCTGTGATGATCCCAAACTCAAATATATGTGTTCACATTAATGTGAGAGGATGACAGAAGGATTGAAAACAGTTATTTTGAGGTTTAAACTCATTATTATGCAGATTCAGTGAGGTCACATATTCTGATGGCTGTGCATCTAGCTCTTTACAGTTGAACTTTGAAATGAAAATACATCTGTCCAAATATTGAGGCAATAACAGAGCACCTGTGTCGATGTTTACTCATTTATTAAACAGTGCATATATTATAACACTAAACGTTGTTATAATAAAAGTAATTTACAACATCTACCTTAAGGCTATTTACTTTCCATTGCCAGATAACGTGTTACTGTGTCTGGGATGGTTGTTATGGTCATGAGCAGTTTCTTAACAAATATGGAGACGTGAATCAGTCTAGACCAGGAACCCCCAAACCAAAAACGGGATTTTCAAGACATTTTGGTCCAAGGCTAGGTCCAAACCATTTATAGCGTTTAATTTTCTCCCTGGCTTTGTGGTTCAATGTATCCCGGTAAATTCCATTTCCTTTCTGGCATCTTAACATCTTTTCCCTCACTTTTTCCACCCGTTGCGACTCAACTACTGCGTTTGTTTACTGCTGCCTGTAGCCATCAACATGGCGGCGACATCCATGGTGACGTCACTGTGCCCATTCCCTATAGCCACAGCTGTGCTTTATGGTTGTGTGTAACAGCAGATTGTCTCTTAATTAGCAGGTGTAATGAGTGGTAAAACAGGCTCATATATCAAAACGCATTGGGTAGTGTTAGCCTACCTCTGCCTACAGTCATCAGATAAACTCTTAAGCAACTCTAAACGGTCCTGTGTGCTTATTGTGACTCGTTTTTACCGCGTTATTTACGTTATCTATTTTTAGACTAAGATTAGCACTTTATGTAAGTTTTGAAAGAAGTACATAGGAAACTAAACCGCAGTTTTTGCGTATGTGCAAACCACCGCGGACATGCTTGGAAGTAGGTAAACAGAACAAAGCTTCTGTTTAGGAGAAGAAGAAGATTGCAACTACGGATTATGGCCGACTTTGTAAGAGAGGACGAAGATGAATTCTTCGGGACTGACGAAGATCCACAACCTTACCTATTTGAACCAGAATATACAGAGGAGGAACTACATTTTTTGGAAGCTGAGCATGCATGAAGAGAAGCTGAGACAGTCGAACAGTCTGGGGCCGAGGCGAGAGTCAGAACCGGCATGGACTGGTGGTGTAGATGTGGGGCTTGTCAACCTATGCCAACAGAAAACGAGTGCTTCTGCTGTACTGAGTGGGAGTTGGTGACTTATCGCAACCCTGTACAGCACACGTACGACGCATTTTGTAAAATTGGGATTTATAAGTCTCTCTCTCTCTCTCTCAAAAAAAAAAATGTCACAGTGTCCTACAAACTCCTTCACCGATCCACTGCATGAGCTCTTCTTCTCCTTATTCTTCTTCTTCTTCTTCTCTCCTTCTTCTTTTTTTCTGCTTTCTTCCTCAGCTGTTTGTATGTATTTCTTTCAAAACTTACATGAAGTGCTAATCTTAGTCTAAAAATAGATAACGTAACATAACGCGGTAAAAACGAGTCACAATAAGCACACAGGACCGTTTAGAGTTGCAGAAGAGTTTATCTGATGACTGCAGGCAGAGGCAGGCTAACACTACCCATTGACTCCAAGCATTTGAGCTAAGCTAAATAGCGGTGGGCGAGCTCTGCCCGGCTCTCCCTTTTTACTGCACGTATATCCAAAAGAATGGTATCTACCTGCTTGTCATGGACTCGGGAGTGAGGCAAGACATACGAACAAAAAAAATGTTGGCGTATCCCTTTAACACTCGGCCGAAACAGGACCCTTGAATAACTTTTTCAAGCTGCAGTCAGTCAATCAGTCAGTCAGTCAGGGTATGAATGGTGGTCCAGCACGTTTGAGTCCATATCCATGGCAGCGATGATGCTGAGTGACGGACCAGTCATTCTTTGTCATGCTCCTCTGCAAATTCTGATTATTTTGGGGCAGCCGGGCAGGGAAGGTTTCTGATTGAATAGGGGTTGGGGCGGATGTTATGTGTTTATGTTTGCCGGAAGAAAACACTGTAGTTGTCGCTGTGGATAACAAGATGCTTTTGCTTATATTCTTGAAGCATCAGTACGACAACAACCTTGTTCTGCCAATGCTTGTTGAGTAGGAGAAGGCAGGTAGAAGACCGTGCTGTGGCAAATGGAAACCGGTGATTACAACGAGTCCGACTGCTCTATCTCAGCCCGTTGCTATGTGCGCTATATACGTCATCGCGCCAGAAGGGCAAGGAAACGAGCATGCACAGAAAGACCGGAATGAACTCAAAGAGGAATGAGTGTATACATGCACAAAAAACGGAATAAACCAACCCCTTTAATCGGATTTAATTTTCAGTCAGAATGACGGTTTCTATGACCACTTTTAATGGGAATGGCCTTTCATTCCGATTAAAAGTGGAATTTAACTGTCCATGTAAACTTACTGACTGTGAAGCTGTTTGATGCTTAGAGATCTGTGGAAGTTTGTAGTCTGAAGTTTGATGTCTTTAACCTGTGTGTGTGTGTGTGTGTGTGTGTGTGTGTGTGTGTGTGTGTGTGTGTGTGTGTGCATGCGTGTGTGCGTGTGTGTGTTTCCTGTTTCCTGCAGATGTCCAGCAGCTGTCGGTGGTTAAAGAAGAGGTTCCCCCTGAGCAGCAGGAGTGGAGCTCCAGTGTGGACCAGGAGGACCCAGAGCCTCCACACATTAAAGAGGAACAGGAGGAACTCTGGATCAGTCAGGAGGGAGAGCAGCTTCAAGGGCTGGAGGAGGCTGATATCACCAAGTTCACATCCACTCCTGTCCCTGTGAAGAGTGAAGATGATGAAGAGAAACCTCAATCCTCACAGCTTCATCAAAGACACTGAACAGATGGAAACAGAAGCAGAGGGAGAGGACTGTGGAGGAGCAGAACCAGCCAGGAACTCAGATCCAGATACACATTTACAACCTGAGACTGATGACAAGACTGGAGAGTCTTCTGAACCAGAGACTGATGACAGTGATGGTTGGAATGAGACCAGTGAACCTCAGTCAGGTTTAAACTTTCTGAAAAATAATGAAGTCCCTGTCAGTGATTTGATTGTTGGTGAGAAACCATTTAGCTGCTCTAAGTGTGGGAAAAGATTTCGTTACAATGCAGAACTGAAGGAGCACATGAGATGTCATACAGGGGACAAACCATTTAGTTGCTCTGAGTGTGGGAAAAGATGTCGTCAGAGGGGACATCTGAAGATTCATATGAGATCTCATACAGGAGAGAAACCATATAGCTGCTCTGAGTGTGGGAAAAGATTTGGTTACAGTGGAGCTCTGAGGGAACACATTAGATCTCATACAGGAGAGAAACCATTTAGCTGCTCTGAGTGTGGCAAGACCTTTGGCCAAAGTGGGTTTCTGAAGAATCACATGAGATCGCATACAGGAGAGAAACCATTTAGCTGCTCTGAATGTGGAAAAAGATTTGGTCAAAAGTTATATCTGTATAAACACATGAGATGTCATACAGGAGAGAAACCACATGGCTGCTCTCAGTGTGGCAAAAGCTTTGGTCAAAGTGAAACTCTGAAGAGACACATGAGATCTCATTCAGGAGAGAAACCATTCAGCTGCTCTGAGTGTGGCAAAAGATTTTGTCAAAGTGGAGATTTGAAGAGACACATGAGATGTCATACAGGAGAAAAACCCTTTAGATGCTCAATTTGTGGGAAATCATTTACACAAAATGGAAATTTACATATACACATAAAAAGTCACGAAGGAGAAAAATGATCCAGCAGTTCAGTCTGAAGCATAATACATTTTTTTCATTGTGCTGCCTTAATTTTAAAACTCTTTTGTAATTTACTTTATTACTATCATTTTGATTTTTCATTTACTATTTTATTTATTAAACTTATGTAATTATTCTTTCATCTCATTGTATTTTTTTTATGCTATGGCTTTTAAGTGTCTATCTTTTATGATTGAGTTTTAGTGGGAATAAGTTGTACTGTTCTTGTAAAATTAAAAATTGAAAATAAAATATTCAAAAAAAGAAATGACATGGCTATGGTGTAAATAAATTAAATAATATAAGACCATGCAAGGCACCGAGCTCCCCAACCGCTCTCTCATGTATAGGTCCTGTTTGTACATGTGTATAAGTTATCCTGATGGATTATGTGTTAAAGGTTTGATTTTATTTCCTGAATGTTTCACTTATGGACTATCTGTGTTAACTGAGTAAGCCTGTAATTCTTTGTAACACTTTTGGACTTCTATTTTGAAGCCCATGAGCTCATCTCTACCGGAAGCTGTACTCTTTACTGTTGTTAACGTCACACTGTTTGATCAATATGGGGTCCCCCTCGGGGGGGCCTCCGTCACGGCCTTCAGCTGAAAAACTCTTCCGAATACGAAGCTCTCGACCATCCTAGCTCGTAGCTTCTTAAAGCTTGCTGCTAGCTCCTCGCTGCACAAATCAAGGCTCTTCAAGAGAAGGCTGAGACACGGGGTCAAACATGGGGGGATTGCACATGCGCAGTAAAATTTGGTCTGCACTTCCTCAAAGGCTCAGTAGATGACGTGAGACCACGGAATAAGGGGGGATGTTTGTTTCATGGTCAATTTGTACTTTTGGTTACATTTGGGAATTTATGAATGATTTGAAAATGTTTGTTTTTGCAATAGAATTTAACTATTATGGCAAAACTGATAATCTAACAGCAAAATATATTGTCATAATATCTAGTGTTATCCTGAAGGATGATTCTCAGAATCAAAACCAGTGACAGCAGCCCTTTACCAGAGGCATTAGTTAAGGTTAGCTACTTTATTAAGGAAGAAAAACAAATTAAAATGATATTGGAAAAAAGAGCTTATTGACACATTTTGACATATTCCAGTGTTCAAATATTCTCAGTTTCATTATTGTCTTGATGTCACACACCACAAAACACAGGAACAATTTCAGGACAAAAATGAATTATTTTGCGTTTCCACACACAAACAGTTACCACACCAATAACAAATGAACTAAAATTCTGAGGAAGAGCTTTGTGCTGGAAACATCACACAGCAAAATAAGAGGTATTTGATGTTGCTCCACTATTTTCACAGCTTATTATTGGACTGTGACTGGTGGCCTGCGTTGTGGGCGAGAATGGCAGAGATGCAATTCCGACAACTTCAGGCGCTGACAGATAATTGAAGGGATGAATGAAGTTATTCTTAAGTTTTGCTTTCACTTTCTTCATTCTGTCAATATTAGGCTGAGGTTCACTGAATTGCTAAACTGCTGTGAAATGACTTCTGATTCACGTAATCCCCTTTTTGCTCAGATGGAGCTATTTTGGGGTGTTGAGTCCCGTAAATGAGCCAGTTACACCCAATATTTGAAAAGTATTCATGAATCATTGCATCATGTAACATAGATTACTTTCTGCTTAACCTGCAGTTCTTTGGAATTATTCTTTTTTTAAAGATTATTTTCAGGGCTTTTGTTGCATCTAATGGCAAAACAGCGCAATGTTGAGGGCGAGAGGGAACGACGCGTAACGAGAGGCTGCAGGCTGGGTTTGAACCCGCAGCCGCTGCATCAGGCGCTGGGAGTCTGATCATGGGGTGTCCGCTCCATCCACTAAGCCACCGATGCTCTGTTGCAAATACTTTGATCAGCAATTCTGATTTATGTCCACAAAAAAATGGGGAAAAGTCCTCTCGCTGCCCGAGGCACTTTTCATACCGCCTGACAAACCGCTGCGTCTGATGTGTTCAGTGTCTCTGATGTTATAAAGAAAAGAATCAAAGAGCACTGCATTAAATTTGCTCCGATGATAATGCAAATCCATGATGTGTGATATTTGATATATCTGTGTGGAATAGATTGTTAGATAAATGAAAGACTGTGATGTGAAATTGCCACTGAGACACTCCTCCAGGAAGACATCCAAACTGGGTCTAAGCACCTTCTCCTTACACAACAGCCTCTGAATAAACTGTGCCTCAACGTCCACAAGTTCATTCATTGAAGGACACGCCATGTTTCTGCCACCTGCGACATGCTCAGCCTCAGGCTTCGATGAATTAGGTTGCCAGAGTAACTGACTCAGGGTTTCGCTGAGCTGGCTTTGTGAAACGGAAAACTCAGAGTTTCCCTCATCTCAGGCTCAACATACTCAGAGTTCTCACTAATCCTGCTTCTTGAAGTAGGACTTTTCTTTTGAAGCTCATTAACTCATTTACCCCGGAAGCTGTACTCTTTACTGTTGCGAACGTCACAGTGTTTGAACAAGATGGCGTCCAGTAGAAACGTGTGTCAGCAGAGTGTCTTTGTTTTGTTTTTAAAGCGTGAACATGTCTAAAGTCCAAATGCTGAGATCGTAGGTGAAGCAGCGACTGAAGAGATATTTGGGCTGGTTGAAAGAACGATAGCAGAGTACGAGGAGGAACTTTGTCGATCAAAAGAGGAGAACGAGCGACAACGGAAACTAATGGACGCTGTTTTCAACCCTCAGCTTCGGTTACACAGAGCAGGTTTGTTAATGAAACATTACAAGTTCATTATTAATAATATAACTGCAGGTTTGTTCAATAAATATTCAGTCTGTCGATGTTTATGCGCCGCGTTAGCTTCTCTGGTGTTGTCTTATGGAAGCCGGAAGGGTTCTCAGCGTCTGTTTTGTCGTCCGTAATTAGTAAATTAGTAGAAGGGAACTGTCGATTGTGTTGGGGTGTTGTGTACATGGGTGAACATGGCTAGCGTTATCCATTTAGGAAAAAAGGTCTGTACTGTACTGGCTGCTAGTTCATTCCTGGCTTGCCAGCATCGCAAATCGCCACAACCAGGTACCGGAATCAGGCCTGTTTACATGTGCACATTGGCATAATTTACTGTGGGTTGTTTGTACTGGTTCTGTGCATTCTAGTATAATTATTTGCATTACTATTTGTGTCCACAGAGTGTCCACGCACCTTATTCTACATACATCGAGGTATACCGGTGGCTTTTCAGCCTACATTTTATTTAATTTATAGAGTTTAATAGAGTCATATTATTGATTATTCTTTCATCCAATTAATTATAGTCCCTTTCGATTCGGATTTAATTCCTAAAAACCTGAGCTGGTACACAGAGGGTGCTTGCTGCTACTTGTGTGCCATCTCACGATTTGATTATCGATTATCGATTCAGGGTGCCACGATTCTGCGATTACAATGATTATCAATGCTTTTTTGCCATACAGGACAGATTTTTTCTAAATCAGTGGCTACTTCTTAACACATAACACACACACACACACAGACTTTCTGTACAGATAACACACACACATTCTCTCTCGCACACACACACACACACATAGGCGACTGACCTGTTGCCAAACCCGGTCTCACACCCTTTCTTGTCATATTCACCGGCCATCCCTTCACTTTAAGACGGTGGCCGTGTGGGTGTGACGTAGTAGATGTTGTGGCAAGTAAAGCGGCGTATAGAGTGTACGGACAGGAATGCACTGTGAAAATATTGCTGTTCGTGCTACAGGTGGTTGCAGTCTGTTTACAGTATTTAGATAGGCTCCAGTTACAGCAGGCCCTGCATTTTGTTATGTTATGTTTTCCTGCTGTAGAGGAGAAATAAATGTGCTTCTGCACAGACGTCAGTTCTGCATCCTCATTCTTCAAGCAGACTTGGTCCAGACTCCTAGCGCCAGCAACGAGCCAACTTGTAAAGATAATCTACAGAAAACCGCTGAGTAGACAGAGAACAGCTGTTTGAGGATTTATAAACCCATAAACTTTAACCATGAACACATGGTTTATGCGGCAGTGTGTGCACAGAAATAAGATTGAAAGATTGAGCAAGAGACAGTACATTTTAAATGTGGGATGATCCCGTATTATATGGGACAGTGGCAACCCTATGTGAGACCCAAACACACTTGGTTAAAAAGGAAAACAACAGATGCTGTGAGATGGCAGTCAAAGGTGACAGAGGTATGATCAAGTTGTCCGAGGTCTGAGGTGTAGTAGGTGGTGTGTTCCATGTTTTATATCCGAATCACTCCAGAAAAAAGGATTAGCAAACTGTTAGTGTACCGTTCCGCACCATTATGATAGGAAAACGTCTGTTCTGGTTCAGCACTGGAAGCTGCGTCTATAATTCATGCAAGGTATCATGGGGGCTAAGAATAACGTGGATACAAAGCTCAGTTTTCCTGAGTAAAACACCACATTTGTGTTGAGAAGAATCTTTTAATTAATTTTATTTTATTTACTCAGGCTGCCAGTAATAAAACTTGATGCATGGCAAACTCTTGCATCCCATGGACAATCATTCTCACATAATTCACTTTAGACTGAGCAAATAAAGAGCCACATTGTAGCCTCCAGACGTGACAAGAGTAACAGTACATGTTGATGACTGCTATGAAATTAAAGCTCACCTCAACCTCACTCACTCTGACACAGCTGAGTGAACAGTGTGAAGCTGTTTGATGCTCAGAGATCTGTAGAAGTTCAATAAGGAGTTTTTGAGCTGTGATGTGAATGAACAACAACATTTCTCTGTAACGTCTGTGTGTGTGTGTGTGTGTGTGTGTGTGTGTGTGTGTGTGTGTGTGTGCGCACGCGCGTGCATGTGTGTGTTTTCTTTTTCCTGCAGACGTCCAGCAGCTGTTGGTGGTTCAAGAAGAGGTTCCCCCTGAGCAGCAGGAGTGGAGCTCCAGTGTGGACCAGGAGGACCCAGAGCCTCCACACATTAAAGAGGAACAGGAGGAACTCTGGATCAGTCAGGAGGGAGAGCAGCTTCAAGGGCTGGAGGAGGATGATATCACCAAGTTCACATTCACTCCTGTCCCTGTGAAGAGTGAAGATGATGAAGAGAAACCTCAGTCCTCACAGCTTCATCAAAGACACATTGAACAGATGGAAACAGAAGCAGAGGGAGAGGACTGTGGAGGAGCAGAACCAGCCAGGAACTCAGATCCAGATACACATTTACAACCAGAGACTGATGACGAGGCTGGAGAGTCTTCTGAACCTGAGACTGATGACAGTGATGATTGGAAGGAGATCAGAGAACCTCAGTCAGGTTTAAACTCTCTAAAAAATGATGAAGTCCCTGTCAGTGATTTGATTGTTGGTGAGAAACGATTTAACTGCTCTGAGTGTGGGAAAGATTTGGTTACCATGGAAATTTGAAGAATCACATGAGATCTCATTTAGTAAAGAAACTATTTACCTGCTGTGAGAGTGGAAAAAGATATGGTCAAAATTTTAATCTGAAGAGACTTGGGAGATATCATACAAGAGAGAAACCATATAGTTGCTCTGAGTGTGGCAAAAGCTTTGGTAAAAGTGGAGATCTGAAGAGACACATGAGATCTCATTCAGGAGAGAAACCATTTAGCTGCTCTGAGTGTGGCAGAAGCTTTGCTCAAAATGGAAGTCTGAAGACACACATGAGATGTCATACAGGAGAGAAACCATTTAGTTGCTCTGAGTGTGGCAAAAGCTTTACTCAAAATGGAAGTCTGAAGGAACACATGAGATGTCATACAGGAGAAAAACCATTTAGCTGTTCTGAGTGCGGAAAAATTTTTAATCGTAGTGGCAGTCTGAAGGAACACATGATACGTCATACTGGAGAGAAACCATATAGCTGCTCGGAGTGTGAGAAAAGATTTGGTTACAGAGGAGATCTAAAGAAACACATGAGATCTCATTCAGGAGAGAAACCATTTAGCTGCTCTGAGTGTGGGAAAAGATTTGGTCGAAAGTTAACTCTGAAGACACACATGAGATCTCATACAGGAGAGAAACCATTCAACTGCTCTGAGTGTGGCAAAGGCTTTGGTCAAAAAGGTGATCTGAAGAGACACATGAGATCTCATACAGGAGAGAAACCATTTAGCTGCTCTGAGTGTGGCAAAAGCTTTGGTAAAAGTGGAGATCTGAAGATACACATGAGGTGTCATACAGGAGAGAAACCATTTAGCTGTTCAATTTGTGGGAAATCATTTACACAAAATGCACATTTACAGTCACACTTTAAAATTCATGACAGAGATAAGTGATTCAACTGTTCAGTCACTTGGCCTAAGAAGGAGACCAGAGAACCTGCCAGAAGAACTCTGCCCTGAGCGCCGCAGAGAGCAGAGGAGAATAAGAAATGTGCGACCAGGTAGAGACAGAAATGACATGCCACACAGTTTTAGAGAGGTCCTCAGAAACTGTGGTGACAAGAACCAAAGCAGCGAGATCCACAGGGGCCTTTATGAAAGATCTAAACCTCTGTGACACCTGGACACACTTTCACCCCACAACTAGAGACTATTCTTTCCACTCGTGTCTCCATAACTCCAATACGAAGATAGATTTTTTCTTTTACATCTTACCAATTAACCCATAGAGTTATGAAAACGGAATATTTATTGAGGATTGTGCCAGACCATTCCCCACAGACACTCTCATTGTTAATACTTGAAAAAATCCAGGGACCATACACGTGGCAGTTGGATCCAACTTTGCACAAAGAAGCTGTGAAACAAACTGTGCCTCTTCCCCCCAGTAGCTTTGTATTGTGGGACACGATGAAAGCCTTCTTAAGAGGGCAGATAATTTCTTTTACCAGTGGTTTAAAGAAAAAATACATGGCTGAAATGAATGTCCTTCACCAACTGGTTTAAAACTCTATACCACGAACCACACACAAAGACAGCCACAGATGGTCTAATGTCAACCCTCATTACATTATAAAGACGCAGCAGACGGGGTTGACGGGGGCTTTCTGACTGGCCTTTTGTCCAAGCAATAGAGCTACTGGCACAAGCAGTGAGACAAGACCCAGACAAAAGAGGTGTCCAAGTTGGTCAGTTAACACACAAAATTAGATAATTGGCTGATGATATAATTTTATTTCTGACACACTCCGCCCAGTCTCTTACCAGATTACAATCTCTTCTGAACTGTTATACTACAATATCTGGCTACAAAGTGAACCATGAAAAGAGTGAAACACTTCCTTTGACCAAAGCCAAACAGTGTGACCTGAACGGGTCAGAATCCTTTCAATGGGTTCCAGATGGGTTTACATACTTGGATATCCAGGTGGATAGCAATCTGAAGAATTCGTTCAAACTGAACTGTCCTCCACTGATTCAGAAAATAGAGGATGATCTGAACAGGTGGACAGACCTACCCCTAACCTTATTTGGCAGAGTCAGTTGTGTAAGGTAAACATTTTACCCGAGGTTAATGTACTTATTTCAAGCATTTCCTATACCTCTTCCTAATAGTCTCTAGAAAACTCTTAACAAAAACATAATCATATTCAACTGGAATCATAAAAGTACCCAGGGTGAGCCTAGAGAAGTTATCGTTGGATCATAAAATGGGTGTCCTCCGACTCCCTAACCTAAAATTTTACTACTGGGCAGTACAAATGAAATTTCTCCTATCTTTATTTAAATGACCCTGTGCGCCCCCCTGGACACAGTTGAACTTTCCACCTTGATGAAGAGGCGGAAAGTGATTTTATTTACAAATGGAATTCAAAAAGTATTGTCCGTAAAACCAAAAACCCACTCACTGTCCACCGTGTTAGATCGCGGTATGAGGTTTCATAGTGAGGAATGATTTGTCCCTTAAACACATTTGTGGAAAACCAAATTTATACCAATGATCTCTGATAATACAATTTTTAAGCTTTGGTATGACAGAGAGATAAGATACATTGAACAGCGTTACAGTAGCATCTTCATGTTCTTTGAACAGGTAAAAGCAAAATATGATTCATCCAACAAACACTTTTGTTATTTATGACTGAGAGCCTTCCTGAAAAACAGGTGGGGGGAACAAATGGCACTACCTGCCCTGACAAGGGTGGAGGAGGCATTTCACTGTAACAGAGGTTCAAGGCAGTGTCAATGTCAGACCAGCTTGTTTGCTACTGTGAATGCCAGACTTAAATTGGTCAATTATAATTTTCTTCATCAGCTCTACCTCACCCTCAAAAAACTACATCGGCATAAACCTACATTTTCAATTATCTGTTACAGATGCGGCATTCCTGAGGGCACCATGTTACACTGCACGTGGCATTGTACTAAAGTAACATCATTTTGATATGATATATGCGACACATTGACCAAAATCATGGATACACAGATCCCATTAGACCCAGGACTCTGTCTTCTAGGAAACAAACTGCTGCAGAGGCGAGTGAAAGCAAGGAAGTAATAAAGCAACTCAGGACATAAAATAAGCACAGCAAAATGTCAGACAGGATGAACCATGGTGTTAAACTATATATATTTAGATGTTTCAGTTATGGCTGAAAATAACAGAAATAAACAGGTTTGCTGAATTCACATATCACTGCAGTTCTCAACAATTTGCAGTTTCTACCTGGAAGGTTTAGATCAAGGTCACGGTGATTCAGTCTGCGAAGTTGCATCAATATCCATGTAAGCATATGATGTCATCTGGAGACTTTAAGTGACTTTTTGGAGCTAGTCCTTGCTACTTTCATTGGAAAAGAGTTGGTAGCTTTGCCCTACGAAAAACAGTTATACTGATAGATTATGTGTTAAAGGTTTGATTTTATTTCCTGAATGTTACACTTATGGACTATCTGTGTAAACTGCCCATCAAGATATTAAAGGGGAACTAATGTTTTTTTTCAACCTGGGCCCTGTTATCTGATCTGCTTTTGTCTAAATGAGTGATAGGATGTTCAATATTTGATATTTCTCCACTGTGAAGGGCAGACCTGCCTGCAGCCCGTGACAGCGTCAAACAACGTCAAAATACGTCCACTAAGTCTTTTTTTTCACACAGGCTCGGATTGTTAGTATAATTAAGCGACAACATAACGGAAAGGAGAAATAAACGCCTGTGTTTACCTTTAGCTGAATTCGGACATGTTCCTCTGCCTGTTGCAATTTTAGTATATGTGCTACCAAAGTAACACTGCTCCCTCTCTCCTCGTCCGGTCTTCAGTTTCAATATTGTCTTCAGTGTTGTTAAAAAAAATGCACTCTAAGTGGACGTATTTTGATGTTGTTTGACGCTGTCTGAGTGCCCTTTTATTTAAGATAGCACACACTCACGGGCTGCAGGCAGGTCAGCCCTAGCTTTGTACTGGAGAAATATCAAACATTGAACATCCTATCACTCATTTAGATAAAAGTAGATCAGAAAACAGGGCCCAGGTTGAAAAAAAACATTAGTTCTCCTTTAAAGGCTGGATGTAACCATTCTGATGTTACACTTATGGATTCCCTGTGTAAACTGTCTACTAATATTAAGTGATCTTAATTTTGTGTTATTATGTACATGGTCTGTACAGGAACCAAATATGTTATTAGGAGGTTTGCTTCTAAGTTTTGTTTGTATTGTACTGAGCGTCACACGCACACGTGGAATAAATGTTACGGTGATGCAATGCAAGAAGCTTCATGGACTCTCATTCAACATTTGAGTAATGGTCGTAGCGTCGAGGTAGCGTCCAGCAACAGGTGCGTCAACCCTGGTCAAATACCTCAGTGGCTAGTAATAGACTTACCTCCTTTAACAGTCTCTGTGGATTTTATCATTGTCTTTCTCTTTGTCCATCCTTATAATGTTTTACTGAGTTAACTAATGGATTAGGGTATACACTGGCCTTGATAAAGCCACTCCAAGGATTTTTTCCATCTCTTCATCATGTTTCTGTTGCTCATGTTGCCCACTACTTTTTTCTTCTCTTTTTTTGCATGTGAAATCAAATGAACTCAACTAAAATTAAACTGGAACACTTCAATAAAAGCCATTCTTTCGAATAAGTGTATTTTAATCATTTATCCTTGAGAGTGTGTTTTCTTGATTAAGCCCGGAATTCCGAGTAACACTTCTGGACTTTTATTTTGAAGCTCCTTAATTAATTTACCCCGGAAGCTGTACTCTTTAGTGTTGCGAACGTCACACTGTTTGAACAAAATGGCGTCTGGTGGAAACGTGTGTTAGCAGAGTCTCTTTGTTGCGTTTTTAAAGTGTGAACACGTCTAAAGTCCAAATGCTGAGATCGTTGGCGAAGCAGCGACTAACTGCGGCTGCCGAAGAGATATTTGGGCTGGTTGAAAGAACGATAGCAGAGTACGAGGAGGAACTTTGTCGATCAAAAGAGGAGAACGAGCGACAACGGAAGCTAATGGACGCTGTTTTCAACCCTCAGCTTCGGTTACACAGAGCAGGTTTGTTAATTAAACATTACAAGTTCATTATTAATAATATAACTACAGCTTTGTTCAGTAAATATTCAGTCTGTCGATGTTTATACGCCGCGTTAGCTTCACTGGTGTCATTAGCTAGCTGTTTGTTTTGTTTTTCCACGGTAAGTAGTAGCTAGTTACTAAAATGGACAGGCAGAGGGTACTTGCTGCAGCTGTGGTTGATACATTGATCCATTCACTATCAGACATTGAATGTAGGAAAGCACAACTAAACAGTCTAAACAGTTCCTGTTAACTGCTTTACCACTGTGTCCATGCAACATAATTCAGATAGACGGGGTGGGAACAATGGGTTAACAATGAGGTTTAGGTATCCTTATATCAGTGATCATGTTATTATTTTGCAGTGTATAATCATCTGTCCTATGCCTGATGAATTTTCTTATCAGTCTTTTACATTAGCTTACATTTGAGCCATTATTTCCAAGTTCTTGATCTTGTGATTTTATCCTGAATTGTACAGTAAGTTGTTGAGTTTGCTTTAATAAGAGCACTATAAATGAATTATCGGTAACTCAATGTGGGTAGCTGTGGCTCAGAGGTAGAGCAGGCCGTCCACCAATTGAAAGATCAGCGGTTCAATCCCAGGCTCCTGCATGTTGAAGTATCCTTGAGCAAGATACTGAACCCCAAATTGCTCCTGATGGCTGTTCAGTTGGTGTGTGAGTGTGGTAAAACTGACTAGCAGGTGGCATCTTGTATGGTAGC
The DNA here is from genome assembly GCA_026686955.1 of Epinephelus cyanopodus. Lineage (NCBI taxonomy): Eukaryota > Metazoa > Chordata > Actinopteri > Perciformes > Serranidae > Epinephelus > Epinephelus cyanopodus. The sequence goes on along the minus strand of CM048934.1, from coordinate 6,008,694 downwards.
CTCGGCCACCAGTGTATGAATGTGTGTGTGAATGGGTGAATGTGACTCGTAGTATAAAAAGCGCTTTGAGTGGTCACTAGATGACTAGGGGGACGGGTCCACATGGCATGAACATAGTTGTCTGTTGGGTTGAGAGTGCAGGATGAGCATATGTTAGAATCTGTGAGTCCCATCTTGGATATTTTATGTTTGGTGAGATGAGCTCTGTGTATTACCTTGTACTGTATTAGTTGTATATTAGTGTTTTTAGACATTGTGAAGGTATTGAGGCAGATGTCAGATCAGTCGTTGGCACTGGGACTGAACATTATGTCATTCTCCCATTTTTGAATGGGAAGTGATATCGATGTGTCGAAGTTTAACAAGAGTTTATATAATTTGGAAATTACTTTTTTTTGTGCTTTTAATCTTTATTAAGTCCTCTGCCAGAGGTGGGGGCTGTAGGTTATTTATGACAATATTAATATTGGTTTTAAGAACTGATTTTAATTGAAAATAGTGAAGATATTGATCATCTCGATGTTGAAGAATATTTTATATAATTTCATTTTATTTACTCAGGCTGCCAGCAATCTAACTTGACGCACGGCAAACTCTCGCATCCCATGGACAATCATTCTCACATAATTCACTTTAGACTGAGCAAATAAAGAGCCACACTGTAGCCTCCAGACATGATTTCTCTGTAAAGTGTGTGTGTGTGTTTACTGTTTCCTGCAGACGCCCAGCAGCTGTCGGTGGTTAAAGAAGAGGTTCCCCCTGAGCAGCAGGAGTGGAGCTCCAGTGTGGACCAGGAGGACCCAGAGCCTCCACACATTAAAGAGGAACAGGAGGAACTCTTGATCAGTCAGGAGGGAGAGCAGCTTCAAGGGCTGGAGGAGGATGATATCACCAAGTTCACATTCACTCCTGTCCCTGTGAAGAGTGAAGATGATGAAGAGAAACCTCAGTCCTCACAGCTTCATCAAAGACACACTGAACAGATGGAAACAGAAGCAGAGGGAGAGGACTGTGGAGGAGCAGAACCAGCCAGGAACTCAGATCCAGATACACATTTACAACCTGAGACTGATGACAAGAGTGAAGAGGCTTCTGATCCAGAGACTGATGACAGTGATGATTGGAAGGAGACCAGAGAACCTCAGTCAGGTTTGAATTCTATGAAAAATGATCAAGTCTCTGTCAATGATTTGATTGTTGGTGAGAAACGATTTAGCTGCTCCGAGTGTGGGAAAAGATTTCATTACAATGCAGAACTGAAGAAACACATGAGATCTCATACGGGAAAGAAGCCATTCAGCTGCTTTGAGTGTGGCAAAAGCTTTGCTCGAAATGGATGTCTGAAGAAACACATGAGATGCCATACAGGAGAAAAACCATTTAGCTGCTCTGAGTGTGGGAAAAGATTTACTGAAAATGGAAGTCTGAAGGGACACATGAGATGCCATACAGGAGAGAAACCATTTAGTTGCTCTGAGTGTGGAAAGAGATTTGGTCAAAAGTTAACTCTGAAGACACACATGAAATCTCATACAGGAGAGAAACTATTTAGCTGCACAGAATGTGGCAAAAGCTTTGGTCTAAAGGGAGCTCTTAAGAGACACATGAGAATTCATACAGGAGAGAAACCGTTTAGCTGCTCTGAATGTGGGAAAAGATTTGGTCACAGCGCACATCTGAAGAAACACATGAGATCTCATACAAGAGAGAAACTATTTAGCTGCACTGAATGTGGCAAAAGCTTTGGTCTAAAGGGAGATCTTAAGAGACACATGAGAATTCATACAGGAGAGAAACTATTTAGCTGCACTGAATGTGGCAAAAGCTTTGGTCTAAAGGGAGATCTTAAGAAACACATGAGAATTCATACAGGAGAGAAACTATTTAGCTGCACTGAATGTGGCAAAAGCTTTGGTCTAAAGGGAGATCTTAAGAGACACATGAGATCTCATACAGGAGAGAAACCGTTTAGCTGCTCTGAGTGTGGCAAAACATTTCGTCAAAGTGGAGATCTGAACAGACACATGAGATCGCATACTGGAGAGAAGCCATTTGGCTGCTCTGAATGTGGGAAAAGATTTGGTCACAGCGCACACCTGAAGAGACACATGAAATCTCATACAGGAGAGAAACTATTTAGCTGCACTGAATGTGGCAAAAGCTTTGGTCTAAAGAGATCTTAAGAGACACATGAGAATTCATACAGGAGAGAAACCGTTTAGCTGCTCTGAATGTGGGAAAAGATTTGGTCACAGCGCACACCTGAAGAGACACATGAAATCTCATACAGGAGAGAAACTATTTAGCTGCACTGAATGTGGCAAAAGCTTTGTTCTAAAGGGAGATCTTAAGAGACACATGAGAATTCATACAGGAGAGAAACCGTTTAGCTGCTCTGAGTGTTGCAAAAGCTTTAGTCAAAAGGGAGCTCTGAACAGACACATGAGATGTCATACAGGAGAGAAACCATTTAGCTGTTAAATTTGTGGGAAATTGTTTACACAAAGTGGACAATTACACATACACATTAAAATTCATGACAGAGGTAAGTGAGTCAGCTGTTCAGTCACTTGGCCTAAGAAGCAGACTAGAGAAACAGCCAGCTTTCTGCAGGGACAGACTGACATACACCCGAACATTTATGTATGTATGATTTTAAATGTATGTATTTACTTACTTACTTACTTACTTACTTACTCACTTACCAAGATCAGTCTTGTACAGCCAGGGGGAGTATTTCCCCTCTGACAGAGGCGTTAAAAAATGTGGTTGTCCCTCTCTTTGAAGATGTTTTGAATTTGGCAACAGAAACTCAAACTCTACCAGATTCCTTTTCTACGACCTTAATAACAGTTACTCATTACTCCTTTCCGTTATGTGGTCGGATAATTATACTAACAATCCGAGCCTATCTGTGGGGAAAAAAAAAAAAAAATCACTTTTCGTGGACGTATTTTGATGTTATTTGACGCTGTCTGTGTGCCCTGTTATTTAATATAGCGCGCGCTGATGGGCTGTGGGCAGGTCAGCCCTAGCTGTGTACTGGAGAAATGTTAACTACTGAAAAAAAACATTAGTCCTCCTTTAAAGGCTGGATGTAACCATTCTGATGTTACACTGTTAACACTTTGTGTTATTATGTACATGGTCTGTACAGGAACCAAATGTTATTGGGAGGTTTGCTTCTAACTGTGTAATTCATTGTGTGGGCATTGGGGGGCGCTGTACTGTCACCTGGTGACTAGGAAGTGACTTCACTATGGTCATCAGGTGTTTGGCCCGGAAGGGCAAATGGTTTTTTACCGCAATGGCGCGGACCACTACAGTTTTGTTTGTATTGTACTGAGCATCACATGTATGTAACAGATGGACTTTCCCACGCACACGTGGAATAAATGTTACAGTGATGCAACGCAAGAAGCTTCATGGACTCTCATTCAGCATTTGACTAACAGAGGTAGCGTAGCGTGTCCAGCAACAGGCGCGTCAACCCTGGTCAAATACCTCAGTGGCTAGTACTAGACTTAGCTCCTTTAACAGTCTGTGTGGATTTTATCATTGTCTTTCTCTTTTTCCATCTTTGTGTTATTTTACTGGGTTAACTAATGGATTAGGGTATACACTGGAAAGTGCCTCGATAAAGCCACTCCAAGGATTTTTTGCATTTCTTCATCATGTTTCTGTTGCTCATGTTGCCTATTACTTTTGTTTTCTTTTTTTGTGCATGTGAAATCAAATGAACTCAACTAAAAATCAACTGGAACACTTCAATAAAAGTCATTCTTTCAAATAAGTGTATTTTAATCATTTATCGTCCTGATTGTGTGTTTTTGAGTAAGCCCGGCGGTATTCCATCAAGCAGGCTCAAGGCAAATCCAGGCTTAAATGGCCAAGTCTGGATAATGTGAGCCAGAGTTCTGTTCCATCAAAGTAGCTAAGATTAGCCTCATATCGGATCGCATCAAACAATGAAACCATGGTTCTGGCAAAGCCTGATGCCAAAATCAATTTAATAAAAACAAAGCTACATTAAAATGAAACTGAGGCATTAAAAAAAAAACATTATACATGAATATGTGATTGCCGTCCCATCCTCACCCTGCTCAGTTTCCAGTTGGTTAGCAAATTCACAGCCAATGAAGGTCAGCCGACAATAGCCAGAGAAGGAGAGGGACACACCCAGAGAGACACAGAGAGAGTAAATTAGGAAATAATGGCATGCCCCCTCATCAAGGATCCTGTTGATGAGGAGGCCCACATTGTACAGAGGGCCTTCCAACCACCACAAGCCCCAAGGGTCTTCCAGGACAGGACCAACCCATTGATACAGACGGACTCCTATCTGTGGGAGAGGTACCGGTTCAGCAGGCAGAGCATAGTGTATCTATGCAGTTTGCTGGAACCACACACATCATGCATAGGGCTTGATTTGTTCACATTAACATATGGTTATCTTTTATATTTATGAATTAACCATGACACAAAGCAACCACATTAAAATGGGACACACACCATTGTGGTTTGTCTGTTCCTCATCCTATAGCACATTACATACATTTAAGGGGATTTTCCTTATTTTGATATAATAAGGGATAGAACTTACAATTGACTCCCAAATGATGAGGAATAGATAACTGATTCACTATCACCTGCATTCACATAGTTTTCCTCATCTCCACTGAATTGATGGATTTACTAAATGGACTTTTCTACAATCAATAGATGAATGTCACGTGATTATTTCCTATAAACTGATCATTTCGGAAATGTCATAATCTACAATCAATTATGTGATAAATGTGATGATTGACATAAAACAGTTTTACTAAATGCATCATCTGAAATGTACATAGGAATCAGTAGATAAATGTGATGAATAGTCTATCACGAATATTAATTTACACATCTGGTGAATTTCATTAGGCAGACTTAAATTGTTAAAATTAATAGGTGTTCTTATCTACATATATTTTCGTAATTATTATAGTACTCATACACTTCCATAAGGATCGTTTGCTCCGCTGTAGAAAAAGCCTCCGCTCACTCCTTTCCTTTGCTTTTTGACATTTTGCAACATTTTCGGCACTCGACTAGTTTGGGCTTTTTATTTTCCCTGGGTGTGTGCATGAGTTGAGGCTTAACAAGTGAGGCCTGAATTAGTCAGTTGGAGCCAGCTGATTTCACTTGATGGAACGGGTTGGAGCGAGATTGGGAGTCGACGTTTAGTCGAACTTCAAGATTTGGTCTGGATATTCTTAGCTACGTTTATGGAATACCCCCTGGACTTTTATTTTGAAGCTCATTAACTCATTTACCCCGGAAGCTGTACTCTTGACTGTTGCGAACGTCACACTGTTTGAACAAGATGGCGTCTGGTACGTGTGTTAGCAGAGTGTCTTTGTTGTGTTTTTAAAGTGTGAACATGTCTAAAGTCCAAATGCTGAGATCGTTGGTGAAGCAGCGACTAACTGCGGCTGCTGAAGAGATATTTGGGCTGGTTGAAAGAACGATAGCAGAGTACGAGGAGGAACTTTGTCGATCAAAAGAGGAGAACGAGCGACAACGGAAACTACTGGACGCTGTTTCCGACCCTCAGCTTCGGTTACACAGAGCAGGTTTGTTAATTAAACATTACAAGTTCATTATTAATAACATAACTTCAGGTTTGTTCAATAAATATTCAGTCTGTCGATGTTTATACGGCGCGTTAGCTTCTCTGGTGCCGTCAGCTTACATTGTATTCGCATAAGTGTCCACTAGATGGTAGATTTAAATCAGAGTACATTGGACGTGTTTTTTTGTTTGTTTTGTTTTGTTTTGTTTTTCCACGGTAAGTAGTAGCTAGTTACTAAAATGGACAGGCAGAGGGTACTTGCTGCAGCTCTGATTGATACATTGATCCATTCACTATCTGACATTGAATGTCAGAAAGCACAACTAAACAGTCTAAACAGTTCCTGTTAACTGCTTTGCCACTGTGTCCATGCAACATAATTCAGATAGACGGGGTGGGAACAATGGGTTAACAATGAGTTAAACCTTGTTTGTTTAGGTTTTTTTATATTAGTGATCATGTTATTATTTTGCAGTCTATAATTTCTCCTCAGGGGGATTAATAAAGTAAATAAACTTAAACTTAATCATCTATCCTATGCCTGATGAATCATTCTTTTACATTAGCTTACATTTGAGCCATTATTATGGGCTGAAATATGTGCCATCAGAAAGTGAATTTTAATAATTTATATTTGAATTTGAATTTCTAAACTTGAATAATTGCATTGAAAAACTGAATCTGAATAGTATAATTTGAAATTGTATTTATTTATATATATATCTTCACATTCAGTTCTCTAAATTCAATATCAATTTACTGTGACAGACATCCGGGCAGTTTCAGGATGAAGGAAGAGCAATCGAGCGCAGATACACAGGACTCCTCTTCTACCAATCAGCACCTACGATTTTGAGCATGTAGGAAGAAGCGCTTGCCTTCATCCACATACCATAGACAATAGGCTCGTTCGAGATGAACTGCGCCTTGCCTGAAAAGTAGACCAGAGCAGGCAGCCGCAGCGAGAGGCTGCTGTGAAGTCTGACAGTTTCCTGACAGTTTCCAGCAGCCTTCAGTCTGTACAGGAAGTCACAGACACACATACATCCTGTCTGGAATGATGTCAGTTCATTAAAAAAGTCATCAGACCCATATATCACTTTGTTCTCAGTCTCCAGTTGTTTTAATTATGATAGATTAATTATTAAAAATGCTTTACAGGCGATCTGTAGTTTATGTTCATGCTTCAACCTCCATTTGATATGAATTCTCCTGTAAATCAGCATCATATCAGTTTGACCTGTCCCCTCAACTACACAGGCTGAATAAACTGTGTCTGACTATAAGACTAACTCAGTACTGTTTTTCAACACATATATTGTTTTGTCTTCATTCAATGTAGTTAGCACATATTGTTATTTCGCCATTGGTTTTGGCCGTGATGCCCCAATGCATTTATTTATCAAAGGCCAAAGTGGCCTTGCCCTAAAAATGACTAAATTCCAGGCCTGCGTTCCGCACCATTATGATCGGAAAACGCCTGTGTGTGTGTGTGTGTGTGTGTGTGTGTTTCCTGTTTCCTGCAGACATCCAGCAGCTGTTGGTGGTTAAAGAAGAGGTTCCCCCTGAGCAGCAGGAGTGGAGCTCCAGTGTGGACCAGGAGGACCCAGAGCCTCCACACATTAAAGAGGAACAGGAGGAACTCTGGATCAGTCAGGAGGGAGAGCAGCTTCAAGGGCTGGAGGAGGATGATATCACCAAGTTCACATCCACTCCTGTCCCTGTGAAGAGTGAAGATGATGAAGAGAAACCTCAGTCCTCACAGCTTCATCAAAGACACACTGAACAGATAAGAACAGAAGTGGAAGGAGCGGACTGTGGAGGAGCAGAACCAGCCATGAATTCAGATTTGGATAAACATTTACAACCTGAGACTGATGACAGTGATGATTGGACGGAGACCAGAGAACCTCAGTCACATTTCAAGTGTCTGAAAAATGATCAAGTCCCTGTCAGTGATTTGATTGTTGGTGAGAAACCATTTAGTTGCTCTGAGTGTGGGAAAAGATTTGGTTACAGTGGAGATCTAAAGAAACACATGAGAACTCATACAGGAGAGAAACCATTTAGCTGCTCTGAGTGTGGGAAAAGATTTGGTCACCGTGGAGATCTGAGAAACACATGAGAACTCATACAGGAGAGAAACCATTTAGCTGCTCTCAGTGTGGGAAAAGATTTGGTCACAGTGGAGATCTGAAGAAACACATAAGAACTCATACAGGAGAGAAACCATTTGGCTGCTCTGACTGTGGGAAAAGATTTAGTCGTAGTGGAATTCTGAAGCAACACATGATGGCTCGTACAGGGGAGAAACCATTTAGCTGCTCTGAGTGTGAGAAAATATTTTGTTACAGTGGAGATCTGAAGAAACATATGAAATTTCATTTTGGGGAGAAACCATTTAGCTGTTCTAAGTGTGGGAAAAGATTTGGTCACAGTGGAGATCTGAAGAAACACATGAGATTTCATACAGGTGAGAAACCATTTAGCTGCTCTGAGTTTTGGAAAAGATTTATTAATAGTGGAGCTCTGAAGAGACACATGAGATGTCATACAGGAGAAAAACCATTTGGCTGCTCCGGTGGTTACTGGACTTTTACTGCTACAAATGTGTTAACTAATTATGCTAAAGCTTTACAAGCTAGGAACAAACTAGGAGGCAAAGATCCTCTCTGAGGAAGAGGGTTCACTTTGCTGCAGGGTTCACCAAAATGTTTTTTCTTTTTTTTCTTTTTAATAAATTGAACACACATTAAAGAACATACAAGACCCTGTAGAGAATAAATAAATATAATACAATACAAAAAACACTGTCAAATTAAATGAAGGAAGAGTATTTTTTTAAAGGTAAATAAAATATTGGGGATTTATGTAAAACAAATACATAGAAACATATATTTAAAGATATGTAGGCTATGTTAGGTGAAAACTCCTGTCAAATGCATGGTGTTGAAACGTTTAATTTTGATCTTCCTTAGTCCATTTAGACTTTATTTTATCCTAACAATAACAATTCATGTTATGAAATGTTTCACATTTTAATTTAATTTTGATAACATTTCTCACACAGCATTTTGTGGAAAAGTCAAATGTTCAGTTTACAGTTTTAATAAACTCAGTACTGTTTTTCAACACATATATTGTTTTGTCTTCATTCAATGTAGTTAGCACATATTGTTATTTCGCCATTGGTTTTGGCCATTCCGTACCATTATGATAGGAAAACATCTGTTCTGGTTCAGCACTGGAAGCTGCGTCTATAATTCACGCAAAGTATTATAGGAGCTAAGAATGACGTGGATAAAAAGCTCGGTTTTCCTGAGTAAAACACCACATTTGTGTTGAGAATCTTTTTATAATTTTATTTTATTTACTCAGGCTACAGTAATAAAACTTGATGCACGGCAAACTCTCACATCCTATGGACAATCATTCTCACATAATTCACTTTAGACTGAGCAAATAAAGAGCCACACTGTAGCCTCCAGACGTGATTTCTTTGTAACATCTGTGTGTGTGTGTTTCCTGTTTCCTGCAGACGTCCAGCAGCTGTTGGTGGTTAAAGAAGAGGTTCCCCCTGAGCAGCAGGAGTGGAGCTCCAGTGTGGACCAGGAGGACCCAGAGCCTCCACACATTAAAGAGGAACAGGAGGAACTCTGGATCAGTCAGGAGGGAGAGCAGCTTCAAGGGCTGGAGGAGGATGATATCACCAAGTTCCCATTCACTCCTGTCCCTGTGAAGAGTGAAGATGATGAAGAGAAACCTCAGTCCTCACAGCTTCATCAAAGACACATTGAACAGATGGAAACAGAAGCAGAGGGAGAGGACTGTGGAGGAGCAGAACCAGCCAGGAAGTCAGATTTGGATAGACATTTACAACCAGAGACTGATGACAAGACTGGAAAGTCTTCTGATCAAGAGACTGATGACAGTGATGATTGGAAGGAGACCAGAGAACCTCAGTCATGTTTAAACTTTTCGAAAAATGATCAAGTCTCTGTCAATGGTTTGATTGTTTGTGAGAAACGATTTAGCTGCTCTGAGTGTGGGAAAAGATTTGGTTACAATGGAGATCTGAAGAAACACATGAGAATTCATACAGGAGAGAAACCATTTAGCTGTTCTGAGTGTGGGAAAAGATTTGGTCACCGTGGAGATCTGAAGAAACACATGAGAACTCATACAGGAGAGAAACCATTCAGCTGTTCTGAGTGTGGGAAAAGATTTGGTCACAGTGGAGATCTTAAGAAACACATGAGAACTCATACAGGAGAGAAACCATTTAGCTGTTCTGACTGTGGGAAAAGATTTGGTCGTCGTGGAATTTTGAAGCAACACATGATTGCTCGTACAGGAGAGAAACAATTTAGCTGCACTGAGTGTGAAAAAATATTTTGTTACAGTGGCGATCTGAAGAAACACATGACATTTCATTCTGGGGAGAAACTGTTAATGTGTTCTGAATGTGGGAAACGATTTGGTCACAGTGGAGATCTGAAGAAACACATGAGAATTCATTCAGGAGAGAAACCAATTTGCTGCTCTGAGTGTGGGAAAAGATTTGGTCACAGTGGAGATCTGAAGAAACACATGAGAACTCATACAGGAGAGAAACCATTTTGCTGTTCTGAGTGTGGGAAAAGATTTAGTCGACATGGAATTCTGAAGCAACACATGATAGCTCATACAGGAGAGAAACCATTTTGCTGCACTGAGTGTGAGAAAATATTTTGTTACAGTGGTGATCTGAAGAAACACATGACATTTCATTACGGAGAGAAATGAAACATGGCTGCTCTGAATGTGGGAAAATATTCAGTTATAGTGGAGACCTAAAGAAACACATGAGAACTCATACAGGTGAGAAACCATTGAACTGCACCGGTGGTTACTGGCCTTTTACTGCTATAAATGTGTTAACTAACTATGCTAAAGCTTTACAAGCTATTCAGGGCTGCCAACGATCCATTTTTTTCTGACATTTAACCAACTAACCCATAGAGTGATGGAAACTGAATATTTTATCAAGGATCGTTTCAGACCATTCCCCACTGACACTCTCATTGTTAATACTTGAAAAAAATCCAGGGACCATACACGTGGCAGCTGAACCCAACTTTGCTCAAAAAAGCTGATTTTTTTTCTTTTTTTGTAAATTCATGAGAATCCAAATTAAGTTTGTCTGCGAAACAAACTGTGCCTCTTCCCCAGTAGCTTTGTATTGTGGGACACAATGAAAGCCTTCTTAAGAGGGCAGATATTTCTTATACCAATATTTTAAAAACACATGGCTGAAATGAATGAGCCTGAGAAAGAAGTCCTATGTTTGGAAAATGAACAACATATGTCATGCTCAAGGGAGACCTACTAAACTTGAGTAAACAAAAAGCTCAAATATAACCTCTTGAACACATACAGAATAGAAATAAATATTCTTTGAACCAAACACAGATGCTATGAATTGGGGGAAAAGGCGCAGAAAGTCTTGGCTTGGCAGTAGAAGATGGAGAAGAAATCTAGAGCTGTTAATTCCATAAAAACTGAAAATGGGACTGTAGCAAGAAACCTGAAAGAAATGAATGGTCGCTTTAAACACTATTATTCTGTATTATATACATCAAAGCCCACAGATAACCCGACCACAATTGATACCTCTTTACGACGAACCACACTTAAAGACAGCCACAGATGGTGTAATGTCAACCTCTGTTGCGTTATAACGATGCAGCAGACGGGATTGACGCGGGCTTTCTGGCATGTCTCTTACCAGATTACAATTTCTTCTGAACAGTTACACTACAATATTTGGCTACAAAGTGAACCATGAAAAGAGTGAAACACTTCCTTTGACCAAAGCCAAACAGTGTGACCTGAATGGGTCCGAATCCTTTCAATGGGTTCCAGATGGGTTTACATACTTGGATATCCAGGTGGATAGCAATCTGAAGAATTTGTTCAAACTGAACTGTCCTCCACTGATTCAGAAAATAGAGAATGATCTGAACAGGTGGACAGACCTACCCCTAACCTTATTTAGCAGTCAGTTGTGTAAAGGTGAACATTTTACCTGAGGTTAATGTACTTATTTCAAGCACTTCCTATGCCTCTCCGAAATAGTCTCAATAAAACTCTTAACAAAAACATAATCATTTTCATCTGGAATCATAAAGTACCAAGGGTGAGCCTAGAAAAGTTATCGTTGGATCATAAAATGGGTGGCCTCCGACTCCCTCACCTAAAATTTTACTACTGGCCAGCACAAATGAAATTTTCCTGTCTTTATTTGAATGATCTTCCTGACCTTGATGAAGAGGCGGGAAGTGATTTTATTTATGAATGGAATTCAAAAAGTATTGTCAGTAAGGCGTGGAGGAGGCGTTTCACTGTAACAGAGGTTCAAGGCAGTGTCAATGTCAGAACACCTTGTTTGCTACTGTGGATGCCAGACTTAAATTGGTCAATTATAATTTTCTTCATCAGCTCTACCTCACCCCCAAAAAACTACATCGGCATAAACCTACATTTTCAATTATCTGTTAAAGATGCGGCATTCCTGAGGGCACCATGTTACACTGCACGTGGCATTGTACTAAAGTAACATAATTTTGATATGATATATTCGACACATTGACCAAAATCATGGATACACAGATCCCATTAGACCAGGACTCTGTCTTCTAGGGAACATAACAAACTAGAAACTAAATCAGAGCTCCAGGAATTCATTGATATTGCTGTTGCTGTTTCCAGAAAATATATCGCATTAACCTGGAAGTCAGATTCTCCCCCTCTATATTGAAACAGATATCAGAAATGATGAACTGTATACCCTTGGAGTAGAAAAGCTACCTTTATCAACTTGCTGTGACCTTTGACTTGGTCCATGATAGGCTTATGTTAGCGTTCAGATACAATAGTTGAGATATTTTAGTGACAAGTGTTTACAACATAATAGATTTATTTGATTGTGTAGCCTTTCTTTAAACATTTGTTTATTTTGTAATTTACTTTATTACTGTTATTTTGATTTATTGTTATTTCCTATTGTATTCATTGATATGTAATTATTCTTTCAACCCATTGTAGCTTTGTTTGTTTTTCTTTTGTTTTTTAACTGTGTATCTTTTATTATTGAGTTTTAGTGGGAATAAGTTGTACTGTTCTTGAGGAATTAAGAATTGAAAATAAAATGTTCAAAAAAAGAAATTACATGCCACGGTGTAAATAAGATAAATAACATAAGGCTATTTAGTTGTTTAATAAAAGGACAAGGGAAACCTTGTGCTATAGGAAAGGTAACTTTAAATGACTTCTGTTGTGATCTGGTGCTATATATAAAATGACATTCTATGAAGTTAACTTGAGCTCCCATGCCATTTTTAGTCTCTTTTGGGTCCATTTGTATCATTCTGTGTCCCCTCTTGAAATTCAGAGGTTTTATGGGTTCACAAAGGCAGTGCATGTGGAACTCTTCGTTGGTTGTTTTTGTTGTGTTATTCCTAAGCAGCAGTAGTATGAGTCATGGGGTGGACAACTGATCAAGAGCTCCAATCAGAGCTGATCTGATCGATAGATGAGAGGAGCAGCTGCTGCAGAGGCGAGTGAAAGCAAGGGAAGTAATAAAGCAACTCGGGGCATAAAATAAGCACAGCAGAAATGTCAGACAGGATGAATCATGGTGTTAAACTATGTATCTTTAAATGTTTTAGTCACGGCTGAAAATAACACAATAAACAGGTTTGCTGAATTCACATATCACTGCAATTCACAACAGTTTGCAGTTTCTACCTGGAAGGTTTAGATCAAGGTCACGGTGATTCAGTCTGCGGAGACGTCATCAACATCCATGTAAGCATATGATGTCATCTGGAGACTTCAAGTGACTTTTTGGAGCTAGTGCTAGCTACTTTCATTGGAAAAGAGTTGGCAGCTCTGCCCTACTTGTGAACTATAGCCAAGAAAACAACACTATTAAGAATCAGAAAAAAATCATCATCTGCCAATGGTTGGATCCACTAACTCAGCAGATAACAATGGAACAACACTCAGCTCTGAAAAAAGTTATCCTGATGGATTATGTGTTAAAGGTTTGATTTTATTTCCTGAACGTTACACCTATTGACTATCTGTGTAAACTGCCCATCAAAATATTAAAGGGGAACTAATGTTTTTTTTTCAACCTGGGGCCTATTTTCTGATCTACTTTTGTCTAAATGAGACATAGGATGTTAAATATTTGATATTTCTCCAGTACGAAGCTAGGGCTGACCCATTGTCTGCAAAAGTTATGGTCAAAGTGGAGATATGAAGATACACATGACATTTCATTTGGGAGAGAAGTGAAACTCAGCTGCAGCCAGATCCACACTGGCCTTTATGAAACTACTCTTTTTACTCGTGTCTCCATAACTCCCATACGATCTAACCAATTAACCCATAGAGTGATGGAAACTGAATAATTATCGATGGTCATTTCAGACCATTCCCCACTGACACTCTCATTGTTAGTACTTGAAGAATCCAGGGACCATGCACATGGCAGTTGGAGCCAATTTTGCTCAAAAAGCTGATTTTTGCAAATTCATGAGAAACCAAATAAAGCTTGTCTGTGAAACAAACTGTGCCTCTTCCTCAGTAGCTTTGCATTGTGGGACACAATGAAAGCCTTTTTTTTTAAATACAAGAATTTATTGTCATCGTATGTACTTGCACACATATTTTGCTTATATCTGAGTCTTTTTTTGTTACATCCATACAAAAAACCGAAGTTAAACAAGAAATGTATAAACTAATCAGTTGAACCAGTAACAGTTCGGCAAACAACTCAGTCTTGTTGGATTGTTTCTGATATTCCTCTGCACAAATCACAAATGCACTTGGACAGTTCTCCTAAGACAGCACAGTTTAACAGTGTTTCACATTGGCAAATTTAAGTATGTAGTTAGGGGAGCCCATCTAGTTCTGAAAATGTCCATCTTAAAATGAAGGGTGCTGTTATCTTCTCCATTACATATACCTTCTTCACCCTCTTGTGCCACCCAAGTATAGTAGGAGGAAGTGGTTTAAGCCATGATAGAGTTATCATTTTCCTGGCTACTAATAGTAGGACATGCAAAAGATACAGCTTCCTTTTTTCCAGTCTTCCCTTAGGGAGTGCTCCAACAATATAAAATTGTGGAATCAGAGGTAAATCAATGTTCAATATAGAGAATAATTCTTTCAGAATCCCCTCCCAATAATTGTTTAACTTTGGGCAGTCCCAACATATGTGTGTGTGGTCATCTATCTGATGACATTCCCTCCAGCACAAATTCGTTTTACAACTATCAATTTTGGAAGTTATGGAGGGAGTTCTAAAATACTCCTGGTTATTTTATGCCCCTCTTCACACACATCTTCCCAGCATATATCTTCAATAATAACATTCATTTCTAACTCCCATTTCTCTTTCAGATCAAGAGCACTCCCCGACAAAAGCAAATTTAATCTGGTTTATCATGATCACTCATCATCTTTAGTTTGTTTGTGTTGTTGCTCCTGTTTTTGTTATACTGTCTTCCAGTTCAGATTGTATTCTCTCACGTTCTTTTTTCCGTTTGGAAGAGAGAGCAATTATTTTCCCTCTTAGCACTGATTCAGCTGCATCCCACAACGTAGATACAGACACGTAACCATTGTCATTGTGTTCCAGAAAGTTTTTCAATTCATCTTTTATGTTTTGCACTATCTCTGGGTTATTTAGCAGTGAGACATTTAACCTCCATTGTTTGGCAGGTTTCTCTGGACTTAACATAGGGCCCAGGTTGAAAAAACATTAATTCCCCTTTAAAGGCTGGATGTAACCATTCTGATGTTACACTTATGGATTCCCTGTGTAGACTGTCTATTAATATTCAGTGATCTTAATTTTGTGTTCTTGTGTACATGGTCTGTGTGGATTATTTCATTGTCTTTGTCTTTTTCCACTTTGTAATATTTTACTGAGTTAACTAATGGGTTAGGGTATACACTGGAAAGTGCCTCGATGAAATCACTCCAAGGATTTTTTTGCATCTCTCCATCATCCTCCTGACTGTTTTTGTTTTTTGAGTATACCCTGAATTCCAAGTAACACTTCTGGGCCTGTTTTCACAAAGAATCCTCAGACTAAAAGTAGCTTTTAGTGACGTCATTCTAAGAAAAATTTTAGAATTCCTCAAATTCTAAAATTTTTCTTAGAATTTTCCCTTGGTAAGATGAAAGTTATTCACAAAGCATCTTAGGCCTTAAGAACTGTTAATTAAACAGAGAAGATGGCGGAAGAGAGGAAGGAGAGAGATTCTCCGAATATTGAACGACAGTGATTTAATAAGACGCTACCGGCTTGATCGTGCTGGGATAATGTTTGTGGTTGACCTCATCAGGGATGAGCTTACTTTTCCCACCCAGCGTAGTAACGCCCGCATTGAATTGCAGCATGTACCAGCACTTCTCACACTCATTGCTTGTGAGTAAAAGGAGAGGGAACGACGCATTGATTTGTCGGGCAATGCATCCACACAGTCTTCGGCCCAATCCCAAACCAGCCCCTATCCCCTCGCCCTATTCACTCCCCTTCCGTTTGCGCGCTCACGCGGAGCTCCGCCATATTAAGGGCCGTCCCAAACCAATTATTGCTGAGTGCGAGTGGACTGCTCAGCCCTTAGATAGCGAGTGTGCATCAGTGCAGGCTTCTGATGAGCCCGGCAGGAAGCGCAACATCACAATGGAGGAAACAACATACTGTAAGAGTTCTGTCTTTCTACTTTGGAAAATATTTTACATCAAACACTCACATTTGTTTTCCTCACACTGACTTTACAGTCTCAAACAAACTCACAGAATGTTTGGTATCAAAAGATGAAAACCTACATGCTCATATGCTTAAATAAACTATTTAAAACTGTCTAAAAAATCCTCATCCCATTCTCATGATTTTTAAAAAAATATATAATTATGTGTTCACAGGGGCAGAAGAAAAAACAAAGCAGCTAATCAATCTACGAATAAAACATGAGTCTCTTTACTAAAAAGAGGAATGCTGCAAAGCAGGGATGGGAGTAAAATTGCCCAGATTAATTAATCAAGTTCATCTGTGAATGTGTTAACTGTGTCTAGAAAATATGAACAAGTTAATTATTTTGATTACACTGCAATGTATCTCTTATCTGATTGTATTCTCTCACGTTCTTTTTTCCGTTTGGAAGAGAGAGCAATTATTTTCCCTCTTAGCACTGATTCAGCTGCATCCCACAATGTAGATACAGACACGTCACCATTGTCATTGTGTTCCAGAAAGTTTTTCAATTCATCTTTTATGTTTTGCACTATCTCTGGGTTATTTAGCAGTGAGACATTTAACCTCCATTGTTTGGCAGGTTTCTCTGGACTTAACATAGGGCCCAGGTTGAAAAAACATTAATTCCCCTTTAAAGGCTGGATGTAACCATTCTGATGTTACACTTATGGATTCCCTGTGTAGACTGTCTATTAATATTCAGTGATCTTAATTGGTCTCTTATCTGACTTATTAAAGTTTTGTTTTTTTTTTAATTTAACTCATTTTAATTAATGTTTAATTTTTATTTTTTTTTAATAGCCTGTTGCTCTATTTTGCTTCCACAAAGCATCTGTCGGTATCCATGGTTACATCTGCTTCCTTCTTCCGGTAGAGTGGCGAGGGCGTCCCATGGTTTGGCTTCTCTTTCATACGCTTCCCCTTAATCAGGAGTGGCCTCCACAGCTGCTGCGAGTGTGACTTGATTTGGAGTGACACTCAGTAGTGAAGTGGTAGTGGGTTGGGAGTGGTTTGGGATTGGGCCTACCTCTTCCCCAGTGCCGTGAACCCGGGACCGAATTTCCCTCTTAAAACTCCGTTGTTCTCCTCCACGAGCTGCGCCAACAGCAGGCACTGCTCTTCTGTCCAGTTCGGCTCTCTTGTTCTCGTTTTTACTCCATTTCGTTCGTTGTTTTCGTCATTCTGCCAAATCATACCGTTTTTTACAAGGAGGTCAGTAATAACAGTAATTGATGAGCTGAGTCTGCGTCCACCGTTAATATCAAATAGATTAAGCAGTAAAATTACCAGCATGGCGGGTAAACACAACAATAAGCAAATCAATATAATAATCGGCATGTGAATAAGGTACGTTCAAACATTTTGAAGCTGTGTAACAATTAATTTAATTTTGCTGAGTTTCATCATCATGACATCAAATCATTTTCACGATTACACATTTCTTAATACAGTCTGAGTTCTATGATCCGTTGATTTCACGGTCCATTCATTACTAGGAGCGCATTTGTTTTTCTTTTTTCCTTTTTGTAAAAACCAATCACAGCGTTTAGAAGATGGCGTCATACCGAGCGACAGGGTCAACCACACCTCCTCATGAAGATAAACGTTTCGTCTCCTCCTTGCTCAGAGTTGCTCTCAGAGACTTCCTGAATCACTCGTAAGCTAAGATTCCTTGCTAGGTTTGTTGTGTTTTTAAAGTGTGAACATGACTAAAGTCCAGATGCTGAGATCGTTGGTGAAGCAGCGACTAACTGCGGCTGCTGAAGAGATATTTGGGCTGGTTGAAAGAACGATAGCAGAGTACGAGGAGGAACTTTGTCGATCAAAAGAGGAGAACGAGCGACAACGGAAACTACTGGACGCTGTTTTCAACCCTCAGCTTCGGTTACACAGAGCAGGTTTGTTCATGAAACATTACAAGTTCATTATTAATAATATAACTGCAGCTTTGTTCAATAAATATTCAGCCTGTCGATGTTTATGCGCCGCGTTAGCTTCCCTGGTGTCATTAGCTTCTGTGGTGTCGTTAGCTTCTGTGGTGTCGTTAGCTTTTCTGGAGCTGTTAGCTTCCCTGGTGTCGTTAGCATCTCTGGTGTTGTTGTTTTATGGTGAGACAGTAGATTTTAAATGGGGGAATGCTCCTTTATTATATGGGACATCGGTAACCCTACGGGAGAGCCAAACACACTTGGGTAAAAAGGAAAACAATAAATGCTGTGAGATGGCAGTTAAAGGTGACAGAGGTATGATCAAGATCTGTAGAAGTTCAGTAAGGAGTTTTTGAGCTGTGATGTGAATGAACGACAACATTTCTAGCATCTATGTGTTTCCTGTTTCCTGCAGACGTCCAGCAGCTGTTGGTGGCTAAAGAAGAGGTTCCCCCTGAGCAGCAGGAGTGGAGCTCTAGTGAAGAGAAACCTCAGTCCTCACAGCTTCATCAAAGACACAGATGGAAACAGATGGAAACAGAAGCAGAGGGAGAGGACTGTGGAGGAGCAGAACCAGCCAGGAACTCAGATCCAGATACACATTTACAACCTGAGACTGATGACAGTGATGATTGGACGGAGACCAGAGAACCTCAGTCAGGTATCTGTCAAGTCACACATTTGCTTGTCTTAAGCAAGTCTCAAGTTTTAACCTTCAAGTCTCAAGCAAGTCCCAAGTCACGGTGGTTAGAATCAAGCAAGTCAGGTCATTTTTGTGTCTCAATTGGATAAAAATAAAAAGTCAGAAAAAAATTCAAATTTGGTTTTTTAGTTATTTAGTTCATTGAAGTGTGAGGAGCAGAGGAGAAGAGAGAGGGAGAGGAGGATGGTCAGGGTCCGATATTAACAGTTGCCCGAATGCCCGGGGCAAGTAAAAATATCCGGCGGGCCAGCAGACCCTGCGTAGACATGCCCGATTGGTCAAGCAGCACAGACTCAGATTTTTTATTTTCATTATTTCTAATCGCAGGGCAACAATTATACCATGGCCAAACGGCCAGTGCCGTGGAGTCCCCGGTGTGGCCGTAATGCCCCTCCTACCCATAAAGCCGGTGTAGCATGCCGTGTTTTTTTTTGTTTTGTTTTTTTATGACTAACAGCATATCAAGACTACGGCTAAGTTAAACGTAACGTTACACTCCGAAACACACACACACTGGACAGCCTCTCAGTCCTTAGCCGCTAACGTTAACTCATGTACAACACAGGTACACACACAAACTTTTACAAAGGGTCATAATGTGCTTCTAGTGACTGTCAAATCGCCGGTGAAAGCTGTTGACACTGCGGACATGGAGTTGTTAGTGCCTGCTCTCTCATGGGACAAAGATCCTCTGAGAAGAAAGACGGTTCACTGCTCTGCCGCCAGGAACAAACTGGGCATAGCTGTCAAGTAGGGCTGTCCCGAATGCCATTTTCTTTTACAATTCGGACCTTCAGCAGAATTTTATAAACGAATATTCGACTCCTGAGAAGCACTCCTCCGGGGTTTTTTTGGACCTAATTGTATTGTGGAGTTTTGCACAGCGGCGACCAGATCTTTGCTCTCAATTCACAAAAAATGTGGTGGCACAACAGTCTCCTTCAGTCCATTATTCTATGCTTTCTTTTGATTTTCACATTGGCTCGTCATCCTGTTTAATTTGTCTTCTGGTTAAATCAGAACCATTGAAACAAGTTGTAGGAAGCCTCTGAAAGTAACTGGTTGCTGGCAGACACTCTGTGCTGCAATAAAATGGTTAATCAGCAGTGCCGTGCACTGTAGAGCTGATGCGCTGCTGGTTCTGCCGGCTGAATAGAATATTAAGTCTATAAACAGAACTCCCTTTGCACAGCCAGTTTCAGGAATCAGGTGCTGATCGGCCGCCAGGAACATCTTGGTCAAAAACAACATAAACCACCGCACACTGAACTGAATTGCTGTGATTTTATTCAGAGCGAACCACGCGTTTCGCCCGTGGCTTCTTCAGGTTCGTTAGTTTATGCCGAGCGAGCCTGAAGAAGCCACGGGCGAAACGCGTAGTTCGCTCTGAATAAAATCACAGCAATTCAGTTCAGTGTGCGGTGGTTTATGTTGATGTTTTGACCACAATATTAAGTCTACTAGGGTTGGGCAATATGTTAAAAATTTCAAACCGGCCACCGTCAGCCCATCAACTGGCGGTTGCTGATATATTAGGCAGTTGTGTGTGTGTGTGTGTGGCAGAGAAAAAAAAAAAAGAGGGGGGATTCATGTGATGTCGGAAAGAATCGAAAAATGACTTTCAGAATGAGATAATTCACATTAATGCCACCTCATGTCAGAAAAACAACTCGGCAACTGGGATCTCCCGACACCACATACGTGTTTTGGGAAAGACTCGTCAGAAATCAGTGTGAAGCTGCAGGTTCGTATACGCACACACTTTGAGTGCGTACTATGTGCTCTACATAGTAATTATGGACTATATGTACCAAGTTGAATTCTGTGGAGACAGATTAATTTAGCAAAATAAAATGACAAAAATCGCCCAAAAAAATCGCCATAAATGAAACCAACCATGATGGACTTGGCTGATGGGCGATTGGCGATATATTCATCCAATCGCCTAAGCCTAAAGTCTACTGTTGTGTACAACCTTTTATAGACTGAGCTGAGTAGTGATGCGCGGCTCGACCTGTAACCAACGGGAACCGCAAATGGACCTGTGGGTCGGGCAGCAGTGACCATCTGTTAAATCGTTCTGTAAAAGATATTTTAATATTATTAAAATCTATAAATCTGTAATCTATTGCTGTCATGGCATCTGAAGGTACTGATGTGTTGAGCAGGTGACAGTCTGCTGCCGTTTTTAAAACACACTTGTGTCACCACTCTAAATGAAGCTTGTTGAAACTTTAAACAACAATTTATTGTACAAAATGGGGGAAACAAACGTTGACAAAAACAGTTCCATAATTCATATTAGATTCAAAAGATAATGAAAAAACAGCTACAAGTTAGGGGAATAGTGATAAAGTGGTAAAACTTGGCATTGATCCACAGCCTCAGACGGATGCGCTCAAACTGCCATGTGCACAAGCTCAGTTGGTAGGATACTATATTTTCACACTTTTAACAATGCAATTTAAAAGTTTTGATTTTTATTGATAACCTACATTTATCAACAACAAAAGACTACATTTAGCACCAATAATATGTTAAAAAAATAAATAAATAATACTATAATAATAATTTAAAAAAAAATACCGAATACCAAATTTTCATAACGAATACCTACCCATAGAAACGAATATTCGAATATCCAAATATTTGGGTACAGCCCTACTGTCAAGTGTCCCATTTTGGCTGGGAAACTACTGTATTTTACCCATCTTTCCTGCCGTCCTTTTTTTTATAATTAAAAAAAACAACAACATTCCTTTGCCTCGAGAACTGCCACCCAGGCGACTGCAGGTGGCAGTCGCGAGGTTAGTGTCGACAGTGGGTCTGGTTGACAAGTGGTTATTTTGGATTTCCTGTACACCCAGGGACGGGTTTTGCTATGGGCAATGTGGGCAACCGCCCAGGGCGCAATATATGTAAGGGTGCACGAGCGCCCCCCAAAAAAGACAAAACTTGCCAGTTTTCTAGACTACCGCTCATTTCCTCGTCAAGTTAGTGGAATGGGCGCTGGGGCTCCCCTATTATCACATTTCAACCAGCGGCAGAAAGGAAAGGCAATTACTGGAGGTTGTGGTTGAACGGGGGTCACAGACAGGAATACGGCGGAGGCTCACAGTGACAACCAAGCCGTGGCGGCACACACGGGCACCGAAAAGTTTCCCTTATTTTCAAATCCAAAACTTGACAGATATGAAACTGGGAGGCAAAGATCCTCTCTGAGGAAGAGGGTTCACTTTGCTGCAGGGCTTACCAAAACGTGTTTTTGTTTTTCTTTTAATAAATTGAACACACATTAAAGAACATACAAGATCCTGTAGAAAATTAATACATATAATACAATACAATAAACATTGTCTAAATAAATGAAGAAAGAGGATTTTTTTAAAGTCAGATAATAAGAACCTCTTTGGTAGGGCAAGTAAGAATTTAGATGGGGCAAGTAGATTTGACAAGTACTTGCCCAGCAGGGCAAATAGGAAAAAAACTTAACATTGGACCCTGATGGTGCTGTAAGATCAGGTCATATGTTTGAGTTTGGAGTGTTAAAACGTGTTGGAGTTTGACAGCCGCTGGATGAAAACATAATGAGTGAGTTGTTTTATATTCATTGTTTGTGATGATAAAGGCTCGTTATGCATTCTGGCTTTCTGACCTTCTTCAAAAACAGTGTTGTTTGTTGCTGCTTGCGTTGCAGACTGCTGTGTCTGCTTGGTTATTGTATTATTGTATTAACGGCAGGAGGCCACCGTTGCTGACACACTTGTGGTTTGTTGTTGTGTGTGGCTTGACTGAGATCTGTAGAAGTTCACTCAGGAGGTTTTGAGCTGTGATGTGAATGAACGACAACATTTCTCTCTCTTTCTGTGTGTGTGTGTGTGTTTCCTGTTTCCTGCAGACATCCAGCAGCTGTCGGTGGTTAAAGAAGAGGTTCCCCCTGAGCAGCAGGAGTGGAGCTCCAGTGTGGACCAGGAGGACCCAGAGCCTCCACACATTAAAGAGGAACAGGAGGAACTCTGGATCAGTCAGGAGGGAGAGCAGCTTCAAGGGCTGGAGGAGGATGATATCACCAAGTTCACATCCACTCCTGTCCCTGTGAAGAGTGAAGATGATGAAGAGAAACCTCAGTCCTCACAGCTTCATCAAAGACACACTAAACAGATGGAAATAGAAGCAGAGGGAGAGGACTGTGGAGGAGCAGAACCAGCCAGGAACTCAGATCCAGATACACATTTACAACCAGAGACTGATGACAAGACTGGAGAGTCTTCTGATCCAGAGACTGATGACAGTGATTTTTGGAAAGAGACCAGAGAACCTCAGTCAGGTTTAAACTCTCTGAAAAATGATCAAGTCCCTGTCAGTGATTTGATTGTTGGTGAGAAACGATTTAGCTGCTCTGAGTGTGGGAAAAGATTTGGTAAAAGTGGAAATCTGAAGAAACACATGAGAATTCATACAGGAGAGAAACCATTTAGCTGTTCTGAGTGTGGGAAACGATTTAGTCGTAGTGGAATTCTGAAGCAACACATGAGAATTCATACAGGAGAGAAACTATTTAGCTGCTCTGAGTGTGGGAAACGATTTGGTCGTCGTGGAATTCTGAAGCAACACATGAGATCTCATACAGGAGAGAAACCATTTAGCTGCACAGCGTGTGAGAAAAAATTTTGTTACAGTGGCGACCTGAAGAGACACATGACATTTCATTCCAGAGAGAAACCATTTAGCTGCTCTGAGTGTGGGAAAATATTTGGTTACAGCCGTGATCTGGCAGGACACATGAGATCTCATACGGGAGAGAAACCATTTAACTGCTCTGAATGTGGGAAAACATTCGGTTACAGTGGAGATTTGAACAAACACATGAGAATTCATACAGGTGAGAAACCATTTAGCTGCTCTGAGTGTGAGAAAACATTCAGTTACAGTGGAGATCTGAAGAAACACATGAGATCTCATACAGGAGAGAAACCATTTAGCTGTTCTGAATGTGGCAAAACATTTGGTTATAGCGAAAGTCTTAAAGTACACATGAGTACTCATATAGGAGAGAAACCATTTAGCTGCACTGAGTGTGGAAAAAGATTTGGCCTCAGGGCAATCCTGGCAGTACACATGAGATCTCATACAGGAGAGAAACCATTTATCTGCTCTGAGTGTGGGAAAAGATTTGGTTACAGCGGAGCTCTGAAGAGACACATGAGAACTCATACTGGAGAGAAACCATTTAGCTGCTCTGAGTGTGGCAAAACCTTTGGTCAAAGTGGAGATCTTAGGAAACACTTGAGATCTCATACAGGATAAAAACTATTTAGCTGCCCTGGGTGTGGCAAAAGATTTGGTTGTAGTGGAGTTTTGAAGGAGCACATTGGATCTCATACAGGAGAGAAACCAATTAGCTGCTCTGAGTGTGCAAAATCATTTACACAAAAGGGAAATTTACATTCAGACATGAAAATTCATGAGGGAGTGATTGATCTGTTAAGTCTGGAAAAAAAATCTTTTTGGAATAAAATTATAATAAAGACTCTCATGAGAAGTCATACAGGAGAAAGTCTTTTTAATTTTACTGTCTGTATGAAGTCTGTCACACAGACTAGACAGTTACACAAACACATTCAAACCCACACAGGAGAGACACACTGAAGCTGCAGTTTCTCACTTTAGATTGTCTTGGCCTAAACCTTTTTCAACCTAAGACTATGACAAGAAGAAAGACTCTACTCAACCTAAACCTTTCTGGAAAATATTTAGTCTCAGTATGTCATGTGGCAGACTGGGGGCAGGCAGACTGACACAGAACCAAACATTTATGTATGTATGTATGTATGTATGTATATATGTATGTATTTTTTTTTTAATGTATGTATTTACTTACTTACAGTGGGTGCAAGTCTAATTTGGCCGCATCCCCGCGTGAATCGCGTGAGAATCTGATGCCTGCAGTTGAGGGGGGAAAAGGGGGTTAGTTTCGCGCATATTGATTGAACAGCTGCAGCTGCGCTGTGCTGTGCTTCCGTCACCAGATTCATCACTAATTCATAAACATACACAAATATTCAAGTCGCAGTTCACATGTACTGCAGTGAATGCTTTTGTAGGATACTGTAAGTCACGTAACCCGCCACATCAAGAAAGAAAATGTAATATTAACAATTCCGCGTAGGGCTGGACTCGATTTCGATTTTAATAAGAAGACTTCGTTTTCAAGCCCCAAAGGCCAAGATCTAATTGTAAGCGGTCTGCTGTTAACTTATCTGTTTAAATTTAACACTGGATCACAGCTTAAAATGTAGTTTATATTTATAAATGAACTCTGCCATGGCCTGTTTTAACGATGGACCGCTAATATCTGTCATAAAAAATGGTGAAAATTGCAATAGCCTAAATCAAAAATTTAAACAGTAGTATACTGTAAATCAGAATCGCTGTCGGAGGCGGCTGCTCTGAGATGCCTGCTCAGCAGGGCAGGGGCGCTGGGTGCTCACTGACTCATGACTGCGTTGTGTAATTTTATTCAGGGAAAGATAAAAGTGGCTTAAACTTCATTTTGTGGCTTTATTATTGGGGTACTTAGATTGTGCACCTGTAGTAACACCACTTGTGTGGGGTGGATTTGGTTTGTCTGTTTGATCACAGAAACATGAAAGTGCATGCACAGAGACGCAGAAAAATGTTTATTTATTCGTTTTGAAGGTATAAGTTAAGGATGAATCTTTCAAAGCCTTTATTTCAATAGCTTGACTTACAATGTGTGAATTGAGGACAGGAGATGAGAGTACTACAAAATAAAACGTCAGTTATCTTACAGCACCTCGCTGCAGTGCTTTACACTTTTAAGCCTTTCCCTGTCTACGCACCTTCCCTTTTCAGCTGGGACTGGAGAATTGTGGGCGCAGACAACGCAGCAGGACACATTTGCCACGCCAGTGAGACCAACCCCCAGATACACATCCACACCTGGTGCCTCCCATTCTTCAGCAGCGCTGCTGTCTCCACAGCCAGTGTCCGCCACTTTTGACGTTGGTGACTTCATCGGTCAACGTCAACACCCGGACGTGGACTTGCGTGAGGTCGGACCAGAAGATCATGCCAAACTCTACAAACAGAGTTTTGGGCAAGTGGGACGATATGGGTGCCTTCTGTTCAGACTGGTCATCTCTGAGGATAGCTACAAGTCCTGGAGGAAAACTACAAATTGGGATGGGTCCAGGGGGAAACATCAACTGCCACAAAATCTGAAGGACTACTTGGTTGCCACACTCAAACAAAAGTTTCCTACTATGGGCAAGATGGAAATGAAAGACTGCATTGACAAGATTAATGAAGTCTTGCGCACACCACGCAAATTTTCCCGGGGACTCACACAGTTGTAAAGTGTGTGTGTGTGTGTGTGTGTGTGTGTGTGTGTGTTTCATTTCCTTTTTATAATAAAGATGTTTTCTCTAAAGCACATTCCTGATTTCTTTACCATTAAACTATAGGCTACTTTGTAAGTATAACACAATAGCAGAGATACCTGTTTTTAATAAAAAAAAAAAAAAGTATTGATTCAACTCTTTCTTTATTTGTGTAAAAATGTAATGTAGGGAGTAAAAGTAAAAAGTTGTTAGAACAATAAATACTCAAAGAAAGTACAGCAGAGGGGGATTATTTGTTTACACATAAACCGATTCACATTTGTATTCTTCATTTATTATTTCAGAACAAATTATTTCCTAAAGTACATACTTTAGTCAGTTTGCACTCTGTGAGCATCACACACAAACATCAAAAGTTGCTCCAGCTGTTAAAGCCGACTGACAGCTGATCATTAAAATGCATTGTAATGCCAGGTGTGGGCACGCATGCTGAAACAATAAGGGCAGTTGACTTGCATTGTTCCAAAATTCCAGTGATTAAAAGGTTAACTCCTCATCTTTCATTATCTTTGGTGGTTTATGCAAACTGCTTTTACCTTCATTTGATTAGGCTGCCTGTTACTTTCAGAATGGTTGTTTGTGTTCCCCTACTTAACCTGTATTGAAGTGGTAATGATTCAGTTGGAGGTGAGAACAATGAAAGTGTTCAATAAAATACGAAAGATTTCTATGATGTTTTTGCAGCAGTATCCTGCAAGTGAAACATGAGACTCTTCATAAAGATTTGTATATGTAATGTATTGGGGTTTTTTTGTGCGTGTGGATCTCTTTTTATCTGCTTTAACACTTCCCGATGCTGCAGAAGAAAAAGTGAAAGTTAAAAATGAAATCCATTAAACCAAGTGGTGTTATTACAGGTGCACAATTTGAATAATTACCCCAACAATGTAGCCACAAATGAAGTTTAGGCCACTTTTATCTTTCCCTGAATAAAGTTACACAACGCAGTCATGAGTCAGTGAGCACCCAGCTGCAGCTGTTCACTCAATATGCGCGAAACCTCCTGAATGTTGAAATAGCAGCAATACCACATTCATTAATAAAATGACACAAGGGATGGGAAGGGGGACGATTTTGACCATTTTTATTTGGATGCCCCCCTCAACTCAAGTGCTGGCGACAAGTTTGAGTAGATTGATATATTTCACTTATTCTCTAACAGGATGTAGACATTTCTGTGACTTCTTGTATAGTCTGCTTTGAAGACTGCTGAAAACTGTCAGATTCTGGCTGCTACTCACAGGAGAGCAAGTGCTGCCATCTTCACCACCCTGGGAGCGTTTATAAAAATGCAGATTTTTTTTTTTTTTTTTTTTTTTTTTTTGCTTTTCAGGTGGTTGACGGGACATATGTTCTGATGAGTGCTCTCTGTGCGACCATGTAGAGACAGAAATGACATGCCACCCAGTTTTAGACAGGTCCTCAGACTCTGTAGTGACAAGAACCAAAGCAGCCACATCCACACTGAAGGACAAATGAAGAATTGTTGTTGAATTCCATAGAAACTGAAAATGGGACTGTAGCAAGAAACCTAAAAGAAATGAATGATTGCTTTAAACACTATTATTCTGCATTATATACATCAAAGTCAAAGATATTTTTAGGGCATTTTTGCTTTTAATTGATAGGATATTGAAGTGTGAAAGGGGGAGAGAGAGAGGGAGAGACATGCAGCAAAGGGCCACAGGCTGGAGTTGAACCCTGACCACTGCGGCAACAGCTTTGTACATGGGACGCCTGCTCTGTCCACTCAGCCACCAACGCCCCCCCTTTTCTGTTATGTTGTCGGATAATTATACTAACAATCCGGGCCTATCTGTATGAAAAAAATACACTTTAAGTGGACGTATTTTGGTGTTGTTTGACGCTGTCTAAGTGCCCTATTATTTAATATAGCGCACGCTCACGGGCTGCAGGCACGTCAGCCCTAGTTTCGTACTGGAGAAATATCAAATATTGAACATCCTATCACTCATTTAGACAAAAGTAGATCGGAAAATAGGGCCCAGGTTGAAAAAACATTAGTTCCCCTTTAAAGGCTGGATGTAACCATTCTGATGTTACACTTATGGATTCCCTGTGTAAACTGTCTACTAATATTTAGTCATCATAATTTTGTGTTCTTGTGTGCATGGTCTGTGTGGATTTTATCAGTCGTTCTCTTTTTCCATCCTTGTAATATTTTAGGGTATACACTGGAAAGTGTCTCAATATGTGAAATCAAATGAACTAAACTAAAAATCAACTGGAGCCCTTCAATAAAAGTCATTCAAATAAGTGTATTTTAATCATTTTATTTTGAAGCTCATTCACTCATTTATCCTGGAAGCTGTACTCTTTACTGTTAAGAATGTCACACTGTTTGAACAACAGTACAGCGAGAAGTGGGCACAGTGAGGTCAGCTATTGGCAAGTCACTATTTGCAGATGACGGCAGTCTATGGAAAAGAATGTAAAGCATATTGTGAAGAAGCTACAGGAATCAGTGACACAAGTGGAAATGTAAAGAATCCTCAAATAATATCCTACAGGCCTGGAAGATGGATTTTGTCATCTCAAACAATGTGAGGGCCTTGTTGAGTTTTTGTCTGCTTGAAGCTATAAGATGTATTGCTCATGTTTGGAAGGAACAATCTGTGGAATCTCTCAGTGGCTGAAAGGAATGACTTTTAACTTTTCTCTTGAAAAGATAAGTCATTTCACCAAAAACAAACTGGACAAGTCTTTAGTATTATTATTATTATATTATTTTATTTAATACCATAAACATTACTATTGTTCTTGTTTCACTGAATATTGAGATGGTTATTTGTTGTCTGTAATTTTTCTCTTGAAAAAGCAATAAAGAGATGTTTAAAAGAAAAAAAAAAACAAGTTCAAGTGAGTGGGACAAAGTCCAAAATTGTAGAAATTGAAAATGGCACGCTGCAAGGCACTGTAATTAGTCCCTTTCTTTTTGCTATAATGATAAATGATATTTTCAGGAACACTGGAAGAGGGCTTGGGCAGTCTTTATTTGCAGATGATGGGGCCATATGGAGAAGAGGGAGAAATGTAGAGTACACTTTAAAGCAAGCTCAAAGGGCATTAGTTTCTGTAGAGGAATGGGCTGATAAGAGGGGATTTAAAAACTCAGCCATGAAGACAAAATTTATGATTTTTGGATTCAAAAGAAAAATACCTATGTTGGGACTGAAAATGTATGGATCCTTGCTAGAGACAGTGAAAGTTGAAAGAGTGTGAAAGAACGACTGACACGGGCTGTTCATATTGCAAAAATACAGGCAAAATGTGAAAAAGTGATAAATGTAATGACAAGCCTGGCTGGATGCAATCTGGAAAACCACCTGTAAAAATTAAAAAAAAAAAAAAGATTTCTTCATCTACAATGTAAATTGCAGAATCTGTCTTGAGATTAGGCTGGATGTGACTGGGGTGCAGAGAGGGAGACCATGCATTTAATATACCAAGCAATGTTTATAGATAATAAGGTTTATAATAGATTACGGTTGTTATGTATATGGATCTGCTGCTGAGTCACTGCTGGGGAAGTTGGACATTTTGCAAACCAAGGCATTGAGACTCTGCCGTGGGGCATTTAAAACCTCACCAGTGCCTGCACTGCTCATAGAAATGAGGGAAATGCCCTTAAGTTTAAAATTAAGAGGATCCAATCAGGCACTCCCAACTAGGTGTCTCCTGCAAGTGCCAGGGGACTCTGGTGATAGGGTCACAAATACATCAATTTTTAACAGCGTTGTGGAATATTACTTGAAATCTTCACAGATGGCTCTAAGGATCCAGAGAGTGGGAAAGCAGGATTTGGGGTGTACGTAGCTCAGCTGGGACTCAAGTTTGATCAGCGTATCACAGATGGACATTCTGTTTTCACGACAGAATTATTGCCAATTCCTTGGGCTCTGTGATGGACTGAGGATATAAAACCAAAATCAGTTCTCATTTGTTCGGACTCAGCAGCTGCTCTAATGGTTTGTAGAGGAGGTAAATCGAAAGCTTGGCCTGATCTTGTTAAAGAAATATTGTCTGTTCTGTTTCGCGTTGGAAAGACTGGGTGTGAAGTCAAATTTTGTTGGGTTCCTGGATATGCTGTAGTTGAGAGAAATGAAATTGCAGATTCAATAGCAAAGGCAACCCTGCAGAAAGAAGTAAAAGATTTGGATATATCTCCGGAAAGAGTGGAACGGAGAGAAAGAATCAAAGAGGGTGTTGAAAAAGAAAGGCAGAAACTGTGGGAAAAGGAGACTAGAGGAAGGTATTATTTTTCTTTACAACCCCTGGTTAGAAAAGCCAGTTATACTTTTGGAACTCGAAGTGATTCTGTTAAAATCTGCAGACTGAGGATTAAATCATTATCTGTACATTATGGGGAAGCATCCTGATTAATTATGTGAATGTGGGCGTTCAGAAACAATTAAACATGTGTTTTTTTAATGTCACATGTATCGAACAGAGAAGAGGTCCTTTTATAAGCTGGGTGTTGAGACATTTTCTGTTAAATCTATTTTCGGACAAGGTGAGAGTCATCAGATGATGACAAGAGCAGCCTTTACAGTTCCTGCGTGAAGCAGAGCTGTATGTGAGAATATTAAAAGACTTTGTCCAGTGGAGGGCAGTGATACTCCAAGTAGCGTCGATGCTACCGGAAACGAAGAAGAAGAACTGTTTGAACAAGATGGCGTCTGGTAGAAAGGTTAGCAGAGTGTCTTTGTTGTGTTTTTAAAGCGTGAACATGTCTAAAATCTAAATGCTGAGATCGTTGGTGAAGCAGCGACTGAAGAGATATTTGGGCTGGTTGAAAGAACGATAGCAGAGTACGAGGAGGAACTTTGTCGATCAAAAGAGGAGAACGAGCGACAACGGAAGCTAATGGACGCTGTTTACAACCCTCAGCTTCGGTTACACAGAGCAGGTTTGTTCATTAAACATTACAAGTTCATTATTAATAATATAACTGCAGGTTTCTTCAATAAATATTCAGTCTGTCGATGTTTATACGCCACGTTAGCTTCTCTGGTCTCGTTAGCTTCTCTGGTGTCGTTAGCTAGCTGTTTGTTTTTTTGTTTTCCCACGGTAAGTAGTAGCTAGTTACTAAAATGGACAGGCAGAGGGTACTTGCTGCAGCTCTGGTTGATACACTGATACAGTCACTATCGGACATTGAATGTAAGAAAGCACAACTAAACAGTTCCTGTTAACTACTTCACCACTGTGTCCATGCAACATAATTCAGATAGACGGGGTGGGAACAATGAGTTAACAATGAGTTAAACCTTGTTTGTTTAGGTTTCCTTTTTATCAGTGATCATGTTATTATTTTGCAATCTATAATCATCTGTCCTATGCCTAATGAATTTTCTTATCAGTCTTTTACATTAGCTTACATTTGAGTCATTATTTCCAAGTTCTTGATCTTGTGATTTTATCCTAAATTGTACAGTAAGTTGTTAAGTCTGCTTTAATAAGAGCACTATAAATGAATCTCGGCGAAACGGACACTGCGAAGCTGTTTGATGCTCAGAGATCTGTAGAAGTCTGTAGTCTGAAGTTTGATGTCTGTAACATCTGTGTGTGTGTGTTTCCTGTTTCCTGCAGACGTCCAGCAGCTGTTGGTGGTTAAAGAAGAGGTTCCCCCTGAGCAGCAGGAGTGGAGCTCCAGTGTGGACCAGGAGGACCCAGAGCCTCCACACATTAAAGAGGAACAGGAGGAACTCTGGATCAGTCAGGAGGGAGAGCAGCTTCAAGGGCTGGAGGAGGATGATATCACCAAGTTCACATCCACTCCTGTCCCTGTGAAGAGTGAAGATGATGAAGAGAAACCTCAGTCCTCACAGCTTCATCAAAGACACACTGAACAGATGGAAACAGAAGCAGAGGGAGAGGACTGTGGAGGAGCAGAACCAGCCAGGAACTCAGATCCAGATACACATTTACAACCTGAGACTGATGACAAGACTGGAGCGTCTTCTGAACCTGAGACTGATGACAGTGATGATTGGACCGAGACCAGAGAACTTCAGTCAGGTATCTGTCAAGTCACACATTTGCTTGTCTTAACCCTATGGGCCCGAACGACACATACCTTTAATTTTCTATGGATTTTCTCAGAGACCGTTTGTCATAGCAAGATGCCATGTATATCAGGTATAGCAGCAGAACCGCAGCGTTCCGACAAGACCAAACACTTGTCGGTAGTCCAATGTTTTCACAGCGTAAAAAAAAAAAAAAAAAAAGACTAAGCTTTCATACACCTTTGCGCACACATTACTCTTGGATGGGTTACTTGCGAATTCGGGCTCGCACAGAAATGCCATGTATATCACACGAAAGCACAGGACCACACACATCATTGTGCTGTCATCTCATCATGCTATAAATACTGATCAATTGTCTACAAAATAAAAACCTGACAAATTTCTTTACAATCCATTATACAGATCTTGTTATCAGTCTCTTCATATAGTGAGGAATATCGTATCTTACCACGTCTTAGACTTGCCTGTGTTTCTCTCTGTCCATCCACATTTGTAGTCCAGCTTTCAAGATGCAAATATCTCCATATTGTCCAGTTGACACTCCATTAAACTTTGTATGACAAGACCAGCCACTTCACCTTTGCGCACCTAGACAACTGTAGCCTAATTATGCATGCTGGCAGGGCAGTAGTCACCATATACATTGAGGGGGACACTTGCTGTGGTGAGATACATATAAAAATGTAAGAATTTAGTCACACAGATTTGTTTTTTATATTGATATAAAAATTAATATAAAATACAGGCACATAGAAGGACATGGAATGATGGCAAATCTGGTTAGCCCAGATTGTCCTGAAAAAAACAACAACACAAGATATAGCATGTGTATGTAGCCTATAATGACTGTGATATGAGCTTAAAAGTAAAGGCATTAAAATAACCCAAAAGAGGCCTAGGGCCCATAGGGTTAAGCAAGTTTTAACCTTCAAGTCTCAAGCAAGTCCCAAGTCACGGTAGTTAGCATCAAGCAAGTTAGGTCAAGTCCTTGGTACGAGTCAAGCAAGTTGAGTCAAGTCATTTTTGTGTCTTAATTGGATAAAAATAAAAAGTCAGGCTCTGTGTGTTTTTTGCAGAGTAGAGACAAACTCTCACTTCTGCCAGGGAGTTCTCATTTTATGCAGCAAACAGCACCAGCAGGGCACTGTGGCTTGTTTGTGTAGTGTATGATTCCAGCCACTTGTATCCATTTTCAACAGACATGGGCTGGCTTGGTTTGACTTTGCTGGTGACATGTAAACTCATCTTCATTGGTCGACTACAAACATGACGCATCTTCTGTCAGTAGCTACATGCCCATTAGCCCACAGCGTCATTAACAGGCGGCTCGCTCAGTGTGTGACGTGCACTTGTAGATAAAATATAGGCCTATATTAATGAAGGTTCATTAGTATGGCTTTGCATTTCTCTGTAATGTAGCACAGTGTTAACAATATTACTGATACTATTCTTTCTCACACCTTCAATTCAAACCATTGTGTTGCCCCACTCAAAATACATAATTCAGTAATTAAATTAATATTGTAAACATGTGGGGGGCTAGTTGACTAATTGCCCTAAATGACCTCCTCCCCCACAGAAATGCCCCCTGCCCGCTCCCCTTAAACACCACAACACAACCTCATTATTTTCATTACTTTATTAACTTTACAGCCTGTCTAACATCGCATTCCTTCAGTCTCCTAGCAATCAAATGTTACTTTTTAACAGCTGCATTAACTTATTGGTTTCTTTATGTCTGTCACTTCTACCTTGCTCTCCATAAAACAAAATGTCAGACTTTTCATTCATAGTGAAACTTACGTCTCAAAGTGCTACAGTATTCATCACATAGAACACACAGTAGGATGAAAAGCCTCCCTGAATAGGGAATGTACAAATAACAGACAACAGAATGGAGCTCTGACAGCGTTGAAATAAAAACGTAGCAAGGTAAAACATAAAACCCATACTCAAGCCGGCCCGTCTTAATTTCTGATATTATTTGCCAGGAACACAAGTCCGTCAACTTGATTGGGATCAAGTGCGCCTCTCTTTTTATTTACAATATTACCTGCTGATAAGAACGCGTGCTCAGAGCCCACAGACGTTCCTGGCACACACAGGTATTTACAGGCCAGCTTTGAGAGTAGCGGGCCGGGTACCTATTCACAGCGGCACAAGCCTGAAGTTCAGACGGAGACATAACGTTAGACCTACTCTACACATTCAAATTAAGACAACACATTGCATGTTGCGCTCATGCAGTTAAGAATCTAGCCACAAAACTTAGAACAAATTATTTGTGCATATAGCCTAGTATGGTAGCCTAATTTTAAAAAAGCAAACAATGCACCTGTAGCCCGTGAAGCCAATAAAAGAACAGTTAGCGTGACTCACAAACACTTTTTTTTTTCTTTTTCGTAATACTCACAAACAGGATAACAGGATGATTGTCAAACTTTGGTGTACTCAAACAGTAACGTCCAGTTGTAAAAGGTAAAAAGAGGCTCAGGCTACTGATTCTTATTCAGAAAGATCAGCATGGTCACATGTTCAGGAGTAAGACGTGATCGAAGTCTGGTGACAGTCAATCCAGCCGCTGAAAACACCCGTTCTGAGGGGACCGAGGTTGCGGTGATGCAGAGGTAAATACGCGTGAGCTTTGCTAACCTGGGAAACTGGCCTTTATTTGATTTCCACCAGTCAGCTGGGTCGCAATTCAGGCCTGTGGAAGGCTTCCTCATATCGTTGCGAACTTCTGTTTCGATGGGTATGTCAGACTCAGCAGCGCTTGCTGCGCATTGCTCCCCGAGGAGTTGTGCCATGGCGCTGACTGGAGGAGTTGCTGCTGGGGCTCCTGTGTACTCGGCCTCGCTGCTCTCCTCCGAGTCCTCAGAATCATCTAAGTCAGACAATATCGCCTCATTTCCAGACGGCGGGATAGGCTCTGGCTCTTCCATATCCACTGCCTGCCCAAGTTCCAACAGTTTGTGATTTGTGGCCTCTCTCTGTGTATTCGTAAGAAAGCTCAGGTGCTCGTGGCGTGGATCCAGCATCGATGAAATCATGGGAGCAGATGGCATCAGCTCCTCAGATTTGACCTGAGTAAATAAGAAAATAAAGAACAAATAATGGATGATATACAGTGAGCTGTGACTGTCACATAAACATGTGTGGCCAGGGATGTCCACCCGTCTTTCCCGTCTTTTCTTTAAAATAGTCTCTATGTTTTCCCGTGTGGTGTCATACAGCTGCATCATGAGGTCCTGAAACCCCTGTCCCCGAGTAACTCCAATGGGCCGCATATCCTTACATAAAAATCTTGCTATCTTATCGGTGATGGTCTTTTTACGAGCTTCTGACAAAGGGCCTGCTGAGTCTGCGTGTGCTGAATAATGCGCAGTCAAACGAGGCTCTACCCTTGATGGTGCTCCGCTTGTCTGTGCTGCCTCTGCCTCCGCTGCCTCTGTTGGATGGTAAGCCAGCAGGTGAGCCCTGCTGTTGTCGCTGAAGAGTAATACAGCTGCTTTTTTACAAAGTCGACAAACAGCCTTATCTTTGTGAGTGACTTTGCCATCTATAGTGTAGAACCCAAATTACTTCCACATGCTGCTTCTCAGATGTTTTGGTGTCGTGATTGTCCACTCAGGGCGGCTTTGTTTGCTATCATCCTCCATTTTCGTAGCAAAATAATACATTAACATTAGCTTCGTTTAGTGACAGGGCAGTAGGACATGCAATAGGTCAACATGATCGTGAATTTTTAGAGCGCCCTCTGTTGGATCACAAGACAAACTACATCAAATTGTCGGATGCACCTGGAGATTGCAGCCAACAGGTAATTACAGCTCGATAATGACCTTTTCACGTCACGTCTGAAACTTGAATAAAAAGTGACAGCCCTACTATGAATAGAACCGCATGCACATTTGTGGAACTGCAGCAGTCCACAGACAATTAGTGCTTAAAGTATGTCCTCGGCCAAGCTACCTCACTTCTCTTCAATGACCATCGGCTCTGCCCCAATCTCACACACTTTAAGGAAAATATGAGACAAGTACAAGAACCAAAAATTTGTACTGCAGTAGTACTTGAGTTGATGTACTTAGCTACTTTACCACTAGTAGCTGAGTTGAGAAAGCCCATGAAATTAGCCAATGTAATCAAACGTGACTCACAG
The DNA here is from genome assembly GCA_026686955.1 of Epinephelus cyanopodus. Classification (NCBI taxonomy): domain Eukaryota; kingdom Metazoa; phylum Chordata; class Actinopteri; order Perciformes; family Serranidae; genus Epinephelus; species Epinephelus cyanopodus. The sequence continues at coordinate 5,971,994 of CM048934.1, read as the reverse complement.
CAAACTCTTGCATCTTATGGACAGTCATTCTCACATAATTCACTTAAGCCTGAGTAAATAAAGAGCCACACTGTAGCCTCCAGACATGACAAGAGTAACAGTACATGTTAATGACTGCTATGAAATTGAAGCTCACCTCAGCCTCACTCACTCTGACACAGCTGAGTGAACACTGTGAAGCTGTTTGATCTGTAGAAGTTCAGTAAGGAGTTTTTGAGCTGTGATGTGAATGAACATCAACATTTCTCTCTTATGTGTGTGTGTGTGTGTGTTTCCTGTTTTCTGCAGACGTCCAGCAGCTGTTGGTGGTTAAAGAAGAGGTTCCCCCTGAGCAGCAGGAGTGGAGCTCCAGTGTGGACCAGGAGGACCCAGAGCCTCCACACATTAAAGAGGAACAGGAGGAACTCTGGATCAGTCAGGAGGGAGAGCAGCTTCAAGGGCTGGAGGAGGATGATATCACCAAGTTCACATTCACTCCTGTCCCTGTGAAGAGTGACGATGATGAAGAGAAACCTCAGTCCTCACAGCTTCATCAAAGACACACTGAACAGATGGAAACAGAAGCAGAGGGAGAGGACTGTGGAGGAGCAGAACCAGTCAGGAACTCAGATCCAGATACACATTTACAACCTGAGACTGATGACGAGACTGGAGAGTCTTCTGAACCTGAGACTGATGACAGTGATGATGATTGGATGGAGACCAGAGAACCTCAGTCAGGTTTAAACTCTCTAAAAAATTATCAAGTCCCTGCCAGTGATTGATTGTTTGTGAGAAACGTTTTAGCTGCTCTGAGTGTGGGAAAGGATTTGATTACAGTGGAGATTTGAAGGTACACATGAGATCTCATACAGGGAGAGAAACCATTTAGCTGTTCTGTGTGTGGGAAAAGATTGGTCGTCGTGGAATTCTGAAGCAACACATGATAGCTCATACAGGAGAGAAACCATTTAGCTGTTCTGAGTGCGGGAAGATTTGGTCGTCGTGGAATTCTGAAGCAACACATGATATCTCATACAGGTGAGAAACCATTTAGCTGCACTGAGTGTGAGAAAAGATTTTGTTACAGTGGCGATCTGAAGAAACACATGACATGTCATTCTGGAGAGAAACCATTTAGCTGTTCTGAGTGTGGGAAAAGATTTGGTTCCAGACGTGATCTGAATGGACACATGAGATCTCATACAGGAGAGAAACCATTTAACTGCTCTGAATGTGGGAAAACATTCGGTTACAGTGGAGATCTGAACAAACATATGAGATCTCATACAGGTGAGAAACCATTCAGCTGCTCTGAGTGTGGGAAAACATTCAGTTACAGTGGAGATCTGAACAAACACATAAGGTCTCATACAGGAGAGAAACCGTTTAGCTGCTCTGAATGTGGGAAAACATTTGGATACAGCAAGAGTCTTAAAGTTCACATGAGAGCTCATATAGGAGAGAAACCATTTAGCTGCTCTGAGTGTGGAAAGAGATTTGGCCTCAGGGGAATGCTGGCAGTACACATGAGATCTCATACAGGAGAGAAGCCATTTAGCTGCTCTGAGTGTGGGAAAAGATTTTGTCACAGTGGAGGTCTTAAAGCACACATTAGATCTCATACAGGAGAGAAACCATTCAAGTGCTCTGAATGTGGGAAAGGATTTAGTCAAAGTGGAGTTTTGAAGATACACATGAGATGTCATACTGGAGAGAAACCATTTAGCTGCTCATTCTGTGGGAAATCATTTACACAAAATGGAAATTTGCATTCACACATGAAAATTCATGAAGGAGAAAAGTGACTGAGCTGTTCAGTCTGGAAAAAAAATCTATTGGGAGTAAAATTACGAACACTCATGAGGAGTAATACAGGACAAAGTCTTTTTAATTTTACTGTCTGTATGAAATATTTTACACGGACTGGACAGTTATACAAACACATTCAAACCCACACAGGAGAGACACACTGAAGCTGCAGTGTTTCTCACTTAAGATTCTCTTTGCTTAAACCTTTTTCAACCTGAGACTATGACAAGATGAAAGACTCTACACTACCTAAACCTTTCTGGAAAATATTTAGTCTCAGTATGTCATGTGACAGTTTCTTTTAAGAAAATGCACAAAATAGCCCATATGAGTAAGTGAAAACATTCTTTCAGACATTTTTGTACATTTGTTAAAAAAAAGATAAACATCGCTTAGTGATCTTCATGACTCAGCCTTCATTTGGAATTTTGTGTTATCAGCTTTACTCTCCCATTTTGGAGAAGCAGATAAGAGAACTGGCATGTTTAGGTCGCTTCCAGAAGTCACACAACAACACAAACTAACTGTCCAATCAAAGGGCAGCTGATAATTACTGATTCTATCAGTGGAGTCTGGTTGCTTTTAGGAGAGCATCATGTAACTGCATCATTTAAAGGGCTGTCTGACAGCATGGTTATGTGTTGAAAATACTTTTAATGTAGTGTGCACTTAAACTGATGTCCATTTTGTGTAGCTGACTCTGTTTTTATGTGGGTAAGTCCACATTCACCAGACTCCTTTGATAGAAACAGCCCTTTTTCTAACTAGCTCCCATGCTGTTTTTAGTCTCTTTTGGGTCCATCTGTATCATTCTGTGTTCCCTCTTGAAAGGTTTTACGGGTTCACAAAGGCAGTGCATGTGGAACTCTTTGTTGGTTGTTTCTTATGTGTTTTTCCTTAGCAGCATTAGTATGAGTCAAGTGGTGGATAAAGAGCTCCAATCAGAGCTGATCTGATTGATGGATGAGAGGAGCAGCTGCTGCAGAGGCGAGTGAAAGCAAGGGAAGTAATAAAGCAACTCAGGGCATAAAATAAGCACAGCAGAAATGTCAGACAGGATGAACCATGGTGTTAAACTATATATATTTAAATGTTTCAGTCATGGCTGAAAATAACACAAATAAACAGGTTTGCTAAATTCACATATCACTGCAATTCACAACAGTTTGCAGTTTCTACCTGGAAGGTTTAGATCAAGGTCACGGTGATTCAGTCTGCGAAGACGTCGTCAACATCCATGTAAGCATATGATGTCATCCGGAGACTTTAAGCGACTTTTTGGAGCTAGTGCTAGCTACTTTAATTGGAAAAGAGTTGGCAACGCTGCCCTACTTGTGAACTATAGCCAAGAAAACAATACTATTAAGAATCAGAAAAAAAACATCATCTCCCAATGGTTGGATCCACTAACACAGCAGATAACAATGAAACACTCATTTATGAAAAAACGTTATCCTGATGGATTATGTGTTAAAGGTTTGATTTTATTTCCTGAATGTTTCGCTTATGGACTATCTGTGTAAACTGCCCGTCAAAATATTAAAGGGGAACTAATGTTTTTTTCAACCTGGGCCCTATTTTCCGACCTACTTTTTTCTAAATGAGTGACAAGATGTTCAGTATTTGATATTTCTCCAGTACAAAGCTAGGGCTGACCTGCCTGCAGCCTGTGAGCGTGCGCTATATTAAATAATTGGGCACTCAGACAGCGTCAAACGAGGGAGCAGTGTTACTTCGGTTGCACATATACTAAAATTGCAAAAGGCAGTGGAACATGTCCGAATCCAGCTAAAGGTAAACACAGGCGTTCTTTCTCCTTTCCGTGATGTTGTTGGATAATTATACTAACAATCTGAGCCTATCTGTGTGAAAAAAATGCAATTTAAGTGGACGAATTTTGACGTTGTTTGACGCGGTCTGAGACAAAAATAGATCGGAAAATAGGGCCCAGGTTGAAAAAACATTAGTTCCCCTTTAAAGGCTGGATGTAACCATTCAGATGTTATACTTATGGATTCCCTGTGTAAACTGTCTACTAATATTTAGTGATCTTAATTTTGTGTACTTGTGTACACGGTCTGTGTGGATTTTATCATTGTCTTTCTCTTTTTCCATCCTTGTAATATTTTATTGAGTTAACTAATGGATTAGGGTATACACTGGAAAGTGCCTCAATAAAGCCACTCCAAGGATTTTTTGCATCTCTCCATCATGTTTCTGTTGCTCATGTTGCCTACTACTTTTTTTGCATGTGAAATCAAATGAACTAATGATCAACTGGAACACTTCAATAAAAGTCATTTGAATAAGTGCAATTTAATCATTTATCCTCTTGAGTGTGTGTTTTTTGAGTCAGCTATTCATTCATTTACCCCGGAGGCTGTACTGTTCACTGTTGCGAACATCACACTGTTTGAACAAGATGGCGTCTGGTAGAAATGTGTGTCAGCAGAGTCTCTTCGTTGTGGTTTTAAAGTGTGAACATGTCTAAAGTCCAAATGCTGAGATCGTTGGTGAAGCAGCGACTAACTGCGGCTGCTGAAGAGATATTTGGGCTGGTTGAAAGAACGATAGCAGAGTACGAGGAGGAACTTTGTCGATCAAAAGAGGAGAACGAGCGACAACGGAAACTACTGGACGCTGTTTTCAACCCTCAGCTTCGGTTACACAGAGCAGGTTTGTTCATGAAACATTACAAGTTCATTATTAATAATATAACTGCGGCTTTGTTCAATAAATATTCAGTCTGTCGATGTTTATACGCCGCGTTAGCTTCTCTGGTGTCGTTGTTCTAAACGTCTGTTTTGTCGTCCGTATCAACAAGTCAAATATGTTGGTCTTAACGCGTCAAATACACGTTAAGACGACAGAAATGTCCTGTTAACAGGTACATTTCTAACGTACCAAGACGTTTAATATTGGGTGCAGGGTCCGTCATTAACGGTTGCCCGACACGGAGTTGTGAGTGCCTGCTTTCTCATGGGACAAAGATCCTCTCTGTGGAAGAGAGTTCACTTTGCTGCAGGGTTCACCAAAACGTTTTTTTTTTCTTTTAATAAATTGAACACACATTAAAGAACATACAAGATCCTGGAAAGAATTAATACATATAAGACAATACGATAAACATTGTCTAATTAAATGAAGGAAGGGTTTTTTTAAAGTCAAATAAAATATTGGCGATTTATGTAAAAATATACATAGACATTTAAATAATTATAAAATTAAAGATATGTAGGCTATGGTAGGTGAATACACCTGTCAGTGACCCTGACCACTGGCACTGGCAAAAGAACTGGAGTTGGTCCCCGGACACTGCACTGCAGCTGCCCACTAGTACATACAGTAGGATGGGTCAAATTTCATTTCAACTCAACTCAGCTTTATTTATATAGCACCTTTCATACAAACATGCAGCCCAAAGTGCTTCACATAGCAACATTAAAACAACAGACAGAAAACAAATAAAAACAAACAAATAAAATAACATGCAAGAATAAAATTACAACAATGAAATTGAAATTATTAGAATTAAGTAAAAGGAACACCAAGATGAAAAATAATATAAAACCTCATGATTGAGGTTAGAAGACCAAGATTATAAATTACTCCCAGATTAACAATTAAAAGCCAAATTAAAAAGATAGGTCTTTACTTTTCTCTCGCAACATTTTGCACTAGCTGTAGTTTCTTTAATGACTTTTTGGGAAGGCCGGTAAAAAGTGAATTGCAGTAGTCTAAACGGCAAGATATAAAAGCATGGATGAGAATTTCAGCATCCTTCTGAGTTAAAAATGGTCTGATGGTCTGATGGTCTGGTCTGAACACCACATTTGTGTTGAGAAGAATCTTTTTTTAAATTTTACTTTATTTACTCAGGCTGCTAGTAATAAAACTTGACTCACGGCAAACTCTCATCCTATGGACAATTATTCTCACATAATTCACTTTAGACCGAGCAAGTAAAGAGCCACACTGTAGCTTCCAGACATGATTTCTCTGTAATGTGTGTTTGTGTATGTTTACTGTTTCCTGCAGACGTCCAGCAGCTGTTGGTGGTTAAAGAAGAGGTTCCCCCTGAGCAGCAGGAGTGGAGCTCCAGTGTGGACCAGGAGGACCCAGAGCCTCCACACATTAAAGAGGAACAGGAGGAACTCTGGATCAGTCAGGAGGGAGAGCAGCTTCAAGGGCTGGAGGAGGATGATATCACCAAGTTCACATTCACTCCTGTCCCTGTGAAGAGTGAAGATGATGACGAGAAACCTCAGTCCTCACAGCTTCATCAAAGACACACTGAACAGATGGAAACAGAAGCAGAGGGAGAGGACTGTGGAGGAGCAGAACCAGCCAGGAACTCAGATCCAGATGCACATTTCCAACCTGAGACTGATGACAGTGATGACTGGATGGAGACCAGAGAACCTCAGTCAGGTATCTGTCAAGTCACACATTTGCTCGTCTTAAGCAAGTCTCTAGTTTTAACCTTCACGTCCCAAATCACTGCAAGCAAGCAAGTAAAAGATACACAAGCAAGTCCCAAATCACTGTGGTTAGAATCAAGCAAGTCAGGTCAAGTCCTTGGTATGAGCCAAGCAAGTTGAGTCAAGTCATTTTTGTGTCTTAATTGGATATTGGACAGACTCTGTCTGTGTTTTTTGTGGAGAAGAGACGAACTCTCACTTCTGCCAGGGAGTTCTCATCTTACACAGGAAACAGCACCAGCCATGCACTGTGGCTTATTTTTGTAGTGTTTTTTCCAGCCACTTATATCCCTTTTCGACAGACATGGGCTGGCTTGGTTTGACTTTGCTTGTCTCTCTGCATGTGTGCTTGTGCAATTCCGATAATTGGTAGAGCCCAAACGTGTAAACCTCGGTCGGGCATTCACCAAGTGGAGAGAGCTGAGGGATTTGAAAGGTTTTTAAACTGATCCTGAGTTGGCCCTTTTCCTAATCGACAGGTATGTAATTTTTGTTTTTATTTAGAGAATATGCCGCAACTTGTTAAGCATTGTTTCACTTCAATATTTGACGCCATGGAAGTTATAAGCAAGCTAAATGTAACGTTAGCTGATGTGAACCGTTTTGTCTAGTAACGTTACAACAAACACCACAAAATTATCTGTGACTGTGACCATGAACACAAATATACAGCAGGCAGTTGTCCTCAGTTTATAAGAAATTCAGAGCTACATCAGAACTTTTATGATTTTCCTCTCACTCTCCAAAACAAATGCATGCGGTAATTGTTGGTTGCAGTCGAGATTTTACGACACCAGGCTGTGGGTGTCATACCGCTTCGACCAAAGGGGGCGCTATAATGAAAACGTGAAGTTCCACACAGCTGCTTTAATGAAAAGAAGACAGAAGTTAACTCAAAATATAGCCGGCATGAGTGCCACAAATGTGGAAAAACAATGGTAAGACGTAGACTCCCCGCCACTACCCCTTAAAATCTTTCACTGTGACCATTTATTAAATTGCCTTCAAATGTTTTCAACTTTATTTCCAGCATATGCTGTATTTGAAGATGAACATAACCCATCAACGTCCCCTGCTGAGGGTCCCTCACCTGTCTCGAAGACACGCACAGTGCCAAAGAGGAGAGCCACATCCCCTGCTGAGGGTCCCTCACGTGTCTCCAAAACACGCAGAATGCCAAACAGGAGAGCCAAGTTCACCTCACCAAAAACTATACGTTCAAAGAGAACTCGCGCCGCTGAAACGCCTGAACACCGTGCGGAGCGACAGCGTGCCAATACAGCTGCCCAGCAACGAGCTCGCGCCGCTGAAACACCTGCGCAGCGTGCGGAGCGACAGCGTGCCGACACAGCTGCCCATCAACGAGCTCGCGCCGCTCAAACACCTGCGCAGCGTGCGGAGCGACAGCGTGCCGACACAGCTGCCCATCAACGAGCTCGCGCAACGGAAACACCTCCCTTAGCAAGAGGACAAAAACGCTGTGCAGCCTGTGCTGATGTTATTCAGTACTTTGATGAAACACATATGTTGATGTCTCACACCCTCAGCAAAGTCAGTCTCTTTCAATGTCCTAAGTGCTCTTTCTGTGGTGCATATTGATGGAAAGAGGAAAGAAAGGGATTCTGCTGTTCCAACGATCGTGTCGATCTCCACTATGACTCTGACAACCCTCAACCAGGCTCAATCCCTCCGAAACCCCCAGAGGCAATCGGACTGTTACTTGAAAACCCTGTCTTTGTGAAGGATGCCAGAAATTACAATAATGTCCTGTCCACCAGGAGGTGGCTTCAATCCAGGGGTGCGTATTCAAGGAAAAGTACATCATTGCATTGGCCCCCTACTTCCTGACGCAGATTCAGCAGTCCCTTTCGCACAACTTTACGTCTACGATCCACATAATGAATTGCAAAACAACAATTCCAATCAGTTGCTGTCAACGATCCTGCTTCACAGGTGAAAATCTATCTAAGTGACAAAGCCCCTCGCAACATCCATCCAGGTTTGTACCCAACACCTGAGTCACCTAATAACAAACAGTCAAACTAAGAAGAGGGGTAGTGGTGTGCTCAAGGACAGATTGTTATTGTCCAAAAACTCAAGGAAAAAATGCAGGTGCTCTTGAAGAAGAGGGCTCAAAATCTTACCAAAGACGATAAACAAACTTCAGGCACTCCAACTGAACAGATGGAAACAGAAGCAGAGGGAGAGGACTGTGGAGGAGCAGAACCAGCCAGGAACTCAGATCCAGATACACATTTACAACCTGAGACTGATGACAAGACTAGAGCATCTTCTGATCCAGCAACTGATGACAGTGATGATTGGAAGGAGACCAGAGAACCTCAGTCAGGTTTAAACTTTCTGAAAAATGATCAAGTCTCTGTCAATGATTTGATTGTTGGTGAGAAACGATTTAACTGCTCTGACTGTGGGAAAAGATTTGGTCAGAGGGGGCATCTAACGAGACACATGAGATCTCATACAGGAGAGAAACCATTTAGCAGCTCTGAGTGTGGCAAAACCTTTTGGTGGTTGACGTGACGTATTTTCTGATGAATGCTCTCTGTTGGCTGGTGGGAGTGTGCTCATCTGTGTGTGTGTGTGTGTGTGTGTGTGTGTGTGTGTCCATGTGCTTACATTAGCATTCAGATACAATAGTTGAGATATGTTAGTGACAAGCGTGTTACAACAGAATAAATGTCTTTGATTGTGTTGCCTTTTTAAAACTTTTTTAGCTGTTTTTTTTAACTGTGTATCTTTTATTATTGGGTTTTAGTGGGAATAAGTTATACTGATCTTGTGAAATTAAAAATTGAAAATTAAATGTTCAAAAAAAGAAATTACATGCCACGGTGTAAATAAGATAAATAACATAAGGCTATTTAGTTTATTTAATAGAAGGACAAGGTATACCCTGTTCTACAGGAAAGGTAACTTTAAATGACTTCTGTTGTGATCTGGTGCTATATAGAAAATGAAATTCAATAAAAGTCATTCTTTGGAATAAGTGAATTTTAATAATTTATCCTCTTGAGTGTGGGTTTTTTTTTGTTTTGTTTTTTTGAGTAAGCCCGCAATTCCGGAGAGGGACCCAGCTGTAGACAAGATGGCAGACAAGGGATGGGATGGATATCCACAGTGCATACCAGAAGTCACAGTGGAAGTTGTTCTGTGTCTGCGCCGAAAGAAGATGACGACGGAGGAGACAAAGAGAAGAATACGAACAATACACGCACGACTGAGAAAAAGAACGGTAAGAGAATGAGTCTTTATTTATTGTCATTGTACATTGTACAGCGAAATTCTGTTCAGTACTGAGCACTAGCAGGACTAGCTAGTGGCTTGCACTAGCACAGAGTATCAAGCCATCATCTTCATTATCTTTTAACATGTGTAATTTTCTCTAAGATGCAATTCTATGTAATGTATCAAGTAGTTGGGGGGGGGGTCTATGTGGGGAATCTCAGCATGCACAAATTACTGCATGATTGGGCTTAACTTAATGTTAGCTGCTCAAGGTCTGTTGTGCTCCCTTTCATCAATGTCTGTGTGTAAACAGTGTTAATGTTGGTCAGAGACTATTACTGCCCTCGCTTGATGTCTTGGTTAATTTAGATGTGTAGTTTGCAGCGGGGTTAATATGTGTTCCTCTGCTTTTGGTGTGTTGTGGTGTGAAACATCTTTGCTGTATACGTAGCCCTCGGTGTCTGCAAAAAATACATTTGTATTATGTTTTAGTAATGCATCAGAGCACTTAATAGACATGCACATGTGGCTAATAAATAGCTGTAGTGCCTCCTCCACTATGAGTCCTTTAGATCGATTTGGGTGTCCAAATCGATAGATTTGGGTGTCCTCTCTGCCCCAAATTTAAAACCAAAAATGAGAGTGCGATCCAGAGGCACCTGAAAACCATACGGAGAATGCAGTTCAATTCCATGGTTTGTTGATGAGAAGTATCTGTTTGTGATCATATACTTCTACATGTAACAGTAATGTTTAATGATATTTGTGTTTTTGCATGTATAAGGTTGTCATATTTTAACCAGAACAATTTAAGTCATCACATTGTAAGATGAAACATTTCACTGTATAATACGATAAATAGTATAATGTTATGTTGTTATATGAAGCGTCGGTTGCTCAAAATAATATAGGCTAACTTTAGCGTATGAAAAGATAAGATGGAGCCCTCTCCTCTCCTCCTATATGCTTTACTCACAAGTGTGTGAATTGACCTGATTATGAAGCGTCCGTAGTGCCGAATAATATAACGGTAATTTCTAAAGAGCCAAGACGAAAAAAAAAAAAAAATCAGCAGCGTGGTGCACCGCTGTTAGTTGCATATAGGGGAAACACTAAAAGAGAGGGTGGTTTCACTGAACAAATGCCTATTTTCAGCACATTTTATGCTGTTGCATTCAAAGCAATATCAGCCTGATAATTCCAGAATGATTAATTCTCACCAAGTAGAGCTACTGAAGTGAAAGGAAGCTCAACTATGGATGCTGTCGTGAAAGTTCGCAATGAAATAGAGGAAATATTCAAGATGAAAGAAGTGATGGTGATTGTTTTCTTTGACATTGAAAAAGCCTATGATTCCATGTGGCAGAAGGACTGTTAATCCAAATGAATAGAATGGGTATTAGTGGAGGGTTGTTTAATTGGGTACTCGACTTTCTTTCTTAACGAAAGTTTAGAGTTAAAGTACGACTGGAGATATCCGTTGAATTTGATATAGTTGATGGCATTCCCCAAGGAAGTGCCATCAGTCCAGTATTATTTAGTACCATGATTAATGATATTTTTATAAACCTAGATAGAAGGATTTGTTCATCCTTATATGCAGATGATGGCGCTATATGGATCAGGGGAAGAGATGATACAAGTGTTTTGAAAAATATAAAAGAGGCTATTCAAAAAGTAGAACAATGGTCATATAATTGGGGATTCAAACTTTCACCCAGTAAATCTTGTTGCATGTACTTCACCAGGAAGCGAAAGATAGAGGAACAGAGTCTTAATTTATTTGGGCAACCAATAGAAAAAGTAAAGGAATTTAAGCACTTGGGGATCTGGCTCGATGAAAGGTGTACGTGGAAGTTGCATGTTGAAAAATTAGAAACAAAATGCAAAAGTAATTAATTTAATGGGAGCTATATCAGGATATAATTGGGGAGCAGATAAGCAGGCATTAATAGCTATATATAAGGCACTGATGAGATCAGCAATAGATTATGGATGTTTTGTTTATGGAGCAGCAGCTAAATCACACTTAAACAAAATTGAAAGAATGCAAAACAAAGCCTTGAGACTCTGTATTGGTGCAGTGAGGACAACTCCAACTAATGCCGTGCTGGTGGAATCAGGTGAAAGCCCACTAGAGTTCAGAAGGGACAAACTCTCGTTAGCATATTGGATTCGGTTAAGGGGATGTGGGGATGAAAACATCAAAAGTGTCATAAATGAATGTTGGGAATATAACGGTTTTAAGGGAAATAGTTTTGGATGGAAGATAAAAGATAAAATTGAAAAATATGGCATTAAAGAAATTTGTTTTAATTCCCCTTTGCCAATAAGTAATGTCCCTCCATGGCTTTTTTCCTAAGGTTAAAGTAGATTTTAGTATTATGAACCTCAAGAAGGATTGGGTGGAAAGGGAAATAGGGCATTGTGCAAATCAATACATAAATAATCATTTTTACAGTTATTTACAAATATTTACTGATGGCTCAAAAGATCAAAATGGCCACGTTGATACAGGAGTTTACATCCCACTTTTTCAAATTCAACTGAGCAGTAGGATAACAGATAAATTACCAGTTTATTCAGCGGAGATGATGGCAGTTATTTTTGGGCTTCAGTGGGTGGAGGAAGTGAGACCAGACAGGGTGGTGCTGTGTGTTGACTCTGCAGCAGTGTTATTGAGCCTACAGAATATGAAGTCACTTTGGGAAGATTTAATGTATGAAATTCTTCAGTGTCTGTTCAGAGTTCAGAAAGTGGGGATCGAGGTTGAATTTTGCTGGGTACCTGCCCATGTGGGATTAAAAGGTAATGAATGTGCAGATAGAGCAGCAAAAAGAGCACTTAGTATGAGACATGCAACTAATATTCCATTTGGAAAAGGTGAAGGAAAAGCACTAATCAGAAAGAAAATATCAGAATTTTGGCAGAAGAAGTGGGATGAAGACAGTAAGGGCAGAACTTATTACAGAATACAAAACACAGTCAGAGCACAGAATATTAAAGGAAGAAGTAAAAGAGAGGAGGTAGTTCTGTCAAGATTAAGGTTTAATCATACTGGTTTAAATGAGACTTTATTTTTATTGAGAAAAGTAAACTGACAAATTTGCACATATTGTAATATTATTGAAAATGTAGAACATGTAATTATGTACTGTAGTAAATATAACGAAGAAAGGGGAAGGTTGCAACAGAGGGTGAGAGAGGCAGACAGGATTGGAATTTGGTAGGGATACTGGGAACTAAGGGAGATGAGGTGAGGGAGATACAGAGAGGGGTAATAGATTACCTATATAGCGGTTAATGTTTTTTTTGTTTGTTTGTTTGTTTGTTTCTTTATTATTTATCCATGATATAATGTAATGTAAAATTAGATCCTGTCGTACATACTCCGGTCCAGTAGGTGGCGGTATACACCTTTAAAGTTGGTATTGCAATCCGCCAGAAAACTCTTTGCTCTTTACGTCACACTGTTTAAATAAGATGGCGGCTGGTGGAAACGTGTGTTAGCAGAGTCTCTTTGTTGCGTTTTTAAAGTGTGAACATGTCTAAAGTCCAAGTGCTGAGATCGCTGGTGAAGCAGCGACTAACTGCGGCTGCTGAAGAGATATTTGGGCTGGTTGAAAGAACGATAGCAGAGTACGAGGAGGAACTTTGTCGATCAAAAGAGGAGAACGAGCGACAAAGGAAACTACTGGACGCTGTTTTCAACCCTCAGCTTCGGTTACACAGAGCAGGTTTGTTCATGAAAGTTCATTATTAATAATATAACTGCAGGCAGGGGCGATTCTTGGAGCTGTCCGGCCAGGCAAGATAAATTTCACTGTTTTGTACATTTTAACTCAATTTCATTCCAACATTTGTGAAAGAAAAGCACAACACTTTTTGGGAAAGTCTGTGACTAAACCGCCAAATCTGATAAAGGTTATTTAAATGCTGAGCCACAGCAAAAGAGGAATGGATTGGAATCATAAAAGAAACATATCGTAACCTAATTTCTGGGGGGGGATTAACTCATTTTGATACAGCAGCTCCTCAACGTACACATAAACAGTATGTATGTTTCTGGAGTAACGCAGCCCCCAAATAGTGAGCACCAAAAATACCAAAAAATGGACCTTGGGCTTATTTTTTGGACTTTTAATTGAAATTCAATGCACAACACATTAACACATTAACAGTAATTGTATTTTTTAATGTTTGTCTCTGCCTTTTTCTTTCTTGTCTGTATTATATAATACAAATACATAAATAAGAATGCACTTCAAAAAAGAAAAGTGCTTGAAATCCACAAAATAACAACAGCTAACTCCTACCTAACAACATAAACAGTGACCTACGATTAAATGCAGCAAAAACTGGTAATGATAATAATGTTAGTTCTAGACCCCTTGTTTTTCACGACAGTGTCCTACTGGACGGCTGTATAACTGCAACTAAATCAGCGTCTCACCCAAACGCCACTGTTTGAAAGAAGTTACACTTTTAATGTTTTATTACAGTTTACAATTTTAAAATTTTATTACACCCGAATAAAAATACCAAGATTTAATTGTTGATTTATGCCTGGGTGCTGTTCTGCATTATTATTGTTTGCTGGTTGTTTTGTATGGTTTGATCCAACTTTTTTAGTTCTTTATTTCTTAATATTCATCAGACTGCTCTGACTGGCACGCCAAAAACTTGCACTGCATTGATCAAACCCGCTACAACATATAATAGGAAATGCCTGGTCTTGGGTGTCCAGTCCTCACTTTTGTTGTGGGAATTTGAAACAAAGGCTGTGAAATACTGAAATGGTTTGAAATGTTTTATTGTGTGCAGTTGTTACATCACACATCAGGGAGATCTGCAGAGAAAAAAAACGAAATCAAACATATCACAAAACTGAAAACAGAAATACTTAAATTAAAAAAATTAAATTAAATTAATTTTAATTTTAAAATAAAAAAATTAAATTCCTATCACAGTCTACACTGAAATACTGAAGATTCTGGAGCATAGCAAATACATTATTATATCGACATATTAACAATAGTGCCAACCATTTTAAACACATAAACAAGGCCAAAACATAATAATAGACAAAAATACATTTCTGATCTTCTGCACTGGATGAACATGATTTCTGTCCACAGAATCTCTAAACACATGCTATAGAGTAATATCAATGTAGTGATATAAACACACGTTATATATAATATTATGAATAATGAAGGAAAAATGTGTGTAGGTGTATTACATGATATATGTGAATACTGTTGTGGAAATTCTCTGCTGCTGGTGAATAATGAAATAGAGATCACACGAGCGGTCAGTATGAAGAAAAGACCCTGAGCAGGGGGAGAGCTAAGACCGCCCCTCAGTGGCCTGGGAACGTCCTTCAGGGGTCTTCACAAAGGTCTTTGAATAAGTTGCTCTTTGTTACCTTTTGATCTGCTGTAGGGACCAGCATCCCCCCCCCCCCCCCCCCCCCCCCCCCCCCCCCCCCCCCCCAGGGTCTTGTTTCACACTTTGGGCATCCTGCAGGATTTTGCATTTCATTGTGAGAGCAAGAGGTCCAGACACAATACACAAAATGGATGTTTGCTGTGGGGACCAGTATCCCCCCCTCATGCTTGTATGAAAACTAGGGGTGTGACGGTACACAAAAATCTCGGTTCGGTACGTACCTCGTTACACAAATCACGGTTTGTTTGTTTTTTCGGTACAGTAATGAAGAAAATAGACGACTATTAAATATCTTTTACTTATTGGTAACCTTATTAAAACATACCACGTCAGCAGTTTACACAATTTTTGAATGAAACAAATATATATAAAATCCTGCTTTTTCACATTGTTTGAATGAAAATAGAAATATAAAAGCGAAAAATAAAATCCTGCTGTTTTTTTTTAACACACTTTTTGAATGAAAAATATACATTTCTGCAATGTGTAATTTTCTGCCACTAGGGGTCTCAAACCAAAACAATAACAGAAGACGGAGTTGGATGACGTCACAAAGTGTTATAGTTATATAACAGATACAGATCTAACGCTCCTCACTTATGCAAATGGGGTCCGTCGGCCGGTGTAGCAGCCCGAGCCGATCTGGTACCTACACCGGATCGTCAAACTCTGATCCAACTATCAGTAGTAACGTTACTTAGGCTGACCAAACGTCCTCTTTTGCGTGTGTGTGTCCAGGTTTTTTAAATAAACTGATTATAATATCCGGTTTTCCGTGTGTCAAAGTCATGGCTCTCTTTTTTAGCGACTGTCTCACTAACCTCAGTTATTTACACTGTATTCAGAAATGCTACTTACTTTAGATGAGCGGTTTGCAATCTGCTAGTTATTTGAGCAAACTGCTAGTTACTTAGCTTTACAGTTAGCAATGGCTTCTCCCTCTGTGCTGCTCTCTCTTGCTCAGTGCGTCTTATTTTAGCTATTCCTCTGCCTCTTTTATAAATGCAGTTCATTTACCAGCATCAGCTCAGCATTATAGAAACCTATCGTTAACGTTAGATGTTGTGGTTAGCCAGCCTCTGCTCCACACCGCTCCGCAGCGCTGGTGCCCCGGCGGGCAACTTGTTTATTTCCATCTTCGTATTTTACCGTGAAACCAAAGTGTTCCCAAAGGGACGACTTAAGGTTTGCGGGTGGGTCTTCAGGTTCGTCAGGCTCACTTGCCATGTTGTCAAAATGCGCTGCACAAAGTGAAAGTGGAGATTTACGGGACTCGGTCCGTCACTCAATTATGTCCATCGGAGAACTAGATATTTTAAATGGTTCGGCTCGCAAAAATGGAATTAAAATAAAATAATATCCTGCGTCCAATTATTCGGTACAGGGTCGTGCCGAACCGAAAGTCGCGTACCGAACGGTTTGACACAAATACATGTACCGTTACGGCTCTAATGGAAACGTAAGCCTATATAGGTTTTTCTCATTTCATCCACTTCATTGCTTTAATCATTTATTCATGTTTAATTTAAAGCACATGCTAAAATTATTTGTCATCGTGCTTCGGTTTCATTGAAACAAATTGTGCAGGTCAAACAGTTCATTGCTAACAGCTAAACTATTACCTACTACTTTAACCCATATTTGACGTGCCTTTCAGACTATCGTGGTGAAGACAGTCATATCATTTTAAACGTGTCACTGTAAAACAGCAAGTTTGTTCTCTAATTCAAGTCAACAAAACAGTTTGATGGCATTACACAAATAATGTGATTCACATTCAATACTCACACTCGGATCGTCATCGTCCATATTCAATAGTTGTAATAGTATGTTGGCTTCCAGTGAAATAGAGGGCGCTGTCGCGAAATACAAGGTGTCTAGAACTGCAGGTCCAGATCTGCAGGTCTGAATCTGCAGCCTCCAGGTCTGCAGACACACCCTCCTCACAGATAGAGTGCCCAGAGGAAAGGTGGGAGGGGTGGGGTGGATCAAACCATTTTTGAGGCAAGGGGGTTGCTATATTTTTGTTGTTAAAATATTACGTTGCAACCAAGTACTGTATGGTTTTGACACTTTCCTAGCTTGTTAAAGGGTGCTGGGATTCAATTTGGGGGTGCTTCAGCACCACAAAAAATGGGCTAGAAACACCTATGTCTGCAGGTTTGCTGAATAAATATTCAGTCTGTCGACATTTATACGCCGCGTGAGCTTCTCTGGTGTCGTTGTTATAGAATCCGGAAGGGTTTTGGGGTCCTAGTTAGATTTTAAATGTCAGAAATGTCACTTTATATTAGCTTACATTTGAGCCATTATTTACATGTTTTTGATCTTTTGATGTTATCCTGAATTATGCAGCAGTTTGTGAATTCTGTTTTAATAAGAGCACTATAAATTAATCGTCAATAAGTTGTCTGAAGTGTAATAACGATAATTAAAATACAAGCATTCAGGCGCTATAAACAGCCACAGCTGTGCGTAATGGTCGTGCGTTATGACAGCTCTTCTGTGTCATGACAGACTGTCTCTGGCACACATATTGACAAGCAAATGGATTTAAGCATGCCTCTCAGTCAAGTCATCTCTCACTGTGGGAGTGGAAACGTGCACCCAGCTTCACAATGACTATGCAAAACAGAATCTGGCACACATGAGGATTTATAAATCTATAAACTTTGTAGTTTAACACTCGGCCAAAACAGGGCCCGCGTATCAATTTTCCAAGCAGTCAGTCAGTCAGAGGGTCATTGAGTGTGCCAACGGTGGTCCTGTGCTTTGGAGTCTCCAGACCTGTCATTCTGTGTCATGCTCCTCTGCAAATTCTGATTTTATATTTCTCTGCTGTTCCATGAAACCCTTTTGGTTTGAAAACACGGTTTATGCAGCAGTGTGTGCACAGAAATAAAGGAAAACTGCTTTCTGTTTTATTTAGTACGGGACAGTACATTTTGAATATTGGGTGATCAATATGGGACAATCCCCTACTGAGACCCAGAAGAAAAAAAAAAAATTAAAAAACAAAACAAAAATACTCTGTCATTGGGTTAAAGGAAAAATTTTAATGCAAAAACTGGACATCAGGTCTTGTTTGATCAGAATTGTAATATTAAAATGTAATAATCATGCATTCATTTTTTGTGGAATTTGTCTAAATCTCTAAATCTAAACATCTCACAATGGAGCTTTTAGATTTAACTGCATTCTGTGTCCTTGATAAACCTGAAGCTGGATTGTTAGAGATTACATTACACATAACTAGGCCCCTCATCTTTCCTGTCTAGTGCATCTGGATCCTTGGGAATCCAAGACATGCCAGAAAGCTGATGATAGATATGCCAAAGAAGGTTTTAAGCTCCTCTGAAGTGGTTTTCAGGCTGCCTCCAGTGAAGAGCACTCTCCACTGCTTTGTGTACTTCCTGGTCATCTATGTACTGTTTGAAGTAATCAGAGGGCCTCCAGTAGGCTTGTGCCGATTTCTGGTTTAACCGATTTGATCCAGTTTAAGAGCTCCAGTCGGTATAATTTACGTCAACCAGCGAAATCCGGGGAAAAAAACACTTTAAACACTTACTTGTTTGTATATAAATGTAGCAAACAAATGTTTTGTGCAGTTTGTCTCTAATACTGTGGCTGCTCAGAGGGTCTCCGCTGCCTGCTGTAGGAGGTCAAAGGGCACGTGTTGTCTGTTTACTTGAGAGATGATGAAAGGATGCCACCGAAAGAGCCTGTGGCCTAAAAGCAAAAACTGCGCCAATTTGGCAGCATTTTGGATTTGAGACAGATGATAACAGTGACTCAATAATTGAAGATGAGCCGACATGTAAAGAGTGTCGAAAAAAGGTGATATTTGGCTTTAAATCAAAAATCAGATTATAAAATTTTCAAACTGGCAAAAACGTAGCCTCCAGTCTTGATGGCTGTGGCAAGCGTTGTTGTGCGACGTATAGTTTAATTGCCTTTTAGCATTTTACATTAAAAATACATTTTTAACTACATCAATCAAAAGGCTCAGTAGGTTGCCAAGTTAAGCTTTTAACCATGTGTGTGTTTGTGTGATGGTTTCCTTTTTCCTGCAGACGTCCAGCAGCTGTTGGTGGTTAAAGAAGAGGTTCCCCCTGAGCAGCAGGAGTGGAGCTCCAGTGTGGACCAGGAGGACCCAGAGCCTCCACACATTAAAGAGGAACAGGAGGAACTCTGGATCAGTCAGGAGGGAGAGCAGCTTCAAGGGCTGGAGGAGGATGATATCACCAAGTTCACATTCACTCCTGTCCCTGTGAAGAGTGACGATGATGAAGAGAAACGTCAGTCCTCACAGCTTCATCAAAGACACACTGAACAGATGGAAACAGAAGCAGAGGGAGAGGACTGTGGAGGAGCAGAACCAGCCAGGAACTCAGATCCAGATACACATTTACAACCAGAGACTGATGACAAGACTGGAGAGTCTTCTGAACCAGAGACTGATGACAAGACTGGAGAGTCTTCTGAACCAGAGACTGATGACAGTGATGACGACTGGATGGAGACCAGAGAACATCAGTCAGGTTTAAACTCTCTGAAAAATTATGATTTGATGGTTGGTGGGAAACGTTTTTGGTGCTCTGAGTGTGGGAAAAGATTTGTTTGTCTTGGAAGTCTGAATCGACACATGATATTGCATACAGGAGAGAAACCATTTAGCTGCTCTGAGTGTGGGAAAAGATTTGGTTATCGTCATTATCTGAATCGACACATGATATCACATACAGGAGAGAAACCGTTTAGCTGCTCTGAGTGTGGGAAAAGATTTAGTCGTAGTGGAGTTCTAAAGGAGCACATGAGGTCTCATACAGGAGAGAAACCATTTAGCTGTTCTGAGTGTGGCAATAGATTTGTTTGTCGTGGAAATCTGAATCGACACATGATGTTGCATACAGGAGAGAAACCATTTATCTGCTCTGTGTGTGGGAAAAGATTTATTGGAAGTGCACATCTGAAGATACACATAAGAACTCATACAGGAGAAAAACCATTCAGCTGCTCTGAGTGTGGGAAAGGATTTAGTAACAATGGAGATCTGAAGAGACATATGAGATGTCATACAGGAGAGAAACCATTTAGCTGCTCTGAGTGTGGGAAAAGATTTGTTTCCAGGCAAAGTCTGAATCTACACATGAGATCTCATACAGGAGAGAAACCATTTATCTGCTTGGAGTAGGGCTGGGACTCATTAAGATTTTAACGATTCTGATTCCTTACTAATTCTTCTGACCGATTCCTACATTATATTCATTATTCTTGCTATTTTTAAACAAGTATATAATAAACACAAATGCAATCATTCAAATACAAATGCTTTTTATGTGATCTATGAGAGCTCATACAGGAGAGAAACCATTTAGCTGCTCTGAGTGTGGGAAAAGATTTGCTTACAGTCAATACCTGAAGATACATATGAGATTTCATACAGGTGAGAAACACATGAGAATGCATGCAGAAGAAAAACCATTTAGCTGCTCAATTTGTGGGACTGTGTTTCTACTGGTCAAAGTGACGGCTGTGATGGGAGAAATCCTGAACACAAAATGAAAATCAAACATGCTCGACTTTATGCTGGACAAAAATACACTGTGTTATCTATTTTATTTGTTTTTCAAAATAAAAATTGGTTAAACGATTTCAATGTGTGTAAATTTACTTATTGATCATTTTGAGCACATTTCAACAATACCGCGATAACTGGGGACTGGAGCAGGCGAACTGACACGGACCCAAACATTTATGTATGTGTGTATGTATGTTTTTAAATGTATGTATGTACTTACTAACTTACTTACCAAGATCAGTCTTGTACAGCCAGGGGGAGTATTTCCCCTCTGACAGCCAAGCTGCGTCAAAACCTGTTATCCGGTGCCGTACTTTGTCTCTTTCCTGAAATTGGATCCAGAGCAGGAGAGCTACTCTGTCTGCTACTCGCAGGAGAGCGAGTGCTGCCATCTTCACCACCCTGGGAGTGTTTATAAAAACGTCGGCTCTCTGTCAGCTGGTGGGAGTGTGCTCATCTGTGTGTGCGCGCATGTGTCAATGTGTGTGTGCCCTGATCAATGCAGAGAGCAGAGGAGAATTGTAAATGCGCGACCATGTAGAGACAGAAATGACATGCCACCCAATTTTAGACCGGTCTACTAGAGACTAACGGTGCCTCTTCCCCCAGTAGCTTTGTATTGTGGGACACAATGAAAACCTTCTTCGCTGTCCACCAAGTTAGCTCGTGGTATGAGGTTCATAATGAGGAATAATTTGTCACCTAAAACACATTTGTGGAAAACCAAACTTATACCAATTATCTCTGATAATAAAATTTTTAAGCTTTGGTATGACAGAGGGATATGATACATTGAATAGTGTTACAGTAGCAACATCTTCATGTCCTTTGAACAGCTAAAAGCAAAATGTGATTTATCCAGCAAACACTTTTGTTATTTACAACTGAGAGCCTTCCTGAAAAAAAGTTGGGGGGAACAAATGGCACTGTCTGCTCGGGCTGGGGCGACGTATATGTGTCGACGCAAATTATTTGCATTGATGCATTGATTCAAACAAAAAAAATGGCAGCAGTGCTGTGCTATTGTACTATGGCCTACTCAAGTGCTGGAATTTGTTATTTATGTGACAACGCCTGAATGCAACACAGGCTCCGCTTGATTGACTGTGTACACAGTGCCATGCTGCAGGATCGGGCCTGGCTCAGTGATAATTGTCTTGTTCGGGTTGGAAGATGCAGCCGCTCACCTCTGTGTGTGTGCGTGCAAGCGTATGAGTTTGCTGCCGGGGCGTTCTCCCAAATTAAACCAGAGATATTCAGAATGAATGACGGTAAAGTGATTGTAGAAGATGAACTATTGAACTTCATTGTGGTCAAGATGAGAACTTTGTGTCACGACGACATAATTCTGCTGGTGACAAACAGCTTTAGCTCGAAGCAGATTGAATCCTTGACGACGGCATTGTTTGAGGTGTCTCCAAATACCTCCCAATGTTGTATCTCCCAAAAAGGTGCACAAAAGGACCTTAACAAGGGGTGTCGGTAGCTTAGTGGATAGTGCCGGCGCCCCATGTATAGAGATGATGCCTCGCCACAGTGGTCGCGAGTTCAACTCCGGCTTGCAGCCCTTTGCTGCATGTCGCCCCCCCACTCTCTCTGCCTCCCCATTTCACACTGTCCTGTATATTATAGGCAAAAAAGCCCAAAAAATAATCTTTAAAAAAAAAAAAAAAGGACCCTAACAACGTTAAAATGTGCCTGACAGTTCTAAACGAGTTTAGAGAAGATATTCCTAGATTTGTCTTGCACTTTTTGGATGAGCTCCCACATGTCTCATTTTAATCATATGGATGTCTCAGCCCTCCTGGGGAGAATGGAGCAAATTAATAATTACATTTGCTGTATGAAAAGCACTCTAGAATTGCAGATGACTGCTCGCGATAGGCTGCGGGAAGTGACTACTGCCCTCGATGTACAACTGTCTACTGTGGAGAAGCTGTCTTGCCCTCCTAACACCTAAGGTCTCAATATCAGAGGTGACAGTCGGGCAAGCATGACACCGGGGGAAACTCAGCTCCCAGCTAACGGTAGACCCACAGCTCCTGTACCCCAGGCGCCACCGCTGGGCCAAACCCAGTCTCCTGCAGGCTCATGGTGCAAAGTGGCACGAAGAAGACGTCACCCTAAGTCAGTGTCAGAAAATTCCACCGCTCAACACAAACCTCGCTCGGCTTAACGGGAGGCTGTTTGAGAATCAAAAAAACTAACAAATGCTAAATTTAAACATGCTCTCCGCTTTATTAAGTCTAACAAGAACAAAATGAGGGCAGATTCACTCGCCAGGGAGCTGCACAAAAGCAAATATAATGACTTCTGGAAAGAGGTCAGGGTTATGAACACTTCTAAAACCCCCTTAGCATCTGACACTGAGGATGTCTGTGGCCAGGACAAGATAGCTGAAGTGTGGCGTGAACATTTCTGTAATCTCTTCAGCTGCGTTAAAAGTAATGCAGTGGTTATTGATAATGTTGATCTATCTACAAACATGGTAATCAAGTCAGCTGATGTTTCTGCTGCCATCAAGTTGCTGGACAAAAACAAGGCTTGTGGCTTGGGCTTCACCTTAAGTATGCCAGCTCGAGGCTCTGCCCTCTGCTTGCGATGTGTTTCACAGGCCTCATGGTTCATGGTGTTCTTCCTGAATCCATTATGTCTGTTCTGTTGGTGCCGGTCCTTCAAGACAAGGCAGGGAAACTAAATAGCATGGACAATTATAGACCCATTGCCCTTGCTAGTATCATGTTTAAAGTCTTGGAAAGAATCCTCTTCACTAGGCTAGAAATGTATGTAATCACTGCGGATAATCAGTTCGGGTTTAAAGAAAAACATAGCACTGATTTATGCACTTATGCTTTAAAGGAAATGGTTGCCAAATACAGATACCCCCTAATATAATGACATTGGAAACACTGATGCAGCTGAGCAATCTTCATGACTCAGCCTTCGTTTGGAATTGTGTGTGTTAGAAAGAGTTGGTAACTCTGCCCTACTTGTGAACTATCGCCAAGAAAACAGTACTATTAAGAATCAGAAAAAAAATCACCATCTGCCAGTGACTGGATCCACTAACACAGCAGATAACAATGGAGCAACACTCAGCTCTGAAAAAAAGTTATACTGATGAATTATGTGTTAAAGGTTAGGTTGTATGTCCTCAATGTTACATGTATGGACTGTCTGTGTAAACTGCCCATCAAAATATTAAAGGTTGGACTGAATCATTTTGATGTTATACTTATGGATTCCCTGTGTAAACTGTCTACTAATATTTAGTGGTCTTAATTTTGTGTACTTGTGTACATGGTCTGTGTGGATTTTATCATTGTATTTCTCTTTTTTGTAATATTTTATTGAGTTAACTAATGGATTAGGGTATACACTGGAAAGTGCCTCGATAAAGTCACTCCAAGGATTTTTTGCATCTCTCCATCATGTTTCTGTTGCTTATATACTACTTAAAAAACAATTGCATATGTGAAATCAAATGAACTAAACTAAAAATCAACTGGAACAGTTCAATAAAAGTCATTCTTTCGAATAAGTGTATTTTAATCATTTATCCCCCTGAGTGTTTTTCTGAGTAAGCCCGCAATTCCATGTAACACTTCAGGATTTTTATTTTGAAGCCCATGAACTCATCTCTACCGGAAGCTGTACTCTTTACTGTTGCGAACGTCACACTGTTTGATCAATATGGTGTCTGGTAGAAAAGTGTGTTAGCAGAGTGTCTTTGTTGTGTTTTTAAAGTGTGAACATGTCTAAAGTCCAAATGCTGAGATCGTTGGTGAAGCAGCGACTAACTGCGGCTGCTGAAGAGATATTTTGGCTGGTTGAAAGAACGATAGCAGAGTACGAGGAGGAACTTTGTCGATCAAAAGAGGAGAACGAGCGACAACGGAAACTACTGGACGCTGTTTCTGACCCTCAGCTTCGGTTACACAGAGCAGGTTTGTTCATGAAACATTACAAGTTCATTATTAATAATATAACTACAGCTTTGTTCAATAAATATTCAGTTTGTCGATGTTTATACGCCGCGTTAGCTTCTCTGGTGTCGTTAGCTTCTTTGGTGTTGTTGTCTTATGGTATCCGGAAGGATTCCAAACGTCTGTTTTGTCTGTTTTGCCATTTCACCAGTTTCGGAGGGGAAGCTGATATAACAGTATTCGGTATACATTGTATTCGCATAAGTGTCCACTAGATGGTAGAATTAAGTCAGAATACACTGGACATTTCCTTTTATTAGTGATAGCAATATACCGATACCACTTTTCCCTTCCCAATATCAATTCCAATCCCTGAACCTTCGGTATCTGCCGATACCGAGTACCGAGCCGATACCAGCGCGTAAAATAAAAACGGATGGGATATGAATTGTTTCA
Source organism: Epinephelus cyanopodus (assembly GCA_026686955.1). Classification (NCBI taxonomy): domain Eukaryota; kingdom Metazoa; phylum Chordata; class Actinopteri; order Perciformes; family Serranidae; genus Epinephelus; species Epinephelus cyanopodus. The sequence goes on along the minus strand of CM048934.1, from coordinate 5,947,062 downwards.
TGTCTCAGCTCCTAAAACTCTATGTAAAATATTAGGAAATAATACTTAACAGCAGAATGAATGCCATAAAACTTTTTTTAATTATTATTATTATCCAGTGTTGACACAGATCAAGACACAGGTTAAAGTGCAGCCACACAATTTGGTAAAAAATAAATAAATAAATACATTTTAAAGGATACAGTAGAATGTAGGGCTTGTATTAACAAATACAAAAATTTTTACCAGATGACTTAAAGTAATGACATTAACAAATAGTAGCGGGGCTTTTACTCACCACAACTGCAGAGGCTACCAGCTTCATGTGAAACAGTCTACATTATAAAAGGGCTGTTATTTGTTAATCCCTCTGTCTCAAAATTTTTACTTAATATCCGTTCTCGTTGCCTTGATAAACCCTTCCCAGAACCGTCACCATATCGTGGTGGAGGAGTTTGAGTGCCCTAATGACCCTAGGAGCTATGCTGTCAGGGGCATTTTGCCCCTGGTAGGGTTTCCCATGGCAGATTGGGCTCTACATGGGCTCTTTAGGGCTGCACGATGCATCGTTTAAACATAGTCGTCCCAATGTGCGCATGTGCGATAGTGATTTCGCAGGACGTGTGATGTTTTCTCTCTCTTTTTTAGAACGTCAATTTTTCTTTTGCTTCAGAAAAGCATCTCTGAAGCGGCTCCCTGCTCTGCTCTCTCTCTCTCTCTCTCTCTCTCTCTCTGAGCAGTCAGCTCACAGTCAGCCCCTCCCCCTATGCACAAGATGAGCAATAGACAAGAGCAAGAGACTGCAAAGGATGAATTAGTCCCCAAAAGAGGGTCAATGTCCAAAATATGGAAATATTTCGGACTTAAAAAAGATGACGTCGACCAAAAGAGCGAACTGTGTTGACAGTGCCTCGCCGTTGTCACTAGGGCTGGGCGGTATACCGGTTTGTACTGAAAACTGGTATTTATTTTCATTATGATATGAATTTTTCATACCCCGCAATACAGGTAAATAGCCCAAACAACGTCCGGAACGTGCGCGGCGGGAAAGTGTTTCAGCGGGGACCCATTTCACCGCTGAACACCACAAGCACACTTGAGCGGGGTGAGAGTGAGAGCATATAGAGAAGTTTAGAGGCGAGAATGGCTGCTGGAGAGAGTCCTGAAAGTGAAGCAACTGTACACGATGACCCAGAAGAACTCATACCAAAAAGAGCAGTGTTTCCCCCACCCACACCTACACACACACACACACACAGACAAAGCGCGCACACACACAGGTGAGCACACTAGAGCACGGCTCGGGCCTCATTTTCCTGACTGAAGACGACCCGTCCCGAGTCTGAGACAGTTATAACCGAGCACAGCACTAATGGAGCGGAGCGTGTGTTGCGTTCAGACGTTGTCAGGTAAATAACAAACTCCGGCACTTGAATAGGCCGAGGACGCCATTGTTCATTGGACTTCAACGCTCACATGGGCAATGACAGCATAATAGTTATTATTCTGAGGCACTATGTTTTGGGGGTGAAGTTATTTTAGTTTAGAGAGATCCATTTATAAGAATGTGTTTCCAAAGGGGGGGGGGCTCATTTAGTTGACCATGGAGGAACCAAAGGCTGCTTTCCAGGATCTCGTTCTGGCAGCCCAGGATGGAGAGGACTTCCAGATCACCACTCTCAACAGGCTAGTTGTAACCAAAGATGAAGAAACAGGACTCTTACTCTGCAATAGAAGAGTCCAATCCTGGAGTGAGGATGGAAAAGCAGAACCGTTATTCCTGTTCGGAGCGTGGCCCCCTGTAATACACCGGGCACCTTCTCTCTCTCTCTCTCTCTCTCTGTCTCTCTCTCTCTCTCTCTCTCTCTCTCTCTCTCTCTCTCCTTTGCTAACACTCATGTCCTGTTAATCCAAGTTAGTATTTTCTACTGCATCAGTAACGTCAGTGAGATACACAAGTCAGGATTGCACGGGCTAACAAGCAAAATAATCAATGTGTTAGTCGTAAGAAGTTATGACAAACTTTTGTTTTGTTAAGAATAGATGATAATTCATTTAGTTTTGTGCTTTTACGTTTTAGGTTGATAACTGTATGCATGAAGAGCTTGTGAAGCTGTATATGTGAAGAGCTTCAGTAAAGAGTATAAACTTCATTGAGTTGTGATGCCTCGTGTGTCCTGATCCCTTTCGGAGGGGAAAAAAGCCAAACAGGTGCTGTGTTCCACGTTTTATTTCTGAATTGCTCCAGAAAAGAGGATTAGCAAACTGTTAGTATACCGTTCCGTACCATCCTGATCAGGAAACATCTGTTGTGGTTCAGCGCTGGAAGCTGCGTCTATAATTCATGCAAGGTATCATGGGGGCTAAGAATAACGTGGATACAAAGCTCAGTTTGTCAGTGACTCAGGCTGCCAGTAATAAATCTTGACGTATGGCAAACTCTCGCATCCTATAGACAATCATTCTCACATAATTGACTTTAGACTGAGCACATAAAGAGCCACACTGTAGCCTCCAGACATGATTTCTCTGTAACATGTGTGTTTATGCGCATGTGCATGTGTGTGTGCGTGTTTACTGTATACTGTTTACTGTTTCCTGCAGACGTCCAGCAGCTGTTGGTGGTCAAAGAAGAGGTTCCCCCTGAGCAGCAGGAGTGGAGCTCCAGTGTGGACCAGGAGGACCCAGAGCCTCCACACATTAAAAGGGAACAGGAGGAACTCTGGATCAGTCAGGAGGGAGAGCAGCTTCAAGGGCTGGAGGAGGATGATATCATCAAGTTCACATTCACTCCTGTCCCTGTGAAGAATGAAGATGATGAAGAGAAACCTCAGTCCTCACAGCTTCATCAAAGACAAATTCAGCAGATAAAGACAGAAGTGGAAGAAGAGGAATGTAGAGAAGCAGAACCAGCCAGGAATTCAGATTTGGATAGACATTTACAACCAGAGACTGATGACAGTGATGATTGGAATGAGACCAGAGAACCTCAGTCAGGTTTAAACTCTCTGAAAAATGATCAAGTCCCTGTCAGTGATTTGATTGTTGGTGAGAAACAATTTAGCTGCTCTGAGTGTGGGAAAACCTTTGGTCACAGAAGAGATCTGAAGAGACACATGAGATCTCATACTGGAGAGAAACCATTTTGCTGTTCTGAGTGTGGCAAAAGATTTGGTCGTAGTGGAGTTCTAAAGGAGCACATGATATCTCATACAGGAGAGAAACCATTTAGCTGTTCTGAGTGTGGCAAAAGATTTGGTCGTCGTAGAGTTCTGAAGCAACACATGATATCTCATACAGGTGAGAAACCATCTAGCTGCACTGAGTGTGGGAAAAATTTTAGTTGTAGTGGAATTCTGAAGGACCACAAGAGCTCTCATACAGGAGAAACAATTTAGCTGCTTTGAATGTGGGAAAAAACTTAGTCATACGGGAGGTCTGAAGGTACACATGAGATCTCATACAGGAGAGAAACCATTTAGCTGCTCTGAGTGTGGGAAAAGATTTGGTTACAGTGGAGATCTGAAGAAGCACATGAGATCTCATACAGGAGAAAAACCGTTTAGCTGCTCTGAGTGTGGCAAAAGTTTTGGTCGTAGCGGAGTTCTGAAGAATCACATGAGATCTCATACAGGAGAGAAACCATTTAGCTGCTCTGAATGTGAAAAAAAATTTGGTCTAAAGTTAAATCTGAAGAAACACATGAGATCTCATACAGGAGAGAAACCATATGGCTGCTCTGAATGTGGCAAAAACTTTGGTCAAAGTGGAGATTTGAAGAGACACATGAGAACGCATACAGGAGAAAAAACATTGAGCTGCTCTGAGTGTGGTAGAAGATTTGGTCAAAGTGGTCATTTGAAGACGCACATGAGAACACATACAGGAGAAAAACCATTTAGCTGCTCAGTTTGTGGGAAATCATTTACACAAAATGGAAATTTACATTCACACATGAAAATTCATGCGGGAGAAACGTGATTCAACTGTTCAGTCTGGAAAAAAAATCTATTTGGAATTAGCAAGCGTGATAAAAGACGGCAGAGAGGTGACGTTGTGCAAATAAATGAAAGATTTATTAACACATGGGCCGATAACAAATGTGTTAACTAACTATGCTAAAGTACAACCTATTCAGGGCTGCCAATGATAACATTTACGTGACAAACAGCAAGGCTACGGCTAACAAGTTAACGTATTGACACTCCTCAGACAGACAGACAGACATACCGGACAGCCTCTCAGTCCTTAGCTGCTAATGTTAGCTCATGCACAACACACAAACTTTTACAAAGGGTCATAATGTGCTTGTAGTGACTGTCAAATCGCCAGCAAAGTTGTTTACACTGCAGACACGGAGAGCAGCTGTTAGTGCCTCCTGCTCTCATGGGACAAAGATCCTCTGAGAAGAAAGACGGTTCACTCTGCTCTGCCACCAGGAACAAAGTGGGAGGCAAAGATCCTCTTTCACCAAAACCCTTTTTTTTTTTTTTTTTTTGTTAATACATTGAACACACATTAAAGAACATACAAGTTCCTGTAGAGAATTAATATATATAATACAATACAATAAACATTGTCAAATTAAATGAAGGAAGAGGATTTTTTTTAAAGGCAAATAAAATATTGGGGATTTATGTAAAAATATACATAGAGACATTGGTTTGGCCTTGGTGCCACACATTTTGCCCATAGACACTGTCTGGAAAAAGGCTCAGCAGAGGCTTTACTTCCTGTGACAGCTGAGGAAGCTTAACCTGCCTCAGGAACTGCTTATCATGGATCTGCCACCAAACTGGACAGGAACAGACTGAAACGAACAATCAGGTGTGGAGAGAGGATTATTGGTACTGATCTTCCCTCCATCGAGGACCTGTACAGGTCAACGGTCAGGAAACGGGCAAGAAACATCAGTGTAGACTCCTCACGCCCCGGACACAATCTGTTTAAACTCCTACCCTCCGGTATGCGCAACAGAGCACTGTTCACCAAAACCACCTGTCACAAAGACAGTTTCTTCCCCCAGGCTGTCGCTCTGGTGAACTTCTTAAAAGTCACAGAGCGGCAGGTCAAACAATACTGCATCCTTGAATATTTTATATTTTTGTTTATTTTTGATGTATAGTTATATATTTTTTAAAATATTGTATATTCTGTATATTCCACATTTTGCCTAAATTTGAGTACTGATGTCGGTTCTGGAACACTGAGAGCAAGTCTACCAGAGTCAAATTCTTTGTATGTACACATGTACTTGGTGAATAAAGCTGATTCTGATTCTGATTTTGTGTCCCTCTGTATCATTCTGTGTCCCGAAATTTCTGAGTTTTTACGGGTTCCCGAACACAACACAGGCAGAAGTCTTCTTGAGTCAATCAACATCCCCCAATGGCTGGATCAACCAACACAGCAGATAACAATGGAGCAACACTCAGCTCTGAAAAAAGTTATAATGATGGATTATGTGTGAAAGGTCTGATTGTATGTCTTCAATGTTACATTTATGGACTATCTGTGTAAACTGCCCATCAAGATGTTAAAGGTTGGATTGAACCTTTCTGACGTTTTGTTAATGGATTCCCTGTGTAAACTGTCGATTAATATTTAGTGATCTGAATTCTGTGTATATCTGTACATGGTCTGTGTGGATTTTATAACTGTCTTACTTTTCTTCCATCTTTGCAATATGTTACTGAGTTAACTAATGGATTATGGTATACAATGGAAAGTGCCTCGATTAAGCCTTCAGAGGGCGTTTTTCTCTCTCTCCATCGTGTTTCTGTTGCTCATGTACTACTTTTTTATGCAAATGTGAAAACAAATAAGCTAATAACCAACTGCAACAGTTCAGTAAAAGTAATTCTTTCAAATCTTGTATTTTAATCATTGATCCTGCTGGATGTGGTGTTCTGAGTAAGCCAGTGATTTCGTGAACAATTCTGGGCTTTTATTTTGAAGCCCATGAACTCATCTCTACTTCCCTCTGTCGCGAACGTCACACTGAACAAGATGGCGTCTGGTAGAAAAGCGTGTTAGCGGAGTGTCTTTGTTGTGTTTTTAAAGTGTGAACATGTCTAAAGTTCAAATGCTGAGATCGTTGGTGAAGCAGCGACTAACTGCGGCTGCTGAAGAGATATTTGGGCTGGTTGAAAGAACGATAGCAGAGTACGAGGAGGAACTTTGTCGATCAAAAGAGGAGAACGAGCGACAACGGAAACTACTGGACGCTGTTTTCAACCCTCAGCTTCGGTTACACAGAGCAGGTTTGATCATGAAACATTACAAGTTCATTATTAATAATATAACTGCTACTATTTTTGGAGTAGTTTGGTCAGGGTTTGTGCATCTGCAGGTTGCATATGGCGTACCTGTAAACAATGCACACTGATACATTTTTAACAACATAAATCAAGAGGCTCAGTAGTTTGCCAAGTTAAGCTGTTAACCGTGTGTGTGTGTGTGTGTGTGTGTGTGTGTGTGTGTGTGTGTGTGTGTGTGTGTGTGTTTCCTGTTTCCTGCAGACGTCCAGCAGCTGTTGGTGGTTAAAGAAGAGGTTCCCCCTGAGCAGCAGGAGTGGAGCTCCAGTGTGGACCAGGAGGACCCAGAGCCTCCACACGTTGAAGAGGAACAGGAGGAACTCTGGATCAGTCAGGAGGGAGAGCAGCTTCAAGGACTGGAGGAGGATGATATCACCAAGTTCACATCCACTCCTGTCCTATATGACGGTAATGAAAATGATTCCATTGCAATTTTATATACGGCGGGATACCTTATTGTCATAATATCACCCAATCCTAGTTTCAGTGTATCTTTTTACACAGTCGACAAACAGTCTTATCTTTGTGCGTGACTTTGCCATCTGTGGTGTAGAACCCAAAATACTTCCACATGCTGCTTCTCAGTTGTTTTGATGTCGTGGTTGTCCGCTCAGGGCGGCTTTGTTTGCTATCATCCTCCATTTTCGTAGCAAAATAACACATTAACATTAGCTTCGTTTAGTGACAGGTCAGTAGGACATGCAATAAATCAACATGATAGTGAATTTTTAGAGCGCTCTCTGTTGGATCACAAGACAAACTACATCAAATTGTCTGATGCACTGAGAGACTGCAGCTAACAGGTAATTACAGCTCGAACATGAACTTTTCACTTCAGGTCCGAAACTCGAATAAAAAGTGACAGCCCTGCTATGAATAGAAGCACATGCACATTTGTGGAACTGCAACAGTCCACAGACAATGAGTGCTAAAATTATGTCCTTGGCCAAGCTACCTCACTTCTTTGCTACCATAAAATTAGCCAATGCTAGCTAATTTCACTAACATAACATATCAGGAAAATGGCTTTAAATGGTCCATAATGTTATCTACATCGTGTTGTTTTGTAAGGCAGCGGATACTGTGCCATTACACTGTGCAGTTTTTGAGGTGTGTGTGTTTACTGTTTCCTGCAGACGTCCAGCAGCTGTTGGTGGTTAAAGAAGAGGTTCCCCCTGAGCAGCAGGAGTGGAGCTCCAGTGTGGACCAGGAGGACCCAGAGCCTCCACACATTAAAGAGGAACAGGAGGAACTCTGGATCAGTCAGGAGGGAGAGCAGCTTCAAGGGCTGGAGGAGGATGATATCACCAAGTTCACATTCACTCCTGTCCCTGTGAAGAGTGAAGATGATGAAGAGAAACCTCAGTCCTCCACTTCATCAAAGACACACTGAACAGATGGAAAGAGAAGCAGAGGGAGAGGACTGTGGAGGAGCAGAACCAGCCAGGAACTCAGATCCAGATACACATTTAAAACCTGAGACTGATGACAGTGATGATTGGACGGAGACCAGAGAACCTCAGTCAGGTTCAAAGTCTCTGAAAAATGGGAAACGATTTAGGTGCTCTGAGTGTGGGAAACAATTTGGTTCCAGGCAATACCTGAAGATACACATGAGATCTCATACAGGTGAGAAACCATTTAGCTGCTCTGAGTGTGGGAAAAGATTTGGTCGAAGTGAAGTTCTAAAGGTCCACATGAGATCTCATACAGGGGAAAAAACATTTTGCTGCTCTGAGTGTGGAAAAAGATATGGTCAAAAGGAACATCTGATGAGACATATGAGATCTCATACAGGAGAGAAACCATTTAGCTGCTTTAAATGTGGGAAAAGATTTGGTCGTAGTGAAGTTCTAAAGGAGCACATGAGATCTCATACAGGAGAGAAACCATTTAGCAGCTCTGAATGTGGAAAGACATTTGGTGACAGGAAAACTCTCAGCGTACACATGAGAGCTCATGTAGGAAAGAAACCATTTAGCTGCACTGAGTGTGGGAAAAAATTTAGTAGTATGAGAGGTCTGAAGGTACACATGAGATCTCATAAAAGAGAGAAACCCTTTAGCTGCTCAGAGTGTGGGAAACAATTTGGTTATCGGCAATACCTGAAGATACACATGAGAGCTCATACAGGTGAGAAACCATTTAGCTGCTCTGAGTGTGGGAAAAGATTTGGTCGAAGTGAAGTTCTGAAGAGACATATGAGATCTCATGCAGGAGAGAAAACGTTAAGCTGCTCTGAGTGTGGGAAACGATTTGAGTACGGTGAAGATTTAAAGACGCACATGAGATCTCATACGGGGGAAAAAACATTTTGCTGCTCTGAGTGTGGACAAACATATAGTCGAAATGAACATCTGAAGAGACATATGAGTTCTCATACAGAAGAGAAACCATTTTGCTGGCCTGAGAATGGGAGAGGATCTAGTTAAAGAGGATATCTGTAATAACACGAGATTTCATCCAGGAGAGAAACCATTTAGCTGCCCTAAGTGTAGGAACAGATTTTATTACAGTCGAGATTTGAAGGTACACATGAGATCTCATACTGGAGAGAAACCTTTTCGTTGCTCAATTTGTGGAAAATCATTTAGGCACAGTAAATGATAAGTGAAGAAGAAAAGTGATTCAGCTCTTTCATTCGAAAAATAAATACAACCTTTTTTATGGTGTAAGTAGGGATTCACAATAATTTGTCCTTCATACGGATACCTGATAACTTTCAGCTCCTAAAGGCCGATACTGATAACGATATTGTGGATTAGAGTTCTCAATTTCAACCCGAGCCCGACCCGAGTAAGCTCGACGGGTCTGGTCGGTTTGGGCAGTCTAATTAAGGTAATTGGGCAGGTTTGAGTCTGGCTCGGACAGCGGAAAGAGAGCGAGAGAGGGAAAAAAAGTGTCTGTATGTCAGAGAAGCGCACTGTGTGAGGATGTGATAACACTAAATGCTGCTGCTGTCCATTCTGATTTTGGAGTCTGTCAATCAATCAATTATCAACAGCTACTCTGAGCGCAAGCAGAGCGCAGCACCACAATCTCTCAGGACATGAAGTGGACTTCCCACATAGATACTGTGTGGAAGGTAGTAGGTTAGTTTTTTTGTTGTTGTTTTTTCTAAAATATTTTTTTTCTTTATTTTGTTATTTCTTGTTCATATAGTTTTCTATCTTAAGTTGAGGGGAGGTTTGTTGTGTAAGCTTATAGCTTCTTGACCTCTCCTGTCACATCCTTATGTTTTTTTCTATTAGTTATCTGGATTCACCAAAACCACTTGTCACAAAGACAGTTTCTTCCCCCAGGCTGTCGCTCTGGTGAACTTCTTATCAGTCACAGAGCGGCAGGTCAAACAATACTGCATCCTTGAATATTATATATTTTTTAATATTGTAGATTCTGTATATTCCACATCTTGCCTAAATTTGAGTACAATTCTGGAACACTGAGAGCAAGTCTACCAGAGTCAAATTCCTTGTATGTACACATGTACTTGGCGAATAAAGCTGATTCTGATTCTGATTTCGTGTCCCTCTGTATCATTCTGCGTCCCCTTTCGAAATTCTGAGTTTTTACAGGTTCCCGAACACAACACAGGCAGAGCTCTTCTTGAGTCAATCAACATCTCCCAATGGTTGGATCAACCAACACAGCAGATAACAACAACAACAACAACAATCTTCACGGAGCATGCGCGAGTAACACGGAGCGCGCTGTGGAGGCGTCTTTGTTTGGCAAACATTTTAAATAATTACTTGGTCTAAAGCTTTAATTCCCCAATGATGATGACTTAAACCTTGACTTAAATCTCAAGGGGAACATATATATATGACCTAAACCTACTACCAAGTTGGAATATAGTGTCACGATGACCGACATGGAGACCGAGAAGGGCAGCGTATCTGCCAGCGTTGACTGTGGTGTTTTCTGATGCAACAGTATCACAAAGTGGAGTTGTGCGTGGGCGGTAAGGGTTAGGAAGATAGGGGAAAAATAAAATGAAATAAAATTTAAGGAGATGGTTTTTGTTTGCCATATCATTTGGATATTTGAACTGACATCTTAATTATGCCTCCACAATATACTTGTAGGTCTATTTGAGTGGTTTTTCCCTCCTCAACCACTTTAGGCAATCTTTTATTTTTATTTTCTATGTTTGTCCTGTTTGTTTGTTGGCATGTTTGAGGCTTATATGTGATTGTTTAATGTTGTGTTATGTTGTGTATTGCATTCCTTTGTTGATTCTAAAAGTAGGCCAAATATGAGAATGTTCCCTTTTTGTTCACGTAATGCAGACTATAATCTAGTACGATTTTAATTCACCCTATGAGTAACAACGAGCTGGTTATTGGTAGCTATAATTGCAATGAGTTAGCCAATAATGTGAAAAGTTTGCTGTCCAGCCACAGCCTGAGGTACCTGTAGGAAGGATGAGAGAATGAGGAGGACATATTTCCTTCAGTCACGGGTAGCAATAAAAGGGGGGTTTCTTATCGAGAGAAATACTGAATATGTAATCCATACAACTTTACGAGACTCAGATGGATTATTGTAGAGCTCACAATCAAATCTATACAATTATGTCTGGTTAATTTGGATGCACCTAATACTGATGATGCTATTTTTTTTTTTTTAAGTATTCAGGAGGCTGTACAAAAATTGGTGTCGGAAATTACTCAGTTAACTATCATCCACAGGCATTAAAAGCAATTCAAACTCTTACGTCTTCTCTTGACTTGATTGATAGATGGAGTTTGAGAAACCCAAAAAAAATTAGGTATACATGGTGTAGAAAAAAAAACAAAAAACAGGACAGTCAAATTGATTTAATTGATAAACATAACTCCTCAAGACAGTCAGGAAATTAAGGGAGTGGTCGATGGAATGTTTGCCGGGCTGTCAGAAAAGGAAATATTGGACAATGTTAGAGGGGGCCAGGTAGCAGCTGTACGGAGATTCAAGAGTAGGGAGGGGGATCCACCAACACTGAGCTGCCAGGCAGAGTTTTTCTGGGGAGCATGGCATATCAAGTGAAGGAGTATGTTAGACCTCTTCTGTGCTGCTGTAATTGTCAAAGATATGGGCATATAGCGGGGGCAGAGTAAAGCTGGGGAACAAAAAAGATGTGCCAAACATGCCTCCTCCAGGTACGTTGATTATGAGCAAGGAGTCATTTCTCTCATTTATAGTTCATGTACTGGTAGCTGCTAAGCACATTTTTGCGTCCAAAACGGCAAATAGGTCGACCTCATGAGAGAAGTGGTAGGGGCAGCAGAAAGGTTCCTTAATATAATATACACAGATGGTTCTGAGGATCCAGAGAGTGGGAAAGCAGGATTTGGGGTGTACGTGGATCAGTTAAGACTGAAGTTTGGAAGTTCTACTTTTACTGCAGAATTACTGGCAATTCTCTGGGCTCTGAGGTGGTCTGAGGATGAAAGACCAAAATCAGTTCTGATTTGCTCGGACTCAGCAGCAGCTCTAGCTACAAGAGGTGTTAAATCAAAACAATTAAACATGTCATTATGGAATGTCAGATGTATAGAATAGAGAGGAGGTCTTTCTATAAGAAGCTGGCAGATCTGGGTGTGGAGACATTTTCTATTAAAGCTATTTTTGGCCAGGGTGAGAACCATCAGATGACAACAAAAGCAGCCTTACAGTTCCTGCGTGAAGTCGGGCCGTATATGAAGAGTAAAAAGACTCTGTCCAGTGGAGGGCAGTGAAACTCCAAGTAACGTCAAAACTGCCGGAAATCGAGAAGAAGAAGGAAGAAGGAAGAAGAAGAAGAAGAAGAAGGTCACACTGAACACGACAGCGTCAGGTGGAAAGGTGTGTTAGCAGAGTCTCTTTGAGTTTTTAAAGTGTGAACATGTCTAAAGTCCAAATGCTGAGATCGTTGGTGAAGCAGCGACCAACTGCAGATGCTGAAGAGATATTTGGGCTCTTTGAAAGAACGATAGCAGAGTACGAGGAGGAACTTTGTCGATTAAAAGAGGAGAACGAGCGACAACGGAAACTACTGGACGCTGTTTTCAACCCTCAGCTTCGGTTACACAGAGCAGGTTTGTTCATGAAACATTACAAGATCATCATTAATAATATAACTGCAGCTTTGTTCAATAAATATTCAGTCTGTCGATGTTTATACGCCGCGTTAGCTTCTCTGGGGTCATTAGCTTCTCTGGGGTCATTAGTTTCAGTGTGGTGCAGTGAGGTCAAGCCAGCCCTCACGTGTTCTTGCGGTGCGTGCATATTGTACACATTACGGCAAGAGCGAGAAAGGACTGATTTCTAAGTAAAAGCAAATTTCCAAAACGACCTCAGGGTGCAGTAAAAGCAAAGAGCATGGATACCAAGAGGCGAAGCTCCGTTGATTTTTTTTTTGCCAACATGTATGTATATATATATATATATGTATGTATGTATGTATACACACACACACACACACACACACACACACACACACACATATATATATATATATATATATATATATATATATATATATACTTATATACTTATATACTTGAAATGAAAGGCGGAGCAGGGGGAAGAGCAGAAGAAGGGGTCATACTTGCTCTAACACTAGCAACATTGTTGACAAAAAAATTGTTACAGTCATTAACAGAAAAAAATGGGCACCACAGGGGGCTGGGAACAAACAAGATAACTTATAGTGTCAAAAACAACTTTGGTATTCTGCTTATATTGGAGGAAATGAGGTCAGCAAAATAACAGGCCTGAGCAGCTTTAACCATTGAGTTATACTCCGTTACGAGTTCATTCAAATGAATATGATGGACCTGAAGCTTTGTAGACTTCCACAGGCGCCCGATACGGTGACATTTGCGTTTAAAACAATGAATGTCATCACTAATCCAGGGGGTAGGATTAACAGTGGCAACTCTACGGGATTTCAGAGGAGCAATCTCATCTAAAATAACGGAACAATGCGAATTAAAAGTGTGAACGAGAGAATTGGCATCACTCTCATCACCAAAAAGCTGCACTATGCTGTTGTTAAAAACAGAGGAGAATTTCACATTTCATGGTAAACAGGTCATTTAACATATGTGAACAAGTAACACACTTTCTGAGTGTACAATCAGTGTTAAGACACATTAAAGAGAATACATTCGTGATCAGTCACAAGCAGCTCCTCAGAGCCGATAATATCTAATTTCAATCCATACGTGAAAACCAGGTCCAGAGTGTTGCCCTAAATGTGTATTGGGCCGCTGACATGTTGGGTAAAATTGAAAGAATCAGTGACTTTTAAGAAGTTCACTGCAAAGGTGTTTGTGGTGTCATTTACAGCCATGTTAAAATCCCCAAGAAGAAGGATTTTCTCAAATTTAATTATGGTAGCTAAGAAGGCACTGAAAATCTACACAGTTGTTAGTACACTTCTGCACCTGCGTATTAAGTACCATTCCCTCTTGGCTGTAGAAATGGGCCTGCAGCAAAAGGGGGAGGGGGACCCTCAAACTCAACTGCTGCTCAGATAATATTTTTAAGTATTTGGTGTTCTGAAGAAGAAGTTGTGTTGAGTGGTTGTTTTGCTTTGATAAATAAAAACGTGATTGTGTCATTCAGTTGGTTGCCCTGTTGACTTCTTGTCTAGCCTTGTGTGTAATGGCGGTTAACACAGCATTACTGCCACCTAGTGGATTGGAGGTGCATTAACTCTATAATGGGCTTTCATCAGGGGAAAAAGTTTGCAGTGGTAAAATTAGGTATATAATTAGATGCATCGATTCGGTTTGATATGTGGCTTTAAATCAAATCGATTATAAAATTTTTAGACCAGCACAAACCTAGCCTCCGATCTTGATGGCTGTGGCAAGCGTTGTTGTGCGACATATGGTTTAATGATCTTTTAGCATTTTACATTTTTAACACAAATACATTTTTAACAACATAACACAAAAGGCTCAGTAGTTTGCCAAGTTAAGCTGTTAACTGTGTGTGTGTGTGTGTTTTCTATGGAGTTAGATCAGTCTCAATATTCACAAATGCACACAGAAGGGTTCACAAATACATGTTAAGATTTATATATAAAAGACTCTCTCCACACAAATATTTTCAATGCACACACATATATTTAGCATTTTATATAAATGTAAAAAAAAATCCACAAATAACCAAAAAAGTTTCACAAATGTATTTCTGATGCACACACAAATATTTATTGTTTTAAATATATGCAATAAAAATCCACAAATATATGTATTTAAAAAGTATTTGCAATTTTCATCAAAACATATGTGGATGTTGATACATTAATTTGCAAATGCTTTTATTTTGTGAACCTCCGCGCATTTGTGTGTGAATCTTTTTGAGACTCTTCTGACGTGACCCGATCCACAAATGCATTTTTTCTACCAAGGGGATATAGGTAGCCAATCACATGTCTCCTTCCTCTTCAGCCAATCACATGAGCGTCCCGCCACCAGCCCCACGTGGGGTATGTTTTAACGTCGTAGCGTCAGAAGGTGGCAGTAATGCACCACTACATTGTTTGCGACCGCCAAATTAATACGGAAGAGAAGAAGAAGAAGAAGAAGGTCAAGAGCGTAGAGCGCTTAAGCTCTGCTCGATTCCCAGCGCGGCCGGCACTGCCAGAAAAGCCTTTTATGTCCATCCCGGAGCAGGCTGGGCTGGGAAATAGTGTCGAAGGTGCCGCTGCCGATGTGTGTTGGGGGGCAGCACTTGACGGACAACGCACCGCGCCGGTGTGCGTTGCACGGTGTACGTTAGCGTCAGTTACACAGTGCAATTATACCAACTAAGCAAGTTTCAGATAATTTGCTAACTAACTGGGCTACCACACACTTTAGCAAAACCAAACACTAATAATTCAAGAAAGAGTCATGATTTACAACAAGTGGATACACTTACAGGCAACAGTATCCAGCTGCAGCCCCGGAGCAGAAGCCCCTGACGTGACACAAGCCTCTGGCCTTTTTTTTCTAACAACTTTTTTAAGTAAATTTGCATAACATAGCGTCTATGAATTGATGAATTGTCCATTTATTTTACCTTTATTTAATCATACAAGTCAACTTTGTTTTTTGTTTGTTTTTGACCACATCGCCACGTTCGAACCATGAATAAAAGAAGCTGCGCTCAGTGGGCGCTGCTTCTATATCAATGTTCATATGCTTCGTTAACTACGACCTGTATTCATTTAGGTCGGACCTTTCAAACTACAAATATTTCACCATTCAATGTAAGAAATCAATGCTAACATTCAAAAATAGCTGACTGTTACCCTATTTCGTGTGTAAGTGTGCACAATGAAGAGACAAAAGTCAATTTGACAAACTTTATTTTCAAATTTCCACAAACAATATCTGATGGCCAGTTCGCTTCTCCTGGCAGCCTGCAAGAGACAGAAAAGATAATGAGCACGTAACTTCAAGAAACAAATCCCAACTTCACCACTGTATTTTTTTGTTTCGCATTTCAGCTGTCTTATAGCCAGATTGAAGGCTTTGGGTCCCTCACTCTACTTAATTTAGCGTTGTAACGGCCGGACTACACGGTGTCGGCCCGCCGGCCTGACCTCAGCGGTCCTCTTCGCTCCCCTCACCCACACTTGAGCACCCGTTCTGGGATACGCATGTGTCGGCCCGCCGGCATGACCTCCGCGCTCCTCTCCGCTCCTCTCACCCACGCTTGAGCATCCGTCCAGGCCGCGGAGGTCAGGCTGGAGGGCTGCGGACGTCAGGCCCGGGCGGGACCACAGCTATTTTTCTGCCAATTTATTCCAGTTAGCTTACCTGAAACCTGCTGCGTTGAGATGCTGTGTCCTGCGAGCTAAGTTCCACACCAAGACCGCAACAATAATATCCAGCATCACTTCCGTCACATCAGGGGCTTGTGCTCCGGGGCTGCAGCTGGATGGCAAGGCAAGGCAAGTTTATTTGTAGAGCACAATTCGTACACAAAGTAATACTCCTTACAGGTGCACGATCGTCGGCCGCCATGCTGCAAACTAGACCTCTTGACCATGTCTGTGCTCTTGACCATAGACATACGCTCTTGACCTTCTTCTTCTTCTTCTTCTCTTCCGTATTAATTTGGTGGTCGCAAACAATGTAGTGGTGCATTACTGCCACCTTCTGACGCTACGACGTTAAAACATACCCCACGTGTGGGTGGTGGCGGGACGCTCATGTGATTGGCTGAAGAGGAAGGAGACATCTGATTGGTTACCTATATCCCCTTGGTAGAAAAAATGCATTTGTGGATCGGGTCACGTCAGGAGAGTCTCAAAAAGATTCACTTACAAATGCGCGGAGGTTCACACACAAATGCGTGGAGGTTCACAAAATAAAAGCATTTGTAAATGAATGTATCAACATCCACATATGTTTTGATGAAAATTGAGAATTGAAAATACTTTTTAAATACATATATTTGTGGATTTTTATTGCATATATTTAAAACAATAAATATTTGTGTGTGCATCAGAAATACATTTGTGAAACTTTTTTGGTTATTTGTGGATTTTTTTTTTACATTTATATAAAATGCTAAATATGTGTGTGCATTGAAAATATTTGTGTGGAGAGAGTCATTTACATATAAATCTTAACATGTATTTGTGAATCCTTCTGTGTGCATTTGTGAATATTGAGACTGATCTAACTCCATAGTTTCCTGTTTCCTGTTTCCTGCAGACGTCCAGCAGCTGTCGGTGGTTAAAGAAGAGGTTCCCCCTGAGCAGCAGGAGTGGAGCTCCAGTGTGGACCAGGAGGACCCAGAGCCTCCACACATTAAAGAGGAACAGGAGGAACTCTGGATCAGTCAGGAGGGAGAGCAGCTTCAAGGGCTGGAGGAGGATGATATCACCGAGTTCACATTCACTCCTGTCCCTGTGAAGAGTGAAGATGATGAAGAGAAACCTCAGTCCTCACAGCTTCATCAAAGACACACTGAACAGATGGAAACAGAAGCAGAGGGAGAGGACTGTGGAGGAGCAGAACCAGCCAGGAACTCAGATCCAGATACACATTTACAACCTGAGACTGATGACACGATTGGAGAGACTTCTGATCCAGAAACTGATGACAGTGATGATTGGAAGACACGTGAACCTCAGTCAGGTTTAAACTGTCTGAAAAATAATGAAGTCCCTGTCAGTGATTTGATTGTTGGTGAGAAGCGATTTAGCTGCTCTGAGTGTGGGAAAAGATTTGGTTGTAGTGGAGGGTTGAAGAGACACATGAGAACTCATACAGGAGAGAAACCATTTAGCTGTTCTGAATGTGGGAAAAGCTTTGCTCAAAGTGGAAGTCTGAAAAAACACATGAGACGTCATACAGGAGAGAAACCATTTAGCTGCTCTGAGTGTGGGAAAAAATTTAGTCTAAAGGCAAATCTGAAGAGACACATGAGGTCTCATGCAGGAGAAAAACCATTTAGCTGCTCTGAGTGTGAGAAAAGATTTGATCACAGGGAAAATCTGAAGATACACATGAGAACTCACACAGGAGAAAAACCATTTAGCTGTTTTGAGTGTGGTAAAACATATAGTCGAAGTGAACAGCTGAAGAAACACATGAGTTTTCATACAGGAGAAAAATCATTTAGCTGCTCTGAATGTGGGAAAAGCTTTGGTTATAGTGGAAGTTTGGAGAAGCACATGAGAATTCACACAGGAGAGAAACCTTTTAGCTGCTCTGAGTGTGGAAAAGGCTTTGGTCAAAGTGTACATCTGAAAGTACATATGAGAGTGCATACAGGAGAGAAACCATTTAGCTGCTCTGACTGTGGGAAAAGCTTTGGTCAAAGTGCAGCACTGAAAGTACACATGAGATCTCATACAGGAGAGAAACCATTTAGCTGCTCTGAGTGTGGCAAAAGATTCAATTACAATGCAGTTTTGAAGAGACACATGAAAATTCATACAGGAGAGAAACCATTTAGCTGCTCTGAGTGTTGGAAAAGCTATGGTCAAAGTCATGAACTCAAGGTACACATGAGATCGCACACAGGAGAGAAACCATTTAGCTGTTCTGAGTGTGGGAAAAGATTTGGTCTAAGTCTAGCCTTGACGAAGCACATGACAACTCATACAGGAGAGAAACCATTTAGCTGCTCTGAGTGTGGGAAAAGATTTGGTCACAGTGGAGATCTGAAGCAACACATGAGATCTCATATGGTAGAGAAACCATTTAGCTGTTCTGAGTGTGGGAAAAGATTTAGTCAAAGACAACAACTGAAGTCACACATGAGATCCCACACAGGAGAGAAACCATTTAGCTGTTCTGAGTGTGGGAAAAGATTTGGTCACAGTGGAGATCTGAAGAGACACATGAGATCTCATACGGGAGAGAAACCATTTAGCTGCTCTGAGTGTGGGAAAAGATTTCGTTACAGGGGAGATCAGAAGAAACACATGAGATCTCATACAGGAGAGAAACCATTTAGCTGCTCTGAGTGTGGGAAAAGATTCAGTTACAATACAGTTTTGAATAAACACATGAAAATTCATACAGGAGAGAAACCATTCAGCTGCTCTGAATGTGGGAAATCATTTGCACGAAATGGAAATTTACAGACTCACATGAAAACTCATGAGGGAGAAAAGTGATTTAACTGTTCAGCCTGGAAAAAAAATCTTTTTGGAATAAGACTTTAAAAAGACTCATGGCTGACACAGACCCAAACATTCACATTTATATGTTTTTAAATGTAAATATCTACTCACTTACTTATTTATTTACTTCCTTACTTAAAGGGGTCAGTCTTGTACAGCCAGGGGGAGTATTTCCCCTCTGACAGCCAAGCTGGGTCCAAACCTGTCGTGGTGACTGGACTTTTGCTGCTTGTCAGAGGCAGGGCAGCACTTTGGCTCTCTCCTGTACTTGGATCCAGAACAGGAGAGCTACTCTGGCTGCTAAATTCTAAAACCGATTTGAACATAGTTTTCTTTTAAGAAATCTGCACAAAATTGTCCATGTGAGTAAGTGAAAACATTTTTTCAGACATTTTTGTAAATTTGTTTAAAAAACCCCCCACAAACATCACTGAGCAACCTGTAAAGGGTTTTCTGGGGGGAGTTTTTTCTTATCTGCTATGAGGGTCTAAAGGACAGAGGGATGTCGTATGCTGTAAAGTCCTGTGAGGCAAATTGTGATTTGTGATATTGGGCTTTATAAATAAAATTAAATTGAACTGAATTGAATGACTCAGCCTTCATTTGCAATTATGTGTTATCAGCTTTACTCTCCCAGTTTGGAGAAGCAGACAAGAGAACTGGCATGATTAGGTCGGTTCCAAAAGTCCCACGAGGGAGCTTTCTACAGAGACACACACCGGGCCCAGGTGTGGCTCACTACGCTGATGACCCTCCGCCCTGCGGAGTCCTGCAAGAGAAAGAACAGCAGCTAAAGGCAGGGACAACTAGTGGAGCGGAGGGATCGTCACAGCAGTCACGTTCCACTGTCTCATCATATTGCCTGCCTCTTGATGTAAACAGATGTAATCTGTCCTCATGCTGCAGGTCGTGGGAGTGACAGCCAGGCACATGTTTTGATGAAATACACACGTAATTTTAATAAAACGCGTGAGTACTACATGAACTACTTTGTTTTCTGTATATATAAAATCAAATGAACAAAACTAAAAATCAACTGGAACAGTTCAATAAAAGTCATTCTTTTGAATAAGTGTATTTTCATCATTTATTCTCTTGAGTGTTTTTTTCTGAGTAAACCCGCAATTCCGTGTAACACTTTTGGACTTTTATTTTGAAGCCCATGAGCTCATCTCTACTGGCAGCTGTACTCTTTACTGTTACCAACATCACACTGTTTGAACAAGATGGCGTCTGTTGGAAACGTGTGTTAGCAGAGTGTCTTTGTGGTGTTATTAAAGTGTGAACACGTCGAAAGTCCAAATGCTAAGATTGTTGATGAAGCAGCAACTAACTGCGGCTGCTGAAGAGATATTTGGGCTGGTGACCCGGATGGTGACGTGGTGAGAGTAGCGTGGTAGGTTTGAATAGTTTTGTTTGGCGGATTTGCATAAACCATATTCTGACTGTAACATCATGACACCTCACTCAGATGGAAGTGAAAATGTAATGGATTGGATGATGTATCAGTCTAGGAAGAACAAAAGGGCTCTGACGGAGAGAAATTCACGAGACAGAGTGAGAAGTTGGTCGGATGGCAGCGATGCCACGGGTGGTATGAACAAGAAAGCTAAAAGCAGTCAGAATGTAAGGCAGAAAAATACGGAGCAAGCTTTCGAAGGCAAATGGAAAGTGGTGATCGAATTCAATCAGGGTGGTGGGCACTATCACCCAATTAAACTTAGCAGAGCAATCGAGGAAGAGATGGGTTGAATCAAATACGGCAGGTTTTTGAATAACAACCAAGTGTTGATACATGCAACCACTAAACAACAACAAGAAAAGATACTTAGAATGTCATCACTAAAAGGGGAAAGGATGAAGGCTCATATCCCTGGAGCAATGTCAAGAGTAAGAGGAGTAATCCCAGGAGTGCCACTAAGCATGTCAATGGAAGATGATAAAAATGAGATACAAGGAGAAAAAGTGATTGATACCACAAGGCGTAAAAGTAAAAGGGATGACACACTGAAAGAAAGACTGTCAGTAGTACTCCAGTTTGAGAAAACTCTCTTAAATTCAGTGCAAATGGTATATATGAAGTACACTGTGAGGGAATTCATACCAAAGCCACTGAAGAAAGTTAGGGTGGCAGGAACAAACAACAGGAACTTTAGTGAAATGGCACAAAGACATGCAGTTCAGAGTGACAGTACAGCATCAGATGATCAGGCCCGAACCCAAACCCCTGTGACTACACAAATAGGTTGCCATCATAAATCAACGTTAATGATGAGACACTAATTGTGAGCTTTGTGGTCTTCATCTGCCACACTGTTAATGTTGCAATACAGCTGAAAAAGAAAAGTGACAGGATCAAGACCATTGTGGAAGCAACAGAAAGATTCCTTGAAATCCATTGGTAAAAAAAAACAAAAAAAACTTTTTTTTACCCTTCCTGTACCTCTGAAGGCACAGCCCGGAGTTTTTCAACTAAGAAAAGTGCAGGGGCCTCGGCGATCGCTCACGCCCTTCACTTCCGGTGGTGCCCCAGGGAATTGCCATGTTGTTTACAAATACTTCGGGTAGAAAACCAACAGAGTTTAGCTATATATCAAATTTTTCACGTCACTATATCACCGTTTAGACTAATCTGATGTTTGTAAAGTCTATAAACACAATGATTGAACAAACGTTACTCTTTCTGTGTGCACGATTTGTAATTAATAATATGGTTATTGTAGATAGAAGTTAGTAATAAATAAAGTCTGTAATAACCATAGACTGTATAAAAATAAGGTAACGTAATATCTTGATAAATGGTCCGTGAATAAAATATTTTTTCCAGCGGATATTTTAGTTACAACATGATTGAGCTTGCAAAGCAGATTTGTGTTGCTATGTGTGGTATTTATTCAGTTATGGGAAATCCTGATGTCTAGAAACATCAGTGGCTGCAGCTGACAGGGACAGTTAGCAAAGCGAACATCAGGACGTCATCTGTTAAAAGCCTCCCGTTGTCGGATACGACATGAAATTACTCCAGTTAGCTCAATCATGTTGTCACTAAGACATCCACTCGAAGAAATTTTTTTTTTCACGTTGGCGAGACAGCGTTTTGGGTGGAGCCGTCGCTATGGACGCGGAGCTTGCTGTTTCTGTAGGTCACCTGCATGTCTCGGCCACGCCTGATCCATTGTGATTGGCTAAAGTTTGATGGAGGACATGTTAGATGAGAGGAGTCTAATCTGCTTAAATGATGGTAGTAAAACAAGCGTAGATGTATAATGAGGTAACCATTGGTAGTGATCATTATCCGGTTTTACAGTATCTCACATAAGTGAGTACACCCCCCCCATTTTTGCAAATATTTCATTATATTTTTTCATGGGACAACACTATAGAAATGACACTTTGACATAACTTAAAGTTGTCAGTGTTCAGCTTGTATAGTAGTATAGATTTACCTTCCTCTGAAAATTACTCAAAACACAGCCATTAACATCTAAACAGCTGGCAACATAAGTGAGTACACCCCAAATTGTGCCTAAAGTGTCAATATTTTGTGTGCCAACCATTATTATCTAGCACTGCCTTAACCCTTTGGGCATTGAATTCACCAGAGCTCACAGGTTGCTTCAGGAATCCTCTCCCACTCCTGCATGATGACAGAGCAGATGGATGTGAAGACACCTTGCACGACCCCACCTTCAGCTCGAGGATGCCCCACAGGTGCACAGGTGAGTTTAGGGCTGGATACATACTCGGCCAGTCCATCACCTTTACCTTCAGCTTCCTCAGCAAGGCAGTTGAAGGAGGGGCTCTTGATAAAGTTACATAAAATGGGAATTGGGAGCAGAGTTTTTAATTGGGTAATGGACTTTTTGAATAAGAGAAGCATACAGCAGAAAATAGTATCAGAAATCTCGAGTAAGTATGAGACAGAAGATGAAACACCACAAGGGAGTGTGATTAGTCTCATATTATTCTCTGTTATGATAAATGACATATTTGAAAATGTAACAGTACGTATGGGAAGATCATTATTTGCAGATGATGGGGCTATGTTGGAGAGAGGGAGAAATATAAACCATGCTGTAAGGAAGTTGCAGGAAGGAATAAATCAAGTTGAGAACTGGGGAAATAAATGGGCTTTTAAGTTTGATCTTATAGCCATGCAAGCAGTTAAAAAAGAAAATATAGATTCCATGATCAAGTTATCAAAACAAGAAGGAAAGAGCATAGTATGGAAGAAAACAAATGAAAAATGGCAGCAGCACTGGGAGCAGGAGGTGAGAGGGACACATCTATGTGTCTGAGAATTGGACATAGTAACCTGAATGGGACACTTCACATTATCGGGAAACATGTATATGGATTATGTGACTGTTGTCAGACACCAGAAACAACTGCAACAAACACAGAGAGGGACGGAAAGAAATGCTGGAGGAGATGAGGAGAGAAGGATTCACAGGATCAAGCTTAAAGGACATACTGGCGTGTGGTGAGACTTGGAAAGTGTTTGATATGCTTTCTAAAAAAAAAACTGGACTGATATGGAAGATATGACACTGGGTAATGTAAGAGTCAAATAACTCCAGAAGACGGCGCTAATGCAAGCTGCCGTTAAACCCCAGAGAAGAAGAAGAAGAAGAAAGCGGAAAGAGAAAGAGGTCACACTGAACAAAATGGCGACTGTTAGCAGAGTGTCTTTGTTGTGTTGTTAAAGTGTGAACATGTCTAAAGCCCAAATGCTGAGATCGTTGGTGAAGCAGCGACTAACTGCGGCTGCTGAAGAGATATTTGGGCTGGTTGAAAGAACGATAGCAGAGTACGAGGAGGAACTTTGTCGATCAAAAGAGGAGAACGAGCGACAACGGAAACTACTGGACGCTGTTTTCAACCCTCAGCTTCGGTTACACAGAGCAGGTTTGTTCATGAAACATTACAAGTTCATTATTAATAATATAACTGCAGCTTTGTTCAATAAATATTCAGTCTGTCGACGTTTATACGCCGCGTTAGCTTCTCTGTAGTAGGGTGACCAGATCTTGATTTCCAAAAAAGAGGACACTTGGCCCGGTGTTTCGGATCTACTCGCGATCCTGTTCACTGGCGACCTTCAGCCGAAAGCGTCTGTGGTTGTCGTAGTGACAACAACTGTTTTCAACCAGGAAGAGAACACGTAGCTGTCCTCGCGAAGGCCTCTTCACTCAGTTTTTCAGAAGAATATCAAAACATAGCCGACCTGATCCGTCTTTGGACTCTTGTTGGAGGAACCCAGTCACGGACCGACACTCGGTCGCGGTTTGAATCACACTTGTTATGACAGAATGTTGAAAACAGGAAGAGGCCAAGTTGCTTTCCCTGTAAATCTAACTCATATCTCGAATACATTTTCTAAATAGGCCTACACAGTTTCATCTCTGGTGCCTGCCTAAATAAACATGTGCCATATTAAAGAACCGTTCAGCCCTGTGAAACGTAAAAAATAATATTTTCACGGGATTCGAACCCGGCGCAGGGTAACGTGGTGCGCCACTATGACAACATCACTACACAGACAGATGCCATTAAAATCAGCCAGCTATGTCTTCAAATTGGGAAGCAGTCAGGTCAACTTGTGACCACACTGAGGAACATTTTACAATCTCACTGCTTTCCAATACAAAAACCAGCGGTTTAAACCCACTTGCTTCATAAAGCTAACGTTTATTGTTGTGCTACAGGTCGATAAAGCCAATATTCATATACTCACGTGGAAATACTTTATTTTAAATTAAGCAATACGGGCAGCAGTAAACAAACGCAGTAGTTGATTCGAGTCATTCTGTGTCATGCTCTTCTACAAATTCTGATTTAATATTTTGGGGCAGGGAAGGTTTCTGATTGGATCGGGGGAGGGGCGGATGTTACGTGTTTACGTTTCCCAGAAGAAAACGCTGTAGTCCTCGCTCCGGACCACAAGATGCTTGAGGACGCCGTTCTCAGTGCCTTTTTTGGGCTTGTTTTGCTTATATTCTTGAAGCAGCAGTACGACAACAACCTTGTTCTGCTAAGGCTTCGTCTGTTGAGGAGGAGAAGGCAGGTAGAAGACCGTGCTGTGGCGAATGGAAACCGGTGATTACAACGATTCCGACTGCTCTATCTCAGCCTGTTGCTATGTGTGCTATATACGTCTTCGCGCCAGAAGGGCAAGGAAACGAGCATGCACAGAAAAACCGGAATGAACTCAAAGAGGAATGAGTGTATACATGCACACAAAATTCTTTCATTTGGAATGACAAACAGAATAAACCACCCCCTTTAATCGGATTTGATTTTCAATCGGAATGACCACTTTTAATCGGAATGGCTTTTCATTCCGATTAAAAGTGGAATTAAACTGTCCACGTAAACTTACTGACTGTGAAGCTGTTTGATGCTTAGAGATCTGCAGAAGGTTGTAATCAGAAGGTGTTTGTAACATCTGTGTGTGTGTTTACTGTTTCCTGCAGACGTCCAGCAGCTGTTGGTGGTTAAAGAAGAGGTTCCCCCTGAGCAGCAGGAGTGGAGCTCCAGTGTGGACCAGGAGGACCCAGAGCCTCCACACATTAAAGAGGAACAGGAGGAACTCTGGATCAGTCAGGAGGGAGAGCAGCTTCAAGGGCTGGAGGAGGATGATATCACCAAGTTCACATCCACTCCTGTCCCTGTGAAGAGTGAAGATGATGAAGAGAAACCTCAGTCCTCACAGCTTCATCAAAGACACACTGAACAGATGGAAAGAGAAGCAGAGGGAGAGGACTGTGGAGGAGCAGAACCAGCCAGGAACTCAGATCCAGATACACATTTACAACCTGAGACTGATGACAGTGATGGTTGGAAGGAGACCAGAGAACCTCAGTCAGGTTTAAACTCTGAAAAATGATGAAGTCCCTGTCAGTGATTTGATTGTTTGTGAGAAACGTTTTAGCTGCTCTGAGTGTGGGAAAAGATTTGGTCACAGTGGAGATTGGAAGAAACACATGAGAACTCATACAGGAGAGAAACCATTTAGCTGTTCTGAGTGTGGGCAGAGATTTGGTTATAGTAGAGATTTGAAGAATCACATGAGAATTCACGTAGGAGAGAAATCATTTAGCTGTTCTGAGTGTGGGAAAAGCTTTGGTCAAAGCGCAAATCTGAAAGTACACATGAGAACACATACAGGAGAGAAACCATTTAATTGCTCTGAGTGTGGGAAAAGATTTTGTTACAGTGTAGCTTTGAAGACTCACATGAGAACTCACACAGGAGAGAAACCATTTAGCTGTTCTGAGTGTGGGAAAAGCTTTGGTCAAAGTCAACAACTGAAGGTACACATGATATCTCATACAGGAGAGAAACCATTTAGCTGTTCTGAGTGTGGGAAAAGATTTGGTTACAGTGCAGTTTTGAAGGATCACATGAGAACTCACACAGGAGAGAAACCATTTAGCTGCTCTGAGTGTGGGAAAAGCTTTTATCGAAGTCAACAACTGAAGTCACACAAGAGAGTTCATACAGGAGAGAAACCATTTAGCTGTTCTGTGTGTGGGAAAAGATGTGGTTACAGGGGAGATCTGAAGATACACATGAGATCTCACACAGGAGAGAAACCATTTAGCTGTTCTGAGTGTGGGAAAAGATTTGGTTCTAGTGGAGATCTGAAGAAACACATGAGATCTCATACAGGAGAGAAACCATTTAGCTGCTCTGAGTGTGGTAGAAGATTTGGTCACAGTAAAGTTTTGAAGAGACACATGAGAATTCATACAGGAGAGAAACCATTTAGCTGCTCAATTTGTGGGAAATCATTTGCACAAAATGGAAAT
Source organism: Epinephelus cyanopodus (assembly GCA_026686955.1). Lineage (NCBI taxonomy): Eukaryota > Metazoa > Chordata > Actinopteri > Perciformes > Serranidae > Epinephelus > Epinephelus cyanopodus. The sequence goes on along the minus strand of CM048934.1, from coordinate 5,920,342 downwards.
TTACATAAACACATGAAAACTCATCAGGGAGAAATATGATTCAGCTTTTCAGCCTGAAAAAAGAAAAAATCTATTTGGAATAAGATTTTAAAAACACTTATGACTGACACAGACCCAAACATTTATGTTTTACATGGTTTTAAAGGTATGTGTTTACTTCCTTACTTCCTTAGCAAGATCAGTCTTGTACAGCCAGGGGGAGTATTTCCCCTCTGACAGCCAAGCTGGGTCAAAACCTGTGGTGGTGAATGGACTTTTGCTGCTTGTCAGGGGCAGGGCATCCAGCACTGTGGCTCTTTCCTGTACTTGGATCCGGAACAAGAGAGCTACTCTGGCTGGTGAATTCTAAAACTGAGTTAAACATAGTTTTCTTTTAAGAAATCTGCAAAAAATAGCCCATGTGAGTAAGTGAAAACATTCTTTCAGACATTTTTGTAAATTTATTTTTGAAAAAAAATGTAAACATTGCCGAGCAATCTTCATGACTCAGCCTTCATTTGCAATTGTGTGTTATCAGCTTCACTCTCCCAGTTTGGAGAAGCAGACAAGAGAACTGGCATGGTTAGGTCGCTTCCAAAAGTCACACAACAACACAAACTAACTGTCCAATCGAAGGGCAGCTGAAGACCAGCGACTCATTGTGTTCTGTGAGGTGAAATTACTGATTCTGTCAGTGGAGTCTGGTTGCTTTTAGGAGAGCATCATGTCACTGCATCAGTAAAGGCCTGTCTGACAGCAGGGTTAGGTTTTGAAAATCTCCATCATGTTCCTACGGAGACCGGGAGGTGACATGCATATGTTATTTATTTTTTAAAAATGCGCATGCGATTCATTATGATGAAGTCATCTCTACCAGAAGCTGTAGTCTTTACTACTGCGAAAGTCACTGTTTGAACAAGATGGCGTGACAGCACAAGTGCACCTTACTACAGCCGTGCACTATGGAACGCCGAATGGGCCAAAATGTCTGCTTCAGCGTCCGTTTTAAGACTTCACATTTGTAGCTCTTAAGTAGTCAGCAGTGTAAGCTTGTGTGGATGTGTGGAAATGTATGGAGCAAACAAAAGAAGAAAACAGCAGCAGCAGCCGTGCCCATGCTCCGATCAGACCAGAGAGAGACTGAAGACAGGCAGGAGGGAGCTTTTTGACAGAGATACACACTGGGCCCAGGTGTGGCTCACCGGGTTAGTCCTGCAAGAGAAAGAACAGCAGCTGAAGGCAGGGACTAGTGGAGCAGAGGGATCGTCACAGCAGTCACGTTCCAATGTCTCATCATCATATTGTCTGCCTCTTGATGTAAACAAATGTAATCTGTCTTCATGCTGCAGTTCGTGGCAGTGACAGCCAGGCACACAAGTTTTGATGAAATGTGGAAATTTAATAGAACACGCGTATGTTTACTAAATGAACTACTTTTTTCTGCATATGTAAAATCAAATGAACAAAACTAAAAATCAACTGGAACAGTTCAATAAAAGTCATTCTTTTGAATCAGTGTATTTTCATCATTTGTCCTCGAGTGTTTTTTTTTTTTTCTGAGTAAACCCGCAATTCCATGTAACACTTTTGGACTTTTATTTTGAAGCCCATGAGCTCATCTCTACCGGAAGCTGTACTCTTTACTGTTACCAACGTCACACTGAACAAGATGGCGTCTGGTGGAAACGTGTGTTAGCAGAGTGTCTTTGTTGTGTGTTTAAAGCGTGAACATGTCTAAAGTCCAAATGCTGAGATCGTTGGTGAAGCAGCGACTAACTGCGGCTGCTGAAGAGATATTTGGGCTGGTTGAAAGAACGATAGCAGAGTACGAGGAGGAACTTTGTCGATCAAAAGAGGAGAACGAGCGACAACGGAAACTACTGGACGCTGTTTTCAACCCTCAGCTTCGGTTACACAGAGCAGGTTTGTTCATGACACATTACAAGTTCATTATTGATAATATAACTGCAGCTTTGTTCTATAAATATTCAGTCTGTCGACGTTTATACGCCGCGTTAGCTTCTCTGGTCTCGTTAGCTTTACCATCCTTAAATGATTATCAATGTTTAGTCTCTCATCATATTTTGTATTATTAATATGAATCAGCGAAGTTACTCCAGCTGTTAAACAAATGTAGTGTAGTATGAATTTACAATATGAACCTCTGAAATGTTGTAGAGTAGAAGTATAAAGTAGCAGGAAATAAATAAAATTAATAAAGTAAAGCACAAGTTAGCAGATTCACCTTCCTACAAACATGGGTTTTTTCTTCAGGCCTTAAATGCAGGGCTTATTTTATACTTTCTCTTGTTGTTACTTTCCCATCAGAACCCTTTAATTTATCCTGGGATGCAGCTGAATTCTTTCTTTCCTGTTGTTTCAGAAATACAATTAAATTCATGTTTTTTAAACTTCAACCCAGTATTTTTAACACAAGACACCCTCCACTGAGGCAGGCCCACAACAGGTTGATCAAGCCTGGGTGTGTGTCCCGGGGTTAGCTGTTTGCCTTAGCGGCCCAGATGGTGTCGTTTCTCTTCAACCACAGCCAATGACTCTTCCTCTCAGCAGTGTTGGCCAGCTCTTTAATGGCCTGTCTGTGGATGCTGCTCTGCAGGGCGCTCGATTTAAGTGCATTTACCGTGAGCGAGGGGTTAACAAGGGAGGGGCAGGGGGTCTTCTGTTGTTCACCACAGGTGTGTTTTGGCCTTGACACAGCTGAGTGAACACTGTGAAGCTGTTTGATGTTGATCTGTAGAAGTGTGATGCCTGTAACATCCGCGTGTGTGTTTGTGTGTGTGTTTCCTGTTTCCTGCAGACGTCCAGCAGCTGTTGGTGGTTAAAGAAGAGGTTCCCCCTGAGCAGCAGGAGTGGAGCTCCAGTGTGGACCAGGAGGACCCAGAGCCTCCACACATTAAAGAGGAACAGGAGGAACTCTGGATCAGTCAGGAGGGAGAGCAGCTTCAAGGGCTGGAGGAGGATGATATCACCAAGTTCATATCCGCTCCTGTCCCTGTGAAGAGTGAAGACGATGAAGAGAAACCTCAGTCCTCACAGCTTCATCAAAGACACACTGAACAGATGGAAAGAGAAGCAGAGGGAGAGGACTGTGGAGGAGCAGAACCAGCCAGGAACTCAGATCCAGATACACATTTACAACCTGAGACTGATGACAGTGATGATTGGACGGAGACCAGAGAACCTCAGTCAGGTATCTGTCAAGTCACACATTTGCGCGTCTTCAGCAAGTCTCAAGTTTTAACCTTCAAGTCTCAAACAAGTTGAATCAAGTCATTTTTGTGTCTTAATTGGTTAAAAATAAAAAGTCAGACTCTGTCGGTGTCTTCTGTAGAGAAGAGACGACTCTCTCTTCTGCCAGGAGGTTCTCATCTTACACAGCAAACAGCACCAGCAGGACACTGTGGCTTGTTTGTGTAGTGTTTGATTCCAGCCACTTATATCCCTTTTCGACAGACATGGGCTGGCTTGATGTGGCTCGGTTTGGACCATCAGCCCAGCACAGCAGGGATTTGCATTTCCAGTGAGGATGTTTTAAAGCATTGGGCTGCAGGGTTGTCACGATACTAAAATTTCAAACTGAATTGGCACCATATTTTCATTGCTGGTTGAATAGAGTTGGTTCATGATGCTCCTGCTTCTGCCTCACTATGTGATCAGAGGACCAGGGGTTACAGGGGAAACCAAACGTTTTTTCAGCTTCAATCTCTGACTTTGCAGTTAACATAACTTTTCAGACACACATAATTGTGTTTTCCTGTTAAACTAACATTGACTATTAATGTTACAGACGGGCATGACTGATAAAGTTTTCTGCTTTGCTCCCACATTAACATTAGAAGTCATATTTTAGTTTGATGCTGGAGACACCAGCTCTGCTAGTGAGGGGAGGGGCTGTACCTGCCGTCTGCACTTCACTTCACTTCACTAAATATTTCCAATGAGCGCTTTTTCCTTTATCATTTTTGACCAAAACTGGCTGCTCTTTTTTTTTTTTTGCTGCGTGTGTTTTTCCACAGCAGGGCAGGTAGAAGAAGTTTACCTGTTGGAGGTGAGCTGTTTGTCTGCAGCTCTTCATCAACATCTCACTGTGGCTGTTTCTGCTTTTCTCCTCCTCCCTGCAAGTATTATGTAGAGTCAGATTGTTGTGCAAATAGTATCAAATATTGTCACGTTGTCCAATATGTATATGCACAGATAATCACCGGCTAAGTCGTCTGATTGCTTGTGGATAGAAACTGATTTTTAGTCTTGTTGTTCTTGCTTTCACAGTAGCATCTGCAGACGGCAGGTGTGTGAACAGTGTGTTTTGTGGGTGGGTGTGGTCCTTAATAGGCCTGTTTCCACTGAAGAAGTTCCTGGTACTATTTGGGGCGCAGGAACTATTACAGAAACGTCCCCTTGCTTGGCCCTCTCAACCACCGTTTCTCCACTGAGAGAGCAGAGTAGGAGGAAGGTTCCTGTAAAGTTACTGAGCTCTGGATGTGATGTAATCGTTGCTCAACTATTTTGACCGGGGCGACGCGACGTAGAGACGCTGTTAGTTGTTAACTGATAGCAGTGTCTGTAATAACTCACTAAACTGACAAAGTGGCCTCTGAAAAAAATATTTTTCCCAGCGGACGTCTTAGTTACAACATGATTGAGCTAACTGGAGTAGTTTCATGTTGTATCCGACAACAGGAGGCATTTTAACAGATGACGTCCTGATGTTAGCTTTCTCAATCACGCTGTAACTAAGATATCCGCTGGAAAAAATATGTTTCTCACGGACGGGTTATTGAGTTTGTTGACATGGCGGTGGAAGCTATGAACGAGCTAACCTTCGTCTGCTGAGTTTTAAAAATGCCGGCTATTTTGTTGCTTTCTGTTGACGTCACATTCCGCCTTGAGTATATCCAATCAGCACCAAGTAATCCCCAAGTCCCACCCAGGAGTTCCTCTGGGCCGTTCTGAGTACCTACTCTGAGGCAGGGACTTGTTTAGCCCCTGTAAAAGTTCTGGAACTCTGTCCTTCGGGGTGATTCCTGCGGTGGAGACACGCACCAACGGCGCCGGCGCCGGCCCCGTAAATTTACCCCGAAGTTCCTGCAGTGGAAACGGGCCTGTAGATGTTGAGTGCCCTTTTTGTGACGCGGGTGTCATAGATGTCCTGTTGTGGGGGGAGGGCTGCTCTGCAGATGAATTGTGCCGTTTTAAGGACACGCTGGAGAGCCTTTCTGTCCTGAACAGTCCAGTTCCTGTACCACACTGTGATGGAGTTTGTCAGGATGCTCTCCACTGTGCGTCTGTAAAAGTTGCCGAGAAGTTTGGAGGGTAGTCTGAATTTCCTCAGCTCCCTCAAGAAGAAGAAGAGTCTCTGTTGAGCCTTCTTGACGATCTGTTGTGAGTCCAGGTGAGATCTTCGCTGATGTGCCAAGGAGTTTGAAGGTTTTCACCCTGTCCACCGAGCTAAGCTAGCTCGGCTAATCAGTCAAGTCGGACTTCTCGTCTTGTCTGGGTATACGTGTAGAAGAGAAAACTTCTCCGTTGCCATGGTGTTTGTTTGTTTTTCTGGGAGTTACTGCTACGTCATGTCCTTCTTCTTCTGGGTGAAAGTCCGTGAAAGAAAACGTGGCGCATGCGCACAACGCCAAGTCGGACTAAAGAGATACATGCAGCAATAGTTTGATTTTCAATCAAATTATCTAGGTGTGTTAGTCGAGCTACAAATAGCACAATTTCAGTCGGACTAGGCTGTTCACATGCATTTAAACGTCGGTTTCAGTCGGACTAAACCAATAATTCGATTTTCTCAAGCTGCATGTAAACGTACAGACTGTCTTTGTGCCTGATGTCCTGGTACCAACTCTGACTGCCTGAGGTCTGTCTGTAAGGACGTCCAGGACCCAGCGGCAGAGGGGGGTTGTCAGTCCCAGGGTGAAGAGCCAGTCAGCCAGCCTGTCTGGGATGACTGTGTTGAAAGCTGAACTGTAGTCTATAAACAGCATTCGAGCTTAAGTGTTTTTGTGTTGGAGGTGTGAAAGGACTGTGTGAATGGCTGCATTAACGGTGTCGTCAGTAGAACGGTTCTGGCTATTTGCAGATTTGTATGACAACAACACCCCAGCAATGTCATTGCAGTATGAAGAAACTCTCTATGGACATAAGAATTTGCACAGTTTAAATGCAGACAATATGTGTTGAATTTATTGAAATGTTATGTTTCCAGAAGATGTAGCTTACATGTTGTTTTACAATCACACTGTCTGGTTTGAAGACTACAGTATTCTCAGATTTTTTTTGCAACATTATTGGAGTCCATGTTTTGAAATGAATTAAATAAAACTAAACAAGAGAACTGAAACATTTGCAGCTGTTTTTGTAATATTTAGTATGATTATTTTAGCAAGTGATTACATGACTTATTTTTTGGAGGCAGTAGCTTAATTTTTTTCCCTCTTGACTTGCAATTTTTGTCATTTGCTGCAATTTTATAGCAATTTTTGACAAAATTGGCTGCAAATTCAAGGTTTTTCTGTCGCGAGATCCTGGAGGGACTGGTCTTGTAACTGAAAAATCTCCAGTCAAATCGATATTGGATCGAGACCCCTTGAATTGAAATCGAATTGATTCAGGAAATCAGTGGCAATACCCAGTCCTAATCTGCTCTGCCTCACTCTCATACACTTTTTAGAAATTCTCGAGTGAAGTAAAAGAACCACAAATTTGTACTGCAGTAGTACTTGAGTTGATGTACTAGCATCATCTTATTTACTCGGGCTGCCAGTAATCAAACTTGACTCACTGCAAACTGTCCCATCCTATGGACAATCATTCTCACATAATTCACTTTAGACTGAGCACATAAAGAGCCACACTGTAGCCTCCAGACATGATTTCTCTGTAACGTGTGTGTGTGTGTGTGTGTGTGTGTGTGTGTGTGTGTGTGTGTGTTTTTCCTGTTTCCTGCAGACGTCCAGCAGCTGTTGGTGGTTAAAGAAGAGGTTCCCCCTGAGCAGCAGGAGTGGAGCTCCAGTGTGGACCAGGAGGACCCAGAGCCTCCACACATTAAAGAGGAACAGGAGGAACTCTGGATCAGTCAGGAGGGAGAGCAGCTTCAAGGGCTGGAGGAGGATGATATCACCAAGTTCACATCCACTCCTGTCCCTGTGAAGAGTGAAGATGATGAAGAGAAACCTCAGTCCTCACAGCTTCATCAAAGACACACTGAACAGATAAGAACAGAAGCAGAGGGAGAGGACTGTGGAGGAGCAGAATCAGCCATGAATTCAGATTTGGATAGACATTTACAACCTGAGATGATGACAGTGATGATTGGACGGAGACCAGAGAACCTCAGTCAGGTTTCAAGTGTCTGAAAAATGATCAAGTCCCTGTCAGTAATTTGATTGTTGGTGAAAAACAATTTAGCTGCTCTGAGTGTGGGAAAACATATGTTCGACGTCACCATCTGAAGAGACACATGAGATCTCATACAGGAGAGAAACCATTTAGCTGCTCTGAGTGTGGGAAAACATATGTTCGACATGAACAACTGAAGAGACACATGAGATTTCATACAGGAGAGAAACTCTTTAGCTGCTCTGATTGTGGGAAAACATTTGATCACAGTGGAGGGTTGAAGAGACACATGAGAACTCACACAGGAGAGAAACTATTTAGCTGCTCTGAGTGTGGGAAAAGATTTGGGTACAGTGGAGATTTGAAGAGACACATGAGAACTCACAAAGGAGAGAAAGTATTTAACTGCTCTGAGTGTGGGAAAAGATTTGGTTACAGTAGAAATTTTAAGAAACACATGAGAACTCACAAAGCAGAGAAATTATTAAATTGCTCTGAGTGTGGGAAAAGATTTGGTTACAGCAGAGATTTGAAGGTACACATGAGAACTCATACAGGAGAGAAACCATTCAGCTGCTCCAAGTGTGGGAAAAGATTTGGTTACAGTGGCGTTTTGAAGAATCACATGAGAACTCATACAGGAGAGAAACCATTTAGCTGCTTTGAGTGTGGGAAAAGGTTTGGTTACAGTGAAGTTTTAAAGAGACACATGAGAATTCATACAGCAGAGAAACTCTTTAGCTGCTCTGAGTGTGGGAAAAGATTTGCTTACAATGGAGATCTGAAGAGCCACATGAGAATTCATAAAGGAGAGAAACCATTTAGCTGTTCTGAGTGTGGGAAAAGATTTGGTTACAGTAGCGATTTGATGGTGCACATGAGATCTCATACAGGAGAGAAACCATTTAGCTGCTCTGAATGTGGGAAAAAATTTGGTTACAGTGGAGATTTGAAGAAACATATGAGAACTCACACAGGAGAGAAACTATTTAGCTGCTCCCAGTGTGGGAAAAGATTTGGTCAAAGTGGAGATCTGAAGAGACACATGAGATCTCATACAGGAGAGAAACCATTTAGTTGCTCTGAGTGTGGAAAGGGATTTGGTGACAAAGGAAATCTGAAGAAACACATGAGATGTCATACAGGAGAGCAAACAGTTTAGTTGCTCTCAGTATGTGATATTATTGATACAAAATGGATATTTACATAAGCACATTAACATTCATGAGGGAGAAAAGTGATTCAGCTGTTCAGCAGTCACGTTCCACTGTCTCATCATATTGTCTGCCTCTTGATGTAAACAGATGTAATCTGTCCTCCTGCTGCAGTTCGTGGGAGTGACAGCCAGGCACACATGTTTTGATGAAATGTGCGCATGATTTACTTAAACGTGTGTGTGCTACATGAAGTACTTTTTTTCTGCACATATAAAATCAAATGAACTAAACTAAAAATCTACTGGAACAGTTCAATAAAAGTCATTCTTTTGAATAAGTGTATTTTCATCAATTATCTTCTTGAGTGTTTTTTTTTCGGAGTAAACCCGCAATTCCATGTAACACTATTTGACTTTTATTTTGAAGCACATGAGCTCATCTCTACCGGAAGCTGTACTCTTTACTGTTGCCAACATCACACTGTTTGAACAAGATTGTGTGTAATGTAGGGGAAACACTGAATCAAGCAAGAAGACTAATGATACTGTTTACTGTTTATACTGTTTTTTAAATATATTGTAATCGCAATCGCACATTTTTATCAAATCGTGCAGCACTATTAATGACTGCTATGAAAGTCACACACACAACTGAGTGAACACTGTGCAGTTTTTGAGCTGTGTGTGTGTGTGTGTGTGTGTGTGTGTTTCCTGTTTCCTGCAGACGTCCAGCAGCTGTTGGTGGTTAAAGAAGAGGTTCCCCCTGAGCAGCAGGAGTGGAGCTCCAGTGTGGACCAGGAGGACCCAGAGCCTCCACACATTAAAGAGGAACAGGAGGAACTCTGGATCAGTCAGGAGGGAGAGCAGCTTCAAGGGCTGGAGGAGGATGATATCACCAAGTTCACATCCACTCCTGTCCCTGTGAAGAGTGAAGATGATGAAGAGAAACCTCAGTCCTCACAGCTTCATCAAAGACACACTGAACAGATGGAAAGAGAAGCAGAGGGAGAGGACTGTGGAGGAGCAGAACCAGCCAGGAACTCAGATCCAGATACACATTTACAACCTGAGACTGATGACAGTGATGATTGGATGGAGACCAGAGAACCTCAGTCAGGTTTAAACTCTATGAAAAATGATCAGGTCTCTGTCAATGATTTGATTGTTGGTGAGAAATCATTTAGCTGCTCTGAGTGTGGTAAAGATTTGATCACGGTGGAAATCTGAAGAAACACATGAGATCTCATACAGGAGAGAAACCATTTAGCTGCTCTGAATGTGGGAAGTCATTTTCACAAAATGGAACTTTACATAAACACATGAAAATTCATGAGGGAGAAAGTGATTGGGCTGTTCAGTCTGAAAAAAAAAAATCAATTTGGAATAAGATTTTAAAAACACTCATGACTGACACAGACCCAAACATTTATGTTTATATGTTTTTAAATGTATGTATTTACTTACTTACCAAGATCAGTCTTGTCCAGCCAGGGGGAGTATTTCCCCTCTGACAGCCAAGCTGGGTCAAATCCTGTTATCCAGTAGTGACTGGACTTTTGCTGCTTGTCAGGGGCAGGGCATGCAGCACTGTGGCTCTTTCCTGTACTTGGATCCAGAACAGGAGAGCTACTCTGGCTGCTAAATTCTAAAAAACTGATTTGATCATAGTTTTCTTTTAAGAAATCTGCACAAAATAGCTCATAATGATCAAGTGAAAACATCTTTTCAGACAATTTTGTAAATTTCTAAAAAAGAAAAAAAAAAAAGAATGTAAACATCACTGAGCGATCTTCATGACTCAGCCTTCACATGGAATTGTGTGTTATCAGCTTCACTCTCCCAGTTTGGAGAAGCAGACAAGAGAACTGGCATGGTTAGGTCGGTTCCAAAAGTCACACAACAACACAAACTAACTGTCCAACTGAAGGGCAGCTGAAGACCAGCGACTCATTGTGTTCTGTGAGGTAAAATTACTGATTCTGTCAGTGGAGTCTGGTTGCTTTTAGGAGAGCATCATGTAACTGCATCAGTAAAGGGCTGTCTGACAGCAGGGTTAGGTCTTGAAAATCTCCATCATGTTCCTACGGAAACTGGGAGGTGACATGCATATGTTATTATTATTTTTTTATATAATTTGCACGCACATTTTTTTTTAAAACGCACATGCGTTTTATTAAAATGTGCACGCGACTTAGTACCATGAACTCATCTCTACTGGAATCTGTCGTCTTTACTGCTGCGAACATCACACTGTTTGAACAAGATGGCGTGACAGCACAAGCGTGACTTAATACAGCCCATGTACTATGGAACACCGAATGGACCAAAACGTCGAATTCGATGTCTGTTTTACGACGTCAAATTTGTAGCTCTTAAGTAGTCAGCAGTGTAAGCATGTGTAGATGTGTGGAAATGTATGGAGCAAGAAAAGAAGAAAATAACAGCAGCAGTCGTGCCCATGCTCCGATCAGACCAGAGAGAGACTGAAGACAGGCAGGAGGGAGCTTTTGACAGAGACACACACTGGGCCCAGGTGTGGCAAACTAAAAATCAACTGGAACAGTTCAATAGAAGTCATTCTTTTGATTAAGTGTATTTTCATTATTTATCCTCCTGAGTGTGTTTCTGCAATTCCATGTAACACTTTTGGACTTTTATTTTGAAGCCCATGAGCTCATCTCTACCGGAAGCTGTACTCTTAACTGTTGCGAACGTCACACTGTTTGAACAAGATGGCGTCTGGTGGAAACGTGTGTTAGCAGAGTGTCTTCGTTGTGTTTTTAAAGTGTGAACATGTCTAAAGTCCAAATGCTGAGATCGTTGGTGAAGCAGCGACTAACTGCGGCTGCTGAAGAGATATTTGGGCTGGTTGAAAGAACGATAGCAGAGTACGAGGAGGAACTTTGTCGATCAAAAGAGGAGAACGAGCGACAACGGAAACTACTGGACGCTGTTTTCAACCCTCAGCTTCGGTTACACAGAGCAGGTTTGTTCATGAAACATTACAAGTTCATTATTAATAATATAACTGCAGCTTTGTTCAATAAATATTCAGTTTGTCGATGTTTATACGCCGCGTTAGCTTCTCTGGTCTCGTTAGCTTTACCATCCTTAAGTGATTATCATTGTTTATTCTCTCATCATATTTTGTATTGTTCATATGAATCAGCGAAGTTACTCCAGCTGTTAAATGTAGTGTAGTATGAATTTACAATATGAACCTCTGAGATGTTGTAGAGTAGAAGTATAAAGTAGCAGGAAATAGAAAAACTCAAGTAAAGTACAAGTTAACAGAGAGCTGAAGAGAAAAGAGTTTTCTGTTGTTCACCACAGGTGTGTTTTGGCCTTGACACAGCTGAGTGAACACTGTGAAGCTGTTTGATGTTGATCTGTAGAAGTTTGATGCCTCTAATCCGTGTGTGTGTGTGTTTCCTGTTTCCTGCAGACGTCCAGCAGCTGTCGGTGGTTAAAGAAGAGGTTCCCCCTGAGCAGCAGGAGTGGAGCTCCAGTGTGGACCAGGAGGACCCAGAGCCTCCACACATTAAAGAGGAACAGGAGGAACTCTGGATCAGTCAGGAGGGAGAGCAGCTTCAAGGGCTGGAGGAGGATGATATCACCAAGTTCACATCCACTCCTGTCCTTGTGAAGAGTGACGATGATGAAGAGAAACCTCAGTCCTCACAGCTTCATCAAAGACACAGTGAACAGATGGAAACAGAAGCAGAGGGAGAGGACTGTGGAGGAGCAGAACCAGCCAGGAACTCAGATCCAGATACACATTTACAACCTGAGACTGATGACAGTGATGATTGGACGGAGACCAGAGAACCTCAGTCAGGTATCTGTCAAGTCACATATTTGCTCGTCTTAAGCAAGTCTCAAGTTTTAACCTTCAGGTCTCAAACAAGTTGAGTCAAGTCATTTTTGTGTCTTACTTGGATAAAAATAAAAAGTCAGACTCTGTCGGTGTCTTCTGTAGAGAAGAGACGAACTCTCTCTTCTGCCAGGAGGTTCTCATCTCACACAGCAAACAGCACCAGCAGGGCACTGTGGCTTGTTCGTGTAGCGTTTGATTCCAGCCACTTATATCCCTTTTCGACAGACATGGGCTGGCTGGCTTGACGTGGCTCGGTTTGGACCCTCAGCCCAGCACAGCAGGGATTTGCATTTCCAGTGAGGATGTTTTAAAGCAGTGGGCTGCAGGGTTGTCACGATACTAAAATTTCAAACTCAATATCGATACCCAAGAAAACATTCAATACTCGATACCATTTTCGATACAGCAGCAAAAAATTAAGAGGCATGTCATTTTATAAATAAAGATCAGAATGGTAACATCAGTGACAACAACAAAAGAAATCCCCCCAAAATAAATACCAACCAGAAACAAGATCTGTCCATACAAATGTATTTATCTACAGCTCTGTTTATTGAATGTGTTTCTGGTGAATTGGCACCATATTTTCATTGCTGATTAAATAGAGTTGGTTCAGGATGCTCCTGCTTCTGCCTCACTATGTGATCAGAGAACCAGGGGTTACGGGAGAAACCAAACGTTTTTTCAGCTTCAATCTCTGACTTTGCAGTTAACATAACTTTTCAGACACACATAATTGTGTTTTCCTGTTAAACTAACATTGACTGTTAATGTTACAGACGGGCATGACTGATAAAGTTTTCTGCTTTGCTCCCACATTAACGTTAGAAGTTATATTTTAGTTTGATGCTGGAGACACCAGCTGCTCAGCTGCTAGTGAGGGGAGGGGCTGTACCTGCCGTCTGCACTTCACTTCACTTCAATAAATATTTCCAATGAGCGCTTTTTCCTTTGTCATTTTTGACCAAAACTGGCTGCTCTTTTTTTTTTTGGCTGCGTGTGTTTTTCCACAGCAGGGCAGGTAGAAGAAGTTTACCTGTTGGAGGTGAGCTGTTTGTCTGCAGCTCTTCATCAACATCTCACTGTGGCTGTTTCTGCTTTTCTCCTCCTCCCTGCAAGTATTATGTAGAGTCAGATTGTTGTGCAAATAGTATCAAATATTGTCACGTTGTCCAATATGTATATGCACAGATAATCACCGGCTAAGTCGTCTGATTGCTTGTGGATAGAAACTGATTTTTAGTCTTCTTGTTCTTGCTTTCACAGTTCTGTAGCGTCTGCCAGACGGCAGGTGTGTGAACAGTGTGTTTTGTGGGTGGGTGTGGTCCTTAATAGGCCCGTTTCCACTGAAGAAGTTCCTGGTACTATTTGGGGCGCAGGAACTACTGCAGGAACGTCCCCTTGCTCGGCCCTCTCAACCACCGTGTCTCCACTGAGAGAGCGGAGTAGGAGGAAGGTTCCTGTAAAGTTACTGAGCTCTGGATGTGACGTAATCATTGCGCGTCCATTTTGACCGGGGCGACGCGATGTAGGGACGCTGTTAGTTGTTAGCTGATAGCGGTGTCTGTAATAACTAAAAATATTTTTCCCAGCGGACGTCCTGATGTTAGCTTTGTTGCTGCTGTTAGCTGTCCCTGTCAGCTGATGCTTTCTAGACATTGTGATTTCCCAAAACTGAATAAATACCACACATAGCAACACAAAACTGCTTTGCTAGCTCAATCACGTTGTAACTAAGATATCCGCTGGAAAAAATATGTTTCTCACGGACGGGTTATTGAGTTTGTTGACATGGCGGTGGAAGCTATGAACGAGCTAACCTTCGTCTGCTGAGTTTTAAAAATGCCGGCTATTTTGTTGCTTTCTGTTGACGTCACATTCCGCCTTGAGTATATCCAATCAGCACCAAGTAATCCCCAAGTCCCACCCAGGAGTTCCTCTGGGCCGTTCTGAGTACCTACTCCGAGGCAGGGACTTGTTTAGCCCCTGTAAAAGTTCTGGAACTCTGTCCTTCGGGGGTGGTTCCTGCGGTGGAGACAAGCACCAACAGCCCCGGCCCCGGCCCCGTAAATTTACCCCGAAGTTCCTGCAGTGGAAACGGGCCTGTAGATGTTGAGTGCCCTTTTTGTGACGCGGGTGTCATAGATGTCCTGTTGTGGGGGGAGGGCTGCTCTGCAGATGAATTGTGCCGTTTTAATGACTGGAGAGCCTTTCTGTCCTGAACAGTCCAGTTCCTGTACCACACTGTGATGGAGTTTGTCAGGATGCTCTCCACTGTGCGTCTGTAAAGTTGCCGAGAAGTTTGGAGGGTAGTCTGAATTTCCTCAGCTCCCTCAAGAAGAGGAAGAAGAGTATCTGTTGAGCCTTCTTTTACAATCTGTTGTGTGTTGTGAGTCCAGGTGAGATCTTCGCTGATGTGCCAAGGAGTTTGAAGGTTTTCACCCTGTCCACCGAGCTAAGCTAGCTTGGCTAATCAGTCAAGTCGGACTTCTCGTGGCAGTGGCAATACCCAGTCCTAATCGGCTCTGCTTCGCTCTCATACACTTTTTTAGAAATTCTCGAGTGAAGTAAAAGAACCACAAATTTGTACTACAGTAGTACTTGAGTTGATGTACTAGCATCATCTTATTTACTCAGGCTGCCAGTAATCAAACTTGACTCACTGCAAACTCTCCCATCCTATGGACAATCATTCTCACATAATTCACTTTAGTTTGAGCAAATAAAGAGCCACACTGTAGCCTCCAGACATGACAAGAGTAACAGTACATGTTAATGACTGCTATGAAATGAAAGCTCACCTGAACCTCACTCACTCTGACACAGCTGAGTGAACAGTGTGAAGCTGTTTGATCTGTAGAAGTTCAGTAAGGAGTTTTTGAGCTGTGATGTGAATGAACGACAACATTTCTCTGTAACATCTGTGTGTGTGTGTGTGTGTGTGTGTGTGTGTGTGTGTGTTTCCTGTTTCCTGTTTCCTGCAGACGTCCAGCAGCTGTCGGTGGAACTCTGGATCAGTCAGGAGGGAGAGCAGCTTCAAGGGCTGGAGGAGGGTGATATCACCAAGTTCACATCCACTCCTGTCCCTGTGAAGAGTGAAGATGATGAAGAGAAACCTCAGTCCTCACAGCTTCATCAAAGACACACTGAACAGATAAGAACAGAAGTGGAAGGAGCGGACTGTGGAGGAGCAGAACCAGCCATGAATTCAGATTTGGATAAACATTTACAACCTGAGACTGATGACAGTGATGATTGGACGGAGACCAGAGAACCTCATTCACGTTTCAAGTGTCTGAAAAATGATCAAGTCCCTGTCAGTGATTTGATTGTTGGTAAAAAACAATTTAGCTGCGCTGAATGTGGGAAAACATATGTTGGACGTCACCATCTGAAGAGACACATGAGAGTTCACACAGGAGAGAAACTCTTTAGCTGCTCTGAGTGTGGGAAAACATTTGATCACAGTGGAGGGTTGAAGAGACACATGAGAACTCACACAGGAGAGAAACTATTTAGCTGCTCTGAGTGTGGGAAAAGATTTGGGTACAGTGGAGATTTGAAGAGACACATGAGAATTCACACAGGAGAGAAACTGTTTAGCTGCTCTGAGTGTGGGAAAAGATTTGGTTCCAGTAGCGATTTGATGGTGCACATGAGATCTCATACAGGAGAGAAACCATTTAGCTGTTCTGAATGTGGGAAAAAATTTGGTTACAGTGGAGATTTGAAGAAACATATGAGAACGCACACAGGAGAGAAACTATTTAGCTGCTCTGAGTGTGGGAAAAGATTTGCTTACAGTAGAAATTTTAAGAAACACATGAGAATTCATACAGGAGAGAAACCAGTTAGCTGTTCTGAGTGTGGGAAAAGATTTGGTTACACTAGCGATTTGATGGTGCACATGAGAGCTCATACAGGAGAGAAACCATTTAGCTGTTCTGAATGTGGGAAAAAATTTGGTCACAGTGGAGATCTGAAGAGACACATAAGATCTCATACAGGAGAGAAACCATTTAGTTGCTCTGAGTGTGGAAAGGCATTTGGTGACAAAGGATATCTGAAGAAACACATGAAATGTCATACAGGAGAGCAAACAGTTTAGTTGCTCTCAATGTGGGACATTATTGATACAAAATAGACATTTACATAAGCACATGAACATTCATGAGGGAGAAAAGTGATTCAGCTGTTCAGCAGTCACGTTCCACTGTCTCATCATATTGTCTGCCTCTTGATGTAAACAGATGTAATCTGTCCTCCCGCTGCAGTTTGTGGGTGAAGAGATATTTGGGCTGGTTGAAAGGACGATGGTCCATAATGTTATCTACATTGTGTTGTTTTGTAAGGCGGCACATACTGTACCATTACCAGCGTTTTATCTGGTCAGGCTGCCAGTAATCAAACTGACTCACGGCAAACTCTCGCATCCTATGGACAATCATTCTCACATGGTTCACTTAAGCCTGAGCAAATAAAGAGCCACACTGTAACCTCCAGACATGACAAGAGTAACAATTCATGTTCATGACTGCATGACTAATCTAATCGCAATTGCGATGTCAGGCTGTACAATTACATAACTGCATAAAAGGCTGTGATTTGCGATTAAATGTAAATAAATGTTAACGTGTGTACCTGTGAACGTGACTGTCTTTCCTGTAGTGTGTGTGTGGAGTTTGTTGACATAACGCTCACAAGCTATCCTGGTGTGTGCAGCACATATGGTCAGGTGACCAGCCAGCGTGCAGCAGTGACCAACATAGATGCTAAAGAAAGAAGAAAGAAAAGCATGAGCATGACGTTGAACAGGCTGAGTTGATGGTGAAAAAAAACGCAATGTCTATTGTATGGTGATACTTTAGATTCAGGTATGGTGACGTTGAACAGAAAGAAGTGCTGCAAAAAAGTTTGAAAATTAAAGTCGCCACGTCCCGCGGCAACACGACCAATCTGTATCAGCACTTGAGACAGCACAGAGAGAAGTAGGAAGAATGCATGCGAGAGAAAGCCAAGCCGAGTCACGTTAAAGACAAGGAGACAACTGAAAGCCGCCAGAGCCTCATTAAACAACATCCAAGCACAGTTACGCCAACATTTTTAAGTGTCATGGGGAAATCACGGACTCCATAACAAACTATATAATAACAAATGAAAAAAATGAGCAACTTTGCTTGGGTTCAGCCCACTTGACATGTTGCTGTGTTGTGCTATGGCGTGCTGGAATTTGTCATTCATGAGGCAACACCTGAACGCAACATATGCTCACTCCGCTGTGTGTACAGTGCCGTGCTGTGCTGCTGTGTGAGCAGCGTGTTTGACTGTGCTCTGTCTGTTAATGGTTATTAACACTGTCCATAACAAAAACTATGACAGGTCAGGTCAGTGCCCCCCTGATATAATGTAGGGGAAACACTGAATCAAGCAAGAAGACTAATGATACTATTTTTTTTAATTATATTGTAATCACAATTGCACATTTTTATCGTGCAGCACTATTAATGACTGCTGCTGAGTGAACACTGTGCACTTTTTGAACTGTGTGTGTGTGTGTTGTGTGTGTTTCCTGTTTCCTGCAGACGTCCAGCAGCTGTTGGTGGTTGACGAAGAGGTTCCCCCTGAGCAGCAGGAGTGGAGCTCCAGTGTGGACCGGGTTTAACCTCTCTGAAAAATGATCAAGTCTCTGTCAATGATTTGGTTGTTGGGGAAAAGATTTGTTTGCAGAAATAATTTGAAGACTCATATGAGAAGTCATACAGGAGAGAAACCATTTAGCTGCTTTGAATGTGGGAACAGATTTGGTCGTAGTGGAGTTCTCAAGGAGCACATGAGATCTCGTTCAGGAGAGAAACCTTTTAGCTGCTCTGGACATGGGAAACATTTGGTTACATGCAAAGTCTTAGGGTACACATAAGAACTCATGTAGGAGAGAAACTATTTAGCTGCTCTGAGTGTGGGAAAAGATTTGGTCAAAGTGAAGATCTGAAGAGACACGAGATCTCATACGGGAGAGAAACCATTTAGTTGCTCTGGGTGTGGTAAGAGATTTGGTCGAAGTCAAATTCTAGAGTTCCACATGAGATCTCATACATTTATTATGTTTTTCCTTAGCAGCAGTAGTATGAGTCATGGGGTGGATAACTGATCAAGAGCTCCAATCAGAGCTGATCTGATTGATGGATGAGAGGAGCAGCTGCTGCAGAGGCGAGTGAAAGCAAGGGAAGTAATAAAGCAACTCAGGACATAAAATAAGCGCAGCAGAAATGTCAGACAGGATGAACCATGGTGTTAAACTATGTATATATATTTAGCTGTTTCGGTCATGGCTGAAAATAACAGAAATAAAAAGGTTTGCTGAATTCACATATCACCGCAATTCACAACAGTTTGCAGTTTCTACCTGGAAGATTTATATCAAGGTCTCGTGATTCAGTCTGCGAAGACGTCATCAGCATCCATGTAAGCGTATGATGTCATCCGGAGACTACATCTACACTTGGCAAGCAGGGTAAAGGCCGTGGCAAATTCTCTCATTCTAAGATTAAATTCACTTCAAGTGTAGAAGCTACAGCTAATGCTAGTGCAATGGCGAAGGAAGCTAGCGAGACGACAGATGAGAGTGCCAACCCCCAGCCAATTCTTGAAGCCATCAAAGATTTAAAAACTGACTTCTGCAGTAGATTTGATGGAATTTTGACAGCAATTGAAGGAATGAGGAAAGTAGTCGGTGAATGCTTGGAACGAGTTAAGGGCGCAGAGACTTGCATCTCCCGAGAGGACACTGTCATTAGCCTAGTAGCAAAGGTCCGTAGCCTGGAAAATAAAAACAAAGAAATGGAGGACAAGATCGCCGACCTTGAAGCAAGATCCAGAAGATCAAATCTTCGGCTCGTAAACCTCCCAGAGGACACGGAGGACAATGATGCCTGCTCTTTCCTCGAGACTTGGATCCCGGAGGCTCTGGCATAACTTCCCTAAGTACGAAGCTAAACATTGAGAGGGCTCATCGAGTCGGACCGAGAAAAGACCCGTATCCTTTTACACTATGTCATGAGTAATCCATCCCATCCCAAGTGAACTGCTATCTCCAGTGGGTTAGAAATTTACATCATGGAACTGCAGAGGGATGCAAAAACAGTAAAAACAGGTAATGGGGCGACTAAAAGATACACAGTCTAAAATAATTTTTCTTCAAGAAATGCATCTGGCAGTGAGGGAAGATTTAAAGATCAAGAGGAGTGGCGTGGGACCGTATATTCAGCACCTTTCACTACCCAGGCGAGAGGAGTCATGACACTTGTGCATGGGTCCATTCCACTGAAACTCACGAAGGTAATATCAAATAAAATGGGCAGATTTCTTATAATCCAGGGTACTCTCTTCACTGAATGTCTCAATTTGGTTATATGCTCCAAATCAGGACGACCCAAACTCTTTCAGCAATTTGTTCCTTACTTTGTCAACACTTAACGGGCATTACATTATCGCAGGAGACTTTAACTGGACACTTGACCCCAGTAAAGACAGTTCAACACATTTAGATGCAACCCATACCAAAAGTAGAGCAATTATACATCAATTCATGAAGAAACTAAATCTGAGAGACATATGGAGAGGCAGATATAAATGGTCCAATAAAATAAATATATATATAAATTATTGGACCATTTATATCAGAACTGATTACTTCTTTAGCATTAAAATATATCATATTAAAATAGCCTATACATTATTATTATTATTACTGTCCCCTTACTGTACAAACTGTAAATAAGTCTTTATTCCTGACTATGTGACGTCACCATTAATGTGTTTCTAGTTAAAATATTGATTTTTTTTCTTTCTTTTCTTTTTCTTTTTTTAAATTTGAAGATTGGCTTATGGGGTGATTTTGAAGGAGTAATTAAGTTAATCTTCTCATAAGTGGATGTAATATGTAGAGGTGCCATCTAGGCCGTTTTTCTTCGTTTTTTTTTTTTTAAAGTCTACATTTTGCTTTACAAAAACGTGAAAAGCAGCTGTGACCAAGCTGTCACGAGGTGGGTAGCACTGTGAGCATAATTAATAGTGATATACTTTGTGATATACACAGTTTGTCTGTGTGTTTTTGTGTGCAAGCGGCTCTGCTGCGGTCTGCTGACAGTCCAAAATGGCGGCGGTAGGACGAAACCATGGGCGAGTCTGTTGCTATGGGGCCTTCTATTGAGCTCCGCCTCTTGGTATTCATGCTCTTTGGTATCTCTCTTTATCCAATATCTCTGTTATTGCACAAGTCTGCTGCGATGCATCCCCGGTGAAATGGGTGTGGCGAGAACACATCCGGAAATTTGGACTGAACTTGGCTCGATGTGAACTTTGAATTGGAACAGTGCTTGAGCTGTGACTGATGACGCGTCACAAGTCCACAAGATCGCATATTGAGAAACGGTTTCTTTGTTGCGTTTTTAAAGTGTGAACATGTCTAAAGTTCAAATGCTGAGATCGTTGGTGAAGCAGCGACTAACTGCGGCTGCTGAAGAGATATTTGGGCTGGTTGAAAGAACGATAGCAGAGTACGAGGAGGAACTTTGTCGATCAAAAGAGGAGAACGAGCGACAACGGAAACTACTGGACGCTGTTTTCAACCCTCAGCTTCGGTTACACAGAGCAGGTTTGTTCATGAAACATTACAAGTTCATTATTAATAATATAACTGCAGCTTTGTTCAATAAATATTCAGTCTGTCGATGTTTATACGCAGCGTTAGCTTCTCTGGTGTCATTAGCTTCTCTGGTGTCGTTAGCTTCTCTGGTGTCGTTAGCTTCTCTGGTGTCATTAGCTTCTCTGGTGTCGTTAGCTTCTGTGGTGTCGTTAGCTTCTCTGGTGTCATTAGCTTCTCTGGTGTCATTAGCTTCTGTGGTGTCGTTAGCTTCTCTGGTGTCGTTAGCTTCTCTGGTGTCATTAGCTTCTCTGGTGTCGTTAGCTTCTGTGGTGTCGTTAGCTTCTCTGGTGTCATTAGCTTCTGTGGTGTCGTTAGCTTCTCTGGTGTCATTAGCTTCTCTGGTGTCGTTAGCTTCTTGGTGTCGTTAGCTTCTCTGGTGTCATTAGCTTCTCTGGTGTCGTTAGCTTCTGTGGTGTCGTTAGCTTCTCTGGTGTCATTAGCTTCTCTGGTGTCGTTAGCTTCTCTGGTGTCGTTAGCTTCTCTGGTGTCATTAGCTTCTCTGGTGTCGTTAGCTTCTGTGGTGTCGTTAGCTTCTCTGGTGTCATTAGCTTCTGTGGTGTCGTTAGCTTCTCTGGTGTCATTAGCTTCTCTGGTGTCGTTAGCTTCTCTGGTGTCATTAGCTTCTCTGGTGTCGTTAGCTTCTGTGGTGTTATTAGCTTCTCTGGTGTCGTTAGCTTCTCTGGTGTCATTAGCTTCTCTGGTGCCGTTAGCTTTACCATCCTTAAATGATTATCATTGTTTATTCTCTCATCATATTTTGTATTGTTAATATGAATCACTAAAGTAATTCCAGCTGTTAAATAAATGTAGTGTAGTATGAATGTACAGTATGAACCTCTGAGATGTTGTAGAGTAAAAGTATAAAGTAGCAGGAAATAGAAATACTCAAGTAAAGTACAAGTTAATAGAGAGCTGAAGAGAAAAGAGTCTTATGAGGGTAGTTTGGTTTGTTTACATCAAATTCACCTTCCTACAAACATGGGTCTTTTCTTCAGGCCTTAGATGCAGGGCTTATTTTATACTTTCTCTTGTTGTTACTTTCCCATCAGAATCCTTTAATTTAACCTGGGATGCAGCTGAATTCTTTATTTCCTGTTGCTTCAGAAATACAATTAAATTTAGGTTTGTTTTTTTTAACTTCATCCCACTGCCCAAGAATTATTTTTTTCAGACCTAAGTGTATTGCAGAGTTTTGCACAGTGGCGACTGGATCTTTGCTTTCGAACCACAAAAAAAATAAATAAATAAAAAAATGTGATGGCACAACAGTCTCCTTCAGTACATTATTCTATGCTTTCGTTTGATCTTCACATTGGCTAGTCATCCTGTTTAATTTTTCTTCTGATTAAATCGTGTGCGCACAAGGGCAGTTGGTAGGCTGTACTGTATTTTCACATTTTTAACAATGCAATATAAAAGTTTTGTTTTTTATTGATAACCTACATTTACCAACAACAAAAGACTACGTTTAGCACCAAAAAAATATGTTGCAGCTGCAGCACAATCAAACAGATGTGCAACTCAAAGCCTCAGAAGTGTCTCTGACACCAGACTCAGAGCCGACTGGCGGAACTGGAAAATGCATATTTTACATCACTAAAATCTATTTTATCATTATTTTGAGTCACATTGTCGAAAGAATTTAGTCGTCTGTGTTCAAGCAGGATTATTGCAGGTCTCCATTGTGCGTCTGGCTTTCTATTTCCTTGTTGGAGATTTTTTCTTTTTTAATTACATGATATATAGGCTATTCTCCCTTAACTCACCAGTAAAAAATACCTTTATTTCTTTTGGCAAATCTGGCACTCTGCTTTCTGGGGGTTGTCGGGGCATATTTTAAAGTGCAGCCACACATCTGAGGTCCTCTTGGACATGTCTGTCAGCTCTGAGTGCGCTCATTGTCAGTGTCAGACTGGTGGGGGTTAGTGTTGCGTTTAAGGTCTCCCCCCCAAAAAACGGGAAAATCTTCGAATTTTTTGGGTTAGCCCTACTGAGCGTTTACCTTACCTCTGGGCTGTGACGTCATCTCGCGAGTGCTTTGCTTGTTGCCGGAAGAAAACAGTACAGTTGACAGCTTTACTGCATCGATTGAAAACAGTGGTTCGTGTTTGTGCTTGTCCGAATTGCAAGAACAGGATGTCATGCAACACCCGTACAGCTTTCACAGGCCGCCTTTGTCGGATGGCGAGATGCTGAAGTTGTGGCTAGTTGTGCTACAAATGGATGCTAACACTCCTGTCCAGACACTGCGCCTTGCAGACCATCGGGTCTGCAGTGCTTACTTCTCCCAAGATGACAGCTGAAGAAGAGAAGACATCCAATCCCGAAACACCTCTTCCTCAAGAAACGGCTGCCCCATGATTAGTGACAGCTACAGACACAGTGGAGCAAAGCTCTTGCGAGATGACGTCACACACAGCCCAGAGGTAAGGGAAACGCTTAGTGTGCTATTTACAGAGATAGCTCTGGTGATCTGAACGGGTCAGTGACGAAAAAAAAAGCACTTTTAATGCGCAAACTTATACGGGACGCATTTGCCCCCGTTACCGTTGTAGCTCGTTTCGCGGCTCCCGGCTGCATCCGCCTCCCTCAATAATGAACCAATTTTAGAACCAGTTGTATATGAGTCATACGCACACATACACATGGGGAAATAGGGCCCAGTTATCCTTTAACAGTAGGATTTTAAATTCAATTCTGAATTTTACAGGGAGCCAGTGCAGAGAATCTAAAACAGGAGAAATATGATCTTGTTTCTTCATTCCTGTTAATACACGTGCCGCTGTCTTCTGTTGTTCGCCACTGGTGTGTTTTGGTCTTGACACAGCTGAGTGAACACTGTGAAGCTGTTTGATGCTCAGAGATCTGTAGAAGTTTGTAGTCTGAAGTTTGATGTCTGTAACATCTGTGTGTGTGTGTGTGTGTGTGTGTGTGTGTGTTTGTGTGTGTGTTTCCTGTTTCCTGCAGATGTCCAGCAGCTGTCTGTGGTTAAAGAAGAGGTTCCCCCTGAGCAGCAGGAGTGGAGCTCCAGTGTGGACCAGGAGGACCCAGAGCCTCCACACATTAAAGGGGAACAGGAGGAACTCTGGATCAGTCAGGAGGGAGAGCAGCTTCAAGGGCTGGAGGAGATTGATATCACCAAGTTCATATCCACTCCTGTCCCTGTGAAGAGTGACGATGATGAAGAGAAACCTCAGTCCTCACAGCTTCATGAAAGACACAGTGAACAGATGGAAACAGAAGCAGAGGGAGAGGACTGTGGAGGAGCAGAACCAGCCAGGAACCCAGATCCAGATACACATTTACAACCTGAGACTGAAGACAGTGATGATTGGACGGAGACCAGAGAACCTCAGTCAGGTATGTGTCAAGTCACACATTTGCTCGTCTTAAGCAAGTCTCTAGTTTTAACCTTCAGGTCTCAAACAAGTTGAGTCAAGTCTTTTTTGTGTCTTAATTGGATAAAAATAAAAGGTCAGACTCTGTCGGTGTCTTCTGTAGAAGCGACGACTCTCTCTTCTGTCAGGAGGTTCTCATCTTACACAGCAAACGCACCAGCAGGACACTGTGGCTTGTTTGTGTAGTGTTTGATTCCAGCCTTATATCCCTTTTCAACAGACATGGGCTGGCTTGATGTGGCTTGGCTTGGGAGACAACCCCACCCCCCGCTTGGCCGAATATCGAATGCTGTTTTTTAGTTTTTGCAAATGAACACCCTCCAGATTAGTGTTTTCACGGTACCAAAATTGGGACCAAAGGTACGATACTAGTGGAAGTATCACAGTTCTGAGTAGTATCAGGATAACACAGCAAAAATAAGGCAGATGTGCCTTTTGTCATTTATAATAAGATAAATCACTTTTCTATAATACTCAATCAATGATATTTCAATGAAATAAATTACTTATTGACTTATTCATACTTCAAAACAGCATCAATAAGTGATTAACATGGGGGGATCAAAATAAAATAAATAAAATAAAAATCAACCAGCCACCCTCCTCCCCTGACAAGTAACAGTCCCTTCATGAGTAAAGAACAGTCCTTAAAGTGCAGTGAGATTTGTGGGCCGTTACCTGCCACAGAGAGAGAAATGTGAACGGCTCATTTCTCCTCTGATACGCCACATACTGTGTGCCACCACGACTCGGCTGTTCAGGTAGTCTTGGGTACTTTTGGGCAGTCATGACAACAAGTTATTCACCTGGAGCCGGACCTCTCTGTCCCCGGCAAGCCATTATCATGTGCTGCTGTGTTTGACAGGAATACGTATTCCTGTCCGTGTCTGTGACCCCCGTTTTTGTAATATTCAGTATGATTATTATAGCAAGTGATTACATAGAATCGCCACCAGACAATCAGAGATCTCCACCTTCTGATAGTCTGGGGACACTCCTTTCTAAAGTGTGTTTAACACACCAGAGAAAACGGCCGGCAACAAAGCAACGCCTCTTGCATTTTTGAAAAGGACATGCCCTCCCGGAAATGTGCGCTCCCCCTTTTCCCGTCCACAAGGAAACAAACACACAGTGAGCTTGAAAATGAATGCTGAGAGATGTAACTCCAGAGTTCAGCGAGCCACCAAAAGATCGCCCTGCGGATTTACTATTGGCTCTGCAACATAGGGGTTTTTTTCAAACTCTGAAATTGTATCTGCCCAACTAAACACAAAATCAGGGATTGCTATGAAATGAAAGCTCACCTCAACCTCACTCGCTCTGACACAGCTGAGTGAACACTGTGAAGCTGTTTGATGCTCAGAGATCTGTAGAAGTTCAGTCAGGAGTTTTTGAGCTGTGATGTGAATGAACAACATTTCTCTGTAACATCTGTGTGTGTGTGTGTGTGTGTGTGTGTGTGTGTGTGTGTGTGTGTGTTTCCTGTTTCCTGCAGACGTCCAGCAGCTGTTGGTGGTTAAAGAAGAGGTTCCCCTGAGCAGCAGGAGTGGAGCTCCAGTGTGGACCAGGAGGACCCAGAGCCTCCACACATTAAAGAGGAACAGGAGGAACTCTGGATCAGTCAGGAGGGAGAGCAGCTTCAAGGGCTGGAGGAGGATGATATCACCAAGTTCACATCCACTCCTGTCCCAGGAGCAGAGGGAGAGGACTGTGGAGGAGCAGAACCAGCCAGGAACTCAGATCCAGATACACATTTACAACCTGAGACTGAAGACAAGACTGGAGAGTCTTCTGAACCTGAGACTGATGATAGTGATGGTTTGAAGGAGACCAGAAAACCTCAGTCAGGTTTAAACTCTCTGAAGAGTGATCAATTCTGTGTCAATGATTTAATTGTTGGTGCGAAACGATTTAGCTGCTCTGAGTGTGGGAAAACATATGGTCGAAGTGCACATCTGAAGGTACACATGAGATCTCATACAGGAGAGAAACCATTTAACTGCTCCGAGTGTGGAAAAGATTTGCTTACAGTGGAGTTTTGAAGAATCATGAGAACTCACACAGGAGAGAAACTATTTAGCTGCTCTGAGTGTGGGAAAAGATTTGCTTACAGTGTAGTTTTGAAGAATCACATGAGAACTCACACAGGAGAGAAACTATTTAGCTGCTCTGTGTGTGGGAAAAGCTTTGCTTACAGTAGAGATGTGAAGGTACACATGATATCTCATACAGGAGAGAAACCATTCAGCTGTTCTGAGTGTGGGAAAAGATTTGGTCACAAGGGAGATTTGAAGAAACACATGAAAACCCACACAGGAGAGAAACTATTTAGCTGCTCCGAGTGTGGGAAAACATATGGACGAAGTGAACATCTGAAGGTTCATATGAGATCTCATACAGGAGAGAAACCATTTAGCTGTTCTGAATGTGGGAAAAGATTTGTTCACGGTGGAGATTTGAAGAAACACATGAGGACTCACACAGGAGAGAAACGATTTAGCTGCTCTCAGTGTGGGAAGAGCTTTGGTCAAAGTGGAGATCTGAAGAGGCATGTGAGATCTCATACAGGAGAGAAACCATTTAGCTGCCCTGAGTGTGGGAAGAGATTTGGTAAAAAAGGAAATCTGAAGGTACACATGAGATGCCATACAGGAGAGAAACAATTCAGCTGCTCTGAGTGTGGGAAGAGATTTGGTCTAAATGGAAATCTGAAAAGACACATGAGATGTCATACAGGAGAGAAACAATTTAGCTGCTCTGAATGTGGGGAATAATTTATACAAAATAGATATTTACATAAACATATGAAATTTCATGAGGGAGAAAAGTGATTCAGATGTTTAGTCTGAAAAAAATCTATATGGAATAAGATTTTATTTTAAGAATTTTAATTGAGGCATTAGTACATACAGTACAGTTATTCAAAGTAGGCATTGAGATGGCTTCAGATTTTACAATATCAAATAAGATACAAAACATCAATACAGACGCAAAGACAAAATACAAAAAAAACCCCAAAATGCCCCACCCATCAGCCCACCTCTCCCACGTCCCCAGCACTACTTGTAATTTAGTTTATTTTAAGTTTATGTTGAATATTTTTCAAGAAAAGAAAAATGAATGGTGACCAAACCTTCATGAAATGCTTCAGTCTGTCATTCAAAACATATCTGATTTGTTCTATGTGGAGTGTGTCAGTTTATTCCGTGATCCACAGCTTCACTGTAGGGGCTTCAGTATTCTTTCAAAATTTAAGTACAAGTTTTTTAGCTGTTATTAACCCATATGAGACAAAGTGCTGTTGAGAGGTGCTTAATCTCTGGGAAGTCTCTGATATTCCCAAGACGATCATTTCAGGGTCTGGCTCCAAAGATACGTTCAGGGTATCAGAAAAGATGTTAAATATTTGAGTCCAGAAGTTTTCTATCTTAGGACACAGTACAAAGTTATGGTTTAAAGTGGCATCTTGGAGCTTACATTTGTCACAAATGGGTGAGGTATTAGGGAATATTTTTTGCTGAGTTTAGATTTGGAATAATATAACCTGTGCAGTACTTAAAACTGTATTAAGCACTGCCTAGTACTTATTGAACAGGAATGAATATACTGTAGACTCTTGTCCCATCTGTCTTGAGAAATCTGAAGGCCCAACTCCTCCTCCCAAGCTTCGAACGTCGGGTTGTTTGCAATTGGAAGAAGAAAGGATACATTTCTCAATTTGATCCCAGCTCTTATCTGTTTCCAGATGCGGATGGCATCCTGCATTAATGGATTGCAGTTGTTGGATTGCTGTTTGGTCCGGGTGTATTAGTTTGCTAATAACTAGGCTGAGTTAAAAGTAGGAGGTAAGGACTGCTCTTCAAATGACTGTGTAAACACAGCTTTTAGCCAAGGGGAAATCAAATCGTTATACTTTTTATCAGGTTTGTTACCTAACCCATCAGGGCCAGGAGTTTGTCCAGTTTTTAGTGTTTTAATAGATTCTGAGACGTCCCTTAACGTTATTTCTGAGCCTAATTCTACTCGTTCCTTCTCACCAAGTGTTGGAAGATATCATGAGTCCAAGAAAGACTGCATTGAGCCTGAAGCACTGTTGACTGAGAGGAGTATAGTTTTTGATAGAACTGTTTGAATCTTTAATTAATGTCTTCGGCAATGCGAGTAAGTCTCCCTTATCAGACCTGATTTTGTGGATGGCGCGATCATTTTCTAATTTATGGAGTTGTCTTGCTAATAATTTTTGGGGTTTATCACCAAATTTAAATTGTCTTTGTTTGGTGTATTGAAAAGCTCTGCTGATTTTGAGTGAAAAATCTGATTTAGTTTGTCGTTAAGTGCTGAGATTTTGATGTTTTTCTATTGAAGGGTGGACTGCATTTTCTGCATCTCATTGTTTTATTTATTTTTCTTTCTGCCTTCCTTCTCTTATTTTGAGCAGCCTGAAATGAAATAACACAGCCTCTGAGAAAGGCTTTTAAGGTTTCCCAGAGCAGTGCCGGAGAAATCCCAGGTGTGTCGTCCGTTTCAAAAAAAAAAAATCTATTTGAGGTTTTAAGTACTCACAGAATTTATAGTCTGTAAGCATTTGAGGGTTGAGCCTCCAGTTTGTCTGACCTCTACCTGTCCCCTCCAAAGCCACTGAAAATGTAAGAGGGTAGTGATCCGAAATGATTATGTTGTGATGTTTTGGATTATGAATGTATGGCATAAGGATGGAATTGGCTAGAAAGTAATCACTTCTTGAGTACACTTTATGGACACTGGAGTAGAATGAATATTCTCTTCCAGCTGGATTAGCGGTCCTCCATACATCATGAATATGTGTGTTCTTTATGTAGGTGTTCAGTAATTCGCTAGATTTCGATGTGTTCACTCGTCTATATGAGGACCTATCCAAGTATTGGTCTAACACACGATTCAGGTCACCCCCGATTATTAAACTGGAGTGGGATATATTTGGAATTAGAGCAAATGTTTTCTGGAAAAACTGTGGGCTGTCAAAATTTGGCCCGTATATATTTTCACCAATGTCAGCAAGGTCGAATGCAATTCCCCCGTCACCATAATGTACCTTCCTTCCTTATCCGCTGTTGTCTCTTTATGTTTAAAAGGGATTCCTTACCGAATTAAAATTGCAGTGCCCCTCGCTTTAGACGAGAAATTGGAGTGGTATATCTGTCCTATCCATCTACATCTCAGCCTATTGTGTGAACCATTCTCTCGGTGCGTCTCTTGGAGGAATATTACGTCAGCATAAAGAGATTTCAGATGGGATAAGATTTTTGCCCCGTTCAGTTGGTTCATTTGTACCTTTAATATTCCAACTAGCAAAACGTAATTCCCTTTCCTTTTGTTTTAGTTGCTACATCATCTAGTATTCCTTATCTAGAGTTCTGCTATTTGCTGAATTAGTTGGTCCATTTCAGATTATTCATATGTATTTTCAAGTGTACTCTGGGTACAATTTCCTCTGCGTATTTCTGTGCCTCTTTGGGGTCGGTAAAGAGGGAGTCAGTGCCGTCGTATGTAATACGGAGTTTAGCTGGATACAGGAGTCCGAACCGGACCCCTGGGATGTCCCTCAGGATCCGTCTTGTCTTGGAAAAGAGTCCTCTTTGCCTGACGATTTCTGGGGGATAATCCTGGAAGATCCATATATGTTGTCCTTGGAAAGATAAATTCCTGTCCTTTGCCACTTTTCAGAGGATTTCTTTCAGGACGTGACAGTGGTGCATCCGGAGGATAAGGAGTCGAGGCGGGGTGTTGTCTTCTGGTCAGGTTCTCAGCGCTCTATGTACTCGGTCCAGCACTGGCTTCTCGTCGAGGGCCAGCGTATGTTTCAGCAGTTGTGCCGTAAACTCCCGGACATTCTGGTCGTGTTCCATGCCTTCCTTTACTCCAGCTATTCGCAGGTTTGGCCGATTTGAGAGTGGCAGCGGACGCCTCTAGTTCTGTTATTACAAGATCTTAATTTTGTATACTTGTGTACATGGTCTGTGTGGATTTTATCATTGTCTCTCTCTTTCTCCACTTTAGAGTATTTTACTGAGTTAACTAATGGTTAAGGGTATACACTGGAAAGTTTCTTGATAAACCCACTCCAAGGATTTTTTTTATCTCTCCATCATGTTTCTGTTGCTCATGTACTGCTTTTTTTCTGCGTATATAAAATCAAATGAACTAAACTAAAGATCAACTGGAACCGTTCAATAAAAGTCATTCTTTCGATTAAGTGTATTTTCATCATTTATCCTCCTGCATGTTTTTCTGAATAAGCCCGCAATTCCATGTAACACCTCTGGATTTTTATTTTGAAGTCAACGAACTCATCTCTACCGAGTACAGTCAGTCACGAATTTCAAAAGGTCTACCCGAGAGAGACTGCTCTCTGGGGCAGCCTGAGCGCTCATACACACGTTCATTATCTATGAGCGCTGACACCGCTGTCTTCTAGCGGACCTCCGTCACATTCAACTGGGCTCTATATTAAAACATCGACCACGGGTCTGGCATTTAAACTACACATGAAAACACTACGTACTGTGACAAAACAACAGTAACATATCGGTAATTATGGCTTACAATTGTGCGCCTTTCCCTCACTTGTCATTTTCCGATGTTTGTTGCGAAATGCATGCTGGGATACCTGGCTGCAGTTAGGTATTATTGCCAGAGATATTGGATAAAGGAGGTACCCCACCGTAGGCTTATCCAATCTTAAGAAAACGGTTACTCTTCCTGTCTCCTAAGTGGGCGTGGTTAGCTCTCCCTCCAATCAGAGCCTGTTCTCCCTCGAGTTAAAATATTGTTGTTTTTTTTTTTTTAATTTGTAGATTGGCTTATGGGGTGATTTTGAAGGAGTCATTAAGTTAATCTTCTCATAAGTGGATGTAATATGTAGAGATGCCATCTAGGCCGTTTTTCTTCATTTTGTTTTTTTTTTTAAAGTCTACATTTTGCTTTACAAAAACGTGAAAAAGCAGCTGTGACCAAGCTGTCACGAGGTGAGTAGCAGTGTGAGCATAATTAATAGTGATATACTTCAGTGTGTCTGTGTGGTTTTGTATGCAAGCGGCTCTGCTGCGGTCTGCTGACAGTCCAAAATGGCGGCGGTAGGACGAAACCATGGGCGAGTCTGTTGCTATGGGGCCTTCTATTGAGCTCCGCCTCTTGGTATCCATGCTCTTTGGTATCTTGCTTTATCCAATATCTCTGTTATTGCACAAGTCTGCTGCGATGCATCCCCGGTGAAGTGGGTGTGGCGAGAACACATCCAGGAATTTGGACTGAACTTGGCTAGATGTGAACTTTGATTTGGAACCGTACTTGGGCTGTGACTGATGACGCGTCACGAGTCCAGAACTATTTATATTAGTCTCATTAGATCGGTGTTTGACTATGGGTGTGTGGCCTACAGGTCTGCAGCTAAGTCACTGTTAATGAAATTGGATGTAATCCAAGATAAAGCACTGAGGTTATGTTGTGGAGCTATGAAGACTACCCCTGTCAGTGCAATCCAGGTTGAAATGGGTGAAATGCCTCTTCATATCAGGAGGGATCAGTTAACTCTGGTTTATTGGGCTAACCTGAGGGGGCATGAGGAAGACCATATTAGTCAGTCCTCCTTACTTCATTGTCAAGAAAGGGATGAAGCCCAAGTTAGAAGCTTTGGGTGGGTTACTGCTCAGAAAGCAGGTGAAATGGGCCTCCAGGTGCCAAATGTGTGTCCTACAGTGCAGTCAGTCACAGCCCCACTGTGGTGACTGAGAAGTCCAGTTATTGATTTAGATCTTTTAGAATTAAAAAGGTGTGAGGAAATCAACGGCCTTATAGTAGAGAGTCATATTAGAGACATGTATGGGGATAAAGTTGTGATATTTACAGATGCATCAAAATCAGAAGATGGGAAAGTTGGAGCTGCATTTGTAATTCCTAGTCTTAAGGTCTGTAAAAGAGAAAGACTGAATAATGACCTTGCTGTTTATACTGCAGAGTTAGTTGCTATCCTCATTGCTCGAGTCTGGGTTGAGAGCAACAGGCCAAGGTATGGGGTGCTAATTGCTTCAGATTCTGCATCTGCATTGATGAGTATTCAAAACACTACATCTCAATCCAGACAGGACATTGTCTTAGATATTGTACAGATGATTAGTCGGCTATTAAACTCTGATATAAATGTTAGTCTCCTATGGGTGCCTGCTCACTTAGGAGTCAGAGGTAATGAGCAAGCTGATAAGAATGCTAAGAAAACATGTGAATCACCAAAGGTATGTTGGTGATGCAAGACCAACAATTCAAGAGGAAGACATTATCTCTAGGATGAGATTTGGACATACTGGTTTAGGCAGTACTTATTTTAAAGAAACATGCTGATGGTAAATGTAGTGTACTGCTGACACTGTAGAACATGTTTTTGAATACTGCTCCAAATTTGACCAAGAGAGACAGCAACTCATTCAGGAGCTGGAGTCAGAAAGTGTGCCTTTAAACATAAAGACTGTCCTCCAGAAAAATTCAGGTGAGGTCTGCTTCAGGTCTTTGTTTTATGACTTGAATAGAACTGGTCTGATCAGAAGAATTTAGGTTCTTTTCTTTGTTTTTGTTTTAATTATCTAGTGAATATTAATTTATCCACTCCCACACTCCATTTCGGTAGGTGGCGGTAATGCTTCCATGCGTTGTTTG
This sequence comes from Epinephelus cyanopodus, assembly GCA_026686955.1. Lineage (NCBI taxonomy): Eukaryota > Metazoa > Chordata > Actinopteri > Perciformes > Serranidae > Epinephelus > Epinephelus cyanopodus. The sequence continues at coordinate 5,887,181 of CM048934.1, read as the reverse complement.
CCAACCGCTATAAAAATAGAGGAAGAAGAAGAAGACGAAAGAAAGAAAGCGTTACAAGTCCTCAAGAAAACAAGTCCGCACAAGAACGCCTATTGAGAAACGGCTTCTTTGTTGTGTGTTTAAAGTGTGAACATGTCTAAAGCCCAAATGCTGAGATCGTTGGTGAAGCAGCGACTAACTGCGGCTGCTGAAGAGATATTTGGGCTGGTTGAAAGAACGATAGCAGAGTACGAGGAGGAACTTTGTCGATCAAAAGAGGAGAACGAGCGACAACGGAAACTACTGGACGCTGTTTTCAACCCTCAGCTTCGGTTACACAGAGCAGGTTTGTTCATGAAACATTACAAGTTCATTATTAATAATATAACTGCAGCTTTGTTCAATGAATATTCAGTCTGTCGATGTTTATACGCCGCGTTAGCTTCTCTGGTGTCGTTAGCTTTACCCAGTGCCGTAGAATATAACAGAGTCGCGACAACGGAAGTCCAAAATGCTTGTGCGTCACGTGACTCATGTAGACCTCGGATAGTTCCCGGAAGTTACTGGCGGGCCGTTTAAATACATAATACTGAAATACAGAACTCCGATTTTTGGTAAGTAGCTGTCAATAACTACATTGATTTATAATATATGTGTAGCACACCATAAACAGTTACATCTTTATGTTGTTGTTTTTTTATAGGAAAATGTGCTAATATTTGAGGATTACTGTTAGTTTACTATGGTTAGGTAAGACTAACAATCCCAACCTTGGAAATTCACGTTACAGCAGCTCAGAGCTCAGAGCAGAGGCAATAGAAAAAGGATAGAATATTTTTTAAATACAAATTAGACATAATGAAAATAACAGAAAATCCATATACACCTTTCACTGAAAGATACTGTATGTTCATGATTAATAGTGGCACAGGATGAGTGTAATACACATGATGTGTAGTATTTTTACTGTAAAAATATGGGAATGTATAGATATCCCACAGGAAGTGACAAAATATTGCACACAGGAATATTACACAGTATGTACACAGTGCACAGTTTAAATATAAGGGATGTGGATAAGGATATGTATTTATATATGTATACAGGCCAGTATAAGTATATTAATGACATAGTATAATTATATGATAGAAATGTATTATTACACAGTATAACTATGTGTAATGTGTATATAACATATATTGTTGTCTGCCTTGTTTAAATATATTAGTCTTTCCTTACCTTGGTGAAACAGCATGTTGCTTTTATTGCTTTAAATTATGTTTTCAATTCTGTCCTTAGTCTTGTATGGTTGTCAAGTGTAATCACGTCCTAACATTTATTGATAATGTAATGGTTGTAATGATTGATAATTAATGTTATGTTAATTACTTTCAGTGGACAGAAGGAGACCGACGAAAGGTGACTACCAATGACTGTCAAGTGACAGCACAATGGGTCACTGGGCTAGCAGCAGCAGCAGCAGCAGCAGTTTATAGACATATATATTTTATCTATCTTTGTCTTTTTACTATGTACTTATTTACTATAACAAATTGATTTTTAATAAATTCAGAAACATGACTCGGATGTCAAGCAGTTTGTCTGTGCCCTTCCTTCTGTGGTGCCGTCTCGTAGTCTCCACCATGGTGCTGTGTGGGGATGTTCCAATCGTTTAAAGAGAGGTACACATGTACAATTTCTTCATTGACACAGGTGATGAGAAATTTCTTTTTTTGGCCTACGTCAGCAAGAGTAACCTGAGACTCACTACAAACTACAACAACAAAAATATGTAAAGTTATCGTTGTCAAATACTGCATTAGCACATTTCCACAAACAAATACCACACTATTGGGAAGCTCAGTGTTTGGTTTATTAAAAATAAGGAACAGGAAAAGGCTTGCAAAACCCAGGGAATTGAGACTCGGGGTAAGGGGCTTGTTTCATTGCATCCCCCTGTTGTTCTTGTGCTGAAAGAGAAAAAAAGAGAGAAATGGGTAGGCACACATATATATGCCTGGGTCTGATGTTGCCTTGTGAGATAAGGCACAAGTATGACAAATGGTATCAGTTTTAATTGCATTTGTTTGAAGTTGTCTCATGTACAAAGTGTTCCCGAATACCATTTGCATTCAACCACTATGGGATGTGTCTGTGGGCAGACAAAAGTGAGTTGTGTGTGGGAAGTCACTGCAAGCACATTTTAGTGCAGACCAGTTTGCCAAGACCAAAAAGGGCAAGACAAAGCTTAGAGCAGATTTAATTCCCACCATCTTTGTGCATCATGCTGTGAGCGCCCCTGCACCACAATGCACCCCTGGACCTGTAACATCATTGTTATTGCCACTCCTGAACTGTAACATGAATGGTCCTCATCCTGCAGCAAGCTCTCTGTGCTTTAATTAGCTGCTATGACACAACATGACCCTCTTCTATTTTATAATGCCTATTAATATTATAATGACGATAACTGGTAATATGCAATGTATTACATTTTCAAAGTAACTTGCCCAACACTGTATATCATATATTATATATTCAATATAATTACTTCTATAATTAATATAAAATGCAATATAGTACGTATAAAGTATGATTCCTTATCTCTGGAACTACTTGAAACACACCTTGTTAAGTTTTAAGTCTCACCAAGGTTGACTCAGCACTTATCTGCAGCGTCCTCTCTCACACAGTGACCTGCAGCATCACTGCTCCTCCACCATACAAGATTACATATCTAATACTGTGATAGAATATATGTCTAGCATGATCATTTGTATAATACAGTAATATATACATACATTTGGTATTAAAAAATTCCCATTTAGCCTGGTATGTTTCATTAATCAGAATTACTTAATCTTGTGTTTTAAATCTCATTCAGGTCCTCAAACTTCCCTCTCACTTCGCTATCAATGTAATATCAGCTGAGCTGTAACATTATAGACAGGTATACTCAACAGAATCACAAAGCCTAAAAAACAGGCCATAAGTTACGTTTTTGTTTAATTTCACCTCCTCCAATCAACAATCACGCAGCAATATCATATTTAACTGAGCTAATAATCAATAATCGCAATAAAATCAGGACTGGAAGCACTCTAACTTCCCAATGTTAGATAAAATGGTTTAGGAGAAGACAATTCAAAACTAACAGGTTAGCATGGTTAGCATTACCTGTATGGTGTGCACAGTATGTACAGTGTCCCAGCCTAATCTGTTATCTTATCTTTTAACGTTACATAAGTCGACTAATTTTATGGGAGGTAATCCACTAACAAGCTTTAATGCACATGTTAATTTAGATAAGCTGTGTTGACAATGTAAAATTTGAGTGTTTGGACATCTTAACCGTTAAAAGTACATGACAGCCGGTCTTTTCTGCTGTAACTCCATTGCGCTGTTAGCATGTGCCGCTTACTTCCGGGAACTATTGAGAGGCTCCGCGATCCGCCATTGCTGTGAAAAAAATGGCCCATTAGAGTGAATGGAGATGACGCAACTCTCTATTCAAGGGCTCTGGCTTTACCATCCTTAAATGATTATCAATGTTTATTCACTTGTCATATTTTGTATTGTTAATATGAATCAGCGAAGTTACTCCAGCTGTTAAACAAATGTAGTGTAGTATGAATGTACAATATGAACCTCTGAGATGTTGTAGAGTAGAAGTATAAAGTAGCAGGAAATAGAAATACTCAAGTAAAGTACAAGTTAACAGAGAGCTGAAGAGAAAAGAGTCTTATGAGGGTAGTTTGGTTTGTTTACATCAAATTCACCTTCCTACAAACATGGGTCTTCAGGCCTTAAATGCAGGGCTTATTTTATACTTTCTCTTGTTGTTACTTTCCCATCAGAACCCTTTAAATATTGTGTTTTTTTAAAGACATGTGGAAGTGGGAAAGCAATTCAGCGTCTGTCTCTGAACACAGCAGGAAGTTGGTGAACCAGAATCAGTCAGAGAGTTGGAGGGAGATGGTGTGATGTTATGCCAGACTAGCTTACTTATTGTTAAACGTGGTTTATTTAAACTTGGTAAATGGTGGGTTATTGCCTAAATTAGGCTGGCTGTATTAGATGCTTTAATAGTTTAATCTCACAACAGTAACAAAGAAAACCAAGACTGAGGGCAAACACTATCTTTACCTGGCTGTCCATGAATGCAGGTCACAGGGAGACGTGGATGCTGCTCTGCAGGGCGCTCGATTTAAGTGCATTAACCGTGAGCGAGGGGTTAACAAGGGAGGGGCAGGGGGTCTTCTGTTGTTCACCACAGGTGTGTTTTGGCCTTGACACAGCTGAGTGAAAACTGTGAAGCTGTTTGATGCTCAAAGATCTGTAGAAGTTTGTAGTCTGAAGTTTGCTGCCTGTAACATCTGTGTGTGTTTCCTGTTTCCTGTTTCCTGCAGACGTCCAGCAGCTGTTGGTGGTTAAAGAAGAGGTTCCCCCTGAGCAGCAGGAGTGGAGCTCCAGTGTGGACCAGGAGGACCCAGAGCCTCCACACATTAAAGGGGAACAGGAGGAACTCTGGATCAGTCAGGAGGGAGAGCAGCTTCAAGGGCTGGAGGAGGATGATGTCACCAAGTTCACATTCAGTCCTGTCCCTGTGAAGAGTGACGATGATGAAGAGAAACCTCAGTCCTCACAGCTTCATCAAAGACACACTGAACAGATGGAAACAGAAGCAGAGGGAGAGGACTGTGGAGGAGCAGAACCAGCCAGGAACTCAGATCCAGATTCACATTTACAACCAGAGACTGATGACAGTGATGATTGGACGGAGACCAGAGAACCTCAGTCAGGTATCTGTCAAGTCACACATTTGCTTGTCTTAAGCAAGTCTCTAGTTTTAACCTTCAAGTCTCAAGCAAGTTGAGTCAAGTCATTTTTGTGTCTTAATTGGATAAAAATAAAGGTCAGACTCTGTCAGTGTCTTCTGTAGAGAAGAGACGAACTCTCTCTTCTGCCAGGAGGTTCTCATCTTACACAGCAAACAGCACCAGCAGGACACTGTGGCTTGTTTGTGTAGTGTTTGATTCCAGCCACTTATGTCCCTTTTCGACAGACATGAGCTGCCTTGACGTGTTTTGGCTTGGTTTGGACCATCAGCCCAGCACAGCAGGGATTTACATTTCCATTACAACAGGGCGTCCTCTCGAGTGAGGACGTTTTAAAGCAGTGGGCTGATCCACGGTTTAAGTTCCCTGTTTGGTTTTTTTTGCTGCATGTGTTTTTCCACAGCAGGGCAGGTAGAAGAAGTTTACCTGTTGGAGGTGAGCTGTTCGTCTGCAGCTCTCACTGTGGCTGTTTCTACTTTTTCTCCTCCTCCCTGCCATGTTATTAGACTTGCCTTTATTGAAGAGAGGCTGCTGACAATGTTCCACTTATTCAGTAATAAGGAAGAGGAAGCTAACAGTTGTTCAGAAACTTTTTAAAATAAATCTGTGTTATGCGTTTTCCTACCATCCATAATCTTCACAATGTTTTGCTCCTTTAGCTGTTGGAGCATGAATGTAGTTTCCTCGTCCGTCCAGAAGTGCGTCTTCTGCTTCTCAGTTGCCATGGTGTTTGTTTTTCCGGGAGTTACTGCTACATCATCTTTTTCTTCTTCTGGGTGAAAACGTGTGAAAGAAAAAGTGGCGCATGCGCAGAACGCCAAGTCGGACTCCAGTCGGACTAAAGAGATACATGCAGCAATAGTTCGATTTTCAATCAAATTATCTTGGTGTGTTTGTCGAGCTACAGATAGCCCAATTTCATTTGGACTAGGCTGTTTACATGCATTTAAACGTCCAGTTTCAGTCGGCTGCATGTAAACGTACCGACTGTCTTTGTGCCTGATGTCGTGGTGCCAACTCTGACTTCCTGGGGTCTGTCTGTAAGGACGTTCAGGACCTAGTGGCAGAGGGGATGTTGTCAGTCCCAGCTGCTTTCTATGGGTTAGCTCTTTTCAAAACCTTACACACCTCAGTTGGAGCCACAGTGAGTGAAGAGCTCTGTAGCGCTGCAGCGTCTCCTCCTGCTGGCTGTGCGTCCTGGCTGCCACGCCACTTTTACGCACACAGACACACAATCACAGAGTAAAGATGCCGCGGTGGAGACAGAGAGGTGAAAATAACTTGAGCTGATGACAACTACACTTCTTACTGTGCGTGCAATAAAACCTGCTCGAAGAAAAGTCGGTGGTCATGTGACCTGCAGGCAGTGAGTCATCATCAGTAGACAGGAGGACTGATACTGACTGATGTCTGTATTCTCTGTTCTTCCTTTGAAAATTCACTCAGTACTGTGATGTCAGGAATGTAATTTATTTTATTGACATTTTAATTTTGTTTCCAGCGAGATATTAAGTTTGTATTGTGACTTTTCTGTTTTAATATTACTGTTGCTGCTCCAGAAACATTTATTTATGAAATATTCAGTTTTATTCCTATTGTGAATTTCTTCTTTTTAAAAAAAACTTCCTTGTAAATGTTACACAATTAGTTTTCTGAGAATCTCTTTCACATACTTACAAAAATTGGTATTGCAGTCCCTCCACAAAATTGCCATCTTGCGATTGCAATAATTAGCACAAATTAAACAAAAGTCTGCAATGTTTGCGGGGGCTTGCAATTTTTCAAAAGTCCAACTGTTTTTCCATGTTTTTTTCGGCATTTTATGGCTGACCAGAAATTGTCGCGAATGTGTCTTTTGAAACGTCATCAGACGTATCATCGAATGCGCTAATAGCATTGCAGTATGGAGAAACTCTCTGTATGGACATAAGAAGTTGCACAGTTTAAATGCAGACAATATGTGTTGAATTTATTGAAATGTTATGTTTCAGAAGATGTAGCTTACATGTTGTTTTACAGTCACACTGTCTGGTTTGAGGGCTACAATATTCTCTGAATTTTTTGCAACTTTATTGGAGTCCATGTTTTGAAACTAATTAAATAAAACTAAACAAGAGAACTGAAACATTTGCAGCTGTAATATTCAGTATGATTATTATAGCAAGTGATGACATGACTTATTTTTTGGAGGCAGTAGCTTATTTTATTTTTTTTTTTTTTAATTTTTCTTTCTCCTGACTTGCAATTTTTGTTATGTGCTGCAATGTTATCGCAATTTTTGGCAAAATTGGCCGCAAATTCAAGGTTTTTCTGTCGCGAGATCCTGGAGGGACTGGTCTTGTAACTGAAAATCTCCAGTCAAATCGATATTGGATCGAGAACCCTTGAATCGAATTCGAATCAATTCAGGAAATTAGTGGCGATACCCAGTCCTAATCGGCTCTGCCTCACTCTCATACACTTTTTCGAAATTCTCGAGTGAAGTAAAAGAACTATAAATTTGTACTGCAGTAGTACTTGAGTTGATGTACTAACAGCATCTTATTTACTCAGGCTGCCAGTAATCAAACTTGACACACTGCAAACTCTCCCATCCTATGGACAATCATTCTCACATAATTCACTTTAGTTTGAGCAAATAAAGAGCCACACTGTAGCCTCCAGACATGACAAGAGTAACAGTACATGTTAATGACTGCTATGAAATGAAAGCTCACCTCAACCTCACTCACTCTGACACAGCTGAGTGAACACTGTGAAGCTGTTCGATGCTCAGAGATCTGTAGAAGGTCAATAAGGAGTTTTTGAGCTGTGATGTGAATTAACGACAACATTTCTCTGTAACATCTGTGTGTGTGTGTGTGTGTGTGTGTGTGTGTGTGTTTACTGTTTCCTGCAGACGTCCAGCAGCTGTTGGTGGTTAAAGAAGAGGTTCCCCCTGAGCAGCAGGAGTGGAGCTCCAGTGTGGACCAGGAGGACCCAGAGCCTCCACACATTAACGAGGAACAGGAGGAACTCTGGATCAGTCAGGAGGGAGAGCAGCTTCAAGGGCTGGAGGAGGTTGATATCACCAAGTTCACATCCACTCCTGTCCCTGTGAAGAGTGAAGATGATGAAGAGAAACCTCAGTCCTCACAGCTTCATGAAAGACACACTGAACAGATGGAAACAGAAGCAGAGGGAGAGGACTGTGGAGGAGCAGAACCAGCCAGGAACTCAGATCCAGATACACATTTACAACCAGAGACTGATTACAAGACTGGAGAGTCTTCTGAACCAGAGACTGATGACAGTGATGGTTTGAAGGAGACCAGAGAACCTCAGTCAGGTTTAAACTGTCTGAAAAATGAAGTCCCTGTCAGTGATTTGATTGTTTGTAAGAAACGATTTAGCTGTTCCGAGTGTGGGAAAAGCTTTCGTCAAAGTCAACAACTGAAGTTACACAACAGATCTCATACAGGAGAGAAACCATTTAGCTGCTCCGAGTGTGGGAAAAGATTTGGTCGACGTGATCATCTGAAGGTACACATGAGAACTCATACAGGAGAGAAACCATTCAGCTGTTCTGAGTGTGGGAAAACATATAGTCGACTTGAACATCTGAAGATACACATGAGAACTCATACAGGAGAGAAACCATTTAGCTGTTCTGAGTGTGGGAAAACATGTGCTCAACGTGTGAATCTGAAAGTACACATGAGACGTCATACAGGAGAGCAACCATTTAGCTGCTCCGCGTGTGGGAAAAAATTTGGTTCCAATGGAGATCTGAAGAGACACATGAGAACTCATACAGGAGAGAAACCATTTTGCTGTTCTGAGTGTGGGAAAACATATCCTCAAAGTGGAAATCTGAAGAGACACATGATAACTCATACAGGAGAGAAACCATTTAGCTGCTCCGACTGTGGGAAAAGATTTGGTTCCAATGGAGATCTGAAGAGCCACATGAGAACTCATACAGGAGAGAAACCATTTTGCTGTTCTGAGTGTGGGAAAGGCTTTCATCGAAGTCAACATCTGAAGGAACACATGAGATCTCATACAGGAGATAAACCATTTAGCTGCTCTGAGTGTGGGAAAGGCTTTCATCGAAGTCAACATCTGAAGGAACACATGAGATCTCATACAGGAGATAAACCATTTCACTGCTCCAAGTGTGGGAAAAGATTTGGTTACAGCGGAGCTCTGAAGAGACACATGAAATTGCATACAGGAAGGAAACCATTTAGCTGCTCTGAGTGTGGGAAAAGATTTATTTGTAGGAGAGATTTGAAGAAGCATGTGAACTACACATTAGAGGAACCATTTAGTTTCTCTGAGTGTTGGAAAACATATGTTCCAAGTGCACTTCTGAACGTACACACGAGCTGTCATACAGGACAGAAACCATTTAGTTGCTCTGAGTGTGGGGAATTATTTACACAAAATGGATATTTACATATACACATGAAAATTCAATAGGGAAAGAAGTGATGCAGCTGTTCAGTCTGAGAAAAAAAATCTACTTGGAATAATATTTTAAAAAGACAAATGACTGGCACAGACCCAAACATTCATGTTTTATATGTTTTTAAATGTATGTATTTACTTACTTACTTACTTACTTACCAAGATCAGTCTTGTACAGCCAGGGGGAGTATTTCCCCTCTGACAGCCAAGCTGGGTCCAAACCTGTGGTCACTGGACTTTTGCTGCTTTTCAGGGGCAGGGCAGCACTGTGGCTCTTTCCAATTCTACTGATTTGAACATAGATTAGAAGATAGAAGAATCTGCACAAAATAGCCCATATGAGTAAGTGTAAACATTTTTTCAGACATTTTTGTAAATTATTTGAAAAATAAAAATGTAAACATCACTGAGCGATCTTCATGACTCAGCCTTCATTTGTAATTGTGTGTTATCAGCTTCACTCTCCCAGTTTGGAGAAGCAGACAAGAGAACTGGCATGGTTAGGTCGCTTCCAAAAGTCACACAACAACACAAACTAACTGTCCATTGAAGGGCAGCTGAAGACCAGCGACTCATTGTGTTCTGTGAGGTGAAATTACTGATTCTGTCAGTGGAGTCTGGTTGCTTTTAGGAGAGCATCATGTCACTGCATCAGTAAAGGCCTGTCTGACAGCATGATTTGGTCTTGAAAATCTCCATCATGTTCCTACGGAGACCGGGAGGTGACATGCATATGTTATTTATTTTTTAAAAATGCGCATGCGATTCATTATCATGAAGTCATCTCTACCAGAAGCTGTAGTCTTTACTACTGCGAAAGTCACTGTTTGAACAAGATGGCGTGACAGCACAAGTGCACCTCACTACAGCCGTGCACTATGGAACGCCGAATGGGCCAATGTCTGCTTCAGCGTCCGTTTTAAGACTTCACATTTGTAGCTCTTAAGTAGTCAGCAGTGTAAGCTTGTGTGGAAATGTATGGAGCAAACAAAAGAAGAAAACAGCAGCAGCAGCCGTGCCCATGCTCCGATCAGACCAGAGAGAGACTGAAGACAGGCAGGAGGGAGCTTTTGACAGAGATACACACTGGGCCCAGGTGTGGCTCACCGGGCTGATGACCCTCCGCCCTGTGGAGTCCTGCAAGAGAAAGAACAGCAGCTAAAGGCAGGGACTAGTGGAGCGGAGGGATCGTCACAGCAGTCACGTCCCACTGTCTCATCGTATTAAGTACGGTTACATGAGGACTTTTCAATCAGGTTGGGTGAACCCGATTGAAGTCATTCCGATTGGCCAACCTGTTTACATGGGATGTCTTCTATTGGAATGGGTGTTTACATGTGCTAGCGTATGTAATCAGGTTGGGAGGGTATTTAGTGCATAGTTAGAACATGGCACTCTTAAATACTTGATTCGGATTGGTCAATCAACAAAATTCTGCAGTGTTTAGTATCACAGCTGTCCTGCTGCTCCGTTGCTAGGGACACCACAGCATGAGGAGCATCAAAATCAGTTGACATTAGTCCACACAGGCCAACAGAAACGGAAACGCACCTACTGAATGTATACACATGCTGCTTTTGCTTTTTAATGATTAGGCTATAACAGTGAAAAAAAGGGCGACCCTGCTGTAGGGCTACAGGAACCAGCGAAGGGAAGCAGGGAGACTTTGCTCATATTCAACCAGCTGTGTGTCAACGCATTGTGTGCAGATGAACGTTGTTTGACTTCTTCCGCAGCCCCCCACCCCCTGACAGTCCAGCTGCCAGTCTGGGTGCTGGGAGCGACACGGGGGTGAAGCTAAACACTGTTCATCTGCACACACTGTGTTATCTTGATTTCGTTGCTGTGTCAGTCTGATATCCTGAATATATCCTTCAAATGCATATTGTAGAAATTTGAGAGTATTTCTCCAGGGAGTGCAGTTAGCGACAGTGATAGCGCCATGCCAGTCTAGCTCCGAAACCGAAAGTTTGTCGGACTAAGCAACAGTAACTAGAATTCAATTTTAATTATCATTAGGCTGCCGTTGCCATGGATACCGAGTACAGACATTTCTTTTAGCGAATTTTGAATCAATAAAACATGCTTTAATCATTAGTTTGTGCCACATCACTGAATGTTTCAGTAGTAAAGCCATGATGTAAGTGGGATAACGTATAGTGAGCCGGTGACATCTCCTTCAGGGGAATGGAACCCCGACGCAGAGCAGAGGAGGAGGATTAGGATTAGGAGGGGGTGCAGATATACAGTATGTGTTTATATAGCCGACACATACATGACCATCGCGCTGTAACATAGGGGAATAGTTGATGTTCTGTTGCTTTCAATCTGCCCCTGCCTTAACTGGCAAATGATAAAGGAAATGTGATGTGCTGCTAGCCGTGTGTCACTGTTAAATCCGGCTGCGTTCTGCAAACTGTTAGCTCCGACAGTAACACAGAACTGTACTGCGAGAGTGCGCGTCATGACGCATTACGTCGAGACAGTAGTGAGCATGCGCAGAAAAAACGGAATGGCTGGAATCGGGTAGAGGTGTATACAAGACAGAAAAATTGTGCCATTCGGGTTCTGAAAAGGAATATTCCACTCCTGTGCACCGATTAGATTTTCTTTGAGGTTGGCTGTTTTCATTCGGGTTGAGGTGTTTACAAGAAGCATTTCTAATCGGGTTGGGCTTCCAACCCGAATGCAAAAGGAATACATGGCTCCATTTAAACGCACTGACTGTCTGTCCCTTGATGTAAACAGATGTAATCTGTCCTCATGCTGTAGTTCGTGGGAATGACAGCCTGGCACACGTTTTGATGAAACGCGCACGCAATTTAACAGAACACGCATGTGTGCACTACATAAACTACTTTTTTTTCTGCATATATAAAATCAAATGAACAAAACTAAAAATCAACTGGAACAGTTCAATAAAAGTCATTGTTTTGATGAAGTGTGTTTTCATCATTTCTCCTCCTGCATGTTTTTCTGAGTAAGCCCGCAATTCCATGTAACACTTCTGGACTTTTATTTTGAAGCCCATGAGCTCATCTCTACCGGAAGCTGTACTCTTGACTGTTGCGAACGTCACACTGAAACAAAATGGCGTCTGGTGGAAACGTGTGTTAGCAGAGTGTCTTTGTTGCGTTTTTAAAGTGTGAACATGTCTAAAGTCCAAATGCTGAGATCGTTGGTGACGCAGCGACTAACTGCGGCTGCTGAAGAGATATTTGGGCTGGTTGAAAGAACGATAGCAGAGTACGAGGAGGAACTTTGTCGATCAAAAGAGGAGAACGAGCGACAACGGAAACTACTGGACGCTGTTGTCAACCCTCAGCTTCGGTTACACAGAGCAGGTTAGTTCATGAAACATTACAAGTTCATTATTAATAATATAACTGCAGCTTTGTTCAATAAATATTCAGTCTGTCGATGTTTAAAGCCACGTTAGCTTCTCTGGTGCCGTTAGCTTTACCATCCTTAAATCCCAGGCGGGGCAAGCGCATATCGTGGCAGCGGCATCTAGCCGTTGCACTTCCGGTGGCATCCTCAGGTGCCACTAACTTGTCGCGGCAGCTGAGGTTGTTTGAGGCACTTGCCACTCACCTACCACGGCATTTACCGACCTGCCACGGCAACTACAGCTGTTGAAAGCAGCTGCCACTGGAGGAAGTGACTGTGGCTGTTAAATCACTTTTTATTATCATTATTTTTTTTTATTAAAAACGATCATTTAACATCCCCACAGTCACTTCATCCAGTGGCAGCTGCTTTAAACAGCTGTAGTTGCCGTGGCAGGTCGGTAAATGCCGTGGTAGGTGAGTGGCAAGTGCCTCAAACAACCTCAGCTGCCGCGACAAGTCAGTGGCACCTGAGGATGCCACCGGAAGTTGCCACGGCTAGATGCCGCTGCCACGATTTGCGCTTGCTGTCACTCCTTAAATGATTATCATTGTTTATTCTCTCATCATATTTTGTATTGTTAATATGAATCAGCGAAGTTACTCCAGCTGTTAAACAAATGTAGTGTAGTATGAATGTACAATATGAACCTCTGAGATGTTGTAGAGTAGAAGTATAAAGTAGCAGGAAATAGAAATACTCAAGTAAAGTACAAGTTAACAGAGAGCTGAAGAGAAAAGAGTCTTATGAGGGTAGTTTGGTTTGTTTACATCAAATTCACCTTCCTACAAACATGGGTCTTTTCTTCAGGTCTTAAATGCAGGGCTTATTTTATACTTTCTCTTGTTATTTGTTACTCTGTCTCTGAACACAGCAAGAAGTTGGTGAACCAGAATCAGTCAGAGAGTTGGAGGGAGATGGTGTGATGTTATGCCAGAGCTTACTTATTGTTAAACGTGGTTTATTTAAACTTGGTAAATGGTGGGTTATTGCCTAAATTAGGCTGGCTGTATGAGATGCTTTAATAGTTTAATCTCACAACAGTAAGAAACAAAACCAAGGCTGAGGGCAAACACTATCTTTACCTGGCTGTCCATGAATGCAGGTGGGAGACGTGGATGCTGCTCTGCAGGGCGCTCGATTTAAGTGCATTAACCGTGAGCGAGTGGTTAACAAGGGAGGGGCAGGGGGTCTTCTGTTGTTCACCACAGGTGTGTTTTGGCCTTGACACAGCTGAGTGAACACTGTGAAGCTGTTTGATGCTCAAAGATCTGTAGAAGTTTGTAGTCTGAAGTTTGATGCCTGTAACATCTGTGTGTGTTTCCTGTTTCCTGCAGACGTCCAGCAGCTGTTGGTGGTTAAAGAAGAGGTTCCCCCTGAGCAGCAGGAGTGGAGCTCCAGTGTGGACCAGGAGGACCCAGAGCCTCCACACATTAAAGGGGAACAGGAGGAACTCTGGATCAGTCAGGAGGGAGAGCAGCTTCAAGGGCTGGAGGAGGATGATGTCACCAAGTTCACATTCAGTCCTGTCCCTGTGAAGAGTGAAGATGATGAAGAGAAACCTCAGTCCTCACAGCTTCATGAAAGACACACTGAACAGATGGAAACAGAAGCAGAGGGAGAGGACTGTGGAGGAGCAGAACCAGCCAGGAACTCAGATCCAGATACACATTTACAACCTGAGACTGATGACAGTGATGATTGGACGGAGACCAGAGAACCTCAGTCAGGTATCTGTCAAGTCACACATTTGTCTTAAGCAAGTCTTAGTTTTAACCTTCAAGTCTCAAACAAGTTGAGTCAAGTCATTTTTGTGTCTTAATTGGATAAAAATAAAGGTCAGACTCTGTCAGTGTCTTCTGTAGAGAAGAGACGAACTCTCTCTTCTGCCAGGAGGGTCTCATCTTACACAGCAAACAGCACCAGCAGGGCACTGTGGCTTGTTTGTGTAGTGTTTGATTCCAGCCACTTATGTCCCTTTTCGACAGACATGGGCTGGCTTGACGTGGCTTGGCTTGGTTTGGACCATCAGCCCAGCACAGCAGGGATTTGCATTTCCATTACAACAGGGCGTCCTCTCGAGTGAGGACGTTTTAAAGCAGTGGGCTGATCCACGGTTTAAGTTCCCTGTTTGGTTTTTTTTTTGCTGCATGTTTTTTTCCACAGCAGGGCAGGTCGAAGAAGTTTACCTGTTGGAGGTGAGCTGTTCGTCTGCAGCTCTCACTGTGGCTGTTTCTGCTTTTTCTCCTCCTCCCTACCATGTTATTAAACTTGCCTTTATTGAAGAGAGGCTGCTGACAATGTTCCACTTATTCAGTAATAAGGAAGAGGAAGCTAACAGTTGTTCAGAAACTTTTTAAAATAAATCTGTGTTATGCGTTTTCTTACCATCCATAAACTTCACTATGTTTTGCTCCTTTAGCTGTTGGAGCATGAATGTAGTTTCCTCGTCCGTCCAGAAGTGCGTCTTCTGCTTCTCAGTTGCCATGGTGTTTGTTTTTCCGGGAGTTACTGCTACATCATCTTTTTCTTCTTCTGGGTGAAAACGTGCGAAAGAAAAAGTGGCGCATGCGCAGAACGCCAAGTCGGACTCCAGTCGGACTAAACAGATACATGCAGCAATAGTTCGATTTTCAATCAAATTATCTAGGTGTGTTTGTCGAGCTACAGATAGCCCAATTTCATTTGGACTAGGCTGTTTACATGCATTTAAACGTCCAGTTTCAGTCGGCTGCATGTAAACGTACCGACCGTCTTTGTGCCTGATGTCGTGGTACCAATTCTGACTGCCTGGGGTCTGTCTTTAAGGAAGTCCAGGACCTAGTGGCAGAGGGGATGTTGTCAGGGCCAGCTGCTTTCCATGGATTAGCTTTTCTCAGAACCTTACACAGCTCAGTTGGAGTCACAATGAGTGTAGAGCTCTGTAGCGCTGCAGCGTCTCCTCCTGCTGGCTGTGCGTCCTGGCTGCCACGCCACTTTTACGCACACAGACACACAATCACAGAGTAAAGATGCTGCGGTGGAGACAGAGAGGTGAAGATAACTTGAGCTGATGACAACGACACGTTACTGTGCGTGCAATAAAACCTGCTCGAAGAAAAGTCGGTGGTCATGTGACCTGCAGGCAGTGAGTCATCATCAGTAGACAGGAGGACTGATACTGACTGATGTCTGTATTCTCTGTTCTTCCTTTGAAAATTTATTCATTACTGTGATGTCAGGAATGTGATTTATTTTATTGACATTTCAATTTTGTTTCCAGCGAGATATTAAGTTTGTATTGTGACTTTTCTGTTTTAATATTACTGTTGCTGCTCCAGAAACATTTATTTATGAAATATTCAGTTTTATTCCTGTTGTGAATTTCTTCTTTTTAAAAAAAAACTTCCTTGTAAATGTTACACAATTAGTTTTCTGAGAATCTCTTTCACATACTAACAAAAATTGGTATTGCAGTCCCTCCACAAAATTGTCATCTTGCGATTGCAATAATTAGCACAAATTAAACAAAAGTCTGCAATGTTTGCGGGGGCTTGCAATTTTTCAAAAGTCCAACTGTTTTTCCATGTTTTTTTCGGCATTTTATGGCTGACCAGAAATTGTCGCGAATGTGTCTTTTGAAACGTCATCAGACGTATCATCAAATGCGCTAATAGCATTGCAGTATGGAGAAACTCTCTGTATGGACATAAGAAGTTGCACAGTTTAAATGCAGACAATATGTGTTGAAATTATTGAAATGTTATGTTTCAGAAGATGTAGCTTACATGTTGTTTTACAGTCACACTGTCTGGTTTGAGGGCTACAATATTCTCTGAATTTTTTGCAACTTTATTGGAGTCCATGTTTTGAAACTAATTAAATAAAACTAAACAAGAGAACTGAAACATTTGCAGCTGTAATGTTCAGTATGATTATTATAGCAAGTGATGACATGACTTATTTTTTGGAGGCAGTAGCTTATTTTTTTTTTTTTTTTTTAATTTTTCTTTCTCCTGACTTGCAATTTTTGTTATGTGCTGCAATGTTATCGCAATTTTTGGCAAAATTGGCCGCAAATTCAAGGTTTTTCTGTCGCGAGATCCTGGAGGGACTGGTCTTGTAACTGAAAAATCTCCAGTCAAATCGATATTGGATCGAGAACCCTTGAATCGAATTCGAATCAATTCAGGAAATTAGTGGCGATACCCAGTCCTAATCGGCTCTGCCTCACTCTCATACACTTTTCGAAATTCTCGAGTGAAGTAAAAGAACTATAAATTTGTACTGCAGTAGTACTTGAGTTGATGTACTAACAGCATCTTATTTACTCAGATTGCCAGTAATCAAACTTGACACACTGCAAACTCTCCCATCCTATGGACAATCATTCTCACATAATTCACTTTAGTTTGAGCAAATAAAGAGCCACTGTAGCCTCCAGACATGACAAGAGTAACAGTACATGTTAATGACTGCTATGAAATTAAAGCTCACCTCAACCTCACTCACTCTGACACAGCTGAGTGAACACTGTGAAGCTGTTCGATGCTCAGAGATCTGTAGAAGTTCAATAAGGAGTTTTTGAGCTGTGATGTGAATGAACAACAACATTTCTCTGTAACATCTTTGTGTGTGTGTGTGTGTGTGTGTGTTTCCTGTTTCCTGCAGACGTCCAGCAGCTGTTGGTGGTTAAAGAAGAGGTTCCCCCTGAGCAGCAGGAGTGGAGCTCCAGTGTGCACCAGGAGGACCCAGAGCCTCCACACATTAAAGAGGAACAGGAGGAACTCTGGATCAGTCAGGAGGGAGAGCAGCTTCAAGAGCTGGAGGAGATGATATCACCAAGTTCACATCCACTCCTGTCCTGTGAAGAGTGAAGATGATGAAGAGAAACCTCAGTCCTCACAGCTTCATCAAAGACACAGTGAACAGATGGAAACAGAAGCAGAGGGAGAGGACTGTGGAGGAGCAGAACCAGCCAGGAACTCAGATCCAGATACACATTTACAACCTGAGATGATGACAAGACTGGAGACTCTTCTGAACCAGAGGCTGTTAACAGTGATGATTGGAAGGAGACCAGAGAACCTCAGTCAGGTTTAAACTGTCTGAAAATGATGAAGTCCCTGTCAGTGATTTGATTGTTTGTAAGAACGATTTAGCTGTTCGGAGTGTGGGAAAAGCTTTCGTCAAAGTCAACAACTGAAGTCACACAACAGATCTCATACAGGAGAAAAAACCATTTCGCTGCTCTGAGTGTGGAAGAGATTTCGTCAAAATGTAAATCTGAAGACACACATGAGATGCCATACAGGAGAGAAACCATTTAGCTGTTCTGAGTGTGGGAAAACATATGGTCGACGTGATCATCTGAAGATACACATGAGAGCTCATACAGGAGAGAAACCATTCAGCTGTTCTGAGTGTGGGAAAACATATAGTCGAAGTGATCATCTGAAGATACACATGAGAACTCATACAGGAGAGAAACCATTTAGCTGTTCTGAGTGTGGGGAAAACATGTGCTCAACGTGAAAATCTGAAGGTACACATGAGAATTCATACAGGAGAGCAACCATTTAGCTGCTCCGAGTGTGGGAAAAGATTTGGTTCCAATGGAGATCTGAAGAGCCACATGAGAACTCATACAGGAGAGAAACCATTTTGCTGTTCTGAGTGTGGGAAAACATATCCTCAAAGTGGAAATCTGAAGAGACACATGATAACTCATACAGGAGAGAAACCATTTAGCTGCTCCGAGTGTGGGAAAAGATTTGGTTCCAATGGAGATCTGAAGAAACACATGAGAACTCATACAAGAGAGAAACCATTTTGCTGTTCTGAGTGTGGGAAAACATACCGTCAACGTGACCAACTGAAGGAACACATGAGATCTCACACAGGAGAGAAACCATTTAGCTGCTTTGAGTGTGGGAAAACATTTGGTTGTACGAGAGATTTGAAGAAACACGTGAACTCACACAGGACAGAAGCCATTTAGCTGCTCTGAGTGTGGGGAAGCATTTACACAAAATTGATATTTACTTGCACACATGACATTTCAATAGGGAAAGAAGTGATGCAGCTGCTCAGTCTGAGGAAAAAAAAATCTACGTGGAATAATATTTTAAAAATACAAATAACTGACGCAGACCTAAACATTTATGTTTTATATGTTTTTAAATGTATGTATTTACTTTCTTACTAACTTACCAAGATCAGTCTTGTACAGCCAGGATGAGTATTTCCCCTCTGACAGCCAAGCTGGGTCAAAATCTGTGGTGGTGGCTGGATTTTGCTGCTTTTCAGGGGCAGGGCATCCAGCACTTTGTCTCTCTCCTGTACTTGGATCCAGAACAGGAGAGCTACTCTGGCTGCTAAATTCTAAAACTGATTTGAACATAGATTAGAAGATAGAAGAATCGCACAAAATAGCCCATATGAGTAAGCGAAAACATTTTTTTCAGACATTTTTATAAATTATTTAAAAAAAAAAAAAAATGTACACATCGCTGAGCGATCTTCATGACTCAGCCTTCATTTGCAATTGTGTGTTATCAGCTTCACTCTCCCAGTTTGGAGAAGCAGACAATAGAACTGGCATGGTTAGATCGGTTCCAAAAGTCACACAACAACACAAACAAACTGTCAAATAGAAGGGCAGCTGAAGACCAGCGACTCATTGTGGTCTGTGAGGTGAAATTACTGATTCTGTCAGTGGAGTCTGGTTGCTTTTAGGAGAGCATCATGTAAGTGCATCAGTAAAGGCCTGTCTGACAGCAGGGTTAGGTTTTGAAAATCTCCATCATGTTCCTACGGAGACCGAGAGGTGACATGCATATGTTATTTATTTTTTAAAAATGCATGTGTTTTATTGAAATGCGAATGCGATTTATTATCATGAAGTTATCTCTACTGGAATCTGTACTCTTTACTGCTGCGAACGTCACTGTTTGAACAAGATAGCGTGACAGCACAGGCGTGACTTTTTACAGCCGTGCACTATGGAACGCCGAATGGGCCAAAATGTCTGCTTCAGCGTCCGTTTTAAGATTTCACATTTGTAGCTCTTAAGTAGTCAGCAGTGTAAGCATGTGTGGATGTGTGGAAATGTATGGAGCAAACAAAAGAAGAAAACAGCAGCAGCAGCCGTGCCCATGCTCCGATCAGACCAGAGAGAGACTGAAGACAGGCAGGAGGGAGCTTTTGACAGAGATACACACTGGGCCCAGGTGTGGCTCACCGGGTTAGTCCTGCAAGAGAAAGAACAGCAGCTAAAGGCAGGGACAACTAGTGGAGCGGAGGGATCGTCACAGCAGTCACGTTCCACTGTCTCATCATATTGTCTGCCTCTTGATGTAAACAGATGTAATCTGTCCTCATGCTGCAGTTCGTGGGAGTGACAGCCAGGCACACAAGTTTTGATGAAATGCGCACGCAATTTAACAGAACACGTGTATGTACTACATAAACTACTTTTTTTCTGCATATATAAAATCAAATGAACAAAACTAAAAATCAACTGGAACAGTTCAATAAAAGTCATTCTTTCGATTAAGTGTATTTTCATCATTTATCCTCTTGAGTGTTTTTTCTGAGTAAGGCCGCAATTCCATGTAACACTTTTGGACTTTTACTTTGAAGCCCATGAACTCATCTCTACCGGAAACTGTACTCTTTACTGTTGCCAACGTCACACTGAACAAGATGGCGTCTGGTGGAAACGTGTGTTAGCAGAGTGTCTTTGTTGTGTTTTTAAAGCGTGAACATGTCTAAAGTCCAAATGCTGAGATCGTTGGTGAAGCAGCGACTAACTGCGGCTGCTGAAGAGATATTTGGGCTGGTTGAAAGAACGATAGCAGAGTACGAGGAGGAACTTTGTCGATCAAAAGAGGAGAACGAGCGACAACGGAAACTACTGGACGCTGTTTCTGACCCTCAGCTTCGGTTACACAGAGCAGGTTTGTTCATGAAACATTACAAGTTCATTATTAATAATATAACTGCAGCTTTGTTCAATAAATATTCAGTCGGTCGACGTTTATACGCCGCGTTAGCTTCTCTGGTTTTCATTCGTAAATGATTATCAATGTTTATTCTCTCATCATATTTTGTATTGTTAATATGACTCAGCGAAGTTACTCCAGCTGTTAAACAAATGTAGTGTAGTATGAATGTACAATATGAACCTCTGAGATGTTGTAGAGTAGAAGTATAAAGTAGCAGGAAATAGAAATACTCAAGTAAAGTCCAAGTTAACAGAGAGCTGAAGAGAAAAGAGTCTTATGGGGGTAGTTTGGTTTGTTTACATCAAATTCACCTTCCTACAAACATGGGTCTTTTCTTCAGGCCTTAAATGCAGGGCTTATTTTATACTTTCTCTTGTTACTTGTTACTCTGTCTCTGAACACAGCAGGAAGTTGGTGAACCAGAATCAGCCAGAGAGTTGGAGGGAGATGGTGTGATGTTATGCCAGACTAGCTTACTTATTGTTAAACTTGGTTTATTTAAACTTGGTAAATGGTGGGTTATTGCCTAAATTAGGCTGGCTGTATGAGATGCTTTAATAGTTTAATCTCACAACAGTAACAAAGAAAACCAAGACTGAGGGCAAACACTATCTTTACCTGGCTGTCCATGAATGCAAGTCACAGGGAGACGTGGATGCTGCTCTGCAGGGCGTTCGATTTAAGTGCATTAACCGTGAGCGAGTTTTTTTTTTTTCCCCAGTAAAGGTTTTTTTTGGGGGGAGTTTTTCCTTATCCGCTGTGAGGGTCTTAAGGACAGAGGGATGTCGTATGCTGTAAAGCTCTGTGAGGCAAATTGTATTTGTGATATTGGGCTTTATAAAATAAAATTGAAATTGAAATTGAAACAAGGGAGGGGCAGGGGGTCCTCTGTTGTTCACCACAGGTGTGTTTTGGCCTTGACACAGCTGAGTGAACACTGTGAAGCTGTTTGATGCTCAGAGATCTGTAGAAGTCTGTAGTCTGAAGTTTGATGTCTGTAACATCTGCGTGTGTGTTTTTACGGTTTCCTGCAGACGTCCAGCAGCTGTTGGTGGTTAAAGAAGAGGTTCCACCTGAGCAGCAGGAGTGGAGCTCCAGTGTGGACCAGGAGGACCCAGAGCCTCCACACATTAAAGAGGAACAGGAGGAACTCTGGATCAGTCAGGAGGGAGAGCAGCTTCAAGGACTGGAGGAGGATGATATCACCAAGTTCACATCCACTCCTGTCCCTGTGAAGAGTGAAGATGATGAAGGGAAACTTCAGTCCTCACAGCTTCATCAAAGACACACTGAACAGATAAGAACAGAAGTGGAAGGAGAGGACTGTGGAGGATCAGAACCAGCCATGAATTCAGATTTGGATAAACATTTACAACCAGAGACTGATGACAGTGATGATTGGAAAGAGACCAGAGAACCTCAGTCACGTTTAAACTCTCTGAAAAATGATGATGTCCCTGTCAGTGATTTGATTGTTTGTGAGAAACGATTTAGTTGCTCTGAGTGTGGGAAAAGATTTGGTTACAGTGGAGATCTGAAGAAACACATGAGATCTCATACAGGAGAGAAACCATTTAGCTGCTCTGAGTGTGGCAAAAGATTTGGTCGTAATGGAGTTCTGAAGATACACATGAGATGTCATACAGGAGAGAAACCATTTAGCTGCTCAATTTGTGGGAGATCATTTACACAAAATGGAAATTTACGGACACACATGAAAGTTCATGAGGGAGAAAGGTGATTCAGCTGTTCAGTTTGAAAAAAAAACTTTTTTATTTTAATTACTTTTTAGTTGAATTGATTTTTTTTTTTTTTTTTAATTTTTATATACTTTATTCATCCCCAAGGGGATTTGAATAAATTCAG
This sequence comes from Epinephelus cyanopodus, assembly GCA_026686955.1. Classification (NCBI taxonomy): domain Eukaryota; kingdom Metazoa; phylum Chordata; class Actinopteri; order Perciformes; family Serranidae; genus Epinephelus; species Epinephelus cyanopodus. The sequence continues at coordinate 5,864,668 of CM048934.1, read as the reverse complement.
TTTTTTTCACTCTGTTGTCAATTACACACAGGTCTGAACACACGTGCACAAACAGGACCTATACAGAGTTTGGAGTAAGATTTCAAAACACTCATGATTGACACAGATCCAAACATTTATGTATATATGTTTTTAAATGTATGTATTTACTTACTTACTTACTTACTTACTTAGCAAGATCAGTCTTGTACAGCCAGGGGGAGTATTTCCCCTCTGACAGCCAAGCTGGGTCAAAACCTGTTATCCAGTGGTGGCTGGACTTTTGCTGCGTGTCAGGGGCAGGGCATGCAGCACTTTGGCTCTTTCCTGTACTTGGATCCAGAACAGGAGAGCTACTCTGGCTGCTATATTGTAAAACTGATTTGATCATAGTTTGCTTTTGAGAAATCTGCACAAAATAGCCTATAATGATGTGGATGAAGTGAAAACATTTTTTCAGACATTTTTGTAAATTTATAAAAAAAAAAAAAAAAAAAAAAAAAGGAAACATCGCTGAGCGATCTTCATGACTCAGCCTTCATTTGAATTGTGTGTTATCAGCTCTACTCTCCCAGTTTGGAGAAGCAGACAAGAGAACTGGCATGGTTAGGTCGGTTCCAAAAGTCACACAACAACACAAACTAACTGTCCAGTTGAAGGGCAGCTGAAGACCAGCCACTCATTGTGTTCTGTGAGGTAAAATTACTGATTCTGTCAGTGGAGTCTGGTTGCTTTTAGGAGAGCATCATGTAAGTGCATCAGTAAAGGCCTGTCTGACAGCAGGGTTAGGTCTTGAAAATCTCCATCATGTTCTACGGAGACCGGGAGGTGACATGCATATGTTATTTGTTTGTTTGTTTTTTTGTTTTTTTAAAAAAACAACTTTTTTTTTTTTTTTTTTTTTTTTTTTTTTTGAGAGAAAGACAAAAATTTGAGGAAGAAGCTGAGGCCGGGAGACCAGGGTGGATTCAAGTTTGTGGTTAAGTTTAAAGATAAGAGTGATAAAGGCTTAAACATCCTCAAGTTGTCTGAAGAGATTAAAAACAGAATGGGACCTGTAGTGAATGCAAAAGTGATGTTGAATGGAAATGTGCTAATTTCCTGTAAAAACTGAAGCTCAAAGAGAGAAGGCAATGAACGCTCGTGTTTGCTTAACAGGCCCATTGAATGCTTCAGGTTTTACGGCAATACGCAAAATGTGAAGGGAGTAATAAAGCTCTACAGTTTCTAACCTGCAGGGAGCTGAAATTGAGGTGCAGGCAATGAAGAAACAGTATTTCTAGCATTTATGGTAGATGTTCTGTGGGCAGCTAAGAACCAAACAAGGAGGTCACATATGATCAAAAGTAGTGATAGATGCAGCGGAAAGGTTCCTTGAGAAGGTGCAAGTAGGCCCAGAGCAGTTACACACACATTCATGAGACAGAAGGTGGAAACACAAAAGAGGGAAAGAGTTGCAGAAGGGAAAGGAAGAGTACAGACAGAAGTGAATACTTTGAAGAGGGAAGCATGGACACACGTAAGGATGATGATGATGATGATGATGATGATGATTAGCCTGCTAATGTTTTAGATATTGCAGTGGAATGCAAGAGGTTTAATTTTGAATGGGCAGGAACTTAAATGGTTTGTGGACGGAATAAAGAGTGCGATAAGGCAGTTAGAGGAAGGAATCGGGCAGAGCACTGAGAAAGGGCCCGACAGAGTAATATAATAAGGCAAGAAGAGTGATTAAGTCTGCAAAAAACAGGGAAAGATGCAGCGAAGCCAGAGTGCACAGACTAGAGGCTGACATTAGGTTCGATGACGTTTTAGATAGACTATTCGTCTTTGTTGAATGTTAGAGATTAAGATTGCATTTGTCAGATCTGAAGGTTATTCTGTGGCAGAAAAACATGTTGCGTGACTCATAGTGAAGTTTAGTTGTCACAGACTGAATACATTCATCATAAACTATACAGAGTCTTCTGTACATTAACACTGGACTGTTTTAATTATTGAGGTATTTAGCAACACAGAGACTGGTGGTCAGTGGGATGTGAGGATTCTTAAATTCTCTGTACAGATGTGAAGCCCTGACCGTATCTGACTGATCTTTAATGAAAGCTGTTGTCTTGTATCAAACATGAAGCTCATAGTCACACACAGTTTATTCAGCCTGTGTAGTTGAGGGGACAGGTCAAACTGATATGATGCTGATTTACAGGAGAATTCATATAAATGGAGGTTGAACCATGAACATAAACTACAGATCGCCTGTAAAGCATTTTAATAAATCTGTCTATCAGAATTAAAACATCTGGAGACTGAGAACGAACTGATATATGAGTCTGATTAGATTTGAAGAAATCACCATCATATCTGACAGGATGTGAATGTTCCTGTGACTTCCTGTACAGACTGAAGGCTGCTGGGAACTCTCCAGCTGCGGTCGGAAAGTCCCTCCTATCGTCTATTCCTAATCACTATTCCTTGACCTCGGTGGGAAACGTCACGAGGTCAAGGAAGATGAGTAGGAGAATTAATAAGGACTTAGGAAAAGAGAACCGCGGAGCTGAGAGAATCCGACCGCACTTACGCTGGGCTACGTCATCATGCGACGGCGGATATTATTGACGTGGGTCTGCTATGGTGAAACTACAGTGTTCTGTAGATGGACTACAAAATGCACACGATGAGAACGTATGGGGCGTATGTTCTCATCGTGTTGCTTCATGCAGGATATATAAACGTTAAACACGGTGAATGATATTGTTTAATTACTAAGGTCGGAATTTAATTTTTAAAAAAAAAGGAATATAGGCTACCAGCCACAAACTGAAACGAAATGGTCACATTGAGAATGTTTGCTCACACTCATCCATCTGAATCCCAAGTAGTAAAATTAATTAATGATATTACTAAAGGCTGGCAATACAACAACGCTCAAATGAATAAATGACTGATGCAAACTGAGCATAAGGTGCGTGTCCCCTCCGTCCACAGCTGTGTTCAACTTGTTTGTTTTATAACAGGATAAACAGATATTAAATGCATTATTTTGTTTTTCCGTGTGAATAAAAAAAATAATGGAAATCCACGTACTTTTTCCATTTTCTTCTTCAAATGGGCAATTGGAGGCGAAATTAGACCACAACCAGTAATTAACTTGTGTTTGGCCTTTATTGTTAAATCAATATTATGTGCCCCTACTGCATGGATAAATAATAAATAATAATAATATTAATAATAAAAGGGACGCTGCTGTGCCTCGTGCGTAAATGCGCACGTCTCTCTTTATGGGGAAACGCGCTTATAGTTTCTGCTGCGGGGTGGGGAGCTCGCTGCAGGTATTTAATAACCTCAGGCAGTTATCTTTTAACGTTATGGTCTTTTGTATTTTTTGTTATGATCCTTCTACTGTAGCTCTGCAGGGAAACACTGCACAGGGGAATAAAAAGTGGGAAGCAGTAACTTCATTGATTATTTAAATCTCCAGATACGCCAAGTATATGCGCATTTACGCACGAGGCACAGCAACATTACTTCATAGATTATCTATCTATTTTTTAGATTCAATTTTATTTATATAGTGCCAAACAAAAGTCATCTCAGGGCACTTTACACATAGAGCAGGTCTAGATAATACTCTTGAATCTATCTATCTATCTATCTATCTATCTATCTATCTATCTATCTATCCAGGCCATAAGCATAGCCGATGCCAATGTTTTGAGATGCAGTAGGGGCAGATAATATAGATATAACAATAAAGGCGAAAAACAAGTAGGTTTCTGGTTTTGGTTTAATCTCTATATCAATTAGCCATTTGAAGACGAAAATGGGAAAAGCACGTGGATTTCCGTTTTTTCTCATTCACACGAAAATCGGAAAATTAAAATGATGCATTGTACATCTGTATATTTGTTTATCCGGTTATAAAACAAGTTAAACAAAGCTGTGGACGGAGGCTACACCAATAGTAGTGAAACGTTCATAGTTTGCATCTAAGTTTAACATAATGTTGAAAGTTTAAAAAATATGAATAAGTTATGGCATGATGATGTATAATGTCTCATAAACAGCAGTAACTTAGATGGTGATCTCCTTCCTTTCTCGGTCATGTTGATCTTTTTCTTTCCTTATCATTTGAGTTTGTGAATGGTGCGTAAATATTGCCGCCGCAATGACTTGTTGGATGGAATTATCTCCTTTCCTATCGCTTAGGAATCTCCGATGTATCCTATGCTAAAGGAGATCTGAAAGGAAGCATTGAACCTCCTTTCCTTCGTGTTTAGAGAATTCGAACCGCTCTTATCATGGCGGCCGCTAAAATACTTCCGGGTCATTTCACTCAGCTAGGAACCTTCCTAAGCAAAAAAGACTTTCCGAACGCAGGGTCCGACTTCACCGCCCCTGCTGCGGCCGCTGCTCTCGTCTCCTCTCCAGGCGAGGCGCAGTTCATCTCTAACGAGCTTATTGTCACACTGAACAAGATGGCGTTTGGTGGAAACGTGTGTTAGCAGAGTGTCTTTGTTGTGTTTTTAAAGCGTGAACATGTCTAAAGTCCAAATGCTGAGATCGTTGGTGAAGCAGCGACTAACTGCGGCTGCTGAAGAGATATTTGGGCTGGTTGAAAGAACGATAGCAGAGTACGAGGAGGAACTTTGTCGATCAAAAGAGGAGAACGAGCGACAACGGAAACTACTGGACGCTGTTTTCAACCCTCAGCTTCGGTTACACGGAGCAGGTTTGTTCATGAAACATTACAAGTTCATTATTAATAATATAACTGCAACTTTGTTCAATAAATATTCAGTCTGTCGATGTTTATGCGCCGCGTTAGCTCCTTCTTCCAACAAACATGGGTCTTTTCTTCAGGCCTTAAATGCAGGGCTTATTTTCTACTTTCTCTTGTTGTTACTTTCCCATCAGAACCCTTTAATTTAACCTGGGATGCAGCTAAATTGTTTATTTCCCGTTGGTTCAGAAATACAATTAAATTCATGTTTTTTTTAAACCTCAACCCACCGCCCAAGAATTAGTAAACAATACACTGTATTGTGAAGTAGGGTTGAGTCGGTTGTCGGTGACCTGATGAAGAGTTGACACGCTTGATACGTTGTTGTAGGGGTGACCCCGAATAGTCGGTGATTTGATTCGGAGAAGTCTGATTCGACTGCCAGTCTCGCCGTCAAATCGTAGCAAAATGTGGTTATGAAACGTACCATTCTAACTATTTGGGGGTGCTCACTGCTGCTGAACATCTTGATTTGATAAAGAGTGTATTTGTTTCCTGGTAAGCCTATTTTGACACAAACATCAGCCTAATTTCTGTTAATAAAAAACTGAAAATGATTATTTATCATTTCGTTTACTTGAAGTGTCTTTAAACGAATTTCACCGCTGATTGTTTTCTTGACAGACTCTGATTTTTTATTTGGCTACTTTTGGCGCGACGTGGCCCAATAATTGAGAGCGGTGACGCACGGTCCGTGTGGATGAACTTGTATTAACCTGAGTTGATTAATGAAGTAACCTCAAGTCAGAAAGAAGGAAAACTGTTTGTAAACCTTCTGATGAAGTTTTTGGATGTTTATTTGTGAATGAAATGGCTCCTGTTAAAGACATGGATGACGCTGTAGCGCGTTTGCGCTCATCTGGAGCATCATACCTTGATGAAGTGAAAGGAATAAAGATAAAATGATAACCCTTTTACTTTTATTATTATCATCTTATTATGCCAACTAAAGAATTAAATCTGTTTATTTGGGTGTGTTAGCTCTTTTCTCTGGAGCGGAAACTTGACGTAAATGAGCTCATCAATCAATGAGGGGGAAAACAACATGATTCGACAGTTAGTCAGCTAAAGGAAAAATCTGTCAAATCAGATTCGACTATGAAAATTCTTAGTCGGGGACACCCCTACTAACTAGTAACGTTTTTTGGAGCATAATGAGAGTGTGCGGGCTTTCTCTCTTTTTTCTAAAATTTTCCTTCAGCCCAGCACCCAAACTAAGTGATGTGCGTATATTTCCAGTTTTTTAGCTCTTCTGAAAATTCACTCAGGACTGTGATGTCAGGAATATGATTTATTTTATTGATATTTTTATTTTGATTCCAGTGAGATATTTAGTTTGTATTGTGACTTTGCTGTTTTAATATTACTGTTGCTGCTCCAGAAATATTTAATTATGAAATATTCAGTTTTATTCCTGTTGTGAATTTCTTCTTTAAAAAAAAAAAAATCCTTGTAAATGTTACACGATTAGTTCTCTGAGAATCTCTTTCACATACTAGCAAAAATTGGTATTGCAGTCCCTCCAGAAAAGTGCCATCTTGCGACTGCAATAATTAACGCAAATTAAACAAAAGTCTGCAATATTTGCAGGGCTTGCAAATTCCCACAAGTCTTACAATTTTTCCACGTTTTTTCCACATTTCACGGCTGACCGGAAATTGTCGCAAATGCAACGTCATTTGACACATCATCAAATGCGCTAATGGAAGTAAAAGAACCACAAATTTGTACTGCAGTAGTACTTGAGTTGATGTACTAACAGCATCTTATTTATTCAGGCTGCCAGTAATCAAACTTGACTCACGGCAAACTCTCCCATCCTATGGACAATCATTCTCACATAATTCACTTTAGTTTGAGCAAATAAAGAGCCACACTGTAGCCTCCAGACATGACAAGAGTAACAGTACATGTTAATGAGTGTGTGTGTGTGTGTGTGTGTGTGTGTGTGTGTGTGTGTGTGTGTGTGTGTGTGTTTCCTGTTTCCTGCAGACGTCCAGCAGCTGTCGGTGGTTAAAGAAGAGGTTCCCCCTGAGCAGCAGGAGTGGAGCTCCAGTGTGGACCAGGAGGACCCAGAGCCTCCACACATTAAAGGGGAACAGGAGGAACTCTGGATCAGTCAGGAGGGAGAGCAGCTTCAAGGGCTGGAGGAGGATGATATCACCAAGTTCACATCCACTCCTGTCCCTGTGAAGAGTGAAGATGATGAAGAGAAACCTCAGTCCTCACAGCTTCATCAAAGACACACTGAACAGATGGAAACAGAAGCAGAGGGAGAGGACTGTGGAGGAGCAGAACCAGCCAGGAACTCAGATCCAGATACACATTTACAACCTGAGACTGATGACAAGACTGGAGAGTC